>CM035837.1:198819160-199460885 GCA_020510985.1 Pholidichthys leucotaenia
GTGCCTTGGAAAGTGGCATACAAATAAAATGCATTATTATTATTATTATTATTATTATTATTATTATTATTATTATCATCAATGCCATTTTTATTATGATGATACACTAAATAGTTTTTTTTTACTCTGCATTCTCATTTTAATCTCAGACTTACTGTTGGAATCTATAGATTAGGCATTAATGTATGAATTTTTAGGGGAGTGAATGAAGGAACAAGGAGCATGTGTACATTCCGGTGTGGATGCGGCACACAGGGGGAGGCATGTCAGTGTAAAGATTTTTATTCCATCCACATTTTCATTTTTATCACATATGTGTTAGGCATTAATGTGTTTATTTTTTAGGGGAATTAATGAATGAATAGGGAGTGTGCCGCGTTTTACTTTAAACTGCAACTTCCCGGAGAGACTGGAGGTGCGTCTACATCTGCCTCAGCTGGTGCGGCCTCTGATTGGGTCTGGACAGACCAGTGGGTCGGTGTCTGCACCAGCCAGTGTTTACCCTCTCTCTCTCTCTTCTGTTTGGAGCAGTATTATGTGGGGTTACAAAGTATTATGCTGTCCAAATATACATAATCTACGTATAATGTCTGTGTCTTTTCAGTCATCTCTTTTGATCAATCCTTTTTTCCGTTCACACACTGTCCGGGGTAATAAAAAATGCACACTCAGCTGTTTTTCTGTTAGATGTATTAATCCAAGGACAATTAAAGTAAGATAAGATAATCCTGTACTAGTCCCACAATGGGAAAATTTACAAGGAGGGAGGAGAGTTGGGTACCCAGGGCGAGGTCACCCACACTACACTTACGGTCAGGGTTCTCAAGCGGCGGGTGCTTCAGACCGCTGACACCCAGTAAGTGAACTGAGGGGCACACATCAGCCTGCCGAGAGTGGGCTTGCTGCTGGGAGGGGGTGGAACAGAGAGCCGCAAACCTCGGGAGACCCCCACGCAAGACAGGGGAGACCCTTGGTCATTCGGAGCTCCCCGGCCCCCCGTCTGGCAGAGAGTAAGTCCCACACCACTGATAATGATCCTTCCGCAGGATCACCTACAGAAGTTATCGAAAATCAAGTTTGATTGTCTTTTTGTTGCTCCACCAGCTGATCCGAGGACCTCACTACACTATTCAGTAGGTAGTAGCAACGGAGAAAAAAAACAGCGCACAAGTTTTTGAAAATTTGCACAGGCATTGTCCTCTTTTCCTGAAGTTTCAAACCCATTCAGAATCAGAATCAGAATCAGGTTTATTGCCATTGTTCATGTAGTACACAAACTAGGAATTTGTCTCGGTACAATGCTGCAACATTAAACATGATAAGATAAAAGAAATAAACTATACATGTAATAAAGTGTAGAATAAGATTAAGTGATACTGGTCAACAGTTAAAATATATTAGCGAGCAGCAGATACTGTGGAGAACTATATAGTGCAGTCGGTAATGCAGGAAGAAAACAGTGATGATTGACATGAGTCTGGTTGAGCTGCTGTACATTCATGTCTACATGTTGCATCCGTGGGCACTGTTAAACCATTCAGCTGATTTTTCAGCCCAGCATTATCTCTTCCCAGTTTGTCCTCTTTAAAATAACTAACTGGGCATCAGCTGTGATTGATGCCCCCCTTATTATCAAGCAGTGTTACTATCGCGCACATTTTTACTCACGCAAACACCCTTTGGCCAATACAAAACTTGTCTTAAACAAGCATCATGATCAGAGTTCACTTTAGATTATGCGCCTCTGTGCATTAAAGGGATAGGCAGCAGTGCTTTGATTAGATTACCCAAAATACACCATTAGACCAGCCTTTTCACAATTCCCACCAGACACACAGACCATTCTCCCATTGCCATGATAACAAAACGGACTGGGCCCCGCCCACAAATGCGTGATGCACCTCTGACAACCGCCAAATAAATAACCTGTCAAAATATGCCCCAAAGAGTCAATCATCACATACTATGTGGATGGACACCATGTTCCTGTTCAATACAAGCCATTTTAATTTTTCAGCCGTGTTCTGCTGCTTCCAAACAGCGCTGATTGCACAGCTTCTGGGGTGCGGAGTCACGCTGACCATGCACATTAAAGTGGCAGGACGTGGATGCTGTCATATACACATGTCCACAACAGGGAGAGGGGAGTAAAACAAACAAAAAACAAAACTAAACAAAAAACACCGACATGAGCAAGATTTTGTCGCTTTTATGTCCTGGACGTTGGTTTTATTTCAATTAATCGCGCAGCCCTAGTGCATACTGACTTTTGCTATTGCCATTGCATACATGTAAATGATATTGTATTTAGGCCTAATTCTTTTATTGTCAGAATCAGTGAGTTAAGTTAGATTGAGTTACCTTCCACAGCTTGTCAGACACCATTTAGTGTGTATGGGTAGTACCTATCTCCATTTCTGTGACCCTAGATCACACAACTACTGTAAGCAGTGAAAGCTATAGTGGTGTGCATGTGTGTGTGTGGGGGGGGGGCAGTCCTCTGGTTGCTCTGAATTAGATTAGCGGTAGCAAAATCTAGGGGAATTCCATTAGTATTTATTTTATTTTATTATTATTTAATCTTGTATTATTTTATCACGAGACATTTATTCAAAATTTGTTTTAACTCTAACTTATAGTTTGTTTTTTAAGAAAGTCAGAGTATGAGTGTATAAAGCCAATTACAGCCACATTTATTTTTATTCCTATACACTGCATGGATCCCCAAATGAAATGACCAACTGGACCATCGCTTAAAAAATTCATGTTCAAATTCAAATTCATGAATAATATATTAAATTGCCATCCAACCAAATGAAGAATCAACAACGTTTTAACAGTTTAACCCCTTCCACTCTGGTCAATTTCCCTAAAAAAATTCTTAAAAATGCCTAAAAATAACGTAAAAAATGCCTAAAAATAACGTACCCAAAGTAAATCAAAAGCTGTTCTTCAACCCTTTGCAGCATCTTCATGGGGTTGGTCTCATTTAAAAGAAAACACTTTGAATTTTTTTGGCAAAACAGTCATAATCTCTCTAAGTGCTCCTGCCACTGAGTAACAGTCATCTAAACATACTGAATCTGATGAAAATAAAGTTCGCCTGGGTGTTTTTTTACATATAAATGCTTGCAAATAACACACAGCTGTCAGATACTGGCTGGAAAATGCAACAGAAATGTTGCATATCCAGGTGAGGTCAAAATTTTGTAACAACACCACAAAAAATGAATATATTACACAGCTTTTTTCTCAGGTTGTTCCCAAGCGTTTTTGAACTGTGCCAAATTGTGCCAAATGGCACAGTTTGGAAAAACGTCTGTAACTTTTGAATGATTCAACAAAGAAGCTTGATCTTGGGCTCTAATGAAAGGTGACACTCAGGGCTGTGTGTGTGTGTGTGGGGGGGGGGGGTGTTTATTCATTCATGAATGAATGAATGAACAAACAAGCCCCCCACACACAAAGAAGCATGCCACGTAAAAAATGTGTGGCCTTTTTTTACAAGAAAAAATAACCTACAGTGCAATAAAAATTATACTAAAATATCTGCAGTGTTGAGGATAACAACCCCCCCCCCCCCCCCCCGCTACAGAGGAGCTCGGTGCACAAAAAACGGTCCGTCAACGGTCCGTCATGTGGCCATGACGCACTGTTGTAATTACCGATCGGTCAAAAGTCATTTTTATTACTATTTTCAGTGATAAAGAATAATTTAGCTTGTAACACTTACCTGTCCACAACAGCAGTGTCGTTGGCAAACATCTGTTCCTCATTGTCAGACGAACATGAAGCTGGTCTGTTTGTTACGGACTTGTGGTTCTGGTCACCCGATCTGGTCAAACCATGATTCCATTATTGCGGTTTTGCGCTTCCATGATTGCGGTTTTTGGCGAACGATTTTTCACAACAAATAAGAACAGTAGTAATAAAAAGAGACTGGCGAACGCTACCGTTACACACAGGTCTCAATGTGTGTCTCCCAGCGGCTTACACAAAACAGATTTTACGCACGGGACGCACGCGTTTCAATCGTCGAACTTCTCTGCTTCAATTGGCTCGTTGTATTCGCGGTCGTTGGTAGGCAGGTCCTTCTTGCTAGGTTTTCAGTCATTGGTTCTTCAAGGTTTCAGAAACCCAATTCAAGGCTCTTATTAGTCGAATGAGAGGTCAATCAAATCTAAACCAATCAAAACATTCCTTTGGCTTTCTGTTCGCAGCTGTGTCTGTACTGGAAGAACGGAAATGCAGCTTTTTTTTTTCAGTGCGCACTGAGACGCACTAGGACGCAGAGACGTGACCGCCCGCGGTATCCCGGAGTGCAACAGGTTAAAACAACGGCCAAATAAAAATATGTCAAAGATGTGGTGACCACAAAAAGTTACAAAAAAATTAAATTTAAAATCCTATGACCTTTTCTGTTTTTTGGGGAAACAGGAAGAATTGTAATTGGGAAATGGTTGATAACATGATCAATTTAAATGTGTCATGAGCTGAGCAGGAGGGAACCGTCATGCTCAGTGTTATGTCATAACTTGTAGACAAGGATGAGGCCAGCAGTGGAGCTGGACTCTTGTTTATTAATAAGCTGGACTCTGTACACCTGAACGTACATGCAGTCGCTTGGTAGAGGAAAGGCGGAAGAGACCGCCCCCCTACCAGCAGCCCCTCTTATACCACCGGAGATGGTGGAACCGGAAACCAGGGCCGCCATCGCGTACCACACCAATAAGAGCTCCGACAAGAACAATATGAACACTGAATAAATACATAATACTCAGCTCCTTGTCTTTTTCCGCATTTGTGTATTTGTTGTCTTTCTGTTTCTGGTTATTTGATAGTCTGTGGTATTTTGGGTTCTTTGTGTCCTGTTATGATTATCTCTGGTTGGGTTCCTTATATTGTGCAGTGTAATTTATTTTCCTCTTTATTGCCATCTTTAGAGTTGGCATTTATATATTTCCTTTCTGCCTTGCCTTCCAGTGTTTTCCCCAGGTCTATTTTGTCTTTATGTTTGTTCTCATTTGGTAATTGTGCTTTTGACCCTGTGCTCCTCCTCTCTCTTTCTCTCTCCAGGGCTGCAGCTGTCAGTGGCACTTCCGGGTTTTGCTCTGGTAGCGAGCGGTGCTGCGGTCTTCTCACTTATCAGACGTGTGTTCCAGGTCTGCCCTAAAAACTATAAGTACCATTCCTCCCTGACAGGAGTCCCCCGTCAGTTTATTTTTTTCTCTCCATCGTCGGCCTCCGTCGGTCTATGATGACCATGGAAGAGAATCCTAAACGTCTACTCTGCTGGAACAGCACCGCCTGTGGCTGAACAGGCCGATGCGCACCGGTGTTCTACCTTCCAGCGTTGGGCGTTGGTAGGATTCAAGCCTGGGCAGGAAGATATGGAGGACAAGATGTTACCCATGCAGCATGTCCCCCCTCTCCACGTCACTGATGAATCCAAAGGAACAGCAGGGCTGCTATAGTTTGGCACCAGTGCCGTCGCAGGAGCTGCCAGAACGATGTTGAGCACAACAGAGAACTGCCTTAGGGGCTCCGACTCCGGATTTTTCCTCAGGGTTGACTCCCGAAGCCTTTCCCGTGATCGGGTGTGCCGCAAGGCAGCGGAGGTTTGAAATCAGGGTTTTCCTTCCCCTAGATGGGCTACCTTCCCAGGTTGACGAGCCACCATCCACCCGAAGCATCTGGTTTTAAGGCGCCAGAGATCCGCCCTAGCCCCTTCTCCTATTAGTAAAAGCAGTTCCGCCGGGCTTAGAGACTAAACCACACGGGCAGGCTAGGAGTTGGACTTAGTTGTCAGAGGCTTTTCGAGACGCACGCCGTAAGGAGCATTTTATGAGCACTGGGAGCTTAACCCCAGTGCCGCTCCTAGCTATGACAACCTTGGAACCTTTTTCCCTCCACTCCAGCCAATATTTTCCCTGAGCCCTGTGACTCTTTGTTTTTGCATTTTTTGTCTATTTTTGTAGTCCCCCCCCCCCGTTACTTTGTGTGTTTGGATTTTGTGTTCACCTTTAATAAATTTGCAACTCACAGCCCTGCGTGTGGTGTCCTTCATCTGCACTTGACAGGTCATTTCATGACAGAAGACCGCAGACGTCAAGACGCCAGCGGTCTGTGAGTTTGCCTTTTTTTTTCCCACTTCACCTTTTTATTCAAAAAAAAAAAGTCAGTTTTTCCAGCATGACTGCTCATACAAGGTGGAGTGTTGGGCAGCCAAATTAGTGGTGGACATTATTTCGGATGCTCATGCTGACCACATCCCCGAGGAGCTGCTGCGAGTTTTTAGCTGCGCGGCTGATGTCACTGAGGCATACCCTGGCCTGTGGAGCCATCCAGAACTCACGTTCCTCCTTGTGTCTGTTACCGATACCCAACGCATGCTCCGCAGACTGGAGGGGGGGCTCTCTGCTGTCTGCACCTGAGCCGACAAGGGAACGTCCCCTGGTGCAGATGCCTCCAGAGTCTGCTCCCGCTCCGCACTGTGTCTAGTCCGTGCCTGTGCCAATGAGGAAACGCCCCCAGGTACGGAAGCCTTGCCCTCCTCGCCAGAAGAGGCTCAGCAATTGCAGCTCACTGAGTCCTCACCACCTGCTGCTGCTATTATTTCCTCACCTGCTAACCCTGTGTCTCTTCCATTCTCCCCTGAGTGTCCGCCAGTCGCAGGATGGAGCCGCCAGACGATGGAAGAGCCTGCTGCCCTGGAGAACCAGGTTCCAGCCCCGCAGACATGATCTGGATGGGAGGAGAGCACCCCCTGTGACCTGAAACCTGTGCCGACAATGGAATGTCCCCTGTTTTCAGCTGCCCGGGATTCGGTGCCAGCGGTGGGGTGATCTCCAGCTGCAACATCGGATGAGCCACCTGCGTCGGCCGCCTTGTCTGGAGGTCCTAGAGCTGCATCCACCACCGCGCCTGCCACTGAGGTCATTATGGCAGGTTCGCCGGAGTCCAGGCAAGTGCTCTGTTCTGTTTCTCCTTTCGCAGATTCAGAGAAATCTTGTCTGGCTTATGGTGGGGAGAATCAGCTGCAGATGTCCTCTGCTCCTGAGTTCTCCTTACCGGACTCCACTGCTGCCGGTGATTATTCTCTGTTTTTTTCTTTCTGTCCTTCTCCCAAGGTGACCATGTCGAGAGAGGGTGCCCAGATGGAGAGACTCGAGACGCCTCTGCTTGGATTGCCGGAGTCCTGGGTGGCGGTGGGGCTTGAGCTAAGGCAAGTTCTCTTCTTTGTTTTCACAGTAATTGTATTTGAGATCTTGCTTAGCTCTTGGTGTGGAGAGCCAGTCACAGTCACCAACTGCTTCTGAGCTTTCCTCGCCGGGCTCCACTGCTACCCGTGGTAGTAACCCAGTATTTGTGTCTCCCCCCTTGCTCAAGTCCTAGTCTGGGTCCTCAGATAATCACCCTCCTCCTTCGCCTGAGGTCACTGTGGGTTCTTCATTGTCACCTGAGGTCCTCACGGGTCCCTCATCATCGCCCGGGGGTCTCTGTGGGTGCTGCTCACCCTCTGCCTGAGGTCTCTGTTGGTGCTACTCCCCCTCCGTCCGAGGTCTCCATGGGTGCTGCTCCCCCTCCATCCAAGGTCTCCATGGGTCCTCATCCTTCTTCTGAGGCCACCGTGGGTCCTCATCCTTTGTCTGAGGTTGCCGTGGGTCCTCATCCTTCATCTGAGGTTGCCATGCCCCAGTCTGAGGCCACTGTGGGTGCTACACCATCGTCTGAAGTCTCTAAGGGTCCCCTGTTGTTGCCAGAGGTCGTGGAGGGTTTCCCATCCAGTTTTCCCACTGGTCAGCCACCCTCATCTAGTTTTGTCGCTGGTCAGCCATCCTCCTCCTCGGGTTCCCATCTCCTAGCTCCTGCAGTCCGCGGTAAGCACTGGTTCCAGCTACCGCCTCCAGGATGGGGCATGTGGTGCTTGGTGGCCCGTTGGCTCAGCGATGCTGGGAGACCACGCGCCAACCTCTTTTGTTTACTTGGGTGGCTAAGGGTGTCATGCGGTGACCCTCGCGGGCTACCATAAGACGGCAAAAGTCGCCAGTGAGTTTTGCATTGATGTTTTATTAACAAGACAAGACATGAACACAAGACTATGAGCCACTGAGGGCAAAACACACACTACAGAGTACAAGGGATCGTATGGCCAACCCCAGCCACTACGACCTTAACTATGACATGAACACACATTACAGAATACAAGGGATTGTAGGGCTAACCCCAGCCACTACGACCTTAACTATGACATGAACACACGCTACAGAATACGAGGGATCGTAGGGCTAACCCCAGCCACTATGACCTTAACTATTACATGAACAAGAACACGAACCTGACATGAGCGTGCTGACACACCAGGAATCTCTCAGGATGTTTTGACGATACTCCAGCATCAATCAGCTGTCAGCGCCCGCTAATAAAGCCGGCGACTAACAAGCTGATCGACCTTGACAGCCGGAAACCCCACCGAGCGCTGTCACAATAAGAGTCCGGTGGAGCCAGAATGTAATCCACAGCTGTCAAGGCCGGCAGAGATGATGCATAGCCCGAGCGCGGACGAGATCGGCGCTCGGGTCATGACCAAGGGACTCAGGAAGACAATCTGAACTGGACATTTAGTCTTCCCAACATCATTGGTATTCTGTGCCTCTTATTCAGGATGTGAGTGATGAGTGTGTTTCATATTTTTTCTGGTTTGGTTCGGTCCCTTCGTGCCTGGTTCCCCCTTCTCCCGCCCAGGAGGAGGGGGAACCAGGAGGGTTCTGTTACCTGGTTTTTTGTGTGATGGGTTTTCTGTGTGGGTGGGTCTTTTTTTCTGTTTTGATGTTACGTGGGATGTCTGGGTTCCAACCCTGGGGGGGGGGGGGGGGGATGTCATGAGCTGAGCAGGAGGCAACCACCATGCTCAGCTCCTTGTCTTTTTCCATATTTGTGTATTTGTTGTACTTTTGTTTCTGGTTATTCTGTGGTATTTTGGGTTCTTTGTGTCCTGTTATGATTATCTCTGGTTGGGTTTCTTATATGGTGTAGTGTAATTTATTTTCCTGTTTTTTGCCATCTTTAGAGTTGGCATTTATATATTTCCTTTCTGCCTTGCCTTCCAGTTTTTTCCCAAGGTCTATTTTGTCTTTATGTTTGTTCTCATTTGGTAATTGTGCTTTTGACCCTGTGCTCCTCCTCTCTCTTTCTCTCTCCGGGGCTGCAGCTGTCAGTGGCACTTCCGAGTTTTGTTCTGGTAGTGGGCGGTGCTCCTGTCAAGCTGTCAGTCCCATCTCCTCTCCTCTCATGACTCACTGCTAATTCAAATTGTGTAGTCACTCTTACCTACTGTCCTTTTTAAGCCCGCAGTGCTGATCATTCGGGGCTGCGGTCTTCTCACTTATCAGACGTGTGTTCCAGGTCTGCCCTAAAAACTGTAAGTACCATTCCTCCATGACAGGAGTCCCCTGTCAGTTTATTTTTTCCCTGGTGGTTTGTGTTGCCCTGATGGGCATTCCCCATCTTCCGGCATCCCCGCATGCTTTAGCCTCCTCTGTTCTGGGCAATGCACCTCCACTCCAGCTAATATTTTCCCTGAGCCCTCCGACTCTTTGTTATTGCATTTTTTTTGTCTATTTTAGTAGTCCCCCCGCCCCATAACTTTGTGTGTTTGGACTTTGTGTTCACCTTTAATAAATTTGCAACTCACAGCCCTGCACGTGGTGTCCTTAATTAGCCCTTGACAGGGCAATTCATGACAAAATGCTTTAAAATAAAATAAATGTCACCGAATCTACAACAAAATTTAAGATACAGTGGGGAAAATAAGTATTGAACACATCAACATTTTTTCTCATTAAACTTATTTCTGATGGAGCCATTGACCTGAGATTTTCACCAGATAGCAGTAATAACCTTATACTTATAGCCTTTTCCTCTCAAACGCCAGATCTCTCATGAACAAGATGGAGGAGCTAAGGTTACAGATTAAGGTAAACAACTGTGCCAGGGATGCATGCATTCTTCTTATCACTGAGACCTGTCTTCAACCATCTATCCCAGACTCGGCTATCGAGCTAGCGGGGTACTCTACACAGCGCTATGACCCAACAGCGGATTCCGGTAAGAGCAGAGGAGGAGGGCTCTGTGTGTACGTAAATAACAGCTGGTGTACTAACTCAGTGACCATGGAAAGTCACTGCTCACCGGACATAGAGTATCTGACTGTTAAGTGCAGACCTATTTATCTCCCGAGGGAGTTTACTGTAGTTTTGGCAACGGCTGTGTACATTCCACCGGATGCTAATGCTAACTTAGCTATCGGATTGCTACATGCTAGCATTAGCCATACACAGAGTATTTACCCTGACGCCGTGCAAGTTATAGCGGGGGATTTCAATCATGCAGACTTAAAGGCAGCACTCCCTAAATTCCATCAGCATGTCAAGTGTGCTACTAGGGGAGTGAACACTCTGGACAAGGTCTATTCAAACATCAAACTGGGCTATAGGGCTAGACCATTACCACATCTGGGCCAGTCTGACCATTTGTCTATGCTATTAATTCCTGCATACACCCCCCTCAGAAAAACTGCTCCCATCATCTCTAGGACTTTTGCCATATGGCCGGAGGATGCTTCGCAGCAGCAGCAGGATTGCTTCGATAGGACCAACTGGGAAGTCTTTGAACATCAGGACCTGGAGTTGTTCACAGATAGTGTACTGTGCTATATCAAAAATTGCATAGACACTATCACAGTGAACAAACGGATCAGCATCTTCCCTAACCAGAAGCCCTGGATGAACCGGGAGGTCCAGCAACTGCTGAGGGAGAGAAACATTGCCTTCAGGTCTGGTAACAGCGAACTTTACAGCACAGCTTGGGCCAACCTGAAGAGGGGCATCAGAGAGGCTAAGGCAGACTATAGGAGGAGGATTGAGGACCATCTGGACAGCAATAATAGCCGGCAGGTGTGGCGGGGCATCCAGCACCTGGCTAACTATCGAACTAATCCGGGAACCGCGGTAGATGACCTCACACTGGCGGAGGAGCTGAATATCTTCTTTGCCCGCTTTGAGGTCGCTGCACCTGTGTCGGCCAACCAACACCAGGCCCACAGCAGTACGTTCCACACTTTGGAGGAACATGAGGTGAGGCACACCCTGCGGTCCATCGACCCAAGAAAAGCAGCGGGTCCGGACGGTGTC
Source organism: Pholidichthys leucotaenia (assembly GCA_020510985.1). NCBI lineage: Eukaryota > Metazoa > Chordata > Actinopteri > Cichliformes > Pholidichthyidae > Pholidichthys > Pholidichthys leucotaenia. Next base: position 198,830,353 of record CM035837.1, read on the forward strand.
CCGGGACGTGTGCTGAGGGACTGTGCAGATCAGCTGGCTGGAGTCTTTACTAAGATTTTCAACCAATCCCTGGCACAGTCCACTGTCCCATCCTGCCTGAAGTCCTCCACCATAGTCCCCTTACCCAAGAAACCTCACATTTCTAGCCTCAATGACTACAGACCAGTCGCACTCACCCCGGTGGTGATGAAGTGCTTTGAAAGGCTGGTCCGTAGTCATATCATAGCAGCCCTGCCCCGCAGTATGGACTCCCACCAGTTTGCCTACAGAGCGAATCGATCCACAGAGGATGCGGTGGCCACAGCACTCCATGCCACTCTAGCCCACCTGGAGCGGCAGGGGAGCTATGTGCGAATGCTCTTCGTGGATTATAGCTCTGCATTTAACACCATTCTTCCACACAAACTGGTGGTCAAGCTGGGGGACTTGGGGCTTCCTCAGGCTATTTGTATGTGGATTAGCAGCTTCCTCTCTGGTCGCAGACAGAGAGTCAGGGTGGGCCATCATACATCTACAGCCCTAAGCCTCAATACCGGATCCCCCCAGGGCTGTGTGCTGAGTCCCCTGCTCTACTGTCTGTATACACACGATTGCACCTCCGCCCATCACAATAACACCATCGTGAAGTTTGCAGACGACACTACAGTGGTGGGTCTCATTTCGGGGGGGGACGAGTCTGCCTATAGAGATGAGGTGGTGCGGCTGTCGTCATGGTGTAAAGAGAATAACCTTCTCCTGAACACCTCTAAGACTAAGGAATTGATAATAGACTACAGGAGGAAGAAGACAGAGATTTCCCCTCTCATCATCAACGGGGACTGTGTTGAGAGGGTAGATGACTTCCGTTTTCTAGGAGTCCACATAGAGGAGAACCTGTCCTGGAGTGTGAACACCTCTGAGCTGGTGAAAAAGGCCCAGCAGAGACTGTACTTCCTGAGGATTCTCAGGAAGGAGAACATCACACAGAGACTGCTGGTGTCCTTTTATCGAGCTTCTATTGAAAGCATATTAATATACTGTATATGTATGTGGTACAGTAGTTGTACAGTAGCTCAGAGGAAAGCACTCCAGAAGGTCATTGACACTGCCCAGAAGATCATTGGCTGCCCTCTCCTCACGCTGGAAGACCTACACCGCTCCCGTTGTCAGAAGAAGGCTCAAAATATTTTAAAGGATACTTCACATCCTGGACACTCGTTGTTTGAACTACTGCCATCTGGGAAACAATATAGACAAATGAACACAAGGACAAACAGACTCAAACACAGCTTCTATCCAACAGCAATAACCATTCTGAATAAAATGAGGAAGTAATGTGCTAAATGGACAGGATTATATGTTGTTGAATGCTCCTTGCAATGACTGTGTGTGCATGATGTCCTGTGTTGATGTCTGTGTGAATGTGGCTTGCTATTTATTCTTTTTAATTATTATTTTTAACTGATTTTTTTTAGTAATTTTAGGTCTATGTTTTTTATAATGGGGCAATGTTTTTATAAATGGGGCACTGACTGGAGAGCACTTTGAATTTCGTTGTACCTGTGACAATGACAATTAAAGATCTATCTATCTATCTATCTATCTATCTATCTATCTATCTATCTATCTATCTATCTATCTAACCCAAGTAATCCATACATGCAAAGAAATCATGGAAACTGTGTTCACAAAACAAGTTATATTTAACCTCTTGCACTCCGGTGTACCGCGGGCGGGCATGTCTCTGCATCCTAGAGCGCACGAGGGCGCACGAGGGTGCTGCGTCCTAGAGCACACTGAAAAAAAAAAGCTGCATTTCTGTTCTTCCACTACAGACACAGCCGCAAACAGAAAGCCAAAGGAGTGCTTTGACTGGTTTAGATGTGATTGACCGCTCATTCGACTAACAAGAGCTTTGAACTGGGTTTCTGAAACCTTGAAGAACCAATGACTGAAAACCTAGCAAGAAGGACCCACCTACCAACGGCTGCGAATACAGCCAGCCAATTGAAGCACAGAAGTTCGAAAGCTGTTTTTTGTAAGGCTGGGTGACACACAGGCGTTCGCCAGTCTTTTTTTCTTATTACTGTTCTTATTTGTTTTGAAAAATTGTTCGCCAAAACCGCAATCATGGAAGCGCAAAACCGCAATAATGGAATTATGGTTTGACCGGGTCGCGTGACCAGAACCACGAGTCCGTAACAAGCTGACCAGCGTCATGTTCGTCTGACAATGAGGAAGAGAAGTTTGCCAGCGACTTTGCTGTTGTGGACAGGTAAGTGTTATAAGCTAAATTATTCTTTATCCCTGAAAATTGTAATCCAAATGACTTTTGACCGATCGGTAAATTACAACTGTGTGTTATTGCAACATGACGGACCGTCCGTCATGTTGCGAACGGCCCCCCCGTCATGTTGTGAATGCCCCCCCCCCACCCCCGCTACTCTTCTGTAGCGGATTGCAGATATATTGCAGATATTTTAGTCCAACTGTGCGTAGTAGACCGCGGTGCACCGTCACCGCTTTCCGTCATGTAGCGATGGGCGATGTCCGTCCTCTGTAGCGGGGGGAAAGGTGGGAGTTGTTATCTTCTACACTGCAAATATTTTAGTATAATTTTTAGTGCACTGTAGGTTATTTTTTCTTGTAAAAAAAAAAAAGGCCACACATTTTTTACGTGGCATGCTTCTTTGTGTGTGGGGGCTTGTTTGTTCATTCATTCATTCATGAATGAATAAACAACCCCCCCCACACACACACACACACAGCCCTTCACCTTTCATTAGAGCTCAAGATGAAGCTTCTACATTGAATCATTCAAAAGTTTCAGACGTTTTTCCAAACTGTGCCATTTGGCACAATTTGGCACATTTCAAAAACGCCTGAAACAACCTAAGAAAAAAGCTGTGTCATATATTTATTTTTTGTGGTATTGTTACAAAATTTCGACCTCAGCTGGATAACACTTGGTTCTACATTTCTGTTGCATTTTCCAGCCAGTATCTGAAGCTGTGTGTTATTTGCAAGCATTTGTATTCAAAAAAACACCCAGGCAAAATTTATTTTCTTCAAGTTCAGTATGTTTAGATGACTGTTACTCAGTGGCAGGAGCACTTAGATTATGACTGTTTTGCCAAAAAATTCAAAGTGTTTTCTTTTAAATGAACCAACCCCATGAAGATGCTGCAAAGGGTTGAAGAACAGCTTTTGATTTACTTTGGGTACGTTATTTTTTGGCATTTTTAGGGAAATTGACCGGAGTGCAAGGGGTTAATAAAGTGGAATGACACAGGGAACAAGTATTGAACACGCTCGGTGAAATTCATTTAATATTTAGTAAAAAAGCCTTTGTTGGTAATATCAGCTTCCAGAGCTGCTGTGCTGGAGTCCGTGCGCTGGGTTGCTGCAGCAGAGACCGACCATTGGGTCGTAGTGCCAAGGACCAGCTGCGGAGCTGCGATGTCTGGCCATCTGGTGATGTGGCTTCTCCACTGTGCTGGTTGTTACATTGCTGTTGTGGTGAAATACGTGCACTGGGTTGCCGCAGCAGAGACCGGCCGTTGGATCATAGTGCTGAGGGCCGGCTGCGAAGTCGTGATGTCTGCCCGTCCGGTGATGTGGGTTCTCCACTGTGCCGTGGTGAGGAGAGCTGGCTGCTGTGTTACGGGGACGAGGGTCAATCGCTAATCCACCCTGGCTCTGTTCCACTGTTGGACCGTGACGACACCATCAGGCTGCCATGCCATGGTGATGTTGGTGGGCTGCTGGGCCACAGCGGTGCTGGTTGGTGCGGGTGTGGGCTGCCTTAGCCCTGCCAGTGTTGGTAGTGGAGGTAACATTAATTCCGTTGGCAATAGTGCTCGTGTCCATGCTCGTCCCATAAACAATTGTGGTCTTGTTGTCTCCGCTGATGATGGAGAAATTAGCCATGCTAGTCCTGTTAACATTGGTGGCGTCTGGCCACAACTCTGCATTTTGTTGTTGAGAGCCAATGTCATACTGTCCTTAAAATTAAATACAGGAGTAAGGCAGCAGTTAACAGGTTGGATTGTAAGAGACATAGAGGTTTTGCTGTAGTTTTAGTTGGTTTTTTGAGCTTACATGCAGGACCACGCTGCATGCTTGCTCTGTGTTGGCCATCTTGCAAAAAAAAATAAAAAATCTAATATTCACACACCTTTTTAAAGGCTATCAGTCAGGACTTATGGTACGTGTCCACTGGTTCTGTTATTTTTCTGCTTCCCATTCACTGTGTATTGGAAATGCTACGGAAAGCATTTTGGTCCGGACTGGTGAAAACCAGACTGTGGTGTACAGAATCTCTCGTGGGTTCCCCTACAGCTCATTTGCATAGTCATGATGATTGGTCATGCTATTTTCGGCACGGTCATGAACCGGAGGAGGCGCTCTCATCCTGAACTTTTAAATCTGTGGCTTTTGATGTCAAATAACGACAGATTCATTAACTGAACCTACTATTTCTGGCATGAAATGATGTTAGACACATACTGTATTTTGCTGGTTTGATTTAAAGATATGGAGACCAAGGATGTCAAATTGTCTGGTAGCAGTGGAGAGCTGAAGACCGCCCACGGACAGGCCCATCGACCAATCCAGTAAACCAGCCAGCTGGAGGAAAAGACCGGGGGGCGGGAAGCAGATCTGTTTGATTCCTGTTGTTGTGAAGACATGAAGGAGAAATTAATAACTGCTGTTCCACGCAAGAGCAAAAACATGCAAGTTAGGTTAATTGGCATCAAACTGGGGATTCTAAATTGTCCATAGGTATGACTGTGAGAGTGAATGGTTGTCTGTCTCTCTGTGTTGGCCCTGTGGTGGACTGGCGATCTGTCCAGGGTGTACCCTGCCTCTTGCCCAAAGATGCTGGGATAGGCTCCAGCCCCCTGTGACCCGAAAAGGATTAAGCGGAAGAAGATGGATGGATGTTTCTGGCAGCCTGGTACTATATGACCAGTCCTTGCCATCATATAGAAACAACATACAAAGGAACGAGGTGTGGAGAGCAGTGGAACATGGGCTCATCCAGCCGAAGCTTACAAACCAGGCGGTCAAATTCACCATGCATTGTGTGGGTCTGTAGGATTGGGTGAACCCAGAACCGGCGGTGATGACGACAAAGTTGCCTTTTGTAGCGCAAATATACCAGCACTATTAAAAAGAGACTTATCAATCTGCTCATGGTTAATAATGACTATTCCAGTATTTCCTTCAACATTGCTCGACTCCGCCTATCTGAGAACTATACTACACGCCCTTTTTCTGCACCTCACAGGTTCTGGTATCCGATTCCTTTGTCGAAAAATCTTGACCAGTGGACACGTAGCATTAACCAGCTGAAATTAAGCTGCACTGATGGGGGATGGGATGGCTTCCTAAATTCTGATGCATTTCAGCTGGTTTCTTTGCTTTCTATGCCTTTTTGCACCTCTTTTTCTTCATGTGTTCAATACTCAGTCCCTGTCTCATTTATCCATCCATCCATCTTCTTCCGCTTAATCCTTTTTTGGGTCGCGGGGGGGCTGGAGCCTATCCCAGCATCTAGTAAATATAACTTGTTTTGTGAACACAGTTGCCTTGATTTCTCTATGTGTATGGATTATCTGAGTTATTATTGATATCTGGTGAAAATCTCAGCTCCATGTCGCCACCAGAAATATGTATAATGAGGAAAAATGTTGGTGTGTTCAGTACTTATTTTCCCCGTTGTAAATTAAGTCAGCTGAAACCCAGAAAATCTGCCCATTGACTTCGTATTGATGTAAAGGTTTCCATCTGTGCGCTTATATTTAAAACGTTTTAACAAGTAATAATAGGCTGATGTGAGCTAAAACCTAGACATTTAGATGCATCACTTCCCCACATGTCGGTCAGTGGACTGATCTGCTCAGGTGTGCCGTCTCCACTCTAAATTACAGATTTTGCGGAGTGTAGGTGCTGAGGCGTCCTCCTGCGTCTGGCCCTTGCGCTCCTGTGCGCTGTCCTATCCCCTGCGCGCTCCTTCCTCCTCCTCTCCTCCTTCCTCCTCCTCCTCCCCTCCTCTCTCGCGCTCAGCCACAACAGATGGTACAGTAGTACACGCTGCAGAAGCGCTGCTAATTGGTGCAGAAATACTTTTATTACTCCGAACTTCACAGAGACGCGCTGTGCGTAGGGAGTTGGCGGGTTCTCCACGGTCACGGTGCCTGGATCCGGCGTTTAGTGGCGGAATTTGCTGTCAAGGTAAGTTGTGATGTTTTTCTGGATAGCGGCACAGATTTTCGGCATCGCTGAACGAGGAGCGGAGCGCGCGTAAAAAGCGGCTGCTCAGAGTTTGCGTTTTTAAAATGTGGTGCGTATCCCCAAAATCATTAGTTTCTAACAAGAGATTCTGCTGAGTGACAAACGGCTGACGGTCTAAAAACGCGCTCGGCTGTCAAATAAAGTTGACTGACCGGAGATCAGATTTCTCCCCCAAATTACGCACATGGGGAAAAAAAGAAAAAAGACGTGATATTTCACAAAGTTGCAGCAATAAATTTGTGCGGAGGTAAAGCACTGCAGACGTCATGGTTCTTTTTTTGAGTTCTGTGTCGGAAGTTTCCGCAGCACTTTGCAGGCAGGAATGTGAGAGCAGCAGGTGCAGAGGCTGCTTTCAACTCCTGAGCAAGATTCCATGGAGGGGAAAGATCTCTGACATCAGATCCCTGACACCAAACTTACTGTGCAAACGCACGTCAGGTCAGCGGTGTTCTCCGCAGCGGAGCCTGCGTGCGTGTGAAGTGACCGCAGCTGAACAGGGATGAACTTCAGGCACATTATTGTTGGACAGCAGATGAAATATGTCTGCAGTTACAAATGCATTAAATGTACACTTGTGCATTTAAAATTAAGGAAATGCATCTGAAGAAAAATGCACAGTTCATTTCTTTGTTGGTGTTAATTGTACCCAACCACACACGACACATACAGGCAGCAGATTTACAAAGGACTAAAAACCAGTGCAGCTCCAGCCGCTGGAGTACACGCAGGTGCCATTCATTCATTCACCCTCAGCGTGAAGGCCCTCCAACATGTGCGCTGAGCTGCATGCCATGATGCGTTGCGTCCCAGAAGACGTCCAGACCTTATGTTGGAGTCTTTCACAGAAGCGCAGCAGACTGCCGCCTAGCCTCTAACCTGTGGGGAGAGCAAGTGCAGCTTTGTAGTCACACAGGTCTCAACTCTGTGGGAGCTGCTGGCATGGCAGACGTGTGGGAACGTGGAGACTGCTTTGAAAAAGGCGACTGCAAATGTCCAAGCGTGTATTAATGAGGGTAGCAGTAATATTGTTAATTAATGGGCAAAACTGAAGAGCGGGAAAAAGTTCTCCTGGGCTGCACACGCAGCTCTGGGATCAATTGCTAGAAGTGTGCCTCATTCATATCCATGCTCTTCCTCGAAGTGGCGCACCGGTTTGTTTCATCATGTAATATCATGCTGTATCCTTTGTCTCAGTGATGCTTTATTTGTGCTCATTAAATTTTTGTGGGACCGTGGAGAGCCACTAGCGCGCAGGAGCAATTCGAGTCGAGCTGTGCTTGTGCTGGCTGTAGATGTGAGCGCACACTGAGCAGCAATATTGGAGCATAAATTGGTATATGGTGCAATGAAGACATTAGAGGGCCCATGAGACGATCCGGCATCAGAGATATTTTACTCTTCATTTATCAGAAACACCCTTGCTTAACAGGTGGACGCTGATGCTTATTTCTTCCATTTGCTATGTGTCCGTTTAGGTTGCTTTGTCTGACTCACCTGGGAAAACGGCGGCCCAGTTCCCCTCGGGAGAATGACCTCGGCATTTTGACAGACACACACACACAGAGCCCAGGAATTATGGCTGGGAGGAGGCAGAGCTGCTGACAGAGATGCTCCCAGTGTGGCATTTCATTATTTTGTTGGCAGTGCTGTGAGGAAATAAGCATAGTGGGCGTAGGGAGTTTAATGATTTGTGTCACAGACAACATCCACCAAGAGTGGAGTGGTTAGATCTGAAGTAATGAAACCGGAGTGGCTTTTTTTCGGAGGGCTGTAATGTGTGGACTGTGAGTGCAGTCTCCGTCTCTCTCTTTGAAGAGTGGAATCAAAAGCTCGTGGATCCTGAGCCACTGCAGAGGCCGACTGTTGTGGTGTCTTTATGTAACCCAGATGTGAGCCGTACCTTATCAATACACATTTGCTGCCTTATACAGCTGGTTTATTTACATCCTCTCCACACTCATTATACAGCCAAAGGTTTAAAAAAGCTGCAGCACTGAGGGATTTTAATAACATGATGCATGCTTGCTCATTAGCAACATTTTCAAATAGCCTGCAGATAATCTGTTTCATTAATGTGATGCCGTGCAAATATGACGTGATGCTGTAAACTAACAAAATGAAGTGTGTTGATTTTTATTTCCACGTGTGTTAAATTCTGCCCCCACTACCATCTCAGACCCGGTGTCTGCTGTGTTATCTAATGTTGTCTTTGTGGCAGGTTTTCATAAAACATCAAATGACCCTAAAGATGTCCTCACGTGACTCCAGCAGCCAGGCCAAATGAGGGGACTCTTACAGTGCCCCCCCACACACACACACGCACAACAAACTATACATGTACTGCTCCTTTTGCAGTGGATCAATATCTTGATGTGTGAAGTGAGTGAACATTAAAAAAGAGGGAGAAAAATCCTGTCAAACCTGTGGCAGATATCACTCATTCACACCATGGAGAGAGAAACATTAAAGCGTGTTTTATGCACCCGCATCACGTCGACGCCATTACTGACATCTGTCACCGACGCAGTGATCGGCAATTTTTTCTGGTGTGTTGGGTGAAATGTGTTGTTCCGTGGCCAAAGCAGGTTTCAGCCGATGTATAGAGTGATTTGTGTTCACTGTGTGCTTTTGTTAGATATCTGTTTCCTATAAGCCCTTAGAATAGAGGGTTAGTACTAGTGAAAGCGCTTTGAGTGGTCTTTGTGACTAGAAAAGCGCTATATAAGTGCAGGTTAGTTAGTTAGTTAGTTAGTTAGTTAGTTTATGAAATAGTGACGGACAAGAGCAGATTATGATGGAGTTGGAGCTAATAAATGTTAAGAAAAAGCAACTTTTCTTACAACCATTCCACAGAGAAAAAGAGAAGTCGGAGAAAACAATGCATGCGACCACTGCTGCTGCTGTTATTTGACAATCTGGGTAATTACTGGGGTCATAATGAGCCATGAGATGTTCTGTATGTGCTCACTTCCTCAATATTCTTTTGAATTTGGACCATTGTTTAACCGACTCGCTTTAGAAATTGTGCCTCGGCAGAGAGGAGCAGCAACGACAACCAGGAAATGTGAAGGAGGAGACAAAGCGGACCAATCAGAGCTTGTAAATATATATTTACAACTTTTTTTTTGGATTGAAAGTACTTTTTCTTTTTGGATTTGCAGAAGTTTTATTTTGTTCTGTACAGTTTACTTAAAAATCTTAACAGTTCTGCTGTAAAAAGGGAAATCTGAATTCGCCTCTTCTTCTCTGGAGAGGCGCACGTCAGGTGATGCAATAGGAATGCACGTTGCGGGTGCCTAAATCCAGCTTAAGCCTCTAATCTCAGTTTGAAAGGGAAGATGCCCACATTTATTACATAGATGTAGGTTGCATTTAAAATGAACACAGTGTGTAGTACCACATCAAGTGGACGCTTCCCACTTGAGGTGTTTCAGGCACGTCCCACTGGGAGGAGACCCCGGGGCAGACCCAGGACTCGGTGGAGAGACTATGTCTCCCAGCTGGTCTGGGAACGCCTTGGTATCCCCTCTGAAGAGCTGGAGCAGGTGGCTGGGGAGAGGGAAGTCTGGGCTTCTCTGCTTGAACTGCTGCCTCCGCGACCCGGACCTCCGGAAAAGCGGTAGAAGATGGATGGATGGATGGACAGTGTGTAGTAGGGCTGTGCGATATGGCAACAATTTCATATCATGATATGTCATCTTATATCATGATAACAATTTATATCACAATATACGTTTTCTGAAAATTCTACAGCTTAGATAATATGTTTAGATAAAATGAATGGAGCTTTTCCAGCACAAACCATCATCAGCTGTCTGTTTGAATTTGTCACAGCAATCGTGGTTACGTTGTTAACTTAGGATTTGACACAATATGGAAGAAACTAGTATCTTAGCATGAATGCTGTATTTCTTTATTTTGCATGTTTTGCTGAGCTTGGGTGGCTCTGCTTTGACTTGCTTCCCTGTGACCTGGACCTCTGATAGAGTGGTAGATAAAGAACGAATGATCTTCACACTTTAATGTGGCCATACTTCAATTGAAAACACTAAAGTAATCCACATTTAGTAGCACTTGCACATGTTACTAAGCCATTTTTGGACAAGTCACACCCACACAGATAATCATATGCTACAGTCAATGAAAAGATGCTGACAGACTATTTTTCGCTGGATAAAAATGTTAGATCTCACCTCGTTGAACAATTATTTTAGCACCTTATGCACATTAAATATCAGAGAGCTGATCTAAACTAGAGAAATACTAAGAGAAGTGCTGTGCAATTATTTGAAGAAGTCAAAAGTGGCGGAGAAGTATGTGAGGGAGGTGTAGGACGTGTATGAGGACACTGAGGTGGTGCTGAGGTGTGCTGTAGGAGTGACAGATGGATTCCAGGTGGGGGTGGGATTACATTAGGGATTGACTCTGAGCTCCTTGTTTGCCATAGTGATGGACAGGCTAACAGACCAGGTCAGCCAGGAGTCTCCGTGGACTGTGATGTTTGCAGATGACCTTGTGATCTGTAGTGAAAGTAGGCAGCGGGTAGAAGAGAACCTGTAGAGGTGGAGGTATGCTCTGGACAGAGAGGAAATGCAAGTCAGTAAAGGGAAGACAGAATTTGTGTGTGAATAAGAGGAAGGCAGGTATAACAATGAAGATGCAAGGAGTAAATACGTGGGGTCAAGCATCCAAAACAATGGAAAAGGTACAAGAGAAGTGAAGAAGTGAGTGCAGTCTGTATGGAGTGGGTGGAGATTAGGGGTGGGAATCTTTAGGCACCTCGCGATTCGATTCAACTGTGATTCAGGGGGCTCCGATTTGATTGTAGAATACTTCTCAGTGCATCTAAGCAGGGCTTGACATCAAGAGTGGATTTCACCAGTGGTGGGTAAGACAGCCACTCCCACTAGCCACTTTGGCAGGCGTAGTTTTCTCAAGCAACATCTATATAATAAGCCTATCGCAATGTGAGACTACGAAACTACAACTCCCATAAGCACCATCTGCCCACACATAGTGTATTCTCATTGGTCCACTGTCGGCAGCAGCAGCCCCGGTACTCAGGAGAAGATGCGGACTGAGTCCATGCTCAGCATGCTGGGTACAGGTGAAGGCGCAAACGGTCTGCTCCATGGTTGAGTTACTTTTATAGCCAGTCTGGAGAAATGCCAACGAACAGACAGCAGTGGCTCTCAGCAATCAGATCATGGGGATAACTGCCCCGATCCCCCGCCCAGTGGTGAGAATAACCTCTGCTCTCTCCCCCCACATTAGCTCCTTCCTCTGTGGTTAAACATGATTATTTTTAGAGCAAGAAGCTCCCGCTAGTTGTGCAATTTTAAGTTTTCATATGACGGAGAGAAAAAGTGACTGAACTTTATGTTGCTGTAAAGAGCAAATGAAGCTTCTTCTGAGGTGAACTTTTGTTTATCTGTGATTATCTATGATATCTGTTATATGCAACTTTTTCATGGAAGCAAAACTTCTAATTATGTATTTTAATGTGCTGATCCAGGGGTGTCAAACATGTGGCCCGCGGGCCAAAAATGGCCACCAGAGGGTCCAAGTTTTTCTCTGAATTTCCAGCTTTCTTTCTAGTAAATTTCTGACTTTACTGATTAGAATTGTTCATGTAAATTTGAGACATTTTTCACCTTAAGATGAGACTTTTTTCTCATCAGTTTTTCTTCTTTTTGAACCTGTCTGCCACACAGCCACTTTCCTGCATTAAATCAATCAATCAATCAAACTTTAGCTGTATAGCACTTTTTAAACATTAGATGCTGCGCAAAGTGCTTTACATAGATAAAAACAGTAGACACATTTAGTTACATATTTTACACGATACATCCCCACCCCTTCCAACCCTCCCATAAACATACCCACAAACACACACACACTGGCACATACATCACCCTCTACTTCTCTTACACACATATAAAATAAAAGAGACATTGCTCGGCACCGAGGCACCACGTGAAGGAGCAACCATCCTGTGGAGCCCCCCACACCGGGAGAACACGCAGCCCGTAACCACAGAAGGTGCCACAAAGGCCGCCCCAACCAGGACAGGCCGGGGCCCGCACCACAGCTATAGGTAGTGGTATAAAGCCCCCACCCACCCAAGCTAGAGCAACCCACGAGACCAACACCCCTGCAGATGGGCCAGGCAGCATCCGGCATGAGGGGCCCCACTGAGGAAACACTGGAGCTAAAACACATAAAATACAAGTTAAAACAAAGAACACATAGAACAAAGTGAACTACAGACCCATACTTAGAAAATGAGCTAAGAACACATCAAAATAAGAAAATCTAAAAGCAAATGGAGCTAAGAAGAATGTAAAACAATGGAACATAAATGACTGCTTCAATAATAGTTAAACGGTTTGTTAAAAGCCAAAATTTAAAAAGGTACAAAAGAAACTAAGAACACATAAAAACAGGAACTAAAAACCCATACTTAAAAACTGAACTAAACACATCAATAAGAAGATGAGAAAATCTAAGAACAAATGGCGCCTGTCATATCCGGCTCTAGGGAGCCGGGCAATCAGAGCCAGGGGCAAGCCAGTGAGTCGTGATATTTTATTCAGGGTAAAGGGGAAGGGATGAGGAGAGCACAGATACTCATGCAGACGTACACTCACAGGTTGCACAGCGCAGAGGTAAGCAGCTCGTACCGGACGTGGGGGTAACAAGACGTACATACTCACAGCGGGATACAAACACAGGAATGCTGCAAGAGGAGTATAAGCTGACACCAGACGAAGGGGCTTCAGCTTAGCAATGTGTTTATGTCGCAGCCCCGAGTCATCGAGGCTGCTCCTATTTATCCTCATTGGCAGCGCCCCAGCTGATGAAGACTAATTGGCCCCAGCCGTCCATAATGCTGCCAGCTGGGGGCCAGCTGAGACGCTGCTCAATGGGAAGCAGGGATGAGGGAAAACATGGGCTGAGTGCCGAGACGGCATCTCAACCCGTGGTGACAGCGCCAAGAAGAACATAAAACAATAGAACATAAATGACTACTTCAGTAATAGTTAAACAGGTTTATTAAAAGCCAAATTAAAAAGGTGGGTCTTGAGCCTGTTCCTAAAAACACCTATTGACTCTGCGGCCCTGAGGCTCTCTGGCAGCTTGTTCCACAGACGAGGAGCATAATAGTGAAAGGAAGCTTCACCAAAGGTCTTGGTCTTGACTTTGGGAACCATTAAAAGGCCAGTACCAGAACAAAGTGAATATCTGCTGATATCGATGTTAAGCTGATCTATCCCTAATCATCCCTAATTATAAAATGTGTTGCTATTATTAAATTGTAATTCTAAAATTTACAGTGTTTTAAATCTATTTCACAAATTCATAATGGCATAATCAACATTCTTATTAAATGTTTACAACAGTGGTCTCCAAACATGTGCCATGGTGGCCCAAGACCCTGCAGCTTTTACCTCCAACCAGTCGTCAGGTGTTTTCTCTGAATTTCCTCCCACTAATCGCTGATCAGTGAAAACACCTGCTGAAGAGACCGGGTGGAAGAGAAAACCTGCAGGGTCTTGGGCTACGATGGCACATGCTTGGAGACCACTGGGTTATAAACTTTGTATTTATGCTTTAATGTTTTCCTACACTGGTTTTATTTTTCTTGGCAAAATCTTTTGACGCACATGGATTTCCTTGTGAGAACAGTGTAAGTATGTCAGTATTCATATAGAAAATACCTTTAAGAGCTGTCCTCACTGTCTGTTTGAAATGGAGGCGGCAGGAGCTACCGTGGTGATGGTATCATTGAAAAGATGTGAACACCGTGGTACATAGCCAGACTTAGCTGCATCGATGTGTTGAGAGACAAACCTGTGCTTGCACAGTCATAAAGTCAGTTTTATGGCCACGTCTCATAGGGGTGGGAATTGTGAGGGACCTCACGATTCGATTTGCATCGCGATACTTAGGTCACGATTTAACTATAATCATGATATTTTGATATTGAGTATCGTGATACCATATATTTTAATTTTTTTCACCTTATTCAACCTCAAATCATGTCCCATGGTAAAACTGCTGACATCGCATTCATATAGTAATAAAGTATTCAGTCAAAACGGGCAGCAACCGGACAATTTCACAGTAAATATTTATTATTATTTTATTTTTAAATTAAAATCAAAAACAAATGCTCTTAAAATAAATGTTCAACTGATATTAAAATATAGTCTTAAAATAAATAATAATCAGTGAAGTAACGGCTAGACCTGAGCTCCAGTGTTTTAATATGTGACAAAAACCCTCCTTGCAAACTGAATGTGACATATCTAGGTTGTTCATCCCGTCTTTGTTATAAAATCCAAAAAAGTCCAGACATTTAATTTAAACTTTGGTGCTGGAATTCTCTTTTTTTTTTCTTTCCGGTGCTGCTTGTAGACTGTAAGTGCTGCTCCCTCCGCCATCTTAAACTGTACTGGGACTGGGCTGCGGGGAAATCTCATGAGGCACCTTTGCAGCGATGACTTTGCACCATCTATTGGACTGAAAACTCAACTGATTAACTGATACCTAAATGTACAGCAGTATGAGTGTGCTTTTTTTAAATTAAAAGATCGATCCGTGCATTTATGGATTGCAGTTCATCACTGAATCGATCTTTTTTCACGCCCCTAACGTCTCTCCATTCACACACCACTCACTGTGCAGTACCTCAAGTGTCAGTGTTTATTTGGAGTTTTACTTTTTAAAGGTGTTTGATTTTCTTCCCTTTTTGTATTGCAGTTGTACTGGTTTAGTGCAAGTTTTAGTGCATGAGCGATCGCACCACGTGAAAAAGTGACATTAGTGCAAACCATCTTTAGAGATATTTACAGTCTCATTTGTGGTTTGATTCAGCTTCTCGCAGGCACCAAACTGCTGGCATCAACTCACCAGTCATCATGGGTTGTATCAGTTGGATGAAAGAATTGAAGTTATACTTGAATGAAATGTGGCACTGCTGGCTGTTTTATGAAGAGGAAACAATTAGCCTTGCTTATAATAAAAAGTGTTCTCGCAAAAAGAGAAGGAGTGTTTTCTGCTCTCATACCTCATCTTTAGAGAAAGGGTTACTGTGGCACCGTGCAGCTTCAAAGAGCTGCCCTGTCCAGACTCCACGAATAGAAATTTTAAAGGGGAATTTTAAATTGCACCAGATTAATATTTCACCTCAGCATTGATTTACGCTGCCACTGTGGACATTTCCATCTTTACGTGGGCTGCATATGCAGAACTATACAGTGACGTCAGTGTGGTCTTGATCTGGCACTTTCTCTGCGTTCCACTGTGCATTAGAGGAAATCGGCTTCCTATTGCTTTCATCTGCTTTCGCCCTTCGGCTCACCTCTGCTACTGGCCTTGTCACTTTGTCCTACAATGGATGTAGAGATAACGGGTTAGGGATAGAGTGTGATTTAAGTTATTGATTTGTACTGCTTATGTCCCGCCATGCCATATCTAATGATGTTTAAGACATTTCTCAGCAAAGATTTTATGCTTCACCTCAGTTCAGTGGTATAGTTTTGTTTTATGCAACAAAACGGTGATGAAACATGTTGAAATTTCCACTGACATCGTCTCCAACTGACATCAGTGGAAAAAAAAATCAGCTGCTGTTGTCAAATTAAAGATGGAGTCAAGACTTATTCGTCTTAGAAAAATAAGAACTTGTTTTTAATGTTTGAAATGTTATTGCATTCTCTCTCTTTTTAATATTTCTTCCACTCCGTCTTGTTATTTTCCCAATTGTAAGCTGCACAGGTGAAGGACGAGGGAAATCTATTTTCATTAAAGTTGCATGACAGGACCTGAAGACAACAGGCTGCTGCGTGACTACAATCGATTGAGCTCCAATGTGATCAGATAGTTTGTCACCATGATGACTTTTGAGGAGATGTGCTTCGAGTTTGTCCTTCAATCAGGAGTTAAAGACAGTCGGAATGCAGCCTGAGGGACAGACGGTGTTTTCAGACCCGTCTATAGGCGTTCCTTTATAGGGGCTCCTTGAAAGGTGAGCAGGCTGTTGTCTGTCTTCACTCTGAATTTCACACAAGATGACAAGCTGAAAGTCAGTTAGCAGTCTTCAGCAGTGTAACAGTGGAGCTTTGGCTTCAGGCATGAAGAAAGAGAATGGAGAGAAAAGGCTTGGTGATAGACCTGGCATCGAGCAAGATAGACTACCATTTAATTAGAAATGTTAAAGGAGTGCAGGTGGAGAAAGGCATGATTTATTTTGTTTTCTGGAAGATTACAACTTCAACCACCTGTGTGCTGGATTATGAAATGCATTAATTAGATCATGTAAACGCTTTATATTAAAATGCAACTACTCATCCATCCATCCATCCATCTTCTACCGCTTTTCCGGAGGTCCGGGTCGTGGAGGCAGCTGTTCAAGCAGAGAAGCCCAGACTTCCCTCTCCCCAGCCACCTGCTCCAGCTCTTCAGAGAGGATACTAAGGCATTCCCAGACCAGCTGGGAGACATAGTCTCTCCAACGTGTCCTGGGTCTGCCCCAGGGTCTCCTCCCAGTGGGACATGCCCAAAACACCTCAAGTGGGAGGTGTCCAGGAGGCATCCTGATCAGATGCCCATACCACCTCAGCTGGCTCCTTTCAATGTGGAGGAGCAGCGGTTCTACTCTGAGCCTCTCCCAGATGACTGAGCTCCTCACCCTATCTCTGAGGGTGAGTCCAGCAATCCTACGAAGGAAGCTCGTTTCAGCCGCTTGTATCCGCGATCTCATTCTTTCGGTCATTACCCAAAGCTCATGACCATAGGTGAGGGTAAGAACGTAGATTGACTGGTAAATCGACAGCTTTGCTTTAGACCTCAGCTCCCTCTTCACCACAACAGACTGGTACAACATCTGCATCACTGCAGATGCTGCTCCGATCCGTCTGTCAATCTCTTGCTCCATTCTCCCCTCATTCGCGAATGAGACCCCGAGATACTTAAACTCCTCCACTTGGTACAGGAGCTTGTCCCCAACCCAGAGAGGACAATCCACCTATTTCCGGCTGAGGACCATGGACTCGGACTTGGAGGTGCTGATCCTCATCCCAGCCACTTCACACTCAGTGGCAAACCATCCCAGTAATACCTGTAGGTCACTGCTGGATGAAGCCAACAGGACATTGTCTGCAAACAACAGAGATGAGATCCTGTGGTCACCGAGCATGACACCCTCCGTTCCCTGGCTGCGCCTAGAAATCCTGTCCATAAAAATTATGAACAAGATAAGTGACAAAGGGCAACCCTGGCGGAGTCCAACTCTCACTAAGAATGAATCTGACCGAGTGTTGGCAATACGAACCAAACTCTCACAACGGTCGTATAGAGACCGGATAGCTCATAATAACAAGCATGATACCCCCGTACTCTCGAAGCACCTCCACAAAAAACCACGAGGGATGTGGTTGAATGCCTTCTCCAAGTCCACAAAATACATGTAAACTGGTTGGGCAAACTCCCACAAACCCTCAAGGATTCCCAAGAGTGTAAAGAGCTGTTCGGTTGTTCCACGGCCAGGATGAAAACCACATTGCTCCTCCTGAATTCGAGGTTCGACCAACGGCCGGACTCTCCTCTCCAGTACCTTGGCATAGACCTTCCCAGGGAGGCTGAGGAGTGTGATCCCTCTAAAGTTGGAGCACACCCTCCGGTCCCCCTTTTTAAAGGGGGGACCACCACCCCGGTTTGCCATGCCAAAGGCACTGTCCCCAACCCCCACGCAATGTTGCAGAGGCGTGTCGACCATTACAGCCCTACACAAAGAGATTTTTTACCACCTTGGTGACCTCAGCCCCTGTGATGGGCGAGTCGTCCCCCTCATCCATAAGCCCTGCGTCTTCTGTGGAAGGCGTGTCAGTGGGATTGAGGAGATCCTCGAAGTATTCCTTCTACCGCCTGACGATATCCCCAGTCGAAGTCAGCAGCGCCCCATCCGCACCATACACAGTGTGGACAGGGAGCTGCTTCCCCCTCCTGAGCTGCTGAACAGTTTGCCAGAATGTGTTCGAGGCCGACAGAAAGCCTTGCTCCATGGCCTCACCAAACTCCTCCCACACCCGAGTTGCATGATCTTGTGGCTGCATCTCTGGGCAGCCGCTTCAACAATGGAGGTGGAGAACATGGCCCATTCAGACTCCATGTCTCCAAACTCCCTTGGAATGTGGTTGAAGATCTTCTGGAGGTGGGAGTTGAAAACCTCCCGGACAGGGCCCTCAGCCAGATGTTCCCAGCACACCGTCACTATACGTTTGGGTCTACCAGGTCTGAATAGCATCCTCCCCTGCCATCGGATCCAACTCCCCACCAGGTGGTGGTCAGTTGCCAGCTCTACACCTCTCTTTACCCGAATGTTCTAGACATACAGTCGCAGGTCTGATGACACGATAACAAAATCGATCATTGACCTGCGACCTAGGGTGTCCTGGTGCCAGGTGCACATGTGGACATCCTTATGCTTGAACATGGTGTTCGTTATAGACAAACTGTGGTTAGCACAGAAGTCCAATAACTGAACACCACTCAGGTTCAGATCGGGCAGGCTGTTCCTCCCAATCACCCCCCTTCCAGGTTTCACTGTCGTTGTCCACGTGCACATTGAAGTCTCCCAGTAGGACAATGGAGTCTCCAAGAGGAGCACCCTCCAGCACCCCAGTCAGAGACTCCAAAAATGGTGGGCACTTTGAACCATCACTTGGTGCATAGGCACAAATGATGGTCAGGACCCGTTTCCCAACCTGAAGGCGCATGGAAACAACCCTTTTGTCCACCGCAGAAAACTCCAATATAGAGGCCGCAAGGTGGGGGGATACAAGAATATCCACCCCTGCTCGCCACCTCTCACCCGGGGCAACTCCAGAGTAGGCCAAGCTCCAGCCCCTCTCCAGGAGACTGGTTCTGGAACCGGTGCTGTGTGTTGAGGTGAGGCCGACTATATCTAGCTGGTATCTCTCAACTTCATGCACCAGCTCAGGCTCCTTCCCCACCAGAGAGGTGACATTCCATGTCCAAAAAACAGTTTTGGAAGCCAGGGATCAGACCGCCAAGGTCTCTGCCTTCGACCGCCACCTAATCCACATAGCACCAGACCCCCATGATCCCTCCTGCAGGTGGTGAGCCCACTGGAGGGCAGACCCATGTAACTCCTTCAGTCTGAGCCCGGCCGGGTCCCATGGGCAGAAACCCGGCCACCAGGCACTAGCCATCGAGCCCCTCCCCCAGGCCTGGCTCCAGGGTGGGGCCTCGCAGCAACTACTTTGTATTTAAAATAATATTTTGAAACACTTAAAACATTTAACCTATTTAAAAATTAAAAACAATTAACATTTAAAAACATTTAACCTATGACAAAATCAGCTTTCATATACACTGTAAAAACTAACGATACTTCTTAATAAAAGAAGTAAATTTAACTTAATGCTTCAAAAAAATAGAGTCACTCATTTCTACAAATTTAACCAGACTCAATAATACACGTTTGTAGTAGTAACTCAGTTCCTGTGAGTGCACATGCATTTTGGGGCCATTTTAAGTATTGGTGACATAACTCCAATTTGTTGCATTTACTCATTTGATCTGAGCTAACTTCAATGGACCTCTTGCACAATGTAGAGTAACGTACTTCCGCATTCCAGTCCACCCACATTTCCACTTCCACTTCCATTATATTTTCTCATTCTCTGCTGCTTTCTTGTCAATAAATCAATTTTATCACTTTAACTTATCATTGTACATACTGGAAAATGGTGTGTGGGCAGATCGTTTTTTCTTTATGAAGATTGTGTTTCACATTTTGATCATTTTTGTAACCATACTGAATCGTTTAGTAGTTCCTCAGTTAGCTTAGCGGCTAGCAGATATCGTGTTTGTTTGTGTCGCTGTCATTCCAAATACCACTGCATGAGCTGTAATAGCCCAGTGTAATGGACATGTATGGTGTGACGTCTTTGCACGAGCTCATTCACGTTCACTTGAGTCCATGCAATGTTACTAGGAGTAAGTCAAAGTTTATTACGAGAATAAATAACACACTAACAACTGGAAACTAACTAATCTAGTATCAATAACAGTAATAGTAACATCAATAAACAAGGGATTCTGCATACACAAAGTAATATTAAAAGAAGTCAGGTAACAACTGGGACTCAGACATATGTTTCATTGAGTTTCACAGGTCTATTAACAGCCCATGCAGTGGTATTTGGGATGGCACAGGCATGAACAAATATGACAGCTGCTAGCCATTAAGCTAACTGGAGAACTATTAAACAGTTAACTTTTTTATATGACTCAGTTTACTCAGCTGAAAAAATTAGTTATGCTGAAGGGTTGAGTTAAAGGCTTCACTGACTGAAAAATGGTGTGTTTGTAGGCTTTAACTGTCTGAAATGTTTTTATTGGTCATGTGATTATTGAAAAAATATTGAAACAATAACTTCTAAAAAACACAGCCTTTATCTCACTTTTCTGTCTAAGAAACAGTTTTGACTATGGATGCACAATATAGTAAAAATTTTGCTGATAGTTGGTTTGCCGGTAGTTTAAAACTAGTTTTTGCTGATGCCAATACCGATATTGTTATGTCCATAATCCGTAACCCAATGACAAGGCTGGAGGTGCAATAGAACTGAACTCTATTGTGTAGAACTCACAGACGCAAGGTGCTCCTATACAGGCAGAGGTGTAGGTCAAAAAGAGACTGAGTCTTCTTCTTTTAGATTTGATTGGTGGTTGGCAACCAGCTCACAGGTGCATTACCGCCACTGACTTGATTATCATCACTCTATATCTTTGCATAAGGAGTTCTTATAAGGAGTTCTGAACAACTCCCCATGCGCGAAAAAATTATCCGTCCTTGGACTGGACTGTGTCCTCCACTGCTATCGCTAGCCAGGTCTCTTCTGCTTTGATCTTTTATAGCCAGGGTGTTGGCGGAACCAGAAAGGTGGAGCCACCACCCTCGTCACACAATAATACAAAATACAATATTTTAATATATCACAGATATATGCACATATTTTTCCCCACATCTCCTTTGTCTTACAGTAATGATTAACTGGCATATAAAGACAGATCCCATATGGAAAATAAGACAACTGTCATGGTCCTGGGGCACGGGTTAGAGCCGTGCCCAGATTCTCTGCCACCGAGGGTGCTCCCGCCCGGAGCCACCGAGGGTGTGGCGTTGCTCTCGCCCGGAGCCACTGAGGGTGCGGCGTTGCTCCTGCCCGGAGCCACTGAGGGTGCGGCGTTGCTCCTGCCCGGAGCCACTGAGGGTGCGGCGTTGCTTCCGCCCGGAGCCACTGAGGGTGCAGCGTTGCTCCTGCCCGGAGCCACTGAGGGTGTGGCGTTGCTTCCGCCCGGAGCCACTGAGGGTGCAGCATTGCTCCCACCTGGAGCCACTGCGGGTGCATCGTTGCTCTAGCCCGGAGTCACTGCGGGTGCATCGTTACTCCAGCCCGGAGCCACCACGGGTACAACTCAGCCCCAGCCCAGGGCCACCACGGGTGCAACTCAGCCCCAGCCCAGGGCCACCGTGGGTGTATCCCAAGAGGTTCCTCTTGAAAGACCACCTGATGGACTGCTTCCTCAGTTTTGTTGGTTCTGGGGTACGGGAAGGCCACCCGATGTGGCCCAGCACAGATGCCGGTGGTCTTGGGACTTAGGTAGACTGCTGGAACTGCTCCTGCTGCTTCGTTGGTGCTGGGGCATGGGGAGGCCACCCGATGTGTTCCAGCACACATGCCGGTGGTTGTGGGACTCGGGAAGACCGCTTGAACTGTTTTGTCCACTCATTGGTCGGGCTTAGAGTCCCGTTTAGCCACCTATAGACTGAGTGGGATTCATGAGTGTTTTCTTTTGTTTTTTTTTGTTCTGGTTTTGGTCCCTCCATTCCTGGGTTCCCCCTCCTTCCCCCCAGGGTGGGTCGTTTCTTTGTGTTTGGTTGGTTTTGTTTTCTTGTCTTTTTTGTGATGCTACCCTGGGGTGTCTGGATTCCACCCCTTGGGGAGGGGATGGGCTCTGTCATGGTCTTGGGGCACGGGTTAGAGCCGTGCCCAGGTTCTCTGCCACCAAGGGTACTCCCGCCCGGAGCCACCGAGGGTGTGGCGTTGCTCCCGCCCGGAGCCACTGAAGGTGCGGCGTTACTCCTGCCCGGAGCCACTGAGGGTGCGGCGTTGCTTCCACCCGGAGCCATTGAGGGTGCAGCATTGCTCCCACCCGGAGCCACTGCGGGTGCATTGTTTCTCCAGCCCAGAGCCACCGCAGGTGCATTGTTGCTCCAGCCCGGAGTCACCGCGGGTGCATTGTTACTCCAGCCCGGAGCCACCGTAGGTGCAACTCAGCCCCAGCTCAGGGCCACCACGGGTGCAACTCAGCCCCAGCCCAGGGCCACTGTGGGTGTATACCAAGAGGTTCCTCTTGAAAGACCGCCTGATGGACTGCTTCCTCAGTTTTGTTGGTTCTGGGGTACGGGAAGGCCACCCGATGTGTCCCAGCACAGATGCCGGTGGTCTTGGGACTTAGGTAGACTGCCGGAACTGCTCCTGCTGCTTTGTTGGTGCTGGGGCATGGGGAGGCCATCCGATGTGTTCCAGCACACATGCCGGTGGTTGTGGGACTCGGGAAGACCGCTTGAACTGTTTTGCCCACTCATCGGTCGGGCTTAGAGTCCCGTTTAGCCACCTATAGACTGAGTGGGATTCATGAGTGTTTTGTTTTTTTTGTTCTGGTTTTGGTCCCTCCATTCCTGGGTTCCTGCACGGTGGCGCAGTGGTTAGCACTGCGGCAGCACAGTTTACCCTTGGCCGGGGGATTGTGGGGATCGTGGGATCGTGGGTTCGATCCCAGCCCCCGACCAACAGTGATCTGTGTGGAGTTTGCATGTTCTCCCCGTGTTGCGTGGGTTTACTCCGGGATTTCTCCGGTTTCCTCCCACATGCCAAAAACATGCATGTTAGGTTAATTGGCTGTTCTAAATTGTCCCTAGATATTTGTTTCCTATAGGCCCTTAGAATAGAGGGTTAGTATTAATGAAAGCGCTTTGAGTGGTCTTTGTGACTAGAAAAGCGCTATATAAGTGCAGGTTAGTTAGTTAGTTAGTTCCCCCTCCTTCCCCCCAGGGTGGGTCGTTTCTTTGTCTTTGGGGGTTTTTGTTTTCTTGTCTTTTTTGTAATGCTACCCTGGGGTGTCTGGATTCCACTCCTTGGGGAGGGGGGGCTCTGTCATGGTCCTGGGGCACAGGTTAGAGCCGTGCCCAGGTTCTCTGCCCAGTCAGCGTTTTTTTTTCTGTTTATTTTTTGTTTTCTCTAAGATTATTATGATGTTTTCAAGTTTCTTTGTGTTTTATATTCTTGGTTCTAGTTTGTTTATTTTTACAGCACTGTGCAGCTTATGGCTCTCAATTCCTTCGGGGCTGCACAGCTGCTGCTCATTTGTTACACATGGATTACACCTGTCTGTAGTTATGTGTGTGTGTGTGTATTTATGGAACACGACAACTTCTGCTGTTGTCATGTCCTCCTTCTTCTTCCTCTTCTCCTGTCATGACCTATTTTTCATGGTTTAGGTCCCGCTGTTGAGGTAAGTTGGTTAGCTCCGTCTTGGTGCCTTTTTACCCCTTTGTTTTTCCCAGCCGTTGAGCCCTTTTGCTCTTGGGGTCCTCTGGCTGAGCTTTCTGCCTGGTCAGGCGTTCCCTGACTTTGTACCTTGACGTTGAGCCTAACTCTCCTGCAGCGGTTATGTTATTTCATTTCTTTCATTGTTATTGAATGTGATGTTTTTTGTTTGTGTTTAAGTTAATAAATGTGCAGACCTACAGCGAGCGTTTGGTGTCCTGTTTTTCGCCCATGAATGAGTGCGTTTATGACAACAACAACCTCAACTTAATATGAAAATAAATGTCTTATGTGTTCTCTGACAAATGTGAGAGGGGAGGGGCCTCTGTATCCCTTTATAATATTAAAATATACACAGTCCAGTGTGTTATCTCCTCGTGTTGCACACTTAATTCATAGTTTTGGATCATAGGACTTCCCATGGGGTCAAATAAGATCACTGGCCATGTTGGGGGGGGGGGGGAGGGAGGGTAATCACGGTGCAATGGAACAAAAAATGTGAAAACTGTGGTGGCACTGGGTAGGGGGTTCTCCACCCAGAGTCCAAAGTCGGGTGTGTGGGGGATGGAATAGATGACCAAAGGAGGAAGTGGCACTGGGGAGTCTTAACTGTAACAGAAAGGACTAGCCGCACCCCGGGGAGTCAGGAGACACCGGAGTCACTAGCGTGTGAGAGGGAGTGAGAAGCAGGTTTTTGTGTTCTATAATGTTAATGTGCTGCCGGACAGGCTTTGTGTACTGTGTGTATTGTCTTTGGCTCCCTGGGTCTCATGGGCCAGAAATAAAGAGGTACAAAAGGAAGTGGCCAGAGACCCCAGGAAAGTTTTCTGTGTTTTATGTTGGAAGGTGAATAAAGTTCGTGTGTCGTCCAGCTTGCTGTCTCGTCTGCTTTCATCTTCCACATTGGTGACCCTAAGACGTGCAATGGTGAACAAGCCGAGCACCGCCCCGGAGACAACCCAGAGAGAGAACACCAGCGCGGCATGTGCTGTCACAGTCAAGCTCCTGGACTTCTGGCTTCACAATCCGACTGCTTGGTTTCTACATGTGGAAACCCAATTCGCACTCCGCAGGATCTCCACGGACCACACCAAATATTATCATGTGGTCGCTGCACTGGATGTGTGCACCACACAGCAAATAACAAGCCTGCTTCAGGAGCTGCCAGCCCAGGGGGACATACGGCACATACATACAGTACATCAAGCAGAGACTGCTTCAACGATATACCCTGTCAGGCAGTGAGAGAGCAGCAAAACTCCTCAGGCACTCACAGTTGGGTGACAGATCAGCTGTGGAACTGATGGAGAGCATGTTAGTGCTGAGGGGGAAGGACGGCAAATCCTTCCTGTTCGCCCACCTCTTCCTCAGGAACCTACCAGCTACAGCAGGTGCACTGGGTAGGGGGTTCTCCACCCAGAGTCAGAAGTTGGGGGGGGAGATGGAATAGAGGACTGAAGGAGGAAGTGGCACTGGGGGGTCTTAGATGTAACAGAAAGGACTAGCCGCACCCCGGGGAGTCAGGAGACACCGGAGTCGCTAGAGTGTGAGAGGGAGTGAGAAGCAGGATTTCATGTTCTGTAATGTTAATGTGCCGGACAGGCTTTGTGTACTGTATGTATTGTCTTTAGCTCCCTGGGTCTCATGGGGCAGAAATAAAGAGGTATAAAAGGAGGCGCCCAGAGACCCCGGGAAAGTTTTCTGTGTTTTATGTTCAATTCAATTCAATCTAATTCAGCTTTATTTATATAGCGCCATTTCACAACAACAGTCATCTCATAGCACTTTCAACTGTAGGGGAAACCCCCACAATTGCAGAAAGACCCCAGCAATCAGGCGATTCCCTGTGAGCAAGCACTTGGTGACAGTGGAGAGGAAAACTCCCCTTTAACAGGAAAAAACCTCCAGCAGAACCAGGCTCAGGGAGGGGCAGTCATCTGCTGCGACTGGCTGGGGGGTGAGGGGATAGAGAAGACGAAAAGAACAGACATGTAGAGAGCAAACAGCATGACGGGGACTCAATCTTTGGGAGAGAACAAACAGATGTTAATGACCACCAAAAATATTTCATTGAGAGTGAAGAAAGGAGTGAAGCCCAGTGCATTGTTGGAGGTCCCCCAGCTGTCTAAACCTATTAGCAGCATAACTAAGGGAGGGTTCAGGGGCACATGATCCCTCCCTAATTATAGGCTATATCAAAAAGGAAGGTTTTATCCCTATTCTTAAAAACAGAGATCGAGTCTGACTCCCGAATCCAGATTGGCAACTGGTTCCACAGGAGAGGAGCTTGATAACTGAAGGCTCTGACTCCCATTGTACTTTTGGAGATTCTAAGTATTACATGTAATCCTGCATTTTGGGAGCGTAGTGCTCTGTTAGGATAATACGGTAGTATCAGATCTTTTAAATATAAAGGAGCCTGATTATTTAGAGCTTTGTAAGTGAGAAGAAGGATTTTAAACTTAATTCCAAACTCTATGGGAAGCCAATGAAGGGAGGCCAGAACCGGAGAGATATGATCTCTCTTTCTAGTACCTGTTAAAACTCTTGCTGCAGCATTTTGGATCAGCTGAAGACTTTTTAAAGATGTTTTAGGACAACCTGATAATAAAGAGTTACAATAATCTAATCTTGAGCTAACAAAAGTGGATCAGTTTCTCAGCATCACTCTGAGACAAGATGCTCCTAATCTTGGCAATATTATGCAAATGATAGAAGGCAATCTTAGAAACAAGTTTAATATGTGAATTGAAAAATACATCTTGATCAAAAATAACTCCAAGGTTCCTCACAGAACTATTAAGAGAAAGAGTAACCGCATCCAAACTAAGAATTTGATTTGGAAAGGTATTTCTAAGGTTTTTTTGGACCAACTAGAATGACTTCAGTCTTATCTGAATTTAATAGCAGGAAATTACAAGTCATCCAAGCTTTGATTTCCTTAAGACAGGCCTCTAACTTGGCTAATTGATTACCATCATCTGGCTTCATTGACAGGTATAATTGTGTGTCATCTGCATAACAATGGAAATGTATACAGTGCTTTCTAATAATGTTGCCTAGCGGAAGCATATATAAACTAAAAAGAATAGGGCCTAGCACAGATCCCTGTAGAACTCTGTGACTGAGCTTTGAGTTGGAAGAAAACTCATTATTGACATGAACAAACTGGAACCTATCAGATAAATAAGATCTAAACCACTGCAATGAAGTTCCATTAAGTCCAACAAGGTGTTCTAGTCTATAAAGTAAAATATTATGATCGATAGTATCAAAAGCTGCACTAAGATTCAAAAGGACAAGTACAGAAACAAGTCCATTATCAGCTGCGATAAGGAGGTCTTTAGTGACCTTCACACTGGAGCCAGAATACAGCAGTTTGATGCTGGGGGCAACCGATGTCGGGGTGTGGTTTGTGGGGGAGGTGGTGAAATTTTCTTGTTCAGTTTGTGTTGTGGGCTCAGTCATGGTGGCATTTTTGGAGGATTTCCACAGCACAGATGCAGCATGGCTGTGGGGTTTGTAATCAAGAGGAGGAAGAAGAAGGGGAGGAATTGTGTTCATGGTGCCACCTGCTGACATGGAGGAGTCACTGCAGGCACCGATGCACAATAAGGGCAGGAAACAATTTCCTGTGGAACCCTGAACATTCTCTCATGGACGCCCTGGGGTCCGAGGACCCCGGTTGAAAATCGAGTTGATACACATTGCTACGAGGCAATAAGGGGAAAATGTGCATACTACAGGCAGTCCTGGTTTGGTTGTCCTTAAATTTAGTCAAATTCAAAAGATGTATATTTTAGTTGGTGTTTACACAGTAGATTTACTGTTCTTGTACTTGTGATAAACACAGAAATGACTGTATCATTGCTAAAGTTTAATCTTTACACATAACAGTTGGAGCAACACTGTCATTGATTTGGTCTTTAAATTTAACCAATGAAACAGTGTTTTCAATTTCTTCAGTACGGTGGCCCAGAGAGCTCAGTGCATTGCAACTACCTTAAAGCACTGCAACTTAGGGAAACAACTGCAAACAGACAAAACAAAATCAAAGCAAGAAAACATCCTCCTTAAAATGTCAACACACAGGTGTTGTGAAATGTCACAACAGTTCCAAATACAGAAACCCACAATGGAGGTGACTCTGGGGACACAACAAAGTGATGGACCACAAAGGACTGTCATTTCTAGGCTGACGAGTTGTCTTCTTCCTCTCCTCCTCCTCCTCCTGACTCCTCCATTTAGGCGGCACCACAGGGGATCATCTGCCTCCATCTCACCCTATCCTTTGCATCCTCTCCTGTCACACCAACCCTCTTCATGTCCTCCTTCACTAAATCCATGAACTTTCTGGAAACAGGTTGTCTGATTTTAACCCTTTGTTTTATTTATAAAAGCGATGGTCAGACTCCTTTGGTTGTTTCAGAAGATGATCGTTACCAGTAAACAACTAAGGCTAGACTAACATGTACCAGTATGTGATCCATCACTGTATTGTGTCTCCAGAGTCACTTCTGCTGTGCAATTCTGTATTTGGAATTGTTGCTCTCTGGGGACCATACATAAGCCATTTTTACCACAATCTCTCATCGCTTGCATAGCGATGCCACAGTACCTGAAGAGTGCACCTGACATGGTTTGACCATAAAAGAAGTCAAAGGTGACCTTTTTTAATCAATCTTTACCAGTGGAAGTGTATGCCGGGGGAGAAATCAAGCACACCTGGTGCGGTCGGTGGAGTTTAGGATCTACGGGATGCACGTCAGGTCAACATAAGCTATATATTCACTGCAGCCCAGCTGAGCTCTGGGAAGAACAGAGTTTGGTCAGCAAGTCCTTGATGTTGCTGTTGTCATAGCATCAGGATTAAACACTGCACGCCTTATTCACCGGGTATTGCTGCTAGCACTGACATAAGCTGTTCTCACATGTTTTTGAACAACACATAGAATTCATATGTAGACCTGGTAGTTCAAAGCTTCTAGTTTTATGTGCTCTCTCACTGTGTCGGACATGGCTTTTTTGTAGTAAAATCATAAGTCTATCACCTGATGGCTAAGACTTGTGCACACTCTTATGCAAGTTGCTGCTCAGGAGACAGTTAGGTTTGAGATTACAAGTCAGGGCTCTTGGAGAAACTGTGGCTGACTGGACAGACCATGGCAGGATCTCTAAAGATGGTCCACAAACTTTTTCTGACAAGGATATACAGCAACATTTACACAGCTTTTAGGTATTTATCATGAATTATTCATGTAGGTCTGTTTTACAGTGTAGTTTTGCCTCAGCTTTTCCCACACGTGAGCTCTCCGGTAGCTCCAAAGATTCCCAGGATCAAAGGCAGAGAGTATTGCCGAAGACTGGGAACCAGAAAGAGATTTGTTTTCTGAATACCTATGCTTCACTAATTAGACCAACTTTTCTCTTCATGAGATGCAGAAATTTCACACTGAATGAAACCGCCTTGACAACAGATAAAGGAGGAGGGAAACTTTGCTGAGGGAGCAGGTGGTAGAGATGAATGAGCAGATCCAGTAAGGCCCATTCAAAACAACTGTTACTGCTCTGGCTACATGAAAGGCACTGCAGCAGCACCAGTCTGTGTAGTAATGCCCACGAATGTTTTATGTCTACGTGCTGCCTTGTGACATAAACAAACCTCTTGGTCATCCAAATGAAAAAGTCGTCTAAATTTAGCAGCAGTAGCTTGCAACATGCAACATCCTCCAAAGCGATGATGCGATTGTTTGCGCTGAGCACGGAACAGTACTGTACTATGATGCCACACTGACTCTGTAACCAAGGCAACTAACAACAGGCAGACTGAATGGTCAGATTAGCTGGCCAAGTGTGAAGAGGAAGCATTTCAGATTTTACATAAAGGGAAACGGCCAAGCATTCTTACACAAATGGAGCCTATTACAAGATGAAATAACCAATTTCCCTTTTGCATATGGAGCCTTTGTGGTATTGTGTGCACCGCGCTGGGTTGCATAAATACTGCATCTTATGCTTGACAACCTGATCTGGATGTTTTATGCAAATCACAAATTCACACCAGTGGCATGTCGCTGAATGCATGTCTAATGAGGAGCTGATCACACACCTCAGGAAGAGAGATGGGTGGAGGTGGATGCTTCCACTGGTGATGGCGATTCACACCCCGGTCATTCATCTCGCTGCCTCCCACCACAGTGACCCCCCCATCACATTCTGAGTCACCTGGCCCCTCGCCACTCCCTGCTGCTTGTTCTCTCAGCATGTTACATGAATATTCTTGCTCTCTCCACACGGAATGCAGTGGCGCACTGAGAGCAGGTTAAATGTATTGCTGCCTAGACAAAGCAAGCAATGAGAGGAAAGTATATTTAGGTACAGACTGCTAGTATTGACTGAAGAAGGGCCTCAGAGATGAGCTTCTTTTCATTCACGTGGGAGGAAAAGAAGCTCCAGTCCAGCTTTGCTGCTGTGTAGTAGATTTTTGTAGAACGGTGAGCCTGCTCTTCTAGCCACAGTAACTTATACCGCAAAGGCCACGCAGACAGCAGAGGGTCAACCCTTTGGGATTTCAGTGTTACTGACCCTTTTTTTTTTCAAGCCCACATTTGTCCTAGACACTCATCTGCTGCTGTGCAGCACAGGTTGAACTGAATTGCTCCATTCATTCTGGCTGTGTTTGTTGCACATTATTTCAGCCAGGAACATTGTCATTATGAAGACATTAAATGAAGCCAAGAATACTTGCTTTTAAAGTCCGGTATTCACAAATAGAAACAACAGCTGTGGTTTATTATAAACAGACAACAGTATTTGTAATTTTGAGGCATTCATTATACTGTAAATTTAACTATTTCCATTTTGCGTGAATAGAAGTAAACTTTGAATATACAATATTTATGTTGAAGTTCAACAAAAAACTTTAACCTTCATCTAATTTTTCATAAATAATATGAGAAATCATAAATTAAGATTTCATAAGTAATAATTTGGAATAAAACCTTCCGTGCCATTTCACTCGGGTACATGGTTTTTATGTGTTAAGCATGAATTATTAAAATCACTGATGTCTTTTGGTTTAGGCCACTATCTTCTGCCAATAGTCTGTGTTGTAGTCTGCACGCCCCCACAGATCATTTCACAGTGCTACTCCCATTATAAATGATGTAAAAAAGCTTCTCTATCTATCTATCTATCCATCTATCTATCTGTCTGTCTCTCTCTATGCAGTCAACAGCATTTTATCTAGAAAATTTATGGTTTTGGTGACTATAAGAATAAATTGCAGTGGTATTTATATTTTTTTAATTGAAAAGATGTAAACATAATCTCTGTCTGAGATGGAAAAGATTACAATGTTACCAGCAAACATTAAGGTATAGTTACTTTTTATTTCATAAAATTAATTAACTGACTGACTAACTAACTACACACTCACACAATTGTGAAAGTGCAAAGGTTTGGGCACCCTACAGAGTTAATTAAATCACCCATATACAGTATGCTATTTGTAAAGCGAGGTCCAAGGGAGATCGCCCCGTACTGAACCGCTGTGTCTCCCATAGGCTTTATTTCAGGATGGGCTGCTCTCATCTCCATGGCAGCTGGAGACGGTCACAGCCGCTGCAGATTCAGTGGGATTGACTGGGAAAAATGCTCTTAAAAGGAAACTGCTCAATCTCAGCTGCTGTGATAGTTGTGTAATTGTGGCACACACCGTTGTCTGTTGCAGCTTTGGAATTACTATAATATTTATCTGTCAGAATAATGACAGGCAGCCTTCTGATTCATTTTCACTGTCTGTTGCTGTGCTGTACGTACTGTACTGTACCTTTGCACATTTATCCTCTTCAAATGTCAGCCGAGCTGAGGTGAAGTGGGCAACGACCCACATTGCATGCAGTGTCATTTAGTTTGCATCAAGTAATGCAGGTAACCCTATTCAGACAGCGTAAGGAAACTGGATCATACTGGGTTAGCCTGGGTTGCCGGGTTAGTTTGGAAGGGGCTTTTGCTTTCTCTCTCCGTCTCCTTCTCCTCTTACAGCAGTGCTGCTGCTGTTCACACCAGGATGCGTGTGTGTTTTTAAAAGTGGAGAGGAGGGAAACAGACATCTTTCTGCATAAAATGCAATTTTTCACATTGAATGTTAGAAATGCTTTATGATAATGACTTGTGAGGCCACCCCAACAGCAAACTGCTGCTCACAGAGAACGTCTCACTCGCTCATGTTCCAGCTGAGAGACTGTGGCGAATGCTTGGAGCAGAGAGAAATGGCCCAACCAACAAAATGAAAGCAGGTCCTTCTCTAAGCGCACGAAACAGGGAGCCAGATGAAGCTAAACATTACTGGCTACTATGTGTTTGGGCAAGTAATCATTTTTTATAGGCATCGACATCTGTGATTTGGAATCGATGCACAAATGTCAAAGAACTGATTTTTAATTGTTCAAAGTTCAGCCAGAACTAAAAAGGAAGTAAACAGATACTGCTGTATCTGTGGTGGGAGACGCACAGTAAATGTCACATTCCCACTGTCGTGTCAAGTCTCTCTTCCATTTGTTTTATTAACAAAAATTTTGGAAGTAAATATTTAATAATAATAAATTATTAAATATTAATAATAATTTCATCATTTGCTTATTATATATGTTTGATTGGAATGTAAAAATAGTCACACAATGAAAAAAAAGAAATGCTGAACTATGCCTTCATCATATTCAGTTAAAAACGTTTTTCTCAGATTTATAAACAGTACCTCAGATTGAGTTTATTTATTTTTTTAATTCTGTATCAAATATTACAAGAAAATGATACAAGCTACCACATCTTAAGTTCACTGAGACGTGGGGGATTGTGTGCCGAGTCATTTTTCCTGTGTTGGAAGTCTCCATTGCACTGACCTCTCCTCGGGCTTTTTAGAGCTCTTCATACTGACCGATGTGTTTTTTGTTTTTTTGTTTTTTTTGTTCTTTTTTTGGGTGGCTGAATAAATTCTACCTGAAGTGGCAGAAACAGAATAAAAATAGATGTACACTGGTAACTTCACACTGGAGTGGTTGTTGACATGCAGAAAAATTAACTGCAGGGCTGCACTGTTTTTTCTACAAGGCTGCAGTGTGGAACAGCTTTCAAAACAATTTCCACACAACTAGATTGGTGCCTACTAAAACACGGAGCGAACGCTGTGGTACCGAACGTTCCGTCTGCGTTTCTTATGGAATATTCTGTCAGCGTTCTGTCCAGAACGTGTTCCGTACATGTTCAGTATGGGATGTCAACCAAGCCTGCCTGCCACCCACTTGGAGACAGAAGTACTGGGAGTTCTGCAGCTGAATCGGAGGATCTGGGTTTTTTACCCACAGACTCCCGCCACAGATGCGCTCACAAGGCTAGCAGGCTAGCAGTGTAAACAACTCATCATCCAGTTGAAATTTTAGAGGCAGTAACAATTTTCTCAGGTGAAACCCCGTTGGATAATGTAAATCTAAGCATGACGGTGTTTTGGGGATTTCCACAGCAGGCTGAACACAGCTGCAGAAGTTATGAAGGCAACTTCACCTGTCTGCAGCTCACTCAGATGGGGAATTCATTCCTGCTACGCTCGTTCCATCCGCTTTCCATACAGAACATTCCGTTAGATACCGAACCTTTCTTGTCATTTTTTAACCCCTTGCACTCTGGTCAATTTCCCTAAAAATGCCTAAAAATAACATACCCAAAGTAAATCAAAAGCTGTTCTTCAACCCTTTGGAGCATCTTCATGGGGTTGGTCTCATTTAAAAGAAAACACTTTGAATTTTTTGACAAAACAGTCATAATCTCTCTAAGTGCTCCTGCCACTGAGTAACAGTCATCTAAACATACTGAACTTGAAGAAAATAAAGTTCGCCTGGGTGTTTTTTTGGATACAAATGCTTGCAAATAACACACAGCTGTCAGATACTGGCTGGAAAATGCAACAGAAATGTAGAACCAAGTGTTATCCAGCTGAGGTCAAAATTTTGTAACAATACCACAAAAAAAGAATATATTACACAGCTTTTTTGTCAGGTTGTTCTGAGGCGTTTTTGAACTGTGCCAAATTGTGCCAAATGGCACAGTTTGAAAAAACGTCTATAACTTTTGAATGATTCAACATAGAAGCTTGATCTTGGCTCTAATGAAAGGTGACACTCAGGGCTGTGTGTGTGTGTGGGGGGGGGGTTGTTTATTCATTCATGAATGAATGAATGAACAAACAAGCCCCCACACACAAAGAAGCATGCCACGTAAAAAATGTGTGGCTTTTTTTTACGAGAAAAAATAACCTACAGTGCACTAAAATTATACTAAAATATCTGTAATGTGGAGGATAACAACTCCCCCCACCCCCCGCTACAGAGGACGGACATCGTCCATCGCCACATGACGGACCGCGGGGACTGTGCGCCGCGGTCTACTACGCACAGTTGGACTAAAATATCTGCAATATATCTGCAATCCGCTACAGAGGAGTAGCGGGGGGGGGGGGCCTTCACGGTCCGGACGCGGCGCACGGACTGGACACGGTCCGTCATGTGGCGATGACGCACAGTTGTAATTTACCGATCGGTCAAAAGTCATTTGGATTACAATTTTCAGGGATAAAGAATAATTTAGCTTATAACACTTACCTGTCCACAACAGCAGTGTCGCTGGCGAACTTCTCTTCCTCATTGTCAGACGAACATGACGCTGGTCCGCTTGTTACAGACTCGTGGTTCTGGACCGGGTCACGCGACCCGGTCAAACCATAATTCCATTATTGCGGTTTTGCGCTTCCATGATTGCGGTTTTGGCGAACGATTTTTCAAAACAAATAAGAACAGTAGTAAGAAAAAAAGACTGGCGAACGTGTGTGTGTCACCCAGCGGCTTACACAAAACAGATTTTATGCACGGGACGCACGCTTTCAATCGTCAAACTTCTCTGCTTCAATTGGCTCGCTGTATTCGCAGCCGCTGGTAGGCGGGTCCTTCTTGCTAGGTTTTCAGTCATTGGTTCTTCAAGGTTTCAGAAACCCAATTCAAGGCTCTTATTAGCCTAATGAGAGGTCAATCAAATCTAAACCAGTCAAAGCCCTCCTTTGGCTTTCTGTTCGCGGCTGTGTCTGTAGTGGAAGAACGGAAATGCAGCTTTTTTTTTTCAGTACGCTCTGAGACGCACAGTGTGCGTCCTAGTGCGCACGAGGGCACGCTAGGACGCAGAGACGTGACCGCCCACGGTATCCCAGAGTGCAAGAGGTTAAAATAAAATCGGACCTCCTGGAAAAAATATGCTTTTTGTGATGTATCTTTTATATTATGCTTGACATTTTACAGGGGAGGAAGGTTCTGTATCTAACGTTACATGAAATTGTTCATAGCATGCTTGACACCACTAGCTAGTAGGACCGCTCTGTATGAAGGCACATTGACATAGAACTGACAGCAGGCAGGATCGTTTGACATACGGAATGGCTACGGAACGTTCCATATGGAACGCCAGTGAAACATGGATGGAACGTTCTGTACCATACTGTTTGTTTCATGTTTTAGTAATCACCAACTAGATCTGATAACGCCGACCACGGAGTAGCTTCTCTCTTTCCATGTCATCTTTGTTCATGCCATATCCATAGAAACACATAACTTCACACCAGCAGCATGCAGCCGACTCAGAACATCACAACATTCATTTTTATACCAGTGCAACAGGCCATTGTATACCCCCAGTCCAGACCATACCCGGGGTTAAAGCAGCCTGGGCTGTCATGCTCTGCTCTCTGGGAAGATGAACGTTTGAAAGCAGGACTCATGGGCACAGGTAGAGGCATGGTGCAAAAATAATCATTTATTAACAAACTCAGTGAGAAACAAAAGGTGCAGCACAGGGGCTGTAAATAACTGAGGAATAATTACCAATAAACTCACGGAGAAATCATAGAAAACACACAGGGAGCACGATGGGAGAAAACCATAGAAATTGACAGGAAAAACCATAGGAAGCAATGATGAGGACGCCAGACAAAGCACATGCAAAAACTGACATAAATAGAGTAACTTTCTAAATTGCAAACAAGAGACAGCTGGGTGAACAATCAGGGGCAGCAGGTGAGGAGACAGGACGGGTGGGGCTGTACCAATAATCACAAACAAGGGATGCACATGAAGCATGGCAATGAACATGCAGGACGACCATGCAGGAGAAATACAGAGAGGGCAGTGGCTAGGGATACGGATCACATAGGGAGTTGGAACAATAGGTAAACAGATGTACACACGGACCCAGGGCCAAACAGAAGACGACACAGATGACAATTAATGTAAATGATAACACTGGTCAACACCAAATTTATTGTCTAAGTACTTTTAGCTGATTTAGGACAGTTTTGATGTGCTCAATCCAAAAATCACATTGGTTTTGCTCAATCAGGTCAACTTTTTGAACTATGGCCACATGTTGTTTTTTACATTTTTGTTTACATGTACGGGTATTTTCGCTTTATATGATGCAAAATTCTTTTTTATTTCTTAAAATTTCTCGAACTCTGAAGAGTTTGCATGCACCAATTTATGACATGGTGTCGTAACTTGTCATAATTGCCGATTACTGGTGGACTCTGAAGAGAAACATCCCTGCTGCTGAGTATTCTAGAGGTTCGAATAAACGGAAGTTGAAGCTCGGAATTTTGGACAATGATGACATAACATTCAATTTACATGTACTTACCTTTATCAGTGTCGACTATTCAATTTACAGTAATCAAAGTTTGTAACATTTAATCAATAAATTGTGTTAGAAAATGATTTTTTCTCTTAAAAATCTGTTTTGGATGAGAAATATTAACAAAAATCAACTGATAATGTCACAAAAATGTAATCGATTTAGTCAGAAAATCAGATTTTTTAAAAATCAACTTAGCATAAAAACCTGACCTGATTGAGAGAAACAGATGTCACTTTCGGATTCAGTGGTGCAAAATTGTCTTAAATCAGTTGAAAAAACACAGACAACTTACAAAAAATTATTTTTGTAACCCTGTGTAATCAAGAATAATCACAGGGAGCACAAACATAAACACAAAGCGTGGGCAAGGTCAGAGGGCCAACGCCCAGATCATAACGTAGGCTAGACCCTGGGTATATTAATAGCTGGGCCAATTCATACTCCGGGGTATGAATTGGCCCCAGGCCAGATTATACCCCCCCACCCCACCCCCATGATATCAACAGTGTTGAGGGATATACACAACCTCCTTCCTTCCTTCTGCTCAATATGGCTTAGCTGTTAGCTAACTGGAACTTGGCATTTAGATGTTTTGCTGGAAGTAGATGGTAGCTCTACCAGGGTACTTTTGTTGTGTTGCAGTGTAGAATGTCAAAAGCTGGTTATACAGTTGGTCTTGCATGGTTGTCAAAGAAGAGAAGTCTGTAAATTTTACCACAGACCTACTTTCTTTTTATCTATTTATTTAATAATTAAATTTTATTTAGACAAACTAACGGACAGGAGGGCATGCAGGATGTCAATGCATGGAAGTTGGTAAAAAACAACAAAACTAAAACTTATTCTTTCAGCTGCTTCCTTTGGGGTCTCCACAGCAGATCATCTGCCTCCATCTCACCCTATTCCTTCATCTTGCTCTGTAACACCAACCCTCTCCATGTCCTCCTTCACTACATCCATGAATCTTCTCTGTGGTCTTCCTCTTTTTCTCCTGCCTGGCAGCTCCATCTTCAACATCCTTTGTCCAATATCTCCAATATCTCCACTATCCCTCCTCTGCATATGTCCAAACCATCTCAGCCTTGCCTCTCTTACTTTGTCTCCAACCCGCTCAACCTGAGCTGTCCCTCTGATATACTCATTTCTAGTCTTGTCCCTCCTAGCCACTCCCAATGAAAATCTTAGCATCTTGAACTCTGTCACCTCCTGTCTTTTTGTCATTGCAGCCGTCTCCAAACCATACATCATAGCAAGTTTCACTACAGTCTTGTAAATCTTCCCTTTCACTCTTGCTGCTACCTTTCTGTCATAAATCACCCCTGACATTCATCTCCACCCACTCCACCTTGCCTGCACGGTCTTCTTCACCTCTCCTCTTAACCTGGTTTTAACAACTTTTTCCCATTTCTTCATAGTGTGGCTGATCAACTTTATGCCTCTGTAGTTACTGCTGTCATGAATCCGGGTTTGGAGGCCAAACCTGGTTCTGACTTATTGTTTTGATTTGTCCTAGATTCCTCCTGACAGCTCTGGCACACCCCCTCCTCTTGTCAAGCGCCGTCAGCTGCACTGTCACGGGTGCTCACACACATACACAAACCCACACGCACACACACACACATGCACACGCTCAATTCACTCTCATTCACATGCTCTCTCACACACCGGGTGCCAATCAGTTCTGCCCACACATTCTCACACCGGCAATCTCTTTCCTCATTAGCTTCAGGAGTATTTGTTGGCCACTCCAGAGGAAAGACATTGTCGGGCCATTCGCCTCTATACGCGGCAGCTAGTTCTCCCAGTATATGGTATCACTCCCTTCGTTATTCTCCAGCCTGTCACTGCTAACCTGTTTGATCCGTTGGTGTTTCGGCTGGCCCTGCTTTTCCACTTCATCCTCCAGACTGCATGTTGCGCCCCGGATCAGCCCCAGCCTTGTAAGTGTCTTTCTTCGCCTTTTCTCCTGTGCATTGCAGCCCTGCAGCACTAGGCTGTTCGCCTTTCTTTTTTGTGCTTTACGCAGCCCTGTAGCACAAGGCTCTCTTTTAGAGCGGGTTGTAGAGCATTCGGCTGGCGCCCTGTAAGTTTGGTGGCCTAACTGTGTCATTACACTTCTCCATATATTGTGTGGTTAACTGAACTGAATTTGGTGATTATTGGGCTTGTTATTTTTGTGAACTTCAATAAACATGGCACTCTCTACTCCTGCGATTGGGTTTTTAATTCCTTCCCTCGTGCGCCGTGTAATGGCACACAGGGGTTTGTGACACTGCAGCTCTAAGTATCACCCTTGTTCTTGAAAATTGGTACCAAAACAATTCTTCTCCACTCCTCAGGCATCCTGTCACTCTCCAAGATTGTGTTAAACAAAATGGTTTAAAAAGTCCACTGCCATCTCTCCTAAACATCTCCATACCTCCACAGGTATGTCATCTGGACCAACCTACTTTCCATTCTTCATCCTCTTCAAAGCTGCCCTCACTTCCGCCTTGCTAATCCTCAGGACTTCCTTGTTCACCATCTTTCCTTCATCCATCCTCCTCTCTCTCTCTCATTTACTCATCAGCTCTTCAAAGTACTCCTTCCACCTTCTCAGCACACTCTTGTCATTTGTTAGTACATTACCATTTCTGTCCTTAATCAGCGTAACCTACTGCACATCCTTTCCAGCAACACTAAAAGAAACACCAAAAATAGTGCGACATTACCAAATATGGGGCAGTTATTACAACAAGTGGTGTCACGTGATGCTTCAGTGAATGGTGTTCCACTGTCATGTCAAAATATTCCAGATTGCCCAGCTTCATCGATCGCCATTGGATGAAAATAGAAAGGATGTCCACATGCAATAAGCCATGCAGTAACCTATACATGTGTCTAAGAAAGTACATTGATGTCCTATGCCAAATGTTTTATCTATTTGTAAATAGTGGGTAAATACAGTGCATCCGGAAAGTATTCATAGCACTACACTTTTTCCACATTTTGTTATGTTACAACCTTATCCCAAAATGGAATAAATTCTTTTTTTTTTTTTTTTTTCCTGAAAATTCTACTCACAATACCCCATAATGACAACGTGGAAAAAGTTTTTTTTTTTTTTTTGAGATTTTGGCAAACTTCTTAAAAATAAAGAACTAAGATATCACATGTGCATAAGTATTCACAGCCTTTGCTCAATACTTTGTTGATGCACCTTAGGCAGCAATTACAGTGTAGGGTTTTATGTAATAGTTTATTGTTGGTACAGGTATTAATGTAAATATGCATGTGAGTAGGAATGAGGTTTCTCTCCATTACAAACACACGTAAGCTCGTGGGGCACCAGTCCAAAAGAATGGGCAATTTTATTAAGAATTCTGTATTTTTATTAATAATGAATCAGTCTCAAAACCCTGTGAGTTCTTGTCTGCTTTTAATCAAGATGGACATGAAATCAAACAATAACTCCCATATGTATTTAATAGTTTAATAGGAAATTTCAGGATAGATGAACACATTCAGATGACTTTAAACAGTGAATTCAACATGTATCATGAGCACATTGGACTTGATAGATTACTGAGCATAAAGTGTATTATCAAACATTTGTGGAACCAAAGAAAACCATAGCTTAAATTGGCACTGTAATGGAAAATGAGAAACCATAAAATAGCATTGGTTAAGAAAAATGGATGCAATTTTATGAAGAAAATGATAATTAGACTATTTTATAAAAAGGAAAATTAGTGTTACACTGAAAAGGAATGGAGATCAGTGAAAAGATAAATGCATTTGAAGTTCTGAAAGGAGTTCAAAGATATTAGGTTTATAGAACTTATATGAGGAATATTCTGAAGAATTAAATCTAATTTGGACAACAGACCTTCAGCACAGCAGAGTCAGATTGTGTCCCCTGGTGGTAGCAGGCGGTCCGGTTGGATCTTGGTCCAGCTGGATGTGCATGAATTCTGATGAGAGAAAATGGCAGGCAGGTTCTGTCACACGGCCCTGCTCCTTGGGATCACAAACGTAGAAGCTGGATGCTCCTTTCACTGGGCGATGTCTGTCTATGCACAGAAAAAGGAATTTGACCAGGTCGTCAAATTCCCGATAATATCTGTTTATCGTTCAGAATCAGAATCAGAATCAGCTTTATTGCCAAGTGTAGAAGCATGCTCAAATAACGAGGCTGAGTTTCAGTCATAAAACCAGCTTTATTTGACAGAACGCAGCTTCTAGCATTCTCAAAGCAGGAAAGAGGAAGAATCATACTTCAACACCCTTTTATACATTTCCAGCATCAGAATTCAAGTCACATGGTGTCTTCAGTCAACATACAGTTACAAAGCATCCCCTTGAAGCTTCACCATTGTCTCTCATTTCCTGATGAACCGGAATACCCTCCGGGGCGTCTTCTGTGGGACAAAGAGACAAATCTCACACTTCCTTGTTACCTCCTGTAGATTCGAGTCCTTAGTCCTTGCAGACGTGACACCCCACAATACACATTCAGTCCTGTCTCTGTGGCAGCGTGAGCCCACAATGTGTGTTGGCCACACTACCCCCCCCCCCCCCCAAACGTCTAGTAAGGCAAAATCTAAATGGCATAACAAAAAGAAAAACACAAAGCACTCCATACATCGCTAATCAATCCACCAACTGCCTAGGTTTTAATCTTCTGCCGAATCTGCTGCAACCTGGCTTGGCTGCACCTGCAACATCTCTCTGCACCTGTGGATTAAAGCCGTTGGCACCTCTCTGTGAAGACTTGGGAGAATGTCTCCTCGGCGGCCTGCCCCGGCGGGGGGGCCTCGCGAGCTGCACCTCCTCGTCAGCCAGAACAAAAGCGGGTTTGAGTCTGTTAATGCAAATCAGCTCCCGTCTGCCCCCTAAATCTAGCAGAAAATGCTTCTGCCCGGTCTCCAGCACTCGAAACGGTCCGTCGTAAAACGGCTGCAAACTTGGACGCTGGGCGTCATGTTTAACAAAAACAAACTCTGCATTTTTTAAAGCCTTGGGCACAAAAACGTGTGGGAAACTGTGATGGACTGGGCCAGGAAGCGTGTTTGCTCCTGAGCTGCTCTGCCACGGCTGAGCGGGGGGGCCACTAGGTGCGGGATTATCAGGAAGAAATTCCCCGGGCAAACGAAGCGGTTGAGCGAAAACTAATTCAGCCGGGGAAGCGTGCAAATCTTCCTTAGGTGCAGAACGCAACCCTAATAAAACCCATGGAAGTTTGTCTACCCAATTTGTATCTGTTAGCGACGCTCTGAGGGCTGCTTTCAATGACCTGTGAAAGCGTTCGCATAAACCATTAGCCTGGGGGTTATATGCGGTGGTGCGATGAATCTTCACCCCCAAGCTGCGGGCCGTCGATGACCACAGCTCGGAAATAAATTGGGGACCCCTGTCGGACGTTATGTCCGACGGTACACCAAAACGCGCAACCCATGCTGCTAAAAATGCTCACGCAACTTCTTCCGCTGTGGTTGATGTCAGAGGAACCGCCTCTGGCCAGCGCGTGGTGCAGTCTACCATCGTCAAAAGATGTGTGTGCCCGTGTGATAACGGAAGCGGGCCGACCAGGTCAATATGCACGTGATCAAAACGCTTTGCGGGGATGTGGAAAGGTTCTAACGGGGCCTTAGTGTGTCTGTGTATTTTAGCTCGCTGACACGCTACGCAGGCTGCTGCCCATTCCTTGACCTGTTTGCGCAACCCGGGCCAAACAAATTTCTCCCCCACCAACTTAATCGATGCGCGCACCCCCGGGTGCGCGAGAGAATGTACCATGTGTAACGGCGAAGCCCAAGAGCTCTTGGAACGTCTAACAATGCCCAGTTTTTCCAGATTAGTGAACTCCTCGCGCGCGATGGCCAGTTTAGCTGGGTCCAAGCGCCGAGCCTTTGCAAAAACGGGAGGGCCTGTGGTTGTTATGAAATGTTCTACCCCATGTTTGGCCACCGTTGTGAAAACGTGGGGACTGTGAGTGCTGGAAACTGAGCAAGCAGAGTGTGAAACTTACCACCCGCAGCTGAGACGCTGGCATGTGCAGTTGGCGGGGCCACCCGAGCTGTGCAGGGAATAGAATGAAAGGACAGTGCATTAATCAGACGTCTATTAGCAAGGTCAACCAATAAACCATGTGAGCACAAAAAATCAGCCCCTAACATGTTGAAACTGACTGCTGCTACAATAAATGTCCACTCAAATGAACGGCCCTGTAAGGACAGAAGCATGGTCCTCTCACCAAACATTTTAATCGTGGAGCCGTTCGCTGCTGACACTGACACCCAGGGGGCTTTAGAAGGCGACAGCCGTTCCGCGTAGGTGGGTGTGACGAAGCTCAGCTGAGAGCCCGTGTCCACGAGGAACTGTTTCCCCGAGCGTGCATCCGTCAGGTAAAGCAGCCTGTTCTCGTTGCCGAGGGTTGCAGCTGCTACCAGCCCTCGGTCTTGGCGTTTCCCTGGCGCTTAAAATTGCACGGTGGGACGCACCTGTGCGCTCTCTCTGCAAAACGGCGGTGGTAGAAGCACGAGCTGTTCTCCGCTCCGCGTCGTCTGGCTCCTGTCGCCACCGTCGTTGGTGCGTCTGGCGCCGCAGCCGCTGGACCCGCACTGTCTCCGGACGCCGTTCCCGGACTGGCCGCCGCGGCCGAGACCGCGTTCCGCTTGTGGGCGTCAACCAACCTCTGCGCCTCCTTGCTCAACCCATGGTAGTCTCGCCTGGCCAATCGGGGTGACTCTGCCAGGGCCACTCTCACTGCTGGTGGTAGGGTTCGAAGGAAAAGGTGGGCGAAAATGAATTCGCCATCCTCAGAGGCTTTGAGCTGCAGCATCTTCACCATCAGGTCCGCAGGTCTATCGTTTTCGGCCTCCGTCAGCGCCAGGAGCCCCTCTGCTCGTTGTTGGACTGAGGGGGTGAAATGGCTGATCAGCGCGTCCTTCAATGCGCTGTACTTGTCGCTGTCTGGTGGATGATTAACCAGATCTTCCACTCTCTGGACCGTGTCGCTGTCCAGCTTCGCTACCACGTGGTAGAATCTTGTGTCATCGTTGGAGATTCTCCGGAGGTTGAACTGCGCCTCGATTGCGCTAAACCATGAGCGCGGGCTGTGCTGCCAGAAATCGGGCAGCCGGATCGTGGAGGCGGCCATCAGGCTGGCTTCCACCGAGCCCCGCTCGGGAGAATTCTGTCTGCTCATTTTCCGTCGTAGGTCACCAGTGTAGAAGCATGCTCAAATAACGAGGCTGAGTTTCAGTCATAAAACCAGCTTTATTTGACAGAACGCAGCTTCTAGCATTCTCAAAGCAGGAAAGAGGAAGAATCATACTTCAACACCCTTTTATACATTTCCAGCATCAGAATTCAAGTCACATGGTGTCTTCAGTCAACATACAGTTACAAAGCATCCCCTTGAAGCTTCACCATTGTCTCTCATTTCCTGATGAACCAGAATACCCTCCGGGGCGTCTTCTCTGTGGCAGCGTGAGCCCACAATGTGTGTCGGCCACACCAAGTATATTTACAAGTAAACATACGAAGAATTTGACTTGACATTGGGCGCGCACGTTAGGCGCATCCAATGACGCGGCAGCCATGAAGGCGCCTGTCATGCAGTGAGGGTAAAGAGGGGAATGGGGGGGAGGAAAACACAATAGGCAGAGAGAAAAAAACATAGTTATCAGAATTACGCTCGTATAAGCTCATATAAAGCTCAATGAGCCAAATTTTGATTACACAGAAAAAAAACCTCTATGCACAGTTAGCAGACAATAGATCACACATTAACAAAACAGGAGGGTTGAGAGAG
Organism: Pholidichthys leucotaenia; assembly: GCA_020510985.1. Lineage (NCBI taxonomy): Eukaryota > Metazoa > Chordata > Actinopteri > Cichliformes > Pholidichthyidae > Pholidichthys > Pholidichthys leucotaenia. The sequence goes on from CM035837.1 coordinate 198,874,807, forward strand.
TCAGTGTATGTATATTTGTGTCAGTTTACATGTATCAGTCATGTAATGTTGTATGCAAAGTGTAGTGTAGGTGTGTCATTGCTGGTGAACAGCAGAGGGCACCCTCTGGCAACGGATAGATGTTATTCAGTCATGTGTTCTTTAGTCCAGACACATGGTAACGCTGTCCGGGAGCTCGGTCTGCTGAAACAACAACAATTGTCGAATGTTTGGGTTAACTCCCTTCAGCCTTATCTTCCCAGGAGGAATGAGTGAAGTCTTCAAGGGCGCCGAATCAAGGTCGAAAGGCACAGTTCACTTAGAGTAAAAAAAATTCATCTCTCAGCGATTGTGCATCACAATTTACAGGCTTTAAGTCATTCTCTGGAAAGCACTCAGCGACTCCAGATGTTATCCACCTACCGAAACATAGGTAACATGTCCAAGAGAGTCCATTCTCTCTTCAATGCATGCCAGATGGTAAATTCCATGTTAATCCCATTTGCAGCTATCCATGCTCCCCCCAGCTGGAAATTGTTGTTGTTGGGGGAGCTACGCCGCGGTCCGCATTGATTAGCTCTCCCAAATAATTTTGATACACCAGGAACTCCAAGGCCAAACAGAATCCTGTGCTCATGCCAATCCTCAGTCGAATCACGCAAGTTCCAAATCTTGGGCTCCCCCCCTGGCCCGGTTCTTGTTGAGAAGTGGTGACAATAGCATTAAGCCACAATCCAATTTCCATAGTTTCCATTCGGGTCAATTCAGCAGAAGTAGAGCAAGAGCGACGCAGACACAGACAATAGCAAGCTGGGATTCAGTCAGTTGGGGAGGAAGGAGGAGGGAGCAGGAGAGAAAAGAGAAGCGACTGCTCTCTCTGAAGGGCAGGAAGAGAAGTCCAATCAGAAAATCAAATTTGATAAAAAAAAATAAAAAACAAACAAACCACAAATCCGTTTCTTCTGATGTGTTGTGGTCAGAACAAAGTTGATTTAAGCTTGGTAAAAATCAAACAAAATCTTCTTAGCACAGTAATTTAAGAAAAAGGAGTAAAATAGGAAAAAGTGAATTTAAAGAAAAAGAAAAGTTTACACAGCGCATAGGCTCCGGGCCTGCTTAAAAAGGGAGGAACAGCAGAAACTGCTTCTTCAAGAGTCAGCTCCCAACTCTCAACTGGGAAACAAAGGGAAAGTTCCCCAACTGGTCAGGTGTGGCATGATGGCACAGTAAATTTTATAACAACTGAGCTTGACCAATTACATTCAAAGATCAGGATTGGATCTGCCCATTAGCGTAAACTTTTGACCAGTTGCACTGAGTTTCTTTGTTCAGCAGAGGTCGTAAAATTGACTAAAAAAGGAGACCCACGGAGACTTGGAAGCTGATTGGTCAGTTCATAGTTTTGAAATGTGTGCCTCCCACAGAGAAGGACAGAGGATTTGATATGAGAAGTGAAATCCTCCTAAAACATATATGCTGACTATGCGAGCATAAATTCTTTAAAACTTTAGTGACTAAAATATTCTACTTAATAAAGGAACAATGTGTCAGCATTGTAAAAGTGATCATTTCTTTATAGTAGGCATGCAAAATTAATTCTTCCTGAAAATAAAGACATATCAAAACACATATCAAATCATATCAATAAAAGCATTTCAAACCATAATTCTCCATCACAGGGTCTCGCAATATCTTCAATACCGGATGTTGTCTGTGGAGAAGGATAAGTTATTTCATTGTTCACAATTCATAATTTAACTTCAGAAAGAAAACAGTCAGTCCTAAAGAGAAATATTCCTATGTTATCCATTGGAGGGCAATGTTGGACTTTTGAGTTTCAATGAGGAATCTTCGTGGTCGAGTCTGTGGAACATCGGGCTGTATACCTGTCATTTTGGCATTCCTTTGGCAAATGGATTTGAGGGGGAATGACTCCAGGTCTTAAGCAGGGATTAACTTATCCACTTTATGGCCGATGCCATAGGGTTTCACAGCTGCAATCTTGGGTGAAGAAGAGTGGTTTATGACCAGACTTTTGGGTGAAACAATTTCTCCTCAGCAAAGAATAATTTTATAAATTGGAATCCAGCAGTTGACACTACAACAGCCTCAAGTCTTTTTGATTATGATGCCACAAGCTTGGCACACCTATCTTTGGGCAGTTTCACCCATTCCTCTTTGCAGCACCTTTCGAGGTCCATCAGGTTGGATGGGAACGTGCACAGCCATTTTCAGATCTCTCCAGAGATGTTCAATTGGATTCAAGTCTGGGCTCTGGCTGGGCCACTCATTGACATTCACAGAGTTGTCCTGAAGCCACTCCTTTAATATCTGGCTTTGTGCTTAGGGTCGTTGTCCTGCTGAAAGATGAACCGTCGCCCCAGTCTGAGGTCAAGAGCGCTCCGGAGCAGGTTTTCATCCAGGATGTCTCTGTGCATTGCTGCATTCATCTTTCCCTCTATCCTGACTAGTCTCCCAGTTCCTGCCGCTGAAAAATATCCCCACAGCATGATGCTGCCACCACCATGCTTCACTGTAGGGATGATATTGGCCTGGTGATGAGCGGTGCCTGGTTTCCTCCAAACATGATGCCTGGCATTCACACCAAAGAGTTCAATCTTTGTTTCATCAGACCAAAGAATTTTGTTTCTCATGGTCTGAGAGTCCTTCAGGTGCCTTTTGGCAAACTCCAGGTGGGCTGCCATGTGCCTTTTACTAAGGAGTGGCTTCTGTTTGGCCACTCAACCATACAGTTCTGTTTGGTGAATTGTTGCAGAGATGGTTGTCCTTCTGGAATGTTCTCTTCTCTCCACAGAGGAATGCTGGAGCTCTGACAGAGTGACCATCGGGTTCTTGATCACCTCCCTGACTAAGGCCCTTCTCCCCCGATTGCTCAGTTAGACGGCCGGCCAGCTGACAGGATGCACTTGAGCTCAATTTTGAGCTTCATGGCAAAGAATGTGAATACTTATGTACATGTGATTTCTTAGTTTTTTATTTTTAATAAATTTGCAAAAATGTCAAAAAACATTTTTTCACGTTGTCATTATGGGGTATTGTGTGTAGAAGTTTGAGGAAAAAATGAATTTAATCCATTTTGGAATAAGGCTGTAACATAAACTGTGGAAAAAGTGATACGCTGTGAATACTTTCCAGATACACTGTATACTGTGTAAATACAATCAAAACCTCTTTCCACAAGTGGGGTATATTCTGGCCTGGAGAGGTATGGTCTGGTTGAGGTTATTTTACATCCGGGGTATAACTTGGCCTAGGACAGTTTATCCCCCGGGGTATACTCTGGCCTGGGCCAAACTGTACCTGGGTTCAATCTGGGCAGAGGTTAAATTTGGTCGGCTACACCCGGTATCAGAATTTATACTGGCATTATCATGAACAATACGATATGGATCACTCCAGTGGGTAAACTTGATTACTTGATAATATCCCTGGGCAATAAATCTATTTAAAATCAATATTTTAGTTGTTTGGTTTGGACAATGTAAAGAATGAATATTCTGAAAACTGATTTTCCCATTTGGAAGAGTAAATATGGAAGCGTCCAGCGGTAACCATCTCTCCCACCATTAAAACTTAATTTTATAAAAGGTAAATTGCCAATTTATTAATCAGGGATGTGTGGATTCATCGCTGTTTGATCTAAACTTTATTATAAAAAAGGTTTGGTTTGGTTAAAAGGCAGGTTTGCACTTTATTCCTAATATATTTGAAAAACAGAAAAACTCTATTTGGAATAATTCCTTCTCTTCAATCCAAAAATATTACCTAAAATCAAAAATCAAATCTGGCATGAAAAAATATGGGATTTTACTTTTCAGACCATCCATGTTGGCCAGCCCAAATGTGTGCGTGCGTGCGTGCGTGCGTGTGTGTGTGTGTGTGTGTGTGTGTGTGTGTGTGTGTGTGTGTGCGCGTGCAATTTTCCCTCTATTAAAATTAAGCAGCTTGGGAGAAGAAGAGGATATCTGAATACCAAATGTAAAAACTGAACAGTGGAATGAACTATATCGAATATAAATATATAACAGCCCCAACAGCACACATACGGCCTACGTCTACGATTTTATCAATATCAGTGGCATTGCTGAGTTTGCTTATCGATCTGATTCTTTATTGATTCCCTTATCAATTCTTGATCAGTTTTCTGTGTGGGGAAAAAAGCAGGCCTTCACAGGATTTCAGCATCAATGCAGGAGTTTTCTTATTTTTCTGACTTTAAACAATGCTTCTTCTCTTAAAAAGATGTAATAAAGTCAAATATAAAAGACTGTAAACATGTAAAAATGGGCATTTATGCCTTGTAACATTTGTTATGTTTAAATGCTGAAAAGCAACATAAACTAGAAAAGCACTCAGAGAGCACATACCTCCACCAAGGCTCCTTCCATCCCTCATGGATCATCAACAAAATGTAATGGGTTTGTCTCTAGCCCAAGGACTACCTCAGGTGAAAATTTCATCCAAATCCATCCCGTAGTTTTTGTGTAATCCTGCTGCACAAATACAAACAAAACCCTTGGTGGAGGTTTGCACTCTCAGATCATCACCAAACTCTGTTCCCTGTGCCATTACCCTTCCTGAGAATCTCATCAAAATCTGTTCATAACTTTTTGAGTAACGTTGCTAACAGACAGACAAACCAACCAATGCCAGCAAAAAAATTACCTCCTTGGGGCAGGTAATTAAAACCGTAAAAATAGAACTAGAAAAGCACTCGGAGAGCGCAGACCTCCGCCAAGCGCCACAGTTCCCCCCATGCAGTGTTTGTGTGTACGTTTTCAGATTCCTTGACCATGAAAACATATGACTAGCAATTGGATTCACAATGATAGGATTAGTGGTTCAGTAGTAAAAGCATTACCTCCTTGGTGGAGGTAATAAACTGAAGTGTTGGTGTTGTGTCCATCTCCTCCACTGAAAGCAGCACTCAGGGCTTCACTGACGGATGCAAATTGGGTAGACAGGTTGCCGTGGGTTTTATATTGGGGTTGCGCTCCACGGCAAAAGAGGATTTAGAAGCTTCCCCGGCAGAGAGCTTGTTTGTGCGCAGCCCCTATGGCTGCCCGGGGAATTTCTGCCAAGTAATCCGGCGCCGGACAGCTGCCTGTCTCAGCTTTTGCAGCGTAGCGCAAACACAGGCACGCTGCCGGGCCCTGGCCACCACTGTTTTCTGCGTGCTTTTGTGCCTAAAACTTTGAAGAACGCGGAGTTTGTGTTCGTCAGACACGACGACCAGCGCCCTCCATTGCGCCTGCGCACATGTTGAAAATGGCCGTATCTCACAATGTTAAAGAATCCTTTAAAAAATTCCTGGATCCAGACGGTGATCCGGATCATCCCCAAAATTTAATCAGTTCTTCCTTGTACCATTTCCAACAACGCCTGAAAGTTTCATCGAAATCCGTCCAAAACTTTTTGAGTTATCTTGCTAACCAACAGACAGACAAACAAACAGACAGACAAACAGACAAACGCTGGCAAAAACATAACCTCCTGGCCTGCGGCCTGGCAGAGGTAATAATGAAGTGATTAGAAACAACTGTACAATTTTAGCAATCACAAAAATATACGTGCTGTACCTGGATGTAATTTTTGCATGTTTTTTTTTAAATATATATAGTATATATACACAGTGTATCCACATGCATAAAATGCTGAATTGTACATTAACATACTGGTAAACCCTCAAGACATCGCTCAGTCTGGGAAGGAGTCTAGTTCAGTATTAATGTGTAACCTACATCCCACGTACCACCTACCCAAACTCCAGCTGCTCTACAGTCATGAATGGATGCAAGCCTTTAAATACAAACTTGATTACAGCGGCGTGAGCAGCTGCGTCAGTGGGTTTTCCTGGCAAGGATTGGAGAGTGATCAGGATGGGAAAACCTCAGAGCTACTTGTTGCTGTCATTGTCTAAAAAGAATGACATCAGATTTAAATGTCAGACGTTTTTAGTTGGGTTTTGTGAGTTAAAAAACAGATTAAATTTAGCCTGCAGTGCTATCATTGCGCTAATATTCTCCTACTAATAATAAGCTAATATTACCGTCACTCACGGAGGTGCTGCTGTTCGGGAATCAGGTGCGGGCGCACTTCGTAGCATGTCGAACGCATTGCAGTCTTTCATTTTATCCCATGCTGCTGCGTCAAGAGATGTTTCAACTTGTGTTTACCACGTGCCATGCTACTCGTGTTTACCGACACGCTTTTGTCATTATACCGTGGTAGCATCATGGCATTGCTTGGCAACAGCAGCATGTCATGTCATGACGTATGCCATTTTAAAAAAAAAAATGGAAGTGTTTTGAACTCGCAGCATCGATAAGAGGAACTGATAACACCAGCGATGCACGATTCCAGGACTTCCCATCCCTACCTACTGTATGTCTGCCCAATGTACAAAGTTTGCATCGGGAATACATCTTATAAAAGTCATTTGCACATTGGCGTCTCGCCAATGTCTTGCTGATGTACAAACGACCTCTATATGATGTATTCCCGATGCAAACTTACTGACATTGGCCCAACATATGTGTGCTGTTGAGGAAGATTGTCTTTGACTTTTGAACATAGTGTGACTCTCCGGAAATAAAGAAGACACTGATGTTTTTGCACATGTTTTAGATTTCCCTCAGATGACAACCCCCAGCTCCAACTCCTTTCGACATTCATGTAATAACAAGGCTTCATGTGAGGGTAAACCAACTCATGGAGTGATTAGATGACATCATAACATCAGTTTGCTGTAAAATCCCTCAGCTGAAGGGCTGCACTGGGCATGTATGGGACGGGCACGGCTCTTGTTCTTTTTTGACAAGGACAAACAGGATCGCGCTGTGGGTGTAAAACATGCATGAATGCCTAGAACTACTTAAGCTTTGGCTGAAATGCAAAGTAGATGATGCTTCTGTGCGCGTCTCAGTGCTTGTCAGTGTAGAGGGGGTTGGGGGTGGGAGGGCTGAGTCCTGCTTTTGGCTCTGCTGAGGAGCAGGTGGGACGGATTGGGGGACAGACGTGACTCCACCGGGACTATCAAGGCCATATGGGGGACAGCTCACTGCCCCTCGCTGGGTCCATACTGACAGCGCCCCTCCGTCTCTTAGGTGCTGGAGCACGCCTCCTTGGCACGCTCGGTTCTTTCTCCACCATGAGCACGTCATCTTTTACATACGCTGATCTTCTTACATTTCCCAGTGTGAACACTGTGTAACCATGGAGACCGGACCGTTGACAACTTCTAAGCCCCTGCAGTGTTACTCGTTTTCTCAGCATAACTTGGATTTAGTGACATTTATTCAGTGGCGTCTCAAACATCGGTTTACCTGTGCGCACTGAGGAATACAGCTGCTCTACTCTGCTGCGGTTTGTAAAGCGGCTATAAATTCACCGACTTCTCTTGTTAAGTATCCGGAAGCACACAGCAGTGACAAGATGCTAATTTTTATGAACATTCTGTCGAGAGAGATTACACATCCGTCATCCTGCTGGGTTTTCTCCCCCAGAGAGAGAGAATAGCTTGTAAATATGATGAGGCTGTATGAGAATATTACAGAACTGACCTACTTACTTCCATATGAGAAGACTGGAGGTTTCACAGGAAGACACAAGGTGGAAACTCATATAGTGACAAGATAATATTTCACTTTCATGCTATACTGTACACTGATCCTGCAGGGATTATTTTTCTGGAGGAAAAGTCATCAGTAAGGCAGTTGCCCAGCCAGCATGCCCATGTGGGCCCTACTCTAGGTTAAACCGGGCTGTCTTATGGGTCCATTGTGGGTTTGTCTGCCCACATTTACATGTAGCACAGCGAAGCAGGAAGTCGGCTTCCCTGCATCAAACCCATCTGGGCTCCACATAGGCTAAAGTAACACTGGCACAGAGGAAAAAAATGACAAGAAAAAGTCATAAATTTATGAGGAAAAATTTTGGAAAAAGTTGCAAATTAACAAAAGAAAGTAGCAAATATATGAGTGAATAAAGTGAAAATTTACAAGAAAAAGTACCAAATTTACAAGGAAAAAAGTCACAAATTTATGGTAAAAAATTTTGAGAAAGTTCCAAATTTACAAAAAAAATTTATGGGAAAAGTCACAAATTTACAAGAAAATAGCAAATTTACACACAAAAAGTAACAAATTTATCAGGAAAAGTTGCAAGATTACAGAACAAAAGTGGCAAATTTATAAGAAAGTTCCAAAATTACAAGAAAAATTGCAAATTTACAAGAAAAAAATCACAAATTTATGATGAAAAAATTGCAAGTTTACAATAAAAAAAGAAAATTTATGAGAACATTTCAAATTTTGAAGAAAAATGTATCAAATGTGCAGGAAAAGTCACAAATTTATTAAAAAAAAAGCAAATTTATGAGAAAATAAGTTAAAAATAGGTAAGTAGGTGAAGTCCATGTGGACAGACACAGATGGGGCCCACATGGAACCTGTGGACAAACCCACATGGACCCATAAAACAGCCCAGATTCAATCCTTGGTGGGGCCCACATGGGCACGCTGGCTGGTTGCTCTCAGTGAACGAACTTCCTTTCACTGTACATCTGAAATAGTCAGACTGTGATTGCCTCCGTTGATGTCCTCGGTATTTATGGCTCCAGTTCTTTTGCACTAACTGATTTAATTAATGACTTTGCAGTAATTTACTAATTACCCTTTGTAAGTTGCCACTCAGGCCCATTTTCCATGTTTTCTGATGATGATGATGATGCTGAGCTAGAACAGCAACGATTATTCTCGCAAGCACCCTCCGGGAAATGCACTGCACATTTATAACAGCGCGCGCGCGCGCACACACACACACACACACACACACACACACACACACACACACACACACACTTACACATCATCTTTGGAGAGAGATGCTTTCCGTTACTCATCTCACAGTTGTGCCAGGGGGAGTGTGGCTGTCAGGTCTAGGTACTGTACTTTAGAGCGTTATAACAAATCCCGCCTGCGCTGCTTGCATACTGATCTGCCTCCTTCAAAGGCCAGAAAACAAAAACCTCACCTTTTTACAACAGAATTAAAGGATTTTCGAGTAGAAGCATAAAAATCTGACAATTGGTTGCATCCAACACATTTATCCCTCTGCCAAGGAGGTTGTGTTTCTGTTACTGATTCATAGTTGACCTGCCTTTTTAATGCAAAAATTAATGAAGCAGTTTGCATGAAAATTTTACCACAGTACTCCACAGTTGAGATATGGCCCTCAAGCCCCCCCCCCCACACACACACACACACAACTTGACTTCACTATATTTGTTTGAACCCTTATCATGGCTGGATAATGAAATGGAGAGGTAACCCTACTGGGATTCACAGGGTGTTCTGGCGGTATTTAAGGGGATACCCTATTCAGAGCCAAGTCACAACTGACATCAGGCATATATTTTAGCATATTTCAGAATTTTTTTTGCTGTGCTTATCCATGACCAATCATAACAAGCAAGGTGTCATCAAAAAGCTTATTCAAAGTGCTTTTTAGATGGAAACGGCATGGATTTCGAGCTGGAGTAAGACGGCGGGTGAGGAATATAAGGTACAGACCCATCCTCCCATCCGTTATTATGGGGAATGTTCGATCGCTACTCAGTAAGACTGATAAGCTAGCGGCTATCTCCCACAATGAGAGCATCTTCAGAGAGATTAGCTTGATGTTGTATACCGAGACGTGGCTTACAGAACTAGCAACAGATGCTAACATCGAACTGGAGGGTTTCCAAGCAATACGGGCAGACCGGACACCAGACAGTGGGAAGACAAGGGGCGGAGGAGTGATAATGTATGTCAATAACAACTGGTGCAGACTGGGACATATCACGGTTAAGGAACAGCACTGTAGCAAAGACATCGAGTTGCTAGCTGTTAGCATGCGGCCTACATATCTCCCGAGGGAATACTCACACGTGATCTGCATTGTTATTTATGCAAATCCGACGGCGAACGCGGGGACAGCGTATGATGTCATCCACTCAGTAACTGGCAGGCTGCAGACAGAACACCCAGATGCTCTTCTCCTCATCTCAGGTGATTTCAACCATATTTCACTGTCCCCCATTCTACCCACGCTCACCCAGTATGTCACATGCCACACTAGAGACAATAAAACACTGGACTTACTTTATGCAAATACTAAGGAGGCGTACACCTCATCACCACTCCCCCCACTCAGGAGATCGGATCACACCTTGGTTTATCTCCTGCCGGTTTACAAACCCCTAGTACACAGACAACCTCCGGTCATGCGCACGGTGAAGTTATGGTCTGAGGAGGCAATGGACGTGCTAAAGGACTGTTTTGAAATCACTGCCTGGGAGCAGCTCTGCGATCCACATGGTGAGGACATCGATGGCCTCACTCACACCATTACGGACAACATCAGCTTCTGTGTGGACAACACCATACCCACCAAGACCATACGGTGTTGCGCGAACAACAAACCCTGGATCAACCCTGAGATAAAAACACTTCTGAGAGAGAAGAAGAGGATCTTCAGGTCGGGGAACAGGGAAATGCTGAAGTCTGTACAGAGGGAGCTGAGGAAGAAGATCAGAGAAGGCAAGGACAGCTTCAGGAAGAAGATGGAGGGCAAGCTGCAACAGAGTGACATCGGCGGGGTCTGGAGAAACCTTAAAACCATCTCTGGGCTCCAGAATACCTCCCCCCAGGCCATGGGGGGCAGGGAGTGGGCGAACAATTTGAACCTGTTTTTTAATAGGTTTGACCAATCGCCCTCCCCCCTGACTGCACAACAACCACTGCTGCCTCTAAAGTCATCGAGACCTGCTGCCCACACCCCACTCCACCAACCCCCCCCCACTTCTAGCACACAGCCCCCCAACCTGACCCTCACTAAGACCCAGGTGAGGACGGAGCTGAGGAAGATCAAGGCGAGGAAGGCCTTGGGACCGGACGGCATCAGCGTGAAGCTCCTCAAGTCCTGTGCAGACCAGCTGTGTGGGATTGTGGAGTACATCTTCAACCTGAACCTGAAGCTGGGGGGGGTACCACAGTTGTGGAAAACATCTTGTGTGGTACCTGTACCAAAGACTTCCCACCCCAAAGATCTGAACAGCTACAGACCAGTGGCCCTGACGTCTCACATGATGAAGACCCTGGAGAGACTGCTCCTTGCTCACCTCAGCCCCCTGGTGGGACCAGCGATGGATCCACTCCAGTTCGCCTACCAGCATGGCATTGGGGTGGAGGATGCAGTGATCTTCCTCCTTCACCGTTCTCTGTCCCACCTGGAGAAGCCTGGGAATGCGGTGAGGATCATGTTCTTTGACTTCTCCAGTGCTTTCAACACCATTCAACCGATGATCCTGAAGGACAAGCTGCTGTGCACAGGGGTGGACCAGCACCTGTCATCATGGATCCTGGACTATCTCACTAACCGGCCACAGTTTGTGAGAACCCGGGATTGTGTGTCTGACACGATCATCGGTAGCACGGGGGCCCCCCAAAGAACGGTTTTGGCTCCCTTCCTGTTCACCCTTTATACTGCGGACTTCTCACACAACACAACACACTGCCATCTACAGAAGTTCTCTGACAACTCTGCGATCGTCGGCTTCATCTCCAACGGTACAGAGAACTTATCCAGGACTTCGTGGACTGGTGCCATCAGAACTGCCTCCAGATCAACGCGAGGAAAACTAAGGAGCTGGTGGTGGACTGCCGCAGGCAAGGACAACCCCTCACAGCACCAGTAAACATACAGGGAACAAACATTGAGATGGTGACATCCTACAAGTACCTTGGTGTTCATCTGAACAATAAACTAAACTGGTCACACAATACCGACGCACTCTACAAGAAGGGACAGCGCAGGCTGTTCCTACTGAGGAGGCTCAGGTCTTTTGGTGTACAAGGGGCGCTGCTGAAGACATTCTACGACATGGTGGTGGCATCAGCCGTCACTTTTGGTGTGGTCTGCTGGGGCAACAGCATTACAGCAGCCGATAGGAAGAGACTGAACAAACTGATCAAGAAAGCTAGATCTGTCCTGGGGCAACGCCTTGACCCAGTGGAGGAGATAGGAGAGAGAAGGATGGTGGCTAAACTGTCATCTCTGCTGGAGTCCCAAGTCCCACCCTATGCAGGACATATTGAACGCACTGAGGAGCTCATTTAGCAGTAGGCTACATCATCCTAGGTGCGCAACCGAGAGGTTTCACAGGTCCTTCCTACTCACGGCTGTCAGACTGTATAACCTAAGCAGGGCTGCTCGCAGAGATAGCAAAAAAACGTGACGACCTAATAGTATTGAATGCAAAAGACGCAACAGACTTACACAAATGGTCCCCTCCAGTATACAACTAGGACAATATCAGTCGCTACGGAGGGTGACAATATGTATGGGTACATATTCATACTATGTAGGATAACTAAGTAGACGGTTATGCTGTTTCATTCAATCTAGCTACAATGCTCCGCACTTTGTATATATATTTATATATTTATGTGTACGTATGTATATCCACTACTCTTATTTATACTTTTCGTATCTTCTTAATTATTGCTCTGAGTGTTGCTATCCCTGTGCTGTTGCAATCCTGGAATTTCCCCATTGTGGGACTAATAAAGGCTTATCTTATCTTATCTTATCTTTTCTTATCTTATCTTATCTTATCTTTTTAACAAAAATAATAAGAAAATAGGCAGTAAGTATTAGCATTAGGTATGAAATGTGACAACACCTCTTGAACATGTACAATCAGAGAAAAAACAAAAAAACATCCATTTTTATGTCCATCCATCCATCCATCCATCTTCTACCACTTTTCCGGAGGTCCAGGTCGCAGAGGCAGCAGTTCAAGCAGAGAAGCTCAGACTTCCCTCTCCCCAGCCACCTGCTCCAGCTCTTCAGAGAGGATACCAAAACATTCTCAGACCAGCTGGGAGACATAGTCTCTCCAGTGAGTCCTGGGTCTGCCCTCGGGTTTCCTCCCAGTGGGACGTGCCCGAAACACCTCAAGTGGGAGGCGTCCAGGAGGCATCCTGATCAGATGCCCATACCACCTCAACTGGCTCCTTTCAATGTGGAGGAGCAGCGGTTCTACTCTGAGCCTCTCCTGGATGACTGAGCTCCTCACCCTATCTCTGAGGGTGAATCCAGCAATCCTACGAAGGAAGCTCATTTCAGCCGCTTGTATCCACGATCTCATTCTTTCGGTCATTACCCAAAGCTCATGACCATAGGTGAGGGTAGGAACGTAGATTAACTGGTAAATCGACAGCTTTGCATTAGAGCTCAGCTCCCTCTTCACCACAACAGACCAGTACAACGTCCACATCTCTGCAGATGCTGCTCCGATCCGTCTGTCAATCTCTCGCTCCACTCTCCCCTCACTCATGAATAAGACCCCAAGATACTTAAACTCCTCCACTTGGGGCAGGAGCCTGTCCCCAACCCCATCCGCACCATACACAGTGTGGACAGGGAGCTGCTTCCCCCTCCTGAGCCGTAGGACAGTTTGCCAGAATCTCTTCGACGCCAACTGAAAGTCTTGTTCCATGGCCTCACTGAACTCCTCCCACACCCGAATTTTTGCTTCAGCAACCACCTGAGCCGCACTCCGCTTGGCCTGCCGGTAGACCTCAGCTGCTTCGGGAGTCCCGCAAGCCAACCAAGCTTGATCAGACTCCTTCTTCAGCTTAATGGCCCCCCTCACCACTGGTGTCCACCACTTGCTTTGGGGGTTGCCACCATGAGATGCACCGATGACCTTGCGGGTACAGCTCTGGGCAGCCAATCCAACAATGGAGGTGGAGAACATGGCCAATTCAGACTCCATGTCTCCAGACTCCCTCAGAGTGTGGTTGAAGTTCTTCCGGAGGTGGGAGTTGAAAACCTCCCAGACAGGGCCCTCAGCCAGACGTTCCCAGCACACCCTCACTATACGTTTGGGTATACCAGGTCTGAATGGCGTCCTCCCTGCCATCGGATCCAATTCACCATCAGGTGGTGATCAGTTGACAGCTCTGTACCTTTCTTTACCCGAGTGTCCAAGACATACGGTCGTAGGTCTGATGACACGATAGATAACAAAATCGATCATCGACCTACGACCTAGGGTGTCCTGGTGCCAGGTGCACATATGGACACCCTTATGCTTGAACATGGTGTTCGTTATGGACAAACTGTGGTTAGCACAGAAGGCCAATAACTGACCACCACTTGGGTTCAGATCGAGCAGGCCATTCCTCCCAATCACCCCCCTCCAGGTTTCACTGTCATTGCCCACGTGCACATTGAAGTCCCCCAGTAGGACAATGGAGTCTCCAAGAGAAGCACCCTCCAGCACCCCAGTCAGAGACTCCAAAAAGGGTGGGTACTCTGAACCATCATTTGGTGCATAGGCACAAATGATGGTCAGGACCCATTTCCCAACTTGAAAGCACATGGAAACAACCCTTTCGTCCACCGCAGAAAACTCCAATATAGAGGCCGCAAGGTGGAGGGATACAAGAATACCCACCCCTGCTCGCCGCCTCTTGCCCGGGGTAACTCCAGAGTAGGCCAAGCTCCAGCCCCTCTCCAGGAGACTGGTTCCAGAACCAGAGCTGTGTGTTGAGGTGAGGCTGACTATATCTAGCCGGTATCTCTCAACCTCATGCACCAGCTCAGACTCCTTCCCCACTAGAGAGGTGACATTCCACGTCCCAAAAGCCAGTTTAGGAAGCTTGGGATCAGACCGCCAAGGTCTCCACCTTCAAATGCCACCTGATCCACGTAGCACCGGACCCCCATGGTCCCTTCTGCAGGTGGTGAGCCCACTGGAGAGCTTTTTTCTGTTTGTTTTGGGAGAAATTTTGGAGGATATATCTGCTGCTAGTATTTTTTAATGCATTACCGTATCCAAGACGCTTGTTTTGACACCACATCTGTTGGCATATCTCCATGTGAAGCTAACATTTTAAATATTCAAGACCTGATTGGTATGCACCAATTTTGGCAATTCAGTCGGTGCATGTATATTCGTAAACCTCCATGTTCTGGTTTCCCTAGCTTTATCCATGTTCATATTATCAGGAACTATTTGGTACCAAATGAAAGGTATTCCCACTCAGTCTTTATGGTACAGCTTCCTACTCAGGAGCTTTTAGCAGACTAATTATACCTCTGGTGTTTATGCCATACTCCTGTCAATCACATCACATATATAGATGCAAGCTAAAATCCAAATTGCATCAAATGTGAAATAATTGTGTTATTTCACAGAATTCAACAAAAGAGGTAAGTACACCATATGAAATATAGAATAAGGAAAGTATTACCACAGTAAAGTAACTTTTATCATGTCCAGATAACCAGGTAATCAACAAGATAGGTATTAACACAGGTAAGAGGCATGTTGTCATGTTCCATTAGATTCAAAATTCAAAGATTTTATTGTCAGTACTACTATACGTGCAGGTCATACAGGAGAATTGAAATGGCGTTTCTCTCTCTCTTCATTGGTGTGCATAATATAAAAAGAAAAGGAATAAGGCTGAAAAAAGTAAACAAAACAACAACGGAAGTCTATGTACAGTAATGCAACCCGTGGTGCCAATGGCAACAAGAAAGACCCAGACCACCACAGAGGTAAATGATTAACGATGATAAACCCAGCAATCCTATATACAGACAGCCGGAGATGAATACCCGTAGTTGCAATTCAATGCAGTAGTGTAGGTGCAGATCGTAACAGATAGGACTGCACGTGATCAGTATTGCAGTGACAGACAGACAGCAGCAGATATGGCATTTGTTCAAATGGTTGTGGTTAATGTGCAGAGACATACAGCAGCAAAAGTACAACAAAACAACAGTATTACTGTGGTGTAGGACATGTATGAGGACAGTGGGACAGTGGTGAGGTGCACTGTGGGAGTGACAGATGGGTTCAAGTTGGGGGGGTTACATCAGGGATCGGCTCTGAGCCCCTTCTTATTTGCCATGGTGATGGACAGGCTGACAGATAATGTCAGGCAGGAGTCTCCATGGACCATGATGTTTGCAGATGACATTGTGATCTGTACTGAGAGTAGGGAGCAGGTGGAAGAGAACCTGGAGAGGTGGCCGTATGCTCTAAAGAGAAGAGGAATGAAAGTGAGTAGAAGCAAGACAGAATACATGAGTGTGAATGAGAGGGAGGCAGGCACAACGGTGAAGATGGAAGGAGTAGAAACAGTAAAAGTAGATGAGTTATAATGGCTGGGGTCACCCATCCAAAGGAATGGAAAATGCACAAGAGAGGTGAAGAAGAGAGTGCAGGCAGGTTGGAGTAGGTAGAGACGAGTGTCGGGGTGATTTGTGATAGAAGGGTAGCAGCAAGAGTGAAAGGGAAAATTTACAAAACGGTAGTGAGATCTGCTATGATGTATGGTTTGGAGATGGCTGCGCTGACAAAAAGATAGGAGGTGGAGCTGGAGGTGGAGGTGGCAGAGTATATCAGAGGGACAGCTCAGGTTGAGCGGTTTGGAGACAAAGTAAGAGAGGCAAGGCTGAGATGGTCTGGCCATGTGCAGAGGAGGGATAGTGGAGATATTGGACAAAGGATGTTGAAGATGGAGCTGCCAGGTAGGAGGAAAAGAGGAAGACCACAGAGAAGAGTCATGGATGTAGTGAAGAAGGACATGGAGAGGGCTGGTGTTACAGAGGAAGATGCAGGGATAGGGTGAGATGGAGGCAGATGATCTGCTGTGGAGACCCCTGAAGGAAGCAGCTGAAAGAAGAAGATTATAAACAGTTCATCCTTAGCAAAGGATAGTTTAAGTTAAATTTTGTGTGAGAGGACACACACCCAGCTACACACAGCTTTATTATTGAAGCCATTCCTCACATTTATTTGGCCAAACAATTCATGAATCTAAGCAGTAATGAAAAGTAATCAGGACTTTCTGCTTTCATTGTGTAACACAACAGTCTAGCACATTTTTTATATATATATATTTGTCAGTATCCAGTTCTAAATTATTTATTTATTTATTTGTATTTTTTTGCAAAACTTCATTATAGCAGCAGCAGCCTGCTGTAATCTGTTGGACTGTGAAGCAGAAATGATTGGGTGCGTTCACATGAGCAGACTGAAACATTTGTACCAAAACCAATGTGTCACGATGACTAATATTGATGACAAGTATTGGTGTTTGGCTTGACAGGGCCTGAAAATGTGAATGATCACCACATCGAATCAAGAAGAGATTTCACCACATGTAGGAATGCTGACAGAAACTATTGTACTCAAAAGACAGCAGAACGACAATGAATTTAATCAGCAACCACATCTGCTGATAAAGGTGAACATGCCACTGGGAAGGTTAGGATGGTCATTTTCGCCAGTGCTTGTTTTATATCACATTTGGAGCACACCAATTGGACAATTGAAGCTCACCAGCCGGTTTGGCAAAGAACTCATTTTTATTTTAGCTGAATCAGAACAGTGCCAGCTCCCTGCCAGAATCTCACTGCCTGTCCTGTTGTTTTGGTCTCGCTCACAAAAGCAGCATCACATAAAGCCAGCATGCTCTGATGACTGATCGTGAGCTTGAATACTGACGATTAAAGAAGGACTGAACAGAACTCTTTAGAACTGATATGATTTTTTATGAATTAGGACATATAATCTTTGGGGACATTTTAAGAGTTACCCCACCCCTGCCAGCATGTCCATGTGGGCCCCACCAAAGGTTTCTTCTGGGCTGTCCCATTTGGGCTTGTCCATGGGTTCCACATTGGCCCCATCTGTGTTTGCCCACGTGGACTTTATCTGTTTACCGATTTTCAACTCATTTTCTCATAAAGTTGATATTTTCTTGTAAATTTGGAACCTTCTCAAAAAGTTTCAACTTTTTTTTACTCTAAACTTACAGCTTTTCCTCATAAATTTGGGACTTTTTTCCTCATTAATTTTCAGTTTATTTATTCTTATATTTACTACTTTTTTGTTAATTTGAGACTTTTTCTAATTTTTTCTGTCATGATTTAATTAGTGACAGAGACTCAAATACAGAGTGTAGTTCACCAGGGAAACAACAGACACAGATAAACGTTTTAAATTGAGTGATCACACAGACACACAGAGATTTCTTGAAATATATATATAAAGTGATATATTAGAATAATATTTTGGCCGCGATGTGGCGACTACAGCTCCTGACCAGATAGAGTGATGATATAGAGTGAAGTATGTGGCGGTAATGCACCTGTAAACTGGTTGCCAACCGCCAATCAAATATAAAAGAAGAAGAAGTTTATTGATAAACAAAGTAAATAAACCCACTGTGAGGAACACACAACCTGTGAGGAAACAAAAGGGGAAATGGTTAATGAGGAATTGATTTAGGAAAAGGAGTATAGTTTGGAGGAAGAAGAGAGGCTTACTACTAAGGGCAGAGGACCTGGCTGTGAAAACCCAGCGTGCAGTGGGTGGTGAGCTGAAGGGAGTAGATCCAAAACGGCAAACAAGTGGAACAGGACGTGTCCGGATGTGATGGTCAGAGGTACAGGTGAGCGTGCGCAGCCCTGGAGTGATTAGTCACCGTTAAGATGGCAGCAACCTGGAGGAGATGAAAAAGACAAAGATTACGAGTTGGTTGAGGTCAAAAATACAATCAAAAAGACTCAAAGAGATTGCAGCAATACCCAACGGTCCAGCAAGGAAGCAGTCACAGACTGACGCTCTTAAAGCTGGCAGATGAGGCAGCAGCAGGTGTACGCTATCACCCAGGTGAGCACAATCAACTCCAGGAGCCGAGAGGAAGGCAAGGAGAGAAACACACAGAAGGAGGGGGAGCACGCTCCTTCTGGGAGCACAGTACCACCCCCCCCAGGCTTGTTGGGAGGAGCCCCATGGAAAGCCTGGACCATAACCTTGTTGTGAAAGTATGATCCGGAATCCATGACCTCTCTTCAGGTCCATAACCCTTCCAGTGGACCAGATATTGCAGCCCCTGGCCCCGACGACAAATGTCCAAGTTCACCTGGACCGTGTAGGTGGTGTGGCTGTCAAGGACCCTAGGAGGAGGAGGAGGAGGTTTCAGGGACGGGCAGAAAGGACTGGAGAAGAGAGGCTTAATTCAAGACACGTGGAAAGTTGGGTGGATGTGGAGCAACAGAGGCAACTTGAGATGGACTGTGACATTGTTGATGATCTGGGAAATGGGGAATGGACCCAGAAACCATGGTGACACCTTTTTCAACTCTGTCTTCAACGGAACCTGTTTGGTTGACAGCCACACCATCTTGCCAATGGTGTACCTGGGCACCAGTGTACGTCTGCAGTTGGTGTAGGAACAGTTCTAATCAGATGAATGGAGACGGGCAGTCCGAGTGGACCTCCACAGACAGCAGCAGCAGCGGGCGTGGGCCTCCACAGATGGAATGGCTAACTCCCTCTCCACCATAGGAAGGAGAGGGGGAGTGTACCCCAAGGAGGCCTCAAAGGGAGTCAGGCCAGTAGCAGAGGAGATGGCAGTGTTGTGAGCATACTCCACCCAGGACAGATGGGAGCTCCTGGTGGTGGGGGTGCAGGAAGCCACACACCTCAGGGTGTCCTCCAGGGACTGGTTGGCATGCTCGACCTGACTGTTGCTCTGAAGGTGGTAACTCAGAATCAGAATCAGAATCAGAATCAGGTTTATTGCCATTGTTCATGTAGTACACAAACTAGGAATTTGTCTCGGTACAATGCTGCAACATTAAACATGATAAGATAAGAGAAATAAACTATACATGTAATAAAGTGTAGGATAAGATTAAGTGATACTGGTCAACAGTTAAAATATATATTAGCCAGCAGCAGATACTGTGGAGAACTATATAGTGCAGTCGGTAATGCAGGAAGAAAACAGTGATGATTGACATGAGTCTGGTTGAGCTGCTGTACATGGTGCACGAGAGTCACTTAGTGTTCAGCAGTCTAATGGCAGAGGGGAAGAAGCTGTTCATGTGACGGGAGGTTTTAGTCTGGATGGACCGAAGTCTTCTACCAGAGGGGAGGGGGGCAAACAGTACGTGACCAGGGTGTGAGGGATCGGCTATGATCCGGCCAGCACGCCTCCGGGTCCTGGAGATGTACAGATCCTGGAGAGATGGGAGCTTGCAGCCGATCACCTTCTCAGCAGTGCGCACGACGCGCTGCAGCCTTAGTCTGTCCCTGGCAGTGGCTCCTGCGTACCACACGGTTATGGAGGTGGTGAGGATGGACTCGATGATGGCTGTGTAGAACTGCACTAACATCTTGGTGGGTAGCTTGAGCTTCCTCAGCTGCCGCAGGAAGAACATCCTCTGCTGGGCTTTTTTGATGAGTGAGCTGATGGTCAGCTCCCATTTGAGGTCCCTGGTGATGGTAGTGCCTAGGAAGCGGAAGGAATCAGCAGTGGTGATGGGAGAGCCTGAGAGGGTGAGGGGGGGCAGAGGAGTAGTGACTTTCCTGAAGTCTATAATCATCTCCACTGTCTTCAGAGCGTTCAGCTGCAGGTTGTTATTGCTGCACCAGGACGCCAGCTGGGCCACCTCTCTCCTGTAGGCGGACTCGTCGCCGTTGGAGATGAGCCCGATGAGGGTGGTGTCGTCCGCAAACTTGATCAACTTGACAGACTGGTGGCTGGAGGTGCAGGAGTTGGTGTAAAGGGAGAAGAGTAGGGGGAAAAGTACACAGCTCTGGGGTGATCCGGTGCTGATGCTAGTATAGTCTGAGACAGTCTTTCCCAGCCGCACATGCTGCCTCCGGTCCGTCAGGAAGTCGATGATCCACCTGCAGAGGGAGTCAGGCACGTTGAGCAGGGACAGCTTGTCCCGGAGCAGAGCGGGGCGGATGGTGTTGAATGCGGAGCTGAAGTCCACAAACAGGATCCTGGCGTAGGTTCCCGGGGAGTCCAGGTGCTGCAGGATGGAGTGGAGGGCCAGGTTGACTGCATCGTCTACAGACCTGTTGGCTCGGTAGGCAAACTGCAGCGGGTCCAGGAGAGGGGTGGTGATGGACTTGAGGTGGGACAGGACCAGGCGCTCAAAGGACTTCATGACTACAGAGGTGAGCGCTACAGGTCTGTAGTCATTAAGTCCAGTGATCCGTGGCTTCTTGGGGACAGGGATGATGGTGGAGGATTTGAGGCAGGATGGCACGTGGCATAACTTAAGGGAGGTGTTAAAAATGTCTGTGAATACAGGAGCCAGCTGTTTCGCACAGAGTCTCAGGGTGGAGGGAGACACGCCGTCTGGGCCGGGGGCCTTGCGCGGGTTCAGTCTGGAGAACTGTTTGAGCACATCCTGCTCACTGATGATAAGGGGAGGGGGGGAGGAGGGGGGGGGTGCCTTAAATGAAGTAGGGAATGTGGAGGCTGTGGAGCTGGAGGGAGGGGGGGAGTTGGACACAGATGACGAGGTGTCAAAACGGGCATAGTGTTGGGACAGTCTCTGACAAAGGGCTTTGTCATCCTGACCTTTAGGAGCCTTAGGTCGATAGTTGGTGATTTGCCTCAGTCCTCTCCACACGGAAGCCGAATCATTAGCAGTGAACTGCTGCTGGAGTCTCTCTGAGTACACAGATTTAGCCCTCTTCAGCTCTCTGTTAAACCGGTATTTAACCTCCCTGTAGCAGTCCCTGTCTCCACTTTTCAGCGCTGCTTCCTTCTCCTTCCTGATCTGTCTGAGCTTAGTTGTGAACCAGGGTTTGTCATTAGAGTAACTCACCCTGGTGCGTGATGGAAGAATGTTCTCTTCACAAAAGTGGATATATGAGTTCACAGTGTCCGTGTACTCATCCAGATCATGCGTGGCTCCTTTAAGCATGCCCCAGTCAGATATTTCCATGCACGTTTCCAGCTTCTCCTCAGCATCACTGGTCCGTATCTTCGTAGTGCTGGAGGTAAGGCTGGCAGTGGCGCTGACGGAGCGGCAGAAGGCTCTCCACGTCTGCAAGGTAAACTACGGACCCTGGTCCGAAATGATGTCGACAGGAATACCATGGAGATGAATGACGTGAAGGGTGAAGAGGTTGGCAGTCCATGCGGATGTAGGCAACTTTGGGAAGGGCACCAGGTGGATAGCCTTAGAGAAGCGATCAACAATGGTTAATATCATGGTGTTACCTTGCGATGGAGGGAGGCTCGTAACAAAGTCCATAGCCACATGAGACCAGGGGCGACTCGGTACAGGTAAGGTGTGGAAAAGGCCGGCTGGGGGTGAGGAGTCCAACTTATTGGTGGCGCAGACCTGGCAGACCTTAACGAAATCCTAGACATCCGAACGAAGAGTCGGCCACCAAAACACCTGCTGCAGGAGTTTGACAGTTCTAGAAATTCCTGGATGACAAGCAAAGTGTGCCCCCACTGAATTACCTTACTGCAAAGGATAGAAAGGAAATACAATCGGTTCAGCAGGCCTCCCTCAGGGGTGGATTCAGAGGACTTGGCCAGCCGGACCCTCTGCTTGATCTCCCAAGAGAGGGCTCCTACAATGAAGGTAGAGGGCAGGATAGGCTCAGAAGAAGCAGGGGTGATGAGAGGGAGAGAGGATGGAGAGTGATCAGAGGAGAACTGGTGAGAGAGAGCATCAGGTTTAGTATTGTGTGAACCAGGGCGGTAAGTAATGGAAAAGTTACACCTTACAAAAAACAGAGCCCAGCGGGCTTGTCTAGGGTTTAACCTTCTGGCAGACCTTAGGTACTCTAAATTTTTATGATCTGTCCAGACAGCAAATGGTTGAGTGGCTCCCTCTAGCCAGTGCCTCCACTCCTCTAATGCCAACTTAATGGCCAGCAGCTCGCAATCTCCTACATCGTAATTTCTCTTGGCTGGGGACAGCTGCCGAGAGAAATACGTGCAAGAATGTTAATTTTTGATCAGAGACGGAGCGCTGAGAGAGGACGGCGCCCACCCCCGAATCAGACGCGTCCACCTCTACCACAGACTGTAGTAGAGGGTTGACCTGAGACAGGATGAGCAGCTGAGAGAAAAGAGCTTTAAGCTCGGAGAAGGCCTGCTCCACTG
Source organism: Pholidichthys leucotaenia (assembly GCA_020510985.1). Taxonomy (NCBI): domain Eukaryota; kingdom Metazoa; phylum Chordata; class Actinopteri; order Cichliformes; family Pholidichthyidae; genus Pholidichthys; species Pholidichthys leucotaenia. The sequence continues at coordinate 198,897,813 of CM035837.1, forward strand.
CTTCTGACCATTTGAATGAGATCTTAGTTGAGGTCAGCTGGGTTAAGGGCAGGGCCACTTTGCTGTATTTACAAATGAAGCAGTGGTGAAAATTTGCAAAGCCCAGAAAGAACTGAAGGTGCTTCCTGGACTGTGGGGTTGGCCAATTGAGGACAGCTTTAATCTTAGCCGGGTCAGGCTTCAGTTCACCTTTGGCTACAATGAACCCTTAAAAGGAAGTGCAGCGAGAAGAGAACTCACACTTCTTGGCCTTCACAAAGAGCTGATTCTCGAGCAGTCATTGTAAGACCACCTGAACATGGACTGTGTGCTCCTCCAGCGTGCAAGAAAAAATAAGTGTCGTTAAGGTAAACAAAGACAAACTGGTTCACCATGTCCTGGAGGAAGTCATTAATTAATCGCTGGAAGACAGCAGGAGCATTGGTCAGCCCAAAGGGCATTACTAGATATTCAAAATGCCCTAAATGTGTTTTAAACGCCATCTTCCACTCGTTGCCTTCGTGTATGCAAATCAAATGGTATGCATGCCGGAGATCCAACTTGGTGAATACTCACGTGTGCTGGAGAAGCTCAAAAGCAGAATTAATAAGCAACAGGGGATATTTGTCTTTGACGGTAATAGTGTTCAGCTCACGATAATCAATGCATGGCCACAAGGACCCATCTTTTTTGCCCACAAAGAAGAACCTGGCACCAAGAGAAGCGGAAGATGGACAAATGATGCCGGCGTTAAGAGAATCCTTAACATAGATCTCCATTGCCTCCCTCTCCAGCCCTGACAAGCTGTAGAGCCGGCTGGACGGCAACCGTTGCCAGTGAGGAGGTCTATGGCACAGTCGTAGGGCCAATGAGGTGGTAAAGAGAGGGTCCTAGACTTGCCAAAGACCTCCCCTAGGTCATGCTAGACCTTGGGCACGCGGCTGAGGTCAGGTGGCTCAGCCAGAGGGGGGAGATGGCAAGATTAGGTGAGCATGCGGCTGAATGGAAGCACAACAAAAGACAAAAAGGGCTCCAGGACGTAATGGAATTTTGGCCCCAATTAATTATGGGGTTATGTTTACGGAGCCACGGATAACCTAGCATGATGGGTGCAGAAGAACTGGGCAGCACAAAAAATTGGAGGGTCTCATGATGGTTACCCGACAGGAGGATGGAAACAGGCTCAACTTGAAGGGTGACCGCGGCCAACTTGCTACCGGAAAGGGTGACAACATTTAGAGGGGATGGTAGGACCCTGGTGGGAATCTTTAGGTTTTGAATTAACCCCTGAGATATAAAATTTTGCTCTGCTCCAGAGTCAATTAGAGTGGCGACCCTGTGTTCAGCCCCAGGTTGTTGGATAAGAGCTGCTAGGATTAACTAACTAACTAACCTGCACTTATATAGCGCTTTTCTAGTCACAAAGACCACTCAAAGCGCTTTGATTAAACTACCGGGGGGATTTATTGAAGACCTGCCTGCCAGATCCCCCACGGCTACTGATGGTCTTTTGGCCAGATGGGGAAACCCGTCAACACGTGATCCATGGAACCGCAATAAAGACATGCCCCCACCTCGATCCGGCACCGGTGCTCCTCTGGAGTCAGATGGGCCCGGTCAAGGACCATTGGCTCCAGAGAGGAGACCAACCCAACAAAACGAGAGGACGAGGAGGACTGCCACGACGCGGGTGAAGAAGCAGTGGATCTCTGCTCTTTAGCGCACTTGCGGTAGCAATTGTCCAGGCCAATGGTCTGTTCGATAAGCTCATCCAGAGAGGAGGGGTTAGCACAGATGGCGCGGTCGTTGTAGAGATTGGAATTGAGACTCCGGATGAAGGCGCTGTGTAGGGCAACATCATGCCATCTGTACTTGACCGCGATGACCCAGAACTCAACTGAGAAGTCGGCAACCGAACGAGCTCCCTGCCGAATCACCAACAGCCAGCTTACAAGATTCCCCTCACTCTCTGTATGATCAAATGCCCAGGTGAATTCCTGAACGAACCGATCATAGGAGTAATGGTGGGCCTCAGGACTGCTCAGTATGGAATGGGCCCAGTTAACCCTTTGAGTGTGAGATTTTGTGTGCCCCTAGTGGCAGAGCGTGGCACTGCACCTGTCATCTCACTCTGACATCGCCGGCTGCATTTAGGATTTGTACTGATTTGTACTGATCTGCCAGTTTCAGAAGGTGGCAGACATGCGTTGGAGGACTCAATGGATGACACATAATACGCCAAAGAAGAAGAACTCCTCCTTTTCTTTTCCTGTATTCCCTTCTTTAAGCTCAGAAAGCTAATATGGCCGCAATCCAGCATCGTGCACCGTCACTTAGACGGCGTTGTACACGGAAAATAGCCGCGGGATACAAGCACAATTTATGTGGGATAATCATTAGACTTTGTAGATGTGGTAAAGAGCATAAATGACCAACAGAATGCAAAATAATGACCATGATGGGTGAAAACGCAGCGACCACGGCAGCGAGCGAATCCCGTTAGCTGCCGGTAAGTGACGAATTTCTTTGTTTTTTTTTTTCATTGTACTGATTTTCTGGTTCACATACTTTGAAGATAAGATAACAACATACCCCTGTAGAAACAACGGTGTCAAAACATCAAACCATTCTTTGTGTAAATATGTCCAAAGTCCAGTTTTGACCGAGTTATGGAATTTAAAGAGCTGCTACAACATTATGCAAATTAGATGCGTAAATTTATTCCTATCTGAAACTTTGGATGATATTTTACATCTTTCTAATTGACAGTAAGCCATTGTCTCTTACCACTTTCAAGTTATAACCTTGGAAATCTGAACTATTTTATTGACAAAAAATATTTACCACTGTTGACCACTAGAGGTTATGTTGCAATTCGGCGACAGTCACACTCAGAGAGCTAAGAGCCCGGTCCCTGAGCAGCAGGGTCATAAAATGGATTTTAGAAGAGTCATCCAGGTACTCCCCTGCCACCTGCTGCAAATAAAGCCGGCAATGAAGCAAAAACCCCTTACATCCCCCCACCTCCCCCACATATGGGGCAGGAGGGGGGATGGAAGTGGTCCGGCAGATAGATGGAACATCCTGAGCAGCAGGAGGAGGAGGAGACGCTTAACTAGAAAGATGGCTAAGGTGGTTGGTAATGGTTGCTGGTTGTTTGTTTGTAGTTGTTCCACGAGAACGGCGACTTGACACTCCACGGCATCTAAACGGGAGAGAGCCGATTGCTACCCCGGTGAAGTGCTCGCTGAGCCTCGGTGCTGACTGGACCGTTCTGTCATGATTTAATTAGTGACAGAGACTCAAATGCGGAACATAGTTCACCAGGGGATCAACAGACACGGGTAAACGTTTTAAATAGTTTATTGATAAGCTAAGTTAAATAAACCCACTGTGAGGGGCACACAGCCTGCGGGGAAACAAAAGGGGAAATGGTTAATGAGGAAATGATTTAGGAAGAGGAGTAGAGTTTGGAGGAAGAAGAGAGGCTTACTACTAAGAGCAGAGGGCCCGGCTGTGAAGACCCAGCGTGCAGTGGATGGTGAGCTGAAGGGAGTAGATCCAAAACAGTAAACAGGTGGAACAGGAGGTGTCCGGATGTGATGGTTAGAAGTACAGGTGAGTGTGTGCAGCCCCAGAGTGATTAGTCACCACTGACATGGCAGCAACCTGGAGGAGATGAAAAAGAAGGCTACGAGCTGGTTGAGGTCAAAAATACAATCAAATAAACTCAAAGAGATTGCAGCAATACCCAATGGTTCAGCGAGGAAGCAGTCACAGACTGACGCTCTTAACCCCTTGCACTCCGGTCAATTTTCCTAAAAACGCCAAAAAATAATGTGCCCAAAGTAAATCAAAAGCTGTTATTCAACCCTTTGCAGCATCTTCATGGGGTTGGTCTCATTTAAAAGAAAACACTTTGAATTTTTTGGCAAAAAAAAAACATGATCTCTCTAAGTGCTCCAGCCACTGAGTTACAGTCAACTAAACATAGTGAACTTGAAGAAAATAAATTTGGCCTGGGTGTTTTTTTGGATACAAATGCTTGCAAATAACACACAGCTTCAGATCCGGGCTGGAAAATGCAACAGAAATGTAGAACCAAGTGCTATCCAGCTGAGGTCCAAATTTTGTAACAATACCACAAAAAATGAATATATTACACAGCTTTGTTCTCAGGTAGTTCCCAGGCGTTTTGGAACTGTGCCAAATTGTGCCAAATGGCACAGTTTGGAAAAACGTCTGTAACTTTTGAATGATTCAACATAGAAGCTTCATCTTGGGCTCAAATGAAAGGTCACATTCAGGGCTGTGTCTGTGTGTGTGTGTGTGGGGGGGTTGTCCCCCCACCCCCCCGCTACAGAGGACGGAGATCGGCCCTCGCTACATGACGGATTACACTCGGATGTGGTATGTTTCCACAGCAGCGCTGTCACCGCTGCTCCCCCCACCCCCCCGCTACAGAATCGTAGCGGCGGGGGGGGGCGTTCACGGTTCGGAGGCGGCGAAGAACCGTGTAACGCAGCGCACGCACTTCGTACTTCGTGCGCCGTACAGTTGTAATTTACCGATCGGTCAAAAGTCATTCTTCCTCTCGGCGCCACACGAGTCGGCTGCCTTTTGCAACAGCGGCTCGATTCCGAGTTTTTTTTTCCCTTCCTCTCTCTTTTGATCACTTTTTTTTTCACCCCACTTATATCACGGACACACAGATCGTCCCAAATGTCTCCTGAGCCGGTGGACGGAGCCACTGTTTATAGCAGGATACGATACAACAGGGAAGAGCTGCTAGCATTTAACCGCCACCCCGGTCCCACTGGAAAAACTCGACATACCGAGAGAACTGAGGCGAAAACGCCGCGGCTGCCGGGCTGGAGTAAGGCGGAGGACAAAAAATATAAGGTACAGACCCTCCCTTCCATCTGTTGTCATGGGAAATGTACGGTCGATACTGGGAAAGTTAGATGAGCTAGCGGCTATCTCCCGTTATGATAGCACTTACCGGGAGTGCTCTCTCCTTTTGTTTACTGAGACGTGGCTAACTGAACTAGCAGCAGATGCTAACATTGAGCTGGAGGGTTTTCACATGATACGAGCTGACCGAACACCAGAGAGTGGCAAAACTAGGGGCGGTGGAGTGATAATGTATGTTAACAACAACTGGTGCAGACCGGGACATATCACTGTTAAACAACGACACTGCAGCAAAGACATTGAGTTGCTAGCTGTTAGCATGAGGCCTACATATCTCCCGAGAGAACACTCACACGTGATCTGCATTGTTGTTTATGCAAATCCGACGGCGAACGCTGGGACAGCGCGTGACGTCATCCATTCAGTAACCAGCAGGCTGCAGACAGAACACCCAGATGCTCTTCTCCTCATCTCAGGCGATTTCAACCACGTTTCACTGTCTCCCATTCTACCCACTTTCACCCAGTATGTCACATGCCACACTAGAGACAATAAAACACTGGATTTGTTCTACGCAAACACTAAGGAGGCGTACACCTCATCACAACTCCCCCCACTTGGGAGATCGGATCACAACTTGGTTCATCTCCGACCGGTGTACAAACCCCTAGTGCACAGACAACCTCCGGCCATGCACACTGTGGAGTTATGGTCTGAGGAGACAATGGACACTCTAAAGGACTGTTTTGAAGCCACTGCCTGGAAGCAGCTCTGCGATCCACATGGTGAGGACATCGATGGCCTCATTCACACCTTCACGGGCTACCTCAGCTTCTGTGTGGACAAATCCGTTCCCACCAAGACCATACGGCGTCACTCAAACAACAAACCCTGGATCAACCCTGAGATAAAAACACTTCTGAGAGAGAAGAAGAGGATCTTCAGGTCGGGGAACAGGGAGATGCTGAAGTCCGTACAGAGGGAGCTGAGGAGAAAGATCAGAGAAGGCAAGGACAGCTTCAGGAAGAAGATGGAGGACAAGCTGCAACAGAGCGACATCAGCGGGGTCTGGAGAAACCTCAAAACCATCTCGGGGCTCCAGAATACCTCCCCCCAGGCCACGGGGGGCAGGGAGTGGGCGAACAACCTGAATCTGTTTTTCAATAGATTTGACCAACCGCCCTCCCCCCTGTCTGCACAACAACCACTGCTGCCTCTAAGAAATCAAGTCCTGCTGCCCACTCCCCACTCCACCGACACCCCCCCACTCCCAACACACAGCCCCCCATCCTGACCCTGTCCAAGACCCAGGTGAGGACGGAGCTGAGGAAGATCAAGGCGAGGAAGGCGTCGGGTCCGGACGGCATCAGCGCAAAGCTCCTCAAGTCCTGTGCAGACCAGCTGTGTGGGATTGTGACGTATATCTTCAACATGAGCCTGAAACTGGGGAGGGTACCACAGCTGTGGAAAACATCTTGTGTGGTACCTGTACCAAAAACTTCCCACCCCAAAGACCTGAACAGCTTCAGACCGGTGGCCTTGACGTCCCACTTGATGAAGACCCTGGAGAGACTGTTCCTTGCTCATCTCCGCCCCCTGGTGGAACCAGCGATGGATCCACTCCAGTTCGCCTACCAGCATGGCATTGGGGTGGAGGATGCGGTGATCTTCCTCCTTCACCGTTCACTGTCCCACCTGGAGAAGCCCGGGAATATGGTGAGGATCATGTTCTTTGACTTCTCCAGTGCTTTCAACACCATCCAACCGATGATCCTGAGGGACAAGCTGCTGCGCGCAGGGGTGGACCAGCACCTGTCATCATGGATCCTGGACTACCTCACGAACCGGCCTCAGTTTGTGAGAACCCGGGACTGTGTTTCCGACACGATCATCAGTAGCACGGGGGCCCCCCAGGGAACGGTGCTGGCTCCCTTCCTGTTCACTCTTTATACTGCGGACTTCTCACACAACACAACACATTGCCATCTACAGAAGTTCTCTGATGACTCTGCGATCGTTGGTCTCATCTCCAGCGGAGATGAAGCTGAGTACAGAGAGCTTATCCAGGACTTTGTGGACTGGTGCCATCGGAACTGCCTCCAGATCAACGCGAGGAAAACTAAGGAGCTGGTGGTGGACTGCCGCAGGCATGGGCAGCCCCTCACAGCACCAGTAAATATACAGGGAACAGACATCGAGATGGTGACATCCTATAAGTACCTGGGTATTCATCTGAACAATAAACTAGACTGGTCACACAATACTGACGCACTCTACAAGAAGGGACAGCGCAGGCTGTTCCTGCTGAGGAGACTCAGGTCTTTTGGTGTACAAGGGGCGCTGCTGAAGTCATTCTATGACACGGTGGTGGCATCAGCCATCACTTTTGGAGTGGTCTGCTGGGGCAGTGGCATTACTGCAGCCGATAGGAAGAGACTGAACAAACTGATTAAGAAAGCTAGCTCTGTCCTGGGGCAGCGCCTTGATCCAATGGAGGAGATAGGAGAGAGAAGGACGGTGGCTAAACTGTCATCTCTGCTGGAGTCCGAGTTCCACCCTATGCAGGACATACTGGATGCACTGAGGAGCTCATTTAGCAGCAGACTACATCATCCCAGGTGCACAACCGAGAGGTTTCGTAGGTCCTTCCTACCAACGGCTGTCAGACTGTACAACCTAAGCAGGGCTGCTCGCAGAGATAGCAAAAAGACGTAACAAACTAATAGTTTTTTTTGAATGCAAAAGATGCAATAGACTTACACAATGGTCCTCTCCGGCATACAACTAGGAACATACCGGTCGCTATGGAGGGTGAGAATATGTATGGGCACATAATCATACCATGTAGGATAACTAAATAGACGGTTATGCTGTTTCATCCCACCTAGCAACAATGCTCTGCACTGTGTGTGTTTATATATTTACATATTTATTCCATCTAGCTACAATGCTCAGCACTGGGTGTGTTTATATTTATATATCTATATATTTATTCCATCTAGCTACAATGCTCCGCACTGTGTTTTTATATATCTACATATTATTCCATCTAGCTACATTGCTCCGCACTGTGTGTGTTTATATACTTGCATATTTATTCCACCTAGCTGCAATGCTCCGTACTGTGGGTGTTTATATATTTACATATTTATTCCATCTAGCTACAATGCTCTGCACTGTGTGTTCATATATTCATATATTTATTCCATCCAGCTACAATGCTCTGCACTGTGTGTCTGTGTGTGTGTGTGTATATATATATTTTATAGTAATATGTACATATGTATATTAGCTGCTCTTGCTTGACATAACGCACGGCTCAGGAGACGCACACACACAGGCTTAGAGTAGTTCAAAGAGTTTATTAACAGCAGGAGTGAATGAGTGCGTGTCTGCGGGATGTAAATGTGTTGGTGATGGTGTCTGCTCCAGGCACAGAGGCAGGTGACCGTACAGCCGAGCAACCCTATGGAGAGAGCACAGGGAGAGGGTGACGGGCATACACCAACACAGGAGGGATTTATGGCGAGAGAAGGACTTACTTGGTGGGTCAGGACAGCTGGCACAACAAGGGGGCGAAGCCCGGAAGACAGCCACCTGGAGAGCTCCGTACAGCAGCGAGGATTGGGCGATGGAGTGGAGATGTCCGCCGCTGGGGAATCCACCTGTGCACAGGGGAGAAGACTGAAGAAGAGAGGTAAGCGATCTTCTTACCAAAAAGGTGATGCTGAAGAGAAGTATGCTCACAACGGTGAGGGACGAAGTCTGACGGCTTCAGGCCGAGCCTCCGGGCGAGACGGCCTTTATCCCTCGCCGCTGATGATTGTCAGGTGCGTGAGCAGGTGGCGCCGCTGATGAATGGCGCGGCGTGACAGTGCTTGCTTGTTTTTTGTTTTGTTTTTTTTTTCTTGCCTTCTGATTGTTGCTCTGAGTGTTGCTATCCCTGTGCTGTTGCAATCCTGGAATTTCCCCGTTGTGGGACTAATAAAGGCTTATCTTATCTTATCTTATCTTATTTTTTGATTACAATTTTCAGGGATAAATAATAAAACACCTTACCTCTTCACAGCCACATTGTCCTGGCGAACTTCTATTCCCCATTGTCAGACGAACACGACGCTGGTCCGCTCATGGATCCCGGTCAAAACATAATTCCATTATTGCGGTTTTGGCGAATGATTTACGACCTTTGTCGTTGGCCTCCGTCGGTCTATGATGACGGAAGAGAATCCTAAACGTCTATTCTGCTGGAATGAGTGCAGGTCGCACTTGTGGGTGGTCTCTGCTGGGTCTGTAGCAGGTTCTTCCAGCGTCCTTATTTTCATCTGTTGCAGCAGTAAGTCTCTCTTCACCAAGCCCGAACTTCTGTGCTTCAATTGGCTCCTGCATTCACAGTAGGCGGGTCCTTCTTCCTAGGTTTTCATTCATTGGTTCTTCAAGGTTTCAGAAACCCAATTCAAGGCTCTTATTAGTCGAATGAGAGGTCAATCAGATGAACTAATCTGTTCACGGCTGTGTCTGCAGCTTTTATTTTCAGTGCGCGCTTGGACGCCACTACATCACCATCACCACCTACATCACCATCTACACCATGCGTCCTAGAGCGCACGAGAGCGCCCTCGTGCGCTCTCGTGTGCTCTAGGACGCAGAGACTTGCCCGTCCGCGGTACAACGGAGCGCAAGAGGTTAAAGCTGGCAGATGAGGCAGCTGCAGGTGTGCACCAGTCACCCAGGTGAGCGCAATCAACTCCGGGAGCCGAGAGAAAGGCAGGGAGAGAAATACACAGGAGGTGGAGCCTGCTTACCTAATCATCACATTTTCCTCATAAATTTGTGACTTTTTTTCTCGTAAATTTGCTAAAATTTTCTTGTAAGTTTGTAACTCTTTTCAAGTAATTTTACAATATTTGTTCTTATAAATTTACAACTTTTTCTCCTAAATTTTCACTTTTTTCTTGTAAATTTGTCACTTTTTTGAGTAAATTTGTCACCTTTTTCCTAGTAAATTTGTTACCTTTTTTCTCTTATAGTTGTGACTTTTTTCTATTAAATTTGTCACTGTTGTCATAAATTTGCTACTTTTTTTTGGTAAATTTATCACTTTTTTTCTTACAAATTTATGAGAAAAAAATGTGGAAATGTATGACTTTTTGGTGTAATTTTGCATATGGCGCAAGTGTTACTGAAACCTGCTCACCCACATAAAACCCATGTGGGGCCCAGTTGGGTTTAAAGCGGGTGAACAGATTACCTGGTCCTCTGTACCACAGTGGACAAACCCACATGGGACCCATAAGACAGCCCAGATTTAACCTTTGGTGGGGCCCACATGGACATGTTGGCTGGGATTTTACAAAATGTGCATTTGGATTGCTAAACATCTTAAAGGTGAACTGAAACCACCTTTTTGCGCAAAAAGTAGAATAGCAGATTAATTCCTTATTACCTATTGTATTTTTCAACACATAAAAGAAATTTTTAGGCCGTGCGATGGCCAAGCTATAAGCCGATAAACTTTTGCCTCTGGCTGGCAGTGCCAAACAAACCGGAAGTAGTGCAGACGACGCTGCGTGACGTCACGAGTGTGACCCTTATCAAAACAACAATGGCAGATGATAGCAGTTCCAGCAGTCAAGAACACCAGAGTTTTCAGAGTGAAGAGGCATTCAGGATCGGTGACGAGACAGAGGAGGATGCAGGAGTGTCAAGTGAACAGGAAGAGAGCGAGGGAGGCATCGAACCGTACAGATTCGAGCCAGAATTCCAAATAAGGGAGAAACGATATCACTTCAGAGGAACAAGTATACAGTGATCCCTCACTTATCGCGTTTAATGGGGACCAGAACCCACTGCGAAAAGTGAAAAACCGCGAAGTAGCGTCACCCCCCCCCCCAAGGGCGTCACAAGCACTATTTTGCACAAAAAGGCACAAGAGAACAGCGAAAAGTGCCACTAAGCAACACGAGCAATAAAGAACAATGAATGCGGTCTTCCTTCGCTGGGTATGGGCGCTCGGCAGGGAGAGAAGCTGGGTAAAACGTCTCGGCCAATCAGCTTGCGAGGTAAAACGTCTCGGCCAATCAGCTTGTGAGATTCCCGAGCGGTGAAGAGGTGGGCGGAGAGGAGTGGAGCGGTGGTCAGAGAGGTGGATTTTGAGTTGTGCGGGCTCTCCGTGTTGATACCTGATGTTCTAATGTGCTCTCCCTGCCTTCTGCTAGCGCCCGGGCAACTTTTGTGCCATTTTTTCTCAATTTTGAATTTTTGATGAATATTTTTGAAAAATCCGCGATGCACTGAGGGCGCGAAAGGTGAAACGCGAAGTAGCGAGGGATCACTGTATATCTAGAAATGCATCGCTTCCCGGTCACTTTTCCTCCCCCTTTCTTTTCTTTCGTCGCCATGACAGCTTTCCTTGGCCACTGAACAGATCTTCCCAGGTGTTGGAAGTGTTTTGTAGTCGACTATCACGACAAAATGCACCAAAAACGACCAGTGTCGACGTGCTCGCAATGGTAAACATGAGGACTGGGTCCCATTCGTGACGTCACGCAGAACTCCGGCTGCACTTCCGGATAATCGGCGGATTCGTAGGATTTTTCAGGGCGGGAAATTTAAAATCGCGATTTTCTCCAAGATTCCGGGATTGGTGGAGGGGGTGCCAATGATAAATTATCTTTATAATTGTATGTACTATCACCCAGTGCCGTTCAATGCCGTTCACTTCAGTTCACCTTTAAAGAGGATTTATGGAGAATGTGATTGGACTGCTTTCTAAGGCTACGGTCACACTGCAGGTTTTAATGCTTAATTCCGATTTTTTTGCACAAATGTGACCCGTATCTGATTTTTTAATGACAATCTGAACAGCACATATCCGATTTTTTCACACCAGACCCAGGCCACCTTCACATGTGGTACTAATCCGGATACGTATCTGATATTTTCCAAAGCGACCTCAGTCTGAACCGTCATGTCGCATTTCATCTGACTTTTTCCTCATTGAAGTGAGAGAGACACTACAATTCTGCTGTGGAGGATGCAGCAGGCACGGCAGACACAGCTGGTTTGTGCTCTCTTTTTAATCAATCTTCTTCCCTTTATCACTGGATTGTAATTTTGTCGGCTCCGACTGCACAATAACTTCAAAATTTAGTGGGGGGGGGGGCCTCGGGGCTGAAACCGTGAGACAATCAGGCGCACTAACGGCACATTTACTGGATGCTGCAAATTCCTTTTTCCCTGTAAACGGCACACCATGAGTCCTGGCTGCTGTAATATCTAAAATGTAAACATGGACATGACTGTGGAACAGAATGGCCAGATAGGGGGACACACAGGAGAGGGGAGTCTGACGGCTCCTCCTCCTGCAGCAGGACCAGTGATACGCTGCTGGTATGAGCCGTGTAGTTTATTGTTAACCTTATTTATATAGGTAATCTCGAGACACGGGGTCTCATTTTAAAGAGAGCTGTTTAATCGATCATTTCTGGTAAAGCAGAGCTGATCACAGCGGTCATCTGGTGTGTAGAGGAAGGGAGCTGGTCTCATATTTATGATTTTAACATTTTATTTTGCTGCGCTGCATCAGGGTGAAGAAGTTCTGTCCCCCAAACACAACGCTGTGTCTGACGTTACGTTTTCTTCTGTGCATACGGGTCACTGCATAGCTGTAGATCGTTCACACTGGAGTCTGATGGGGGTCACATTTAAATAATAACGTGAACGCCCACACAAAAAAATCGAATCTCTGCAACAAATCGGAATTGAGCATCAAGACCTGCAGTGTGACCGTAGCCTCTGTGATGATATTTTATTGTAGCAACTGTGCTGCAGACTTTCATCATTAGCTGTGCCACAGTGTGAAATAAACCAGCAAGAAGAGGAGACAGCTATCACATTAACTAACACGAAACTGATATAATATCCTTGTTACGTTTTCTAGGCATCTTTCCAGAGCAGCAAGCATTAGAAACTTCTCTTTGATTTCACACCAAAGCCTCAGACAAGAACAGCTCTGTACAGTCCTCCCCATCAGTTTCTGTCCCCTCCAAGAAGCTCTTAGTGTGGCGGCACGGGTGGGGGATTCTCCACCCAGAGAAGGCAGCTGGGATAAGGGGGAATAATGGACCGGAGGAGGAAGTGCCACCAGGGGGTCTCAAACGGGACAGTATGTACTATGCACCCCCTGGGGAGAGGAGGAACCGCCGGAGCCGCTGGAAGAGAGAAGGGTGTGAGCAGCGGCGCCGGCATTATGATGTTAATGTGCCACACAGGTCTTTGTTCCAAACAGTGTATTATGGTCGGAAGTTCCGGGTCTCAATGCATGGAATTAAAGGTATAAAAGTGGAATGCACAGAGAGCCGGGAGCTTTTTTATGGAACTGTATGTTGGAGATGGAATAAAGTTTGTGTGTCGTTCAAGTCGTTGCTTCTCCTGCATCCTTTCTCCACAGTAGCACACTTCTAACAAACGGCGGCATGGCGCCCTGGCCATGAAGTGTACTTACGCTGTTCACTTCTGTTTGCTCTCTCAGAATAAAAGGGACTATAAATGAATATGCAGATGGTTTTTAAAACTGGTCTTGGAATGAGTGCTAACAAAGAGGTTCATGTTTGAAGAGTAAGGGGGTCTTGTGTATGAGCTGCAAATTTTATGTGCTAATTGTGCATGGCTGGTGGTTGTTTCCAGCTTTGAAAAGGGAATTGAAAAAAGTTGATTTCATCCCTTTACACAAAGACTTTAAACTTTCTACTGCAGCATTCCTGTTTTTTTGCTGACTCTGTTTCAGTTGAATACCTTAATCTCGTCTGCCGGAGTTCAATTTATGGCAGTTAGACACACACACCTGAAATAAACAGCCCTATTTCACTATCATATACAGCAGCAATACTCCAGCCTTCTTTGATATACTTACTGTATCTGGAGTATAGTTATTCGCTGAAGCAACCCATTTTACTAAAAACCACAGTCTGTGCATTCCCAGTTGATTAATGCTATTTCATTAGTGAAAAACATCACAGAGAATGAGCCAAAACCACAGATTCCCAGAGCATCATCATACATGTTCTGCCTTTGAGCAGTTCATTCATTTTGGTTGGGATGGACTTCAGAAAAAAAAACAAAAAAACCTACAGATCTGCCTTCAGACTCGGGGTGCAGAAGCAGCACCCCCCCCCCCACCCAACCCAACCCCACCCCACCGTCAAAGGCATTTTCATGCTCTGAACTTCCTATTTTCAGTTCAGAAGAACGATGACATAAAAAGGAAAAAAAAAAAAAAGCCTGCACCCCCAGATGGAAAATAGAGTTGTTCAAACTGAAAGAGAGCAGAGAATAAAAGACGGAGCAGTGCAGCACGCAGTGTTATGCAGAACTCGAGCAGAAACTAATGAGAGCATTAGACACAATCTATTTACTTTGCACTGAGAAGGGAGTCAGAGCAGATTGCGGGAGAGGACAGTTGGTGCAGGGAAGAACTGCTGTGTAAAAAAAATAATGGAAATAATTTTATTTATCTTTACAGGAGATCAGGGGGAGGACAGGAGACACGGGCAAACTCATGCTGGGAACGATGATGTTAGTCATGCAGATAGATGACCATTTCATGTGTTCTGCTGATATTTTTTCAACCTTTATAGCCAGTGATGCAATAACTCATCAATGTTTTTGATGTTTTTGTTCTTCCACATTCGTCTTTTCTTGTGACCTTTTTCGTTTTTTCAACTATTGCCACTATAAGATAAAAAAAATTGTAACCACCTGTTTAAACATCTGTTTAATGGATTTTAAACTTTACAAAGAAAATAATCTGGCGGAACACCTCTTGGTCATGATGAAACATACCCATACATCTGAAAAGCAGACTATTTGTGCCGAATGGTATATTTAAGCAATATTATAAGAGAATGAGTATGGTATCATGAATGTAGTAACTCCGGGTTGTGATGCATCTATAGAGTATTACACCTGTAGTTAGTATATTCATTCCTTTTGGGTGGTATTTCTTTGCCTTTGTGGCTTTTGGTATTATCACTGTTTTGGAGGATATTTCATTTCCTGTTTAGAGTGTGCCAACTTTAAGTAGTTGCTTCTGCTCTATTGTGGAGAAAACTTTTTTGAGTAACGAACTCAAGTGTAATATTACTTTTATACAACAGTTCCGCAACACAATTTATTAAATGATGGCAATGCTGGACAAAATATTATGATTTGTTTAACCAGTTATTTTGCACAGCTGAGAAAACATAGTCCCTTCTAAATGTAGCCAGTAACTGTTGCTAAACATCTTAATCAGCATGAAGACGTCTATTGTTATTTCACACACATGAAAACAAATTAAATTTCGTCAAGTGCAAAAGTAATGTGTTTATAAAACATACGAGTTCAGTCAGTACTGCATAAGACTGGAGATCATGGTCGTTGTCTCTGGTTTACACCTGAGTGCATTTATTTATTTTGTGATTTAAAAGAAATACTAAAACATTGCAGCGGTACGTGAACACACAGTGGCTTCCCTTTTCTGTTCGTGTTTTGTGCCATTTTGTGGTGTTTAAATTATGCTTAAGTGTATATTCATGTGTTTAATGTCCACATATGATGCTACACACAAGTTACAGTCACCACAGCCTTCTGGTGATAAAGAATATGACCAAACATTATGTCTTGGACCAGAGCATTACAGTGGAACTCCATGCCCTAGGACTTCTCCACCAGACCTCGGCACCCCCGGCCTCGACTGCTGTGTCCCATCCCAAATGGAGACGCCATAGACGGTGTGAGAGAAGACGAAAGAGAGGTAGGCATGGAGGTATCAGAGTTAAGCTAGCATTAGCCCACACAGACTCCCGATTCTTTCTCTCATTCTGGCCCAAGTATGCTCACTAGACAATAAAATAGAGCACATACAGCTCCTGAGAATTACGCAATGTAATGCGTGGAACTGCTGTGTTTTCATCTTTATGGAAACGTGGCTAAATGGCAATATCCCGGACTCTGCTATTCAGTTAGCAGGAATAGCATACCATTGTGCAGATTGGGTGTTGATGGAGGGAGGAAAGACGCACGGAGGAGACATATGTGTTTACATCAGTGACGCTTGGTGCCGAGATGCGACTGTTGTGCACAAACACTGTCCTCCATTGGTGGAGTTTATGATCATCAAGTGCTGACCATTCTACTTACCGAGGGAAATTACATCTATCCTGCTAGTCGCCGTGTATGTCCCGCCCACCGCCGCCACCGGCGAGAGAAGAAAGGCACTAAATGAACTCTATCAAGCTATAAGTGAGGCACAAACAGTGCATCCAGATGGATTCCTCATCACAGCAGGAGACTTCAACCATGCAGATTTGAAGGTCCTCCTACCAAAACTACACCAACATGTGGACTTTCCAACAAGATGAGACAACTTGCTGAACCTGGTGTACACAACTCACAAGAGAGCATACAGAACCTCCCCCCTCCCCCACCTGGATCTCTCTGTCGACATCACCATCTTGCTAAGCCCTGCATACAGACCCAGAGTGAGAGCCATCAGACCAATTAAAAAGAAGGTACATGTGTGGCCAGAGGGAGCCTCTGATGCTCTGAAAGACTGCTTCAGCACTACAGATTGGGACATTTTCAAGCATGCAGCCACCCACAATGAACACACAAATATAGAGAAGTACACTGAGGTTGTTGTAGCATACATAGCTAAATGCAATGGTGATGTCACTCACTGCAAAATTGTCACTCTCCGTGCTAACCAAAAGCCATGGATGACAGCAGAGGTCCACAGGCTCCCGAGGGCTTGGGATGCAGCCTTCAGGGCCGGTGACACTGCAGGACTAACAACAGCTAGGGTCAACCTGTCTCGTGGTATCAAGGAGGCAAAACAGCAGTACAGCAAGAAAATACCCAGCCACTTCAACAACACCAGAGATGCACGTTCTCTCTGACGTGGCATACAGACCCTCACCAGCTACAAACCTCCACCTCAGACCTGTGCGAGTAACATCACACTACTTAAAACTAAATGACTTCTTTGGCCACTTTGAAGCACAAAACAGTACATCAGCACAGAAGACCACTCCCCCCCCCCAGACAAGCAGGCTATAACTCTGGATCTGGCTAATGTGAAGAGGACCCTTTCCAGGATCAACCCACACAAGGCAGCTGGACCAGACAACATACCAGGTCACGCTGTGAAGGACTGTGTGGAGGAGCTCATGAATGTCCTAGCCGACATCTTCAACATCTCCCTGAGTCAAGCTGTTGTCCCCACAAGTTTCAAAACTGCAACCATAATACCAGTCCCAAAGAAGCCCATCCTATCCAGCTACAATGATCACCAGCCAGTACCACTGATCTCCATCATAATGAAGTGCTTCAAGTCACGCAGAACATCAAGTCCTCCCTCCCATAACCCATCTCAGTTCACATACAGGTCAAACAGATCCACAGAAGATGCCATTTCTGCTGCTCTTCACCCAGCCCTCACCCACCTGAACTCAAAGAACTCCTATGTGTGAATGCTGTTCTTGGACTTCAGATCAGCATTCAACACAATTATCCCCCAGCACCTAATACAGAAACTCAGACACTTGGGACTCAAAACCTCTCTCTGCAACTGGGTGCTGGACTTTCTCACAGGGAGGCCACAGAACGTGCGGGTTGGCAGCATCACATCCCAGACCATCACACTAAGCACAGGGGTCCCACAAGGGTGCGTTCTCAGCCTGCTGCTCTTCACCCTGCTGTCCCATGACTGTGTACCAGCCTACAGCACCAACCACATCATCAAGTTTGTGGACGACACTATGATGGTGGGCCTCATCACAAACAATGACGAGGCCAACTACAGAAATGAGGTGAGCCAGCTAATCCAGTGGTGTAAAGCCAATAATCTCTTCTTGAATGTGGGAAAAACCAAGGAGATTGCGGTCGACTTCAGGAGAGGACACACATAGCATCCCCCCCGATCATCGATGGAGCATCTGTGGAGAGGGTGAGCCTCCCCAAGTTCCTGGGGGTGCACATCTTTAAGGACCTCTCCTGGTCCAACAGCTTTGTTCACCAGGCCATCAGGACCCTGAACTCCCCCCCCCGCCCCCGACTCCTGGACTGTAACACACTCACCCACACAACAACTACCTCAGCTGTTTTCACAGCAAGACTTGGCACACCAACAGTAATTACATCTGCTGTATGTCTCTGCACCTTACTGCAACCATTTGCACAAATGCCATACCTGCTGCTGTCTGTCATTGCAATACTGATCATGTGCAGTCCAATCTGTAACTGTCTGCACCTCCACAACCACACTGAACTTGCAATTACGGGTATTACAGCTCTACTTTTTTCTGTATATAGGATTGCTGAGTTTTATCTTTTATCTTTATTTGCACTATGGGTAGCATTACTGTACATAGACTGCTGTTGATGTTTTTTTTCATTCGTATTCCTTCTTTTCTTATATATTGCGCACACCACTAAGAGAGAGAGAAACAGCATTTCAATTCTCCTGTATGTCCTAGAAGTATTGACAAATAAAAATCTTTGAATCTTTTTTATCTTAAATCTTATGCTTTTGTTATGTGTCCTGCCCTTATATCCTTGAGTTCACCGATGCCTCATTACTCCTTCCCTCTTTCACTTCCCCCTTAAGCTGCTTTCAGACTACAGCTGGTGAACCACAGTCGTGGGTTACATTAGCACCCAAACAACACCCAAACAATCCCCCATGGCCTTTTCAAACCTTAAGGCGATGGGAGTCTGATCGCCCGCAGATAACAGTGTATTAATTCGTGTGTCAAGTTTCATGTCCTTGCATCACTGATGCCACATGAACGTCCCTTCATTTTTATCACTCTGGCAGAGGAGCCTCACTCTGGCAGAAGAGCTTAACAGCTTTTTGCCCAGTTTGAACACACATCCCCCCAACTCCCCACCAAAGAGGAATTCCTCTTTGGCTCAGTGGTAAGAGTAGGAGGTTTTGAGATCACGGTGTCATGGGTTCAAATCCTGGCCTGGGATATAGGTGTACAGTATGTCTGCCTTGCCTGTGTGCAAAAGAGACTTATAGATGTATGTCTACCTTGCCTGAGGGTGAAAGTGACTAGGTCAGTCCACCTTGGTGTAAGGGCTGAAATGGACTTGGAGATCCCAGGCTGAATAGATAATTCTGGCTTTGGCCCAGAAAGTGGGGGCTCGTCCAGGATGTGACACCTGCACCACTTCTTTTAAGATGGAGGTGTTACATACCACTCCTTAAGGGAAGTAGTCAGTGGTGCAGTCCCTGACACCATAGAGTACACCTCCGCTACTAGCCGAGAGCTAGAGAGGAATTCCTCTTTGGATCAGTGGTAAGAGTAGGTGGTTTTGAGATCACAGTGTCATGGGTTGAAATCCTGGCTTGGGATATAAGTGTATATCTGCCTTGCCTGTGTGCGAAAGAGACTTATAGGTGTATGTCTACCTTGCCTAAGGGTGAAAGTGGCTTAGGAGGAGTATGCCTACTTTGCCTGAGGGCGAAAGTGACTAGGTCAGTCCACCTTGACGTAAGGGCTGAAACGGACTTGGAGATCCCAGGCTGAATAGGCAGTTCTGGCCTTGGCCCAGAAAGTGGGTCGTAACACTCACCAAGCTGTTCAACCTCTCCCTGACACACGCCACCATCCCCTCCTGCCTCAAGGCCTCCACCACCATCCCCGTCCGCAATTGGAAGCCTGCATGACTACAGACCCATAGCACTCATGTCTGTAGTCATGAAGTGTTTTGAGTGACTGGAGTCCCAGCACATAAGGGACTGTCTTCCCCTTTCCTTCGACCCCCACCAGTTCGCCTACAGGGAGAACTGGTCTATGGAAGAAGTCATCGCCACCACACTCCACAGAGTGCTGAGCCACCTGGAGAATCCAAGGAGCTACGTGAGGATGCTCTTTGTGGACTACAGCTCGGCTTTCAACACCACCATCCCGGACATCCTGATCAATAAACTGCACCTCCTCCAGATCCCCCCCCCCACACACACACACACACATACCTGCTCCTGGATAAAACACTTTCTCACTAACTGCTCACAGACAGTCAGACTTGGCCCCCACCACTCCTCCACACTGTTTCTCAGCACTGGCTCCCCCCAGGGCTGCGTGTTAAGCCCACTACTGTACTCCCTGTACACCTTTGACTGTATTCCAACCTACCCAGCCACCGTCATCGTGAAGTATGCAGATGATACCACCTTGGTTGGGCTCATCACCGATGATGAGAAGACATACAGGGCAGAGGTTGAGAATCTTCTGCTGTGGTGCCAAGCAAACAACCTGGACTGGACATAGATAGATAGATAGATAGATAGATAGATAGATAGATACTTTATTTCGAACAAAAAAGTATAACAAAAACAAAACAAATGACAAATGCAATAAAGTAACAGTATACAGTGTTCGAAAGGGAGAAGGAAGAAGTGAACACTTATTAATTCCATCTCCTCTTTTCCATAAATACACCCATGTGGATTATATACAAATTACCACATTTAATACCCCAAGTAAACAATTAACTGTATTTTGTACATATCAACATTAACACCCATCCATCTTAGCATACATTGAAGTCCATACATCGAAACCAGCCTCAAACAACACAGATATGCACAGTGCTGTCTCACCCACCATTCCATAGTGTCCCAGAGTGAGCATAGTGAATCGTACATATAAATACTACCCTTCTAACATATATCCTTTCAGCAAATAATGTCTGTACCTCTTTTTGAATTGATTTCTGTTTATACATAGTTTCAGTTCCGGCTCCAGACTGTTCCACAAATCCACCCCACAGACAGATATGCCCATATTTTTCTTGGTTGTTCGTATCTTGGGTTTTGTAAAGTTTAAGTCTCCTCTCAAATTATGATCATTGTCTCTTTTTTTTAAATATTTTTTGTATATTAGTTGGGAGTTGATTATTAATTGCCCTGTACATGACTTGTGCTGTCTTAAATTTAACTAAATCGATGAACTTTAAGACTTTAAAAACAATGAATTGGTATGGTCTCTATATCCTACATTATTTATTATCCTTATAGCTCTTTTTTGTAATGTGTATATTGACTGTAGGTTGGTCTTGTAGGTGTTTCCCCAGACTTCTACACAGTAGTTAAGATAAGGTAGAAACAGTGAATTGTACAGTAAGACCAATGATTTATAGTCCAAGATGTGTCTTGTCTTCCCCAGTATCCCTATACATTTTGCCAACTTGGCCCGGATGTGACTGATGTGAGGTTTCCAGCAGATTTTATTGTCTAGCGTCACCCCCAGAAACTTATTTTCCTGTACTGTTTCTATTCTGGTATTATCTATCGTTACCATTATTTCATGATTTATTTTATAATTTCCAAACAACATAATCTTTGTTTATTTTAGATTTAGAGATAATTTATTTTTGTTGAACCACTGCATTAACTTTTTCATTTCAGTTGTGACCACCTCTAAAACCTGCTGCAAATTCTCACCAGTGCAAAGGATATTTGTGTCATCCGCAAACAAAAAAAATTTCAGAATTTTTGATACTTGGCATATGTCATTTATATACAAAATAAAGAGTTTGGGTCCCAAAACTGACCCCTGGGGCACACCACAAGTGATGTCCATGAAGGGTGATTTGTGCTCACCAATTTGTACAAATTGTTGTCTGTTACTTAAATAACTTTCCACCCAACTCAGTCCGACCCCTCTTATCCCATACCTTTTCAGTTTCCTTAGTAGTATTCTGTGGTCAATGGTGTCAAAAGCTTTCTTTAAATCTATAAATACTCCTACAGCAAACTTTTTTTTTATCTATACAACTAGTAATTTCTTCTATAAGTTCGATCAGTGCCAAAGATGTAGATTTATCTGCTCTAAAACCATACTGGCTGTCTGTAAGGAGGGTGTGTTTTTCAATGAAATCATCCAGTCTCTTAGTGAAGATTTTTTCAAGTATTTTGGAGAATTGTGAGAGTGAAGAGACTGGCCTGTAATTTGTGAAACAATGACTGTCTCCTGTTTTGTATAGAGGTATTACTTTTGCTATTTTTATTTTGTTTGGAAATGTACCAGTTTGAAATGACAGGTTACAGATGTGGGTGAGTGGTTTAACAATTCCTTCAATTACTTTTTTCACTATTGTCATGTCAATTTCATTCCAGTCCGTTGATTTTTTGTTCTTAAATTTACTCACAGTCTCGATAATTTCCTTTTCAGTGACTGCACCCAAAAAGATCGTGTTTGGATTTCTATCTTCTATTTCATTTACAGAACCACTGCTGTTTGTTTCTGTTGTCACTACTGATTTTGCTAATTCAGGACCAACGTTTACAAAAAAATTATTGAAACCACTGACCACATCCTCCATATTATTTATCAAATTGCCATTTTCAATAAAATATTCTGGATAATTAGCATTCTTAGGTCGATTACTAATAATCCCATTGAGTACTTGCCATATTCCTCTTAAGTTATTTTTATTATCCTCTAATATTCTGTTGTAATATTCTTTCTTACAGGTCCTCATTATATTAGTAAGCTTTTTTTTAATATCTTTTATATTTGATCTCAGCCTCCACAGTTCTGCACTTAATGAATTGTTTATATAATGTATTCTTCTTTTTACATGTATTTATTAACCCCTTGGTGACCCAAGGAATATTTTTCTTTTGTTGTCTGTCACTGTATTGTTTTATAGGACAGTTTTTATTGTACAATGATTGAAATATTTGTAAAAAAATTATCATATGCTTTATTTAAGATAAGATAAGATAAGATAAGCCTTTATTAGTCCCACAACGGGGAAATTCCAGGATTGCAACAGCACAGGGATAGCAACACTCAGAGCAACAATCAGAAGGCAAGAAAAAAAAAAAAGCAAGAGCAGCTAATATACATATGTACGTATTACTATAAAATATATATATATACACACACACACAGACACACAGTGCAGAGCATTGTAGCTGGATGGAATAAATATATGAATATATGAACACACAGTGCAGAGCATTGTAGCTAGATGGAATAAATATGTAAATATATAAACACCCACAGTACGGAGCATTGCAGCTAGGTGGAATAAATATGCAAGTATATAAACACACCCAGTGCTGAGCATTGTAGCTAGATGGAATAAATATGTAAATATATAAACACACACAGTGCAGAGCATTGTTGCTAGATGGAATGAAACAGCATAACCGTCTACTTAGTTATCCTACATGGTATGATTATGTGCCCATACATATTCTCACCCTCCATAGCGACCGGTAAGTTCCTAGTTGTATGCCGGAGGGGACCATTGTGTAAGTCTATTGCATCTTTTGCATTCAAAAAACTATTAGTTTGTTACGTCTTTTTGCTATCTCTGCGAGCAGCCCTGCTTAGGTTGTACAGTCTGACAGCCGTTGGTAGGAAGGACCTACGAAACCTCTCGGTTGTGCACCTGGGATGATGTAGTCTGCTGCTAAATGAGCTCCTCAGTGCATTCAGTATGTCCTGCATAGGGTGGAACTCGGACTCCAGCAGAGATGACAGTTTAGCCACCGTCCTTCTCTCTCCTATCTCCTCCATCGGATCAAGGCGCTGCCCCAGGACAGAGCTAGCTTTCTTAATCAGTTTGTTCAGTCTCTTCCTATCGGCTGCAGTAATGCCACTGCCCCAGCAG
Source organism: Pholidichthys leucotaenia (assembly GCA_020510985.1). Taxonomy (NCBI): domain Eukaryota; kingdom Metazoa; phylum Chordata; class Actinopteri; order Cichliformes; family Pholidichthyidae; genus Pholidichthys; species Pholidichthys leucotaenia. The sequence continues at coordinate 198,921,384 of CM035837.1, forward strand.
ACCACTCCAAAAGTGATGGCTGATGCCACCACCGTGTCATAGAATGACTTCAGCAGCGCCCCTTGTACACCAAAAGACCTGAGTCTCCTCAGCAGGAACAGCCTGCGCTGTCCCTTCTTGTAGAGTGCATCAGTATTGTGTGACCAGTCTAGTTTATTGTTCAGATGAATACCCAGGTACTTATAGGATGTCACCATCTCGATGTCTGTTCCCTGTATATTTACTGGTACTGTGAGGGGCTGCCCATGCCTGCGGCAGTCCACCACCAGCTCCTTAGTTTTCCTCGCGTTGATCTGGAGGCAGTTCCGATGGCACCAGTCCACGAAGTCCTGGATAAGCCCTCTGTACTCAGCTTCATCTCCATTGGAGATGAGGCCAACGATCGCAGAGTCATCAGAGAACTTCTGTAGATGGCAGTGTGTTGTGTTGTGTGAGAAGTCCGCAGTATAAAGAGTGAACAGGAAGGGAGCCAGCACCGTTCCCTGGGGGGCCCCCGTGCTACTGATGATCGTGTCGGACACACAGTCCCGGGTTCTCACAAACTGAGGCCGGTTCGTGAGGTAGTCCAGGATCCATGATGACAGGTGCTGGTCCACCCCTGCGCGCAGCAGCTTGTCCTTCAGGATCATCGGTTGGATGGTGTTGAAAGCACTGGAGAAGTCAAAGAACATGATCCTCACCATATTCCCGGGCTTCTCCAGGTGGGACAGAGAACGGTGAAGGAGGAAGATCACCGCATCCTCCACCCCAATGCCATGCTGGTAGGCGAACTGGAGTGGATCCATCGCTGGTTCCATCAGGGGGCGGAGGTGAGCAAGGAGCAGTCTCTCCAGGGTCTTCATCAAGTGGGACGTCAAGGCCACCGGTCTGTAGCTGTTCAGGTCTTTGGGGTGGGAAGTTTTTGGTACAGGTACCACACAAGATGTTTTCCACAGCTGTGGTACCCTCCCCAGTTTCAGGCTCATGTTGAAGATATACGTCACAATCCCACACAGCTGGTCTGCACAGGACTTGAGGAGCTTTGCGCTGATGCCGTCCGGTCCCGGCGCCTTCCTCGCCTTGATCTTCCTCAGCTCCGTCCTCACCTGGGTCCTGGTCAGGGTCAGGATGGGGGGCTGTGTGTTGGGAGTGGGGGGGTGTTGGTGGAGTGGGGAGTGGGCAGCAGGACTTGATTTCTTTAGAGGCAGCAGTGGTTGTTGTGCAGTCAGGGGGGAGGGCGGTTGGTCAAATCTATTGAAAAACAGATTCAGGTTGTTCGCCCACTCCCTGCCCCCTGTGGCCTGGGGGGAGGTATTCTGGAGCCCCGAGATGGTTTTGAGGTTTCTCCAGACCCCGCTGATGTCGCTCTGTTGCAGCTTGTCCTCCATCTTCTTCCTGAAGCTGTCCTTGCCTTCTCTGATCTTTCTCCTCAGCTCCCTCTGTACGGACTTCAGCATCTCCCTGTTCCCTGACCTGAAGATCCTCTTCTTCTCTCTCAGAAGTGTTTTTATCTCAGGGTTGATCCAGGGTTTGTTGTTTGAGTGACGCCGTATGGTCTTGGTGGGAACGGATTTGTCCACACAGAAGCTGAGGTAGCCCGTGAAGGTGTGAATGAGGCCATCGATGTCCTCACCATGTGGATCGCAGAGCTGCTTCCAGGCGGTGGCTTCAAAACAGCCCTTTAGGGTGTCCATTGTCTCCTCAGACCATAACTCCACAGTGTGCATGGCCGGAGGTTGTCTATGCACTAGGGGTTTGTACACCGGCCGGAGATGAACCAAGTTGTGATCCGATCTCCCGAGTGGGGGGAGTTGTGATGAGGTGTACGCCTCCTTAGTGTTTGCGTAGAATAAATCCAGTGTTTTATTGTCTCTAGTGTGGCATGTGACATACTGGGTGAACGTGGGTAGAATGGGAGACAGTGAAACATGGTTGAAATCGCCTGAGATGAGGAGAAGAGCATCTGGGTGTTCTGTCTGCAGCCTGCTGGTTACTGAATGGATGACGTCACGTGCTGTCCCAGCGTTCGCCGTCGGATTTGCATAAACAACAATGCAGATCACGTGTGAGTGTTCTCTCGGGAGATATGTAGGCCTCATGCTAACAGCTAGCAACTCAATGTCTTTGCTGCAGTGTCGTTGTTTAACAGTGATATGTCCCGGTCTGCACCAGTTGTTGTTAACATACATTATCACTCCATCGCCCCTAGCCTTGCCACTGTCTGGTGTTCGGTCAGCTCGTATCATGTGAAAACCCTCCAGCTCAATGTTAGCATCTGCTGCTAGTTCAGTTAGCCACGTCTCAGTAAACAAAAGGAGAGAGCACTCCCGGTATGTGCTATCATAACGGGAGATAGCCGCTAGCTCATCTAACTTTCCCAGTATCGACCGTACATTTCCCATGACAACAGATGGAAGGGAGGGTCTGTACCTTATATTTTTTGTCCTCCGCCTTACTCCAGCCCAGCAGCCGCGGCGTTTTCGCCTCAGTTCTCTCGGTATGTCGAGTTTTTCCAATGGGACCGGGTGGCGGTTGAATGCTAGCAGCTGTTCTCTGCTGTATCGTATCCTGCTATAAACAGTGGCTCCGTCCACCGGCTCAGGAGACATTTAGGACGATCTGTGTGTCCGTGATATAAGTGGGGTGAAAAAAAAAGACGGATCAAAAGAGAGAGGAAGGGAAAAAGACTCGGAATCGAGCCGCTGTTGCAAAAGGCAGCCGACTGGTGTGGCGCCGAGAGAAAAAAAAAAAATAAATAAAAAAATTTATATCATTTTCATCATAAACTATCTTCCAATCTTGTATTAATAATTCCTTTGTCAGTAAATACATAGATTCTTCGGTTCTTATTCTTTTATATTTAATATTTTTGGTGTACTTTTTCTTCCTATAATCACATTGATAGACAACAAAAATCGGCAGGTGGTCACTGATATCATTCAATAAAAGCCCACTCCTGATATTATTTTCCATAATGTTTGTGACTTCACAAAGAAGAGACAAGACCACCCCCCACCCCCCATAAATGGCAACCGGGGAAAGTGTCCCCACCTTCAGGTTCCTGGGCACCCACGTCTCCTCTAACTTCTTCTGTTGTGTTAACACCAAGGCCCTGGTGAAGAAAGCCCAGCAATGGCTGCACCTCCCCCATGTCCTGAAGAAGAACAACCTGGACCAGAAGCTGCTGCTGGCCTTCTACCACTGCTCAGTGGAGAGCGTGCTCACCTACTGCCTGGGTGTGTGGTACGCCAGCTACACGGCCGAGAACAGGAAGGCTGCGCATAGAGTCATCAACACAACCCAAAAAGCACTGGAGACCCTCTGGCCTCCCTGGAGGACATCTCCAGATCCTCCTATTTCCTCCTGTCTCAAAAAGATCAAGACTATCACAGGAGACCCCTCACATCCTCACACAGCCGAATCACCTGAGGCTGAATATCAGCAAGACCAGAGAGGTGGTGATTGACTTCAGGAAGAAATGGACGCCTTCACGGCGATTGTAGGGTGAAGGATGTGGAGGTAGTGGAGGACTACAAATACCTGGGTGTCATGATCAGCAACAGACTAGACTGGAAATCTAGCACTGATGTACACTTTCTCCAGCAGACTGCTACAGCTTTGCTGCCAAACGGTTAGGTACAGGAAATCTTTCCTGTCACACGCCATTTCACTGTACAGCAACTCACTCTGATGTTGAATTGTGGTCATAACTATGCTGTCATACTACACCTTGCAATTGTTACCTCACATTTCACCCTGCACCTGATAGTCCTGCATTGTACAGCGGGTATGATTAATGTACCTATATGCGTCATCATCTATTTATTTATGATGTATATAAGCTATTTAGGCAGTTTTACATTCCATGGGAAATCCCTTTGTCTATGCTGTGTGTGTTTCTGTTGTTTTGGTCGTCTACTGTCATGCTGCTGTTACACTGTAATTTCCCAGTTTGGGATCAATAAAGTACATCTGTCTGTCTGTCTATGTATCTATCCCACCCACCACCTGTTTGACCTGCTTCCCTCTGAACAACAGTTCAGATCAACCAGGTCCCGCACCTCCAGACTGACAAACAGTTTCTTCCCCTGCACCATCTGGACTGCAAACAGTCAGAGCCCCCCCCCCCCCCCCCCCGAACGCTCACATGCTCAAAACTGAGGACCTTTCTAATTATCATAATAACACACCTGTCTTCGCACTCTGTACTTTCCTGTACATTGACCCATCCATGAAACCACTACCATACCTGTGTTTTCCATAATCCTTGGGCTGTTTTAGTCAATCGTGTTCAATTGTGTGTTCTGCACGCCACACTCTTATGTACATTGTTTCATCCGTGAAGCCACTACCATACCTGTGTGTATTTCCATAATCCTGGCCTATTTTTACTTCAGTCATGTGTTTAAGCATGTGCTCTGTAACCGTGTTTTAGCTAATCTCTCTTATTTTATTGTGCAGTAGCCTGGTGGAGCACCCACCATTTTGTTGTGCTGTACAACTGTACAATGACAATAAAGCCTATTCATTTCACAGGGTTGTGAAATGCACCCAACATTTTACATGCAGTAATAGCTGTCATTTATTTCATATCAGCTTTGAATAGCTTTCATACAAGAAGAGACTGACTGTGTGTCTGTGTGTGCGTGTGTGTGTGTGCGCACGCGCGCATGCATGTCATTGCTTTTATTTGGCGAGGCCGCGTCAAAATCAGTCAAAATCACATAGTGCACGTTAAGGCAGGGTGAACCTGTATGCATGAACGAACTCCTGATGTTTGCATCTGAATCCCTTTGAGCTTAATGTGACGCAGTCTCTCCTTTCACAACAAGGAACTAATCTCACAACTCTATAGGAATTAGCGTTTAGCTGTGAGTTGCTGACTGAGCTCAAACCAAGCGGAAATTCATATTCATGTGATATTTTTCTTCCGTATTTCCTTATTCTTACCTTTTTGCCAATTTATCAAGGCAATTTACAAAACCTCGGGTTGAATCCTACTTACTGAAGGGAAAATGTTTACCACATGCATTCTTGCCATAGTTTTTAAAGAAGCCCCAAAATGCCTGCTTTCTTTCAGATGTGTTTTGAACCTTTACTTTCACATTGTGTGCGTCAACATTTCAGCAAGCTGATGCCAAGGAGATTAGACTCAGGACCCAAATACAAGGCATGAAATGCAATTTGACTAAAGTAAGATAAGATAAGATAAGATAAGCCTTTATTAGTCCCACAATGGGGAAATTCCAGGATTGCAACAGCACAGGGATAGCAACACTCAGAGCAATAATTCAAAAGATAAGATAATAAGAGCAGTGACTATACATATGTTCACAGAAATATACACAGTGCGGAGCATTGTAGCTAGATGGAATAAACAGCATAACGGTTTATTCAGTTAGCCCTCATAGTATGAATATGTACCCATACAGTATATTTTGTATTTGAATCAGCCTAGTTGTCACCCTCTGTGGCGACTGATATTGTCCTAGTTGTATAATGGATATGACCATTATTGTGCAAGTTTATTATGTTTAGTGCATTCAATACGGCCTCTACGAGCAGCCCTGGTTAGGTTATAAAGTCTGACAGCCGTAGGTAGGAAGGACCTGCGAAACCTCTCGGTCGTACTCCTAGGATGGTACAGCCTACTGCTAAATGAGCTCTTCAGTGCGTTCAGTGTGTCCTGCATGGGGTGGTACTCAGTAAAGTAAAGGTGAGCAGTATTAATGAGACAGATTAAAACTTGACAGTCTTTAAAAAAAATCTAAAAGGAGCAAAAGAGCAAAAGAAAGCAGTCTGAGGAGGTAATGTAGACATATTAACACTGACAGAGGGAACGGTAGGGCTATAAATACACAGGGGCTGATATAAGGTAAACTAGACACAGGTGGAATTAAGGGAGCTCAGGGACAGGAAAAAAACTGTCCTCTAACAGAAAAACAAAACTATTTGAGCATTTTTACCAGCAGGTGATGTTCCCCACATGTGCAACCTCTATTGCAATCTCTATTGGTCATGTAAATAATTACATGAAGAAACATGGTGAATAGCTTCACATCACACTTTTTTTCCCCTCAGTACAGAGGCAAAACAACAGGCATTAGGCAGAGTGGTAATCTCATAGCTGTGCTCCCAAACAGCAAAACTGGCTCTTGTTTACATTAACTTTGTCTTTTCCCTAGACACCCTAGGTTGTTAGAATTACTCCCATTCTTTCTTATGGTGCGTTCAGACCAAACACAAAGCAAATTTTTCATGCAGCATGAATACATACAAAGTCAATGGAAAGAGGTGAGCACATGCCAATCTCTTGCATTTGTGCGTTCACATCCAAGGGATAGCACTAGCTAGTAATGGTTTTGAGATTCTGTCATCACCGGAGTAAAAGTATCAACACTGGAGAGTAAACTAGTTTGAAAATGAGACCTGGAGACAGCTGGACCAGGCCCTCTGCAGCTGAATTGGAGTGTCTGAGTTTTTTTTACCCACAGATTCCTGCCACGGACGTGCTAACAAGGCTAGCAGCTTCAGCAACAGTCATCCCAGTGAAATTTTGGAGGCAGGGACATTTTTTTCAGGTAAGACCCCGCTGGATACTGTAAACCTAAAGCTGGATTCTTGCTGGACCGCTGCTGTCCGTGTCCGCATGACCGCCAGGCTTGTGTGATGAAATTTATGTCATCGTCTCCAGTCCGCTAGTGTCCGTAGAGCTCTTCTGCGGACGACCAAGTGCAGCCCAAATTTTCTGACCATGTGGCCTGCCCGTGTTGACTGTACATGCGCAAGATTGAATGTCCCATTCACAAGGTGGCGCTATCGACACAGCATACAAAGTCAAAGTAGATGAACAAGACAAAGCAAACGACGAGAATAAACATACGTGACTCATTTTGCAACAACAGCAGCTTGAGCGGAGAAGAGCACTGAAAATGGTAATTCCTCCTTTTCCTCGAAACGATGCCATTGTTGTTGCTACAAAAAATGTGCATCACTCTCACGTTTATAGCCGGTGAACGAACTGGCATGTTAGCGCATTTGCGCTACCTGTAGACCTGGGGCGAAACTTCAAATAACAGTTGTGTGCATGTGTCAACCGCTTGGCCTGGTAGATGAAAAAAGTGAAGTATATACAGAGCCGCGTGTGCGCTGGCCTCGTCCAAAGCGGATGCGGACCAGAGAGGAAATGCAGCATGAATTCAGCTTAAGCATAAGCATGTTTTGGGGATTTCCACAGCAGGTTGAGCACAGCTGCATAAGTTATAAAGGCAACTTTGCCTGTCTGCAGCTCACTCAGATGGTGAATTCATGTCTATTTGCGTGTTTATATTGAGTTTAAGTGTAGGCAATCGCGCTGCGTGAAAAATTTGCCCATTCACTCTTGGTCTGAATGCACCTTTAGTCACACACTTTAGCTGTGAAGTTGGAGCCATATGACCACTGAGCACGAAATTCACAAACTTAAAGTCCCCATTTCTGCATTTCCTTATGATCTCCTATTTCACCTCAGTTAATAGACAGTAACTGTCTTGTGAAATCATCTCCTCCTACAGTTTGGTTTCAACTGTTTTGAAACGTGGTACCAGTGTTTGATATACTCTGATGATGCACATATTGCGATTTGACTCTGATCAGAGGATTTTTGCAGGAATTAGAATACTTGAGCTCAAGATCAGAGGTCAGTTTTTCACTAAATCTTGTAAACTTGATAACTACTGAAAGAAATGATGTAGGCTTTTCAAATCCATACCATAGTTGTTTCTGAGACAAATCGTGGATGGTTTACACCCTGACCTTGACTATGGGTTTGGGGTCAGCAGGTCAAAGGTCACAGTTAATGTTCTATTTGCACTATTACTATAGAATGAGTAAAGCTAGGGCCACCAAACTTGGTACACATGTTCACCCCGTGACCCTGAACTGTGACTATGGGTTTGGGATCAAAAGATCAAAGGTCAAGGTTGGCATTATCTAGGCCGTTACTATAGAAAGAGTAAAGCTAGGGTCACCAAACTTTGTACACAGGTTCACCCTGTGATCCTGTAGTGTGACTGTGGTTTTTTTGATCGCAAGGTCAAAGGTCAATGTCAAAATGGCATATAAACTATATCTCAACAACAAAGAACGCTAGGGTCCCCAAACTTGATACACAGGTTCAGCATGAGTCCATGACCTCTAACTATGGGTTTGGGCTCCAAAGTTCAAAGGTCAGTGTTAGCATTCCCTATGCCCTCTTGCTATAGAATGTGTAAAGCTCTCTAGGGTCACCAAACTTGCTACACATGTTCACCTCGGGATCCTGACCTACAACTGAGTGTTGTATACAGCTATTTTTGTTGTATATTCATTGATGATAGACTTGTCATAATTTGGTTCTGCCCCAATAATTAGATGGAAAAGTTGAAAACTGGTCTCCTTTAGTAACATATTGGGAACTTCAAAGAAAACAGAGGCAGAGGAGTGCTCTTCTATAAGTAATACATTTGATTACATATCAAGTTTTTAACAAAATACACCAGATATAAGAACAGTTTAAAGCAAAATGTAAGCATTTTTATGCTGTACTATGTTTCAGTACATTTTGATACTGCCCTGAACTCAGCAGTCTTCTTGTAGCTATCTGCAAATCAGTTTTAACTTTAACAGATCACTGGAGCTGCGTGAAGTGCCTTCCTGCTTCAAACGCTCCATCATCATTCCAGTTCCCAAGAAACCCTCTATTACAGGATTAAACGACTACAGACCTGTTGCCCTGACCTCTGTGGTCATGAAATCCTTGGAGAGATTGGTGCTGAACCACCTGAAGGTCATCACAGGCCCCCTGATGGACCCACTGCAGTTTGCCTACCGGTCAAACAGGTCAGTGGATGATGCAGTGAATATGGGACTACATTACATCCTGCAACACCTCGACGCCCCAGGAACGTACGCCAGGATCCTGTTTGTCGACTTCAGCTCAGCGTTCAACACCATCATCCCAGGCATTCTTCATCAGAAACTCCTCCAGCTCAAGGTGCCCCCCTCCACCTGCCAGTGGATCTCCAGCTTTCTGACTGACAGGGGGCAACAGGTGAAGCTAGGGAGATTTACATCCAGCTCCCGAAAAATTAGTACTGGTGCCCCCCAAGGATGTGTCCTTTCCCCACTGCTCTTCTCCCTCTACTCCAACGACTGCACCTCAGAGGACCCTTCGGTGAAGCTCCTGAAGTTTGCGGACGACACCACAGTCATCGGTTTGATCCGGGATGATGATGAGTCTGCATACAGGCGGGAGGTGGAGCAGCTGATCCTCTGGTGCAGCCAGAACCATCTTGAACTTAACCCAGCCAAAACGGTGGAGATGACTGTGGATTTCAGGCAACACCCCCCTTCATTCCCCCCACTCACCATCCTCAACAGCACAGTGTCCACTGTGGACTCCTTCAAGTTTCTGGGTACCACAATCTCCCGGAACCTGAAATGGTCCTCCCATATTGACACTGTCCGGAAAAAGGCCCAGCAGAGGTTGTTTTTTCTGCGTCAGCTCAAGAAGTTTGATTTGCCTCAGGAGCTGCTGGTTGTCTTCTACACCGCCATCATCCAATCTGTCCTCTGCTTTTCCATCACTGTCTGGTTTGGATCTGCCACTAAACAGGACAAGACCAGACTGCAGCGGATCATTAAGTCTGCGGAGAGGATCATTGGTACCGACCTACCCTCCATTGAGGACTTATATCGGTCCATAACCAGGAAACGGGCGGGAAACATCTGTGCTGACCCATCACACCCCGGCCACAAACTGTTTGAACTTCTATCTTCTGGTCGTCGTTACAGATCACTGAAGGTCAAAACCACCCGTCACAGGAACAGTTTCTTTCCTCAAGCCATCACTCTGATGAACTCCTAACATTCACCTAGTCCTACCTGTTGCTGTACTCATGACTTTTCATCCATTATTACATTGCACATAACTCTCACACTGCTTTTTACTTCATTCACATTATATCACTGAATCTGAGTCCACATTGAAATACTGTGTGATTGTATATTTTTTCATATATTTCTGCAAAGTGTGGCTAGTCCGAGTAAATAACTGCATATATTCCTGTATATATTTGCATCCTTTTATAGAAATGTGGACAGACTGTAATTTACTGTACATACTCTGGTTGTCATTGAATCCTTATTTAAATCCTTCACCTGAACAACGAGAGCAAGTTTTTAGCCAAAGTCAAATTCCTTGTATGTGTTGTGCATACTTGGCCAATAAAGCTGATTCTGATTCTGATTCTGATTTACCCGATAGTTCCAGTTGCAATTTGTGTAAGCAAGTTCCTCACCTTTTCCTAGCCCCATCCCTAACTACATCCGTAAATTTAACCATGTCTTTTACCCTAACTAGGACCACCTAAAATATACTTTGAATTTAAAAGAAGTTAAACCACAGACTGGAAAAGAGTGTCAGATGAGGAAGTAAAAGTAGACAGGCAGCAGTGACAAAAATTAAAGGAGAATAATGGCTGTTGGCGCGGATTGGCAGCCATGTTTCCGTCAGTCTGCCCCAGGGCAACTGTGTCTACAGTAATAGTGTTATGACCCGAGCGCCGGTTCTGATCGCGCTCGGGTTAAAGTTATGTCTCGCTGCCGGCCTTGACAACTGCGGGCTGTATTCTGGCCTTATTGTGAAGGTGCTCGGTGGGGTTTCCGCCTGTCAACGGTCGGCCAGCTGAGTGTCATTACCGTCGTTAGTGTTTCGCTATATAAGCCCAGCACTGGCGACGGTATGACGCAGCAGTGTCAGTCGTTATACGTCTGAGCTACGGATGACTTGGACCATTTTCTACCTCGCATGCTTGTGGTTGACCGTCGCCTCTCCGGCACCAGTAAGTTAGCTGTTAGCCTTGCTCCTCCCGGTGAGAGTGGACCGTGTGTGTCTTTGCTTCAGCAGCCTGTGTAGTTAATTATTTAAACAACCTTTACCTGTGTATGACTGTCTCCTCCTATGGACTCGTAAGTGAGCTGTCCAGCCTTACGCCTCCAGAAGTGTGTAGACTCATGTGTCATTGCCCCTGCATCTTGTATTGTTAACCTTTCACCGTAAATAAAACTCACTGTAAACTCATTGGTGACTCTGTGCGTCTCTAGCTGGCTCGCGAGGGCCAGCGCGTGACAAATAGCTTACCTCTACCATTGTCTGTGGAGTGAATGAATAATGTATCCACTGTAAAGTGTCTTTGAGTGTCTATAAAAAGCACTATATAAATCTGATGCATTATTATTATTATTATTATTATTAATTTTTAATGCTCTTTAACATCCTTCCTTACAACTCTGTGCTCAGATTTAAGCCATTTTGAAACAAAGAGAAGTGAAGACTGTACAGAGTTGTTCATTATAGATTTTGTCTGACCATCTTATGGCTATTGTAGGAGGCTGAAATTGCACATGTATAATACAGTGAGTTGGACTCCAGTTGCTAAAAACGTGACTTCAGACTTCAACATTTTTTACTCCAACTTCACTCGGACTCTTTTAATATGACTCATGAACATTAAGAATCTTTGATGTTCCACAGATAGTTTCACCGGGTCTCTGCCTTGATGCGCTGCAGGCTGCAGAACATCCAGGTACTCACACATACACACACGTTAGGCCAAGAGCACCTGTGGCACTGCATCCAGATGCCTCTCATCAACAACAAACTCACTGTTCTCTTTTATTACAAACACTTCTCCAGTTATATTACTTTTTTTTAATAGGAACATAACTATGGTAATAATGTGTCAGAGGTGACTTGCAGTAAGCAGGAATGACTGAACTCAATGTGCAGGCTGGCTCCAGTGCAAAAACAGGATTTATTCACAGGGAAACAAAGTAAAAGCAGCATGGGGGCTGAGAACAAAACAAAGCCAACTAGGCACAAAACAGACTCACGGGGAAAAAGTGACAATGAGGAGACCCAGAGAGTAAAACCAACTATGATGCCACAATGAACAGAAACTGAAACTAACGTATATAGGGAACTGGAAATTAACAACTCAGGACAGCCAAATAAACTAATCAAGACTAACTGATTACACATGGGGAAAAGAGTCAACAAGTAGGGAAAAACAAAATATAAGATGGGCTGGGAATTACAGATAAACAAGAAACATAAAGCACAAACATAAAAAAACAAGAACAGACAGGGAATGACAGAAGAACTGAGCCCTAGGGAATAAACTGATGACAAAGGCAATAATTGTGAGTCCCAAACGTAACACAAAAGCGTGGACATGGTCCATGACTATGTCCAGACCATGACATAATGCTGGTGAGCAGCAGTTGATTGCAGCAGTCTCTATAGGGCTGAGCTTTTTTTTTTCCTTGTGGTGTCTTTCCAACTTTTTAAAGGTGTTGTTGATTGACACTAAACAACTAACACTAGAATGCTTAACCCAACCCCCCAAAGACAACTGGATCTTGTGCAGGAGAAGTTTCAGTCTACGACTGAAAAGACATTTAGCTGTACAGGTCCATCTGCTGGAGTTCACAAAGCACTGACATCCAAGGTTCTAGCTTTTCTCCTGATTGAAGACAGGTGAAAGCAGATTTAGGAAGTGGATGAGATTAGAGTCGGTGGTGGCTGTTGCCATGGGTGATGACTTGATGGAACCCAAGAGAGTGGGACTCAGATGGAGACAGAGAATTCAGCCTGTTGGATGTGGGGACTAAGAAATAGCAGATTTTTTATTTCATTGGTCAGCTAATGTAATTTTGCATCTTTCTGACATCGTGTCATGTACGGGGCTGGTGTTTCCTGCCCTGTTTCATGACCTGTGGCTTCAGCCTTTGATTATCTTTTTCAGCTGGCAGGTTACACAACATAACAAAAATATTTTTTTTGTAAGTTGTCTGTGTTTTTTCAACTGATTTAAGACAATTTTGCACCGCTGAATCCAAAAATGACATCCGTTTCTCTTGATCAGGTCAGGTTTTTATGCTAAGTTGTAAGGAGTTGTACAGCAGTTGTACAGTTGTACTGTAAATTGAATAGTAGACACTGATAAAGGTAAGTACATGTAAATTGAATGTTTTGTTATCATCATTCAAAATTCAGAGAATTTCAAGAAATTAAAAAGAATTTTGCAACATATAAAGCAAAAATACCCGTACATGTAAACAAAAACGTAAAAAACATGTGGCCAGAGTTCAAAAAGTTGACCTGATTGAGCAAAACCAAAAATGTGATTTTTGGATTCAGCACATCAAATTTGTTCTAAATCAGCTAACAAAAAAACTTAGACTATAAATTTGCTGTTGACCAGTGTTATTGGTTCATCTGTCAGTCTGCAGCCACAGCCCTCCTCTCACCTCTCTCTGTCAGACACCTATCAGTCTATTGCCATCACCTGGGTTTCCACACACACACACACACTCATGCATACTGATTCAGCCACTCTGTTTGCTACGCACCTGTTTCCATTTGCCGCTCATTAGTATCTGGGGGTACTTCTGTCCGGCAGTGGAAACACTCAGTGCGTTGGCATCAGTCAATCTACATGGATGACCTGACTCGCTCTCCCCTGGACTACTAGTGTTGTGCTTCCAGAGCCTCGTGGCTCCAACAAGATGTAAGTTAGTGATGTTAAAACTGAGGCCTCATGAAACAATGAGCAATTTTGAGACAATTGCTTCATGGGCAACACAGTTATGAAACATCTGATAAAGACTGCCATCTGGTGACTGAATGTCAGAACTGCATTTGAGTTGAAAATCTGAAAAAGGCCAATATTCGATATCACAGGTTGCACTACACTTCTTATGTCATTTTCTCAGACAGGCTTGTAAAAATTCTCTGTTATCTATCATTTTAATTGAATTTAATTAAATTACCCTCCATGTAATCTGTCAAATGATGGACAGCTTTCAGAATTTGTAGTCATTGCTGGAAAAATTCTGTGGAAGGAGAATTTTCAATGAACAAAACCTCTGAGATATATATATATATAGAGAGAGAGAGAGAGAATGCAGGGCATGACATTAACAGCGGCCAATGGCTGGTGAATTTCAGCAGTGGCTGGTCAGACAGCGACACTCTACAGCCACTTTGACCATGTGCAGCCATGAAGGAGTGTCCCACTCCATTGGGGTAGGGGTAGTGATGTTATGCTCCACACTGCCCACTCAACACTGATTTGCGCAATATAAAGCGAAAGTGTCATGAGCAGTTTTTTTTTTTTTAGTTGTTTTTTTTAAATTTATTTAATAGAACAAAATACAACATACAAACTCTCGATGAGGATAAAGGTTACAAGAGTTACAAAATCAGAACTTTCACAAAAAATATATAAAACAATCAGTCAAACTTCACATTCCAATTAACAGGGAAAAAAAAGGGGGTATATTAGCGAGAGTAAAGAGCACAACAATTTTCTGATTGTCTTTTTTTATTATAGTAATAGGAGCTGTCCAATGTCTCGTAAGTTGTGTTTTTTTTTGTTTTTTTTGTTTTTTTTGCATCATGAGCATTCCATCGAGTGCTGTTTCAGCACGCCCACAGTCACGTGACCGTAGCAATATCGGTCACATCACATGACTTGAGAGCTTGCGGGAAATTTGAGAGGGTTCTATTGGAATTAGGGTTTTTTGTTTGCTTTGGATTGTTTGTTCCTGCCATCCAATTTTGAATAGACCTCAGATGGGCAAATTCTCAAAAAATAAGTATTGAGATTTTTTTCAGGTTTTCTCTACTCAGATGCAGTTCTGACACTCAGTCAACAGATGGCACTCTTTATGAAATTTTTCATGTATACTGTGTGGATCATGAAGCAAATGTCTCAAAGTTGTTACTTGTTTTATATGGCCTCAGTTTCACTATCACTAATGTATCTATATGTGATATTTAGTACATGTAATGTTTAATGTCACTAAACCTAATTCTAACTTGTGTAATACTGTCCCTGACTTCTACTCAAATAGTGAATGCAGTGATAACAAATCTCCTCCTGGTGAATCAGAACCCTTTTAAATCCTTCACTACTGACATATGCAACGCCCAGCCCTCTCAAATTTCTTGCTAAGTCTCAAATCATGTGATGTGGCAACGAGGCCTCGTTCGCTATAGCCACGTGACTGTGGCCATGTTGACACAGTGCTCGGCACTCTGCTCACGACACTTCCGTGTTATATTGCTCGACTCAGTGTTGAGTGGACAGTGTCGAGCATAACATCACTAATGTAAGTCTCCATCCATCCATCCATCTTCTTCCGCTTAATCCTTTTTGGGTCACGGGGGGCTGGAGCCTATCCCAGCATCTTTGGGCGAGAGGCAGGGTACACCCTGGACAGATCGCCAGTCCATCACAGGGCCAACGCAGAGAGACACACAACCATTCACTCTCAGTCATACCTAAGGACAATTTAGAATCCCCAGTTTGATGCCGATTAACCTAACTTGCATGTTTTTTGGTATGTGGGAGGAAACCGGAGAAATCCCGGAGTAAACCCATGCAGACACGGGGAGAATTTCTCCTGTTCTATTGTTTTTCTGCCCTTTTTCTCCACTGCCAGTTCTGCCCTGGAGCACGTGGGGCTTGCCTTTTGAGCTTGTAGCCAGTCATCTTCACCATTCTACTCATTATTTGGACAGTTGTTGACACTTTGTACCTCATTCCCCCTTTGTTAATAAACACGTTAAACTTCACCAGCGTTTGGGCTCATATTAATTCATTTGTGTGTGCATTTACGCACACACATGACACATCGAAAAAAAGACTCATGATCTTACTGCAGACAGAGGGCAGCTACTCAAAAATCCCTCACAGCAGATCAGTAGTCCCCTTCTTTAGCTGAATAGCAGCATAATAAAACATGATATGAGATGAGATTCAACTTTGTCATTACACATGTATGAATACAAGGTAACAAAACGTGACTTGGCATTTGGGCACGCTCTGCAGAGCACATCCAAGGCCGGGGCAGCCGCTAGGCGCCAGTCATAAAGAAGAAAAGAAAAAGGGAATGGATATGACACAGTAGGCGAGAGAAAAAAACATGTTTTATCAAAATGGCGCTCGGCAAGTGAGCGAAATTTTGATTGCAGGCAAAAAAAACCCCTCAATGCACAGTTAGCAGACATTTAGCAGGAGATCACACACAAAAGTTGAGAGGCAGTGTATTGTATGAGTCAATATTTGTATCAGTCATGTAATGTTGTATGCATTGTGTAGTGTAAATGTGACAGTTGTTAGTGAGCAGCAGAGGGCGCCTCCTGGCAGTGGATAGATGTTATAATCATGTGACTTATAAACAAGTCCAGAGTCTCTCTCTTGCTTGCAGAAGGCACATGGGCACTGTCCTTGAGGGTCCAATCCGCTGATACGACAACAACTGATTGTCGATTGTTTGGGTTAAGAGCCGGTCCTTCCGCATATCTTAATCAGGAGGAATGTAAACACGGGGCACCAAACAAGGTCAAATCAAATCAGCACAGTGCACTCAGAGAATAGAATTTGTCCTCACCCGTGCAATTCTGTGCTTTCATATGTGCAGGCTTAAACTGTTTTTCCATGGAGAGCACAGGGCTCCAGATGTATTCCTCCACTGAATCACTGTCATTCAGTTCACCGTTTGCCGCTACTCGTGCCCTCCCCAACTAGTCGAATTTGATGAAGGAGCTTGCCGGGTCCGCTTTGATCAGCTCTCTCACCTTCCTTCAATTTCTGATGCATCAGGGAACTTCACAGCCAAAAATAGAAGTCCTGAGATCATAACCAATAATGTTTCCACAGACGCATGAATTCCAATGTCCATGAGTCTCCTCGCAGGTTCCAATTCTTGGGCTCCCCCTTGGCCCGATTCTTGTTGAAAAATATTCACAATAGCATATTTAAGCTGCTTCCAAATCCATAATTTCCGTTTAGATTAAGATTCAGCAGAAGAAAAGCGACTAAACACAGACAAAAACGCAACATTGCAAAGCTGGGAATAGGTCAGGAAGGCAGACGAGAGGAGGGAAGAAAAATGCGACTGCTCTCTCTCAAGGCAAGAAGGAGGAAAAAAAAACATACAGCAGTAAACATAGCTGCTAATATACAGTCAGATATATACAGTCATAAAGGCTACCACAAGTGTCATCATCATCATAGCAGTCTGTCGTGAGCGACAATGACTGTTTCATTTAGGTCTGATCAGATTCCTCCACACAGCTCTGTCCTTAGCCTTCCGCTGCCAGGAACTCCTGTCTATATCCAACTTCTTCAAGTTTCTTTTTACAGTGTCTTTAAATCTGAGCCTTGGTCTACCCTGATTGTGTTTGCCCTCGCATAACTGTGAGTAGAGTAACTGCCGAGGGAGACGCTGGTGGTCCATCCTCTCATCATGTCCGAGTCATCTCAGGTTCATCTGTATTAGCATGCCCTCCAGTGATGGTAGACCAGCTCGTTTCAACACTTCTGTGTTGGTTATCTTGACTTTCCATGAGATGTTCATTATGGCTTGAAGGCATCTCATCATGTACGCGTGGAGTTTCTTCACCTGCACTCTGTAGACAGTCCAAGTTTCAGCACCGTACAATAGAGTAGCCAGTACTGTCGCTCTGTACATTTTGCATTTCACACAGATAGACACATGTCGATTGTTCCACAGTCTCTCCCTCAAGTTTCCAAACACAGCACTCGCTCTTCCCATTCTGAGAGATGGTTCATCCTCCAGCCTAGCATTCTCTGAAACAGTACTCCCTAGGTACTTGAAAGTCTTGCTTGCACTTGACTAGTGGCTCTGTACCAATGCTGATCTATTCTGGTAGTGATGTTGATAATTGGAACTTTGGTGGTCGATAAAGGCACTCTGTCTTCTTGATGTTGATTTGGAGGCTGAATTGGCTAGCTGCTCTTGCAAATTTCTCCACTAAAGATTGCATATCTTCCACACTGTGTGCAACTAGAGCACTGTCTTCGGTAAAGAGCATTTCTCTTACTACCTTTATCGATGTCTTACTCTTGGCTTTAAACTGTGCCACATTGAACAAGTCTGCCTCTTTCCTTGCTTGAATGTATACTCCTTCTGAAGTGTCTTTGAAGGCCACCTCAAGCATGGCTGCCAGCTATAGCGAGAAGAGTGTAGGCGCCAGCACACATCCTTGTTTCACCCTGTTGCTTACTGAAAAGTCTTTAGGTATTGAACCACTCATTGCCACGTTTGCTTGCATACCTGTATGGAGTGCCTCGATCAGGCTGACAAACTTCTCTGTACAGCCATATTTCTTGAGTACCTGCCAAAGTCCTTGTTGCGAAACAGTATCGAAGGCTTTACTGAAGTCTATGAAGACTACATAAAGTGGCATGTTCTGTTCGATACACTTTTCTTGAACCTGTTTCAAGCAGAAAATCATATCCATTGTGCTTCTTCCACTTCTAAAGCTGCACTGGGTTTCCTGTAGTACTTTCTGCAAGATGTGTTCATTGAGTCTGTTAAGTAGTACACGTGAGAGAATCTTACCAACAGTGGCTAGCAGTGATATACCTCGGTAATTTCCACAATCTTTCCTGTCACCTTTCTTGAACAAAGGCACAATACTTGCATCCTTCCAGTCCTGAGGTACTTTCTGGGCATCCCATATCTCTTGGATGAGCTTGTGCAGGCAGTTGGTCAGCTGAACACCACCAAATTTCCACACTTCTGCTGGAATTCCATCCCTTCCTGGAGCTTTACCATCCTGTGTTGTCCTGATGGCTGTCATTAGTTCATCAAAATTTGGTGGTTCATCCAGACTTGATACAGCTGGTCGCTGCACTAGAGCTTCTTTAGTCTCTTCAGTGAGATCTCCAGGGTTGTTTAGTAGTCGGTCAAAGTGGTCTGCAAATCTGTCCAGGATCTTGTCTTTCTCCTGCAAAACTTTCACCAACCATAGCCTTTAGTTGGATCAATCCTCTTGGTTTAGGGCCGTAGATTTCTCGCAAACCTGTGAAGAATGTTTTCATGTCCTTTCTGTCTGCTGCAGTTTGAAGTTCCTCCGCTTTTTCATCCCACCAGTTGGACTTCATCTCTCTGGTGTACTTCTGAAGCTCACTCTGAGCCTTTGAGTATTTCTTCTTCTTCGAACTTGTGTTATACTGTAGGTTTTCCTGCCTAGCTGTATTCCTCACTTCTAGTAGTTTCTTCAGGTGTTCATCATGCTCATCAAACCAATCTTGATGTTTTCTCTCAGGGTGGCCTAATTCATCACTCGCAGTCTGATACACCGTGTCCTTCAGTGTTGCCCATTTCTCTTCTACGTCATTCTGAGTTGTTGCTGTCCCAGTCTTTCAAGTTTTCATCCATTTCCTGTGTAAGTTCTTCCTGCTTCTTTTGGCCTTTCAGTGCACTAGTGTTTAGCTTCCGTGGTGGCTTCGCACCTGTCCTGCAGTGCTGTTCTCATCTCCAAATCCTTAATCTAGATCTCAGCATAACATGATCAGTACCACAGTCCGCACCTCTCATTGCTCTGGTGTCCAATACATCCCTTATGTCTCTCTGCCTGACTATGATGTAGTCTAATAAGTGCCAGTGCTTGGATCTTGGGTGCATTAATGTCTTCTTGTGTGTGTCCTTGTGCTTAAATAGTGTTGGTTATCACAAGGTTGTACTCTGAACATAGTGCAAGTAGAAGTTCTCCACTTGCCTACTCCATGACTGCCTAACACTCCTTTCCATTTCTCAGTGTCTGAACCAACTCTGGCATTAAAATCTCCGAGTATCAACCTGTCATCGGTTGGTACACGCCTGATAGTCTCACGTAAATCACTGTAGAACTCTTCCTTCACCTGCTCTGTATTGGTCATTGTTGGGGTATATACACTGATGAGAGTGGCATACATCTTCCGCTGTAGTGGGAGTCTCATAGTCATTATCCTGTCGTTGATTGGCACCAGTTCCTCATCAAGCATTGCTGCTATCTCCTTTCTAACTGCAAAGCCCACTCCTGCTTCTCTCCTTTCTTGAGTTGATCTCCCACTCCAAAAGAAGATGTACCCATGGTCTTCCAAGCAGTCATATCCAGGCAATCTTGTTCCACTAAGTGCAGCTATGTCTACATTGTACCTGTTCATTTCCAGGGCCACAAGCGCGGTCTCTTTCTGGGCGCTGTGATGTTGTTCTGTCCAACAGAGTGCATACATTCCATTCTGCTACACACAAGGCTGCTGTTTTCCTCTTCTTTTGTCTTCCTGCTCCTAGCTTACTTTTCGCTGCCTGTCGGAGTGTGAACAGATCAGCGTGGACCTTGTTAGCCTGGGCGACGTCCGAGCCGGTATGAGTTGCTTTCTGATTGACCATTTCATGAAACTGATTGCCAAGTATTTGAGTACCACTAGCTTTTGCTGGACTAGCAGCACATTCTTGGCAGATAAAGGTATTATCAGTGGCAAGGACAAGCCAAGACAAACTGACTCCAGTATCTGTTGCAGTGACTTTCCAGATGATGGGTTTGTTTATCTCTGCCCTTTGTGTCGTGCATGTCACAATGCACCGACTGGCACAGTCCACGACAGACCTTGCAACAGATGTGTTTATCTGCCAGGATGTCCAGTCTCACCCCGTGTAACTGGGAGTGATCCACCACAGACCTGTGGCAGATATTGTTTTTAGTTCTGCCAGGATGCCCTGTTTCACCCTCCACGCCCTCGGAAGGGCGGGGATGCCAGTTGAGTCGCCGAAGGCCCGACCAATGAGACAGATGGTACCGGTTTTCATGGTTATCCAGTAGCAAGCAAGCCAATGCCTGACCTGACAAAAATGACCACAAGTGTAGTTTGATTTTAATGCTGTGTCCAACAAGATGGTATTATATAATTACACATGTGAATCAGAAATGCCATAAATGTGAGATAATGTGTAGCCAAAATGTTGAAGGATAAGCCACTCTAGGCTGTGGCTGCATTATGCTGTGGTTCAGCTGCAGCAAAACACAATTTCCCTTAAATTTGTCACAGGAAATGGTTCATCCCTCAATGAGTAAGGCTGTACTACGGTGCCGAATTGTTTGCTTTGAAAGAGCAACTGATTTACAGTCTCTTCCTGTCAGTTTCATTAATGGGTTTTCATAAATTTACTGCTCATAATTTGTCTCTTTTGCTCTATTAATTTTGCAGTCAGCACTCTGAGAGGACTTTCAATTAGTGTAAGCTCGACATTAACATGAGCCCCGCTTTATTTATCCTTCACTTTTAGACAATATTTTTCCATGTAATGTCGATTTTATGCATGGCAATTAACATTTCCCTGTGCTGAAGCAGCGTGGTGGAGCTGAAAGCTAATGAGACTGGCTCAGTGGAGACGTCACTGTTATGGAGGAGCAGCTTCGTTGAGTCAAGAAGACATTTTATTTAATTTGTGTTTAACTAAAGATCATTTGACCGGTGCAAACTTTTGTTTGTTTTCACCTACAAGAGGTAAAATTTGCAAGTTGCCTTAATGGAAAAGCTCCCATTCTGACTGTTGACTTATAAAGGAGATCTGTTGATGCGCAAGCAGACAGCTGCAGGTTATGCTTCTTAGTTAAGGTTGTTTCAGGTTTGATGGAGCCACTGAGAGTCCTCGCTGACTTGCTGTGATGTGCATCTGAAACATTCTGTATATTGTCACGTACACAAAAGTGTGTGTGACCCCTTTGCGGTCAACTTATCAAGCTAAAACCGACTTAAAGGTGCAAGAGTTCTGACAGCAAATTTCTTGAGCTAAAATTAGACCTGGTGGCTCTGTCTGCCGTAAATGGGAGATGACATGAATGTTCATAGCGTGGAACACTATATGATTTCTCACTGTAATGCACAAGTGCATGCAGGCATTCAAGCGTGGACTCATATCTACTATATATACTGAGCAAACTTTCCCCCCACAGGAGGAATTGTCTGCAGCTGTTTTATCAGAATAAACTGACATTGGCTTGTACACACTGTAGCTTTAGGGAACGCTCCGATCCTTTCACCTGAATACTGTATACGGCAGGCGGCCCAGATACTGCAGAAGTATCCTGAGGCACCCTTACAGGAGGTCAGCGGTGGCCACGTGGAATGCATTCCTAAGTATACCTCGAAACTCAGTTGTTGCAGTATTTGTAGGTTTAGTCTGTTTTACTGCTACTTACCTGTTCTGGTCACATAAGTGGACTTTCATAGAGAGGATGCTACCTTTGTGTCCTTGTAAATATACTGCTATCAAACTAAAACATGAGCAAATATCTGCAAGACACAGATTTCTTTTCAAAATCATTAACTATAGAAAAGCCCTTTTTTAGATGTGCCCACAACCTGTTTGTTTTGGTTTTTTTGGCCAAGTGTGTGACCGACCCTTTGGCCCACTACAGGACACCGTATTAGGCCTGGTGCACAGGACAGCGTTTTTGTTTAGACCCGGAGAGAAACATCTGCGTTCACACCACACAGAAGCAACTGCACGTGCACACGGATCCACCGACGGTGTGAAAACTGCTGTTGGACTAACGGATGACAAGTAGAAGTTTTACTAGGGACTCTGGATTATTACTGAAATGCCAGATTCTATCTGCAATAAATATTTATAGTCATTTTCTTTAAGCTGAAAGAATGAGGGAGTAATAAATGAATAAATAGCGGACTGAGATGACATTTGTTGTGATTAGGCACTATACAGATAAAGTTGAACTGAATTAAATAAATAACCCATATAATTGCAGGCAATAAAAAAACTGACTTATCAACAGCTGGTTTGAATATTCGATAAGGAGTCTTCAGTCATAACTTTTACAAAAGCATTACAATTACAATCTCAATTTCTTTGCGTTATTAGCAATGGAATGACAATAAAGGCACTTTGACTTTGACAAGTAAGGAAAAATCGTGAAATGAGACGTTGCTGCAGCCACATCTCATCATTTACACTGCACAAAACTGGATTTGAAACATCAGCAGCTTCACTGTGATTTGTTCATCATTCAGCAAAGGTAGGCATATTATAATTTTGAGCATTATTTTTCTATATAAAGTTGTCTATTGTGTAAAAAGCAGTTTTACAGATTTACAGAAGAGCCCATTTTTAATCTGATCCTAACTATAAACACATCAGGCTTAAAGTTTAATCATGGAGCTTTCTGTATGTCTGTGAGAAACACAGAAAGCTCCATGTTTGTATTTCTCTGTGAGAAATAAATGCTCCTCGGTGTATGGAT
Organism: Pholidichthys leucotaenia; assembly: GCA_020510985.1. Taxonomy (NCBI): domain Eukaryota; kingdom Metazoa; phylum Chordata; class Actinopteri; order Cichliformes; family Pholidichthyidae; genus Pholidichthys; species Pholidichthys leucotaenia. Next base: position 198,944,506 of record CM035837.1, read on the forward strand.
TAGCTGAAATCTGTTGTAATTTGGGGCCCTATCATGTGTAGAGCTTCACTTCCGTAGATACGGATGTGCATAAACAGTGCCAGGAAAACCCCTCCACTCTGGAGGCTGGTTTCAAATCCCTACACTTTCACACCTCCAAATACCCGGCGGAGTATGCACAGTCAGCTAAACTGCAGACCCATGTCCACGGTTTGGGGTAAAAACGTTGTCGTGTGCACAGATTTTCTCTGTTGCATCACCTCTTTCATTGTTTCAGAAGCGCTCAGACCCTCGTGTGGAGGTGGGTGGGGAATGGTTGGTGGTGTTCAAAACTGAGCTTTTGCTCAGCTCAAAGTTTGCGTCCGACCCTGTGTCTGTTCACATCCACTTCCGTCTTCGCATCACACTTTCTTTTGGAATTTAGTATTAGTTTTTATGTGGTTAATGTCAGGGACATGATTCGAGTGAAGCGCTCCTTAACTTAATGGTTAGGGTTGTGGTAGGGCGAGGGACTGTTCAAAACTGAAGACATTTTATGTTACCTTGTTTTGTTTTTTTCTGTGGAAGTATAGTTTCAAACCCTGTGACTTCTTAAAATACTTGAAAGATTATCTACACTATGAAATAATCGTCAAAAACACACACATTATAGAGGAAAAAGGATGCGAAGGCGAGGCACGAGCTGGGACAACACAGCATCTTCATTCTTCCTCTAACATCATATCAGCATACAGCATAAAGCTTTCTGCGCCACAGCACGGAGGCTGGAAGCCCCCCGGTCTCTGTACATTCCTCTTTTTATACCTTTATTACTATGCATAAAGATGGAGGGTTCTGCCCGTAACACCTTGTTGTATGAACAAAGAGAATGTGTGGCACATTATCATGACATAACCTGAAACACATGTCACAAAGCATGCCTTGTTATGATACATTCACCCCCCCCCCCGTGTCTTCAGGTGCCAGCTTGGTGTGGCAGGGGGCGAAAGGAACATCTTTGTCTGGTTGGCTCCAGGTTAATCTTCCTTTCGCCGGGGGGTGCATAGAATTAACTGTCCCGTTTGATACCTCCCGGTGCTGCTTCCTCCTTCAGTCTATTATTCTCCTCTCCACCCTGCTTTCTGGGTGTGAGGGAAAACCCCCAAAAACTGTGCCCCCACAACATAAGGGTAGATATTTCCTGCTAGGGTCAAATCCACTTTCAGCACATTTACTGTTTTTATCAAATATAAAATGGAATAATTTGCCAGTAGTTGTATTCTATTAACATTGACATTTTGTTGGTTGTAGTGTCATATTTTCTTCCATCTTTTCTCTTTTCCTCTGTCCCTTTCTTTTTCACCTGTTAATCTGTGGCCTTGTCTTTGTTCCTGTTTTATTTTGGTTATTCTTTTTCTTGCAGAGGTCCTTATGTTTTCCTGCCCTAATGAAGTTTCCAGTTGTTCCACCTTTATACCTGCTTGTGCGCTCCTCCTGTGCCACATGCCACCTTTGGCTCTTTGGTTATGTAACAGTAGCAGTAATAAATGTAACAGTGCCAACTTACAGAGCATTAAAATTACAGACATTATTTCAGGATTCTGCCATGGCTGTATTCAGTTTGGGATCTTCATTATGAAATGCAGTTTATTGGATTTTGGAAAAGGCAAGACTCCATATACAAAGCAATTTATATCATCCAATCATCCATCTGTCAAACCGTTTCCATCTCAGAGTTGTGGGGAATTGAAATGACATCCCAAATATGTCTGTGAAGCACATTTTAAATACAGGAACTAAAATGTTGCCCTCTGGCAAGTCATGTTCACTCCACAATTACTATTCAAGGTCTAGTAGCGGACTCAGCTTATCTACTAGTTTGAATCGCTTAAATAATTGATGGAGCCAAACCAAGGCATTTCATATTCAGGTTACAGGTTTTGCAGACAAAATGCAGCAAAGAGCTGTTTGAAATCAGCATGGAAGTGGGTCCAGTCATGCGTACTGCTCTTTAGATCTTTGGTTATCTGTTACGCAACAATTTTCCTTTATGGCTGGCCAGTATGTGAGGTGAAAGTGTTTTGGTGCTGGAAGGACAAAAAAGACCAAAGATACAGGTTTATCTTGGACAGCTGGTTCTCTTCCTGGTTTTCTTTTTGATTCAGATCTTCAGGTCTAGGAGCTTCTTGTCATTTTCGGTATAGTGTGGGTCGACTGTGCCAAAAGGAACAACAAGCTGTGGCATGTTGCTACGCTGTTAGTCAGCTCTTGGTTGATGACTGCTCTGTAATACACACTGGGTCCAAGGAGTGCAATATTAAATCAAAATTCAGCTGAAAACAAAAAAGTCTGCCTTCTGTCCTGTCTCATTAAGAATGTGTTTTTTGTGGCCCAGCGTTAGAGTGGGAAAAACAAGATGGTATGGTAGGCAGCTGGTGCAGAAGGGGCAATCTGCTAGCTCTGGCACTGTTGACTCAAACCGTGGCTCTTCCCCTTCCCAGAAGCTGCTATAATAAACATCAGTGCTGTAATTTGTCTTATGACACTTGCAAGGTTGTATGGTTAAGCCTCTGCTGTCCCCACTAGTGTGGCCATGAGAGAGTGATGACGCAGGACAGCATAAGGAAGTGGAAGGGAGTTGAGCAGAGAAGAGAGCTTGCTTCACCACTGAAGACCCTAATACGATGTTATCTGTCTGGACTCTGTCGTCAGCAGTGTTGGGCAGGTTACTAAAAAATAGTAACCAGTTACTAGTTACTTCTTTTCAAAAGTAACTGAGTTACTTACCAATTACTGCATGATTAAAGTAACTAGTTACTTAGAAAAGTAACTTGTTACTTTTAAATACATAAATCATCTTGCACGCATAGCAAGACAATTTAATTAATGGATTACATTACAGGCTCATTAATGTCAGGCTGAAAACAGACTGTTTCAGACAGAGCTTTTAGAACATGTTCTGTCTGCTTTATCCTGCCTTGAGAGCTCTTATTGTGGAAAAAATCTGAAGAAAATCAACACAAAATTGCCAGTATTTTCCTCATTTTGCAGTGAGAAACAGGGTTTGTGGAGTGAGAGAGAGGGAAAAAGTGAGAGTTGCCAGCACTACATAAAGCTGTCCATGTCTATCTTACCTTTGTGATATGGATTTAATCCAATGAGCAGTGATCCAAAGAAAATGTCCATTATCCACAGTCCAAATGTCTGCTGTGACAGAGACATGATCCAGTCCCTCAAATTCCTTTTTTTTAGATCAAAATCCATTTTTGAATCATCTTTATCCAGGTAGCAGGTAAAAGTGTTTTAACTTCAGTGGATCACAGTCTCAGCTGTCTGATGGAAAATGACTGTTATCACATCTTCATTCTGTAATGATGTATCTGGCAATCAGTTGGTTTAATTCTTGCTGGGTCACAAACTGTCCAGATGCATATCTGTGCTTGAAATCCAGCTGTGGCTGTTCAGAATACAGTAAAGCCACTTCAGTGTTGTTAGCATAGCTAGCTGTTACTTAGCACTAACTTTGTCGGAGCTTGTTTGTCATGAATTGGCCCTTCCGGGGCAGAAAAACAGACCCAAGTGCTGAACTGCAGTGTGACATTTATTAACAAAAACACCAAAACAGTGCAGATAACACAAAAATACAAACTAAGATGACTTACAGAGGGTACACTCGAGAGCTGGAATAGCTCTGGAAGAGATGAGGAGAAACACGGAGGGGAAGAAGTCCAAACAATGCAATGCAATGCCGCAGCAGTGAAACAGTGAACTTGCAGTCCTTAAAAACCTGGACAAACAAATAAGCAGCAGGTGTGGGCTAAGCTAAGCAGGCAGGTGACCTAATTACCCACTGCTCACAGCTGGGAACAGACTGTGAGCAGCGAGTGGGGAAGTCTGAGAGAGGAGGGTACATAAGTGTAATTAAACCAACATATATACAGAAAACTGACAACATAACAATAACAGACAAGCAAAACTCAGAAATTGAGTCTGAGCTCAGAGGGAATAATTGAGCTCAGACTCATGACATTGTTGCTGTTTTCAGGCGGTTCTGAAGATTGCAATAAGTCTCAACCGGCGGTTAAGGACAAAAGCATATGCAAGGGGGAAAAAATCTGTCTATTTCCACAAAAACAAAGTAGCTTCATCTTTTCCCAGCAGGAGCAAGCTCAGTTTGTGGCTGCTGCAGTGTTGCCAGATGGGAAATGAAGAACTATTGTACTGCTGCTTTAAAATTATCATATTTTGACCCAAACTATCATATGCACTAAAATAACTTGAAAAATCATAGGTTAGGACAGTACATTTAAAAACAAAGCTATTCTATATGTATGGAAGTGTAGTAACCTAAGGAATAAATGCAGAGACTTGGGCATTTGAATGAAAGAACTGTTATATTCAGTCACACCTAAACTCGCCACCCACCACTGCTTCCATCCTTAACTATCAAAATAAAGGCATCAGAACACATTGCATGCAGAACTGCCTCGACAGGAGAAAATGAACTTTAACATTCAACTTGTAACACATAGGTATTATCACAGAAGGATGACTTTGTGAGGAAACACAGCCTGAGATCAGAACCCATCTAACTGTCAAATTTTCCACTTCAGATTCATTCTCTGTCCCTGCATAGCCCCTTTTCCACTAGTACCTACTCAGCCCAACTTGCCTCGACTCTACTCAGTTTGTAGGGTTTTCCATTAGTACCTGGTACCAGGTACTTTTTTGGGACCTACTTCAGTGAGGTTCCAACTGTGCTGAGTCGAGCTGAAAATGTGACATCAACAAATTGCAGGCCACTGACAGGCCATCAGTAACATCAGTGGATGAGAGCGACGTCTTTACAAGATTCAAAACCGCCATTTGTAAATTCGGCTGTGAGCTTTAATTATTTCTGTGACAACCAACGAAATAAATGGCTACACACAAATCAATACCATCACAAAACGCTCACCATCTTCCCCGTGAGCAGCCATCAGCTTGGAGACCCCCTGGTATTTCACTTCGGAATGCTCTACCGGCACTGGGGCTGAAAAGTTCATTAGCTAAAAAGTTCATATAGTGGTCAAATGTGGTAATTTTTCAACAGTCTCCCCACAGTTCTTCCATCGGTGTTGCAGCGCTTGGACCTCTGTGCTTGAAAAATAAACTACATTTGGTTCAAATTTGATAACTATGAATTTTTCAACAATGTCGGCCCTGCTGCGGCGGAGCAAGCCGAAATGAAAAAGTATACCAAGAGGTCTCCGAGCTGATCAAATCAACCTTTATTGTCATGTTGCTGTACATACAACTGTAGTGCAGGCAAGATGAAATTACGTTTCTCTAGGCATCCATATAAGTAAAAAGAACATAATTTAAGACACACACACACACACACCCTCACCCCCCACCTCAACACAGCCATTCACACATCCCTGAGACATACTTGATTAGATTTTAGATTAGATTCAACTTTATTGTCATTACACATGTATGAATACAAGGTAACGAAACACAGTTAAGCATCCAATCAGAAGTGCAAAGGACAGCAGTGCAGTATATACAGTAATTGACAGTATGTGCAATTTAAGCAAATATATGCAGCAGTGCAGAAAGTTAAGAGTACTGTTATGTGCAAATAATGTACAATAAGTTAGATGGGCAGTTATGTACAGGTGAGGATGGTAAGAGATGATGGTAAGAGAGTCAGCGGGGAACTAAGTTCAATAACGTGACAGCTGTTGGAAAGAAACTGTTCCTAAACCTGCTGGTTCTAGTCCGAAGGCTTCTGAAACGCCTTCTGGAGGGGAGAAGGCCTCTCAGAGAAGGCCTTCAGAGGCCCTCTGATTCTGCACTTGGGGTGTGTGTGTGATTAACACAGTAGATGGGTAAAGCACAATCTCGTTCTGCTGTACATGATTGGTTGTACGGTTGAATGACAATAAGGGTGATAGAGAAGTTGGAACAGTCCATGAGCAGGATGGTTGGAGTCCCTAAGAATGCTGCGTGCCCGGCGCAGACATCTTTTCCTGTAGATGTCCTCTATAACTGGAAGTGGAGTCCCTATGATGTGTTAGGCGGTTTTCACCACCTGCTGCAGCGCCTTACGGTCAGCGACAGAGCAGCTCCTATACCAGACTGTGACACAGTTGGTCAGGATGCTCTCTATCACGCAGCGGTAGAAGTTGCCCAGGATGTCAGTTGACAGATGGTTCTTCTTCAGTGTCCTCAAGAGGAAGAGGCGCTGATGGGCCTTCTTGATCAGGCTGGTGGTGTTAACTGACCAGGACAGGTCCTCCAAGATGTGGGTCCCCAGGAATTTGAAGCTGGGGACACGTTCAACAGCTATGCCATTGATATGGATGGGGTCATGTGTCTCTCCCCTCTCCTTCCTGTAGTCCACTATGAGCTCCTTGGTTTTGCTGGTGTTAAGGAGCAGGTTATTGTCAGCGCACCAAGTAGCCAAGTGCTCAACCTCTGCCCTGTAATCTGACTCATCGTTGTCCCTGATGAGTCCGATCACCGTGGTGTCATCTGCAAACTTTATGATGGAATTGGATCCATACATAGGCCTGCAGTCATGGGTGAAGAGGGAGTAGAGGAATGGGCTGAGCACACAGCCCTGTGGTACACCAGTGTTGAGTGTGATGACGGAAGAACGGTTTGGGCCTGACCTAACATGCTGGGGTCTGTTGGTCAGAAAATCCATGATCCAGTTGCAGGTGGAGGTACTGATTCCCAGGTCCCCAAGTTTAGTGATCAACTTGGAGGGGATAACTGTGTTGAATGCTGAGCTGAAGTCAACAAACAGCATTCTTGCGTAGGTGTTCTTGTCATCCAGGTGTGAGAGTACATAGTGCAGCACTGTAGAAACCACATCCTCTGTACTCCTGTTGCTCCGGTAGGCAAACTGGTGAGGGTCCAGTGTAGGGGGCAGGCATTTTTTGAGCTGTGCCAAGACCAGTCGCTCAAAGCACTTCATGACTATGGGTGTCAGTACCACAGGGCGATAGTCATTTAGGCACGATGGTGTTGAATGTTTCGGCACTGGTACTATAGAAGTGGTCTTGAAGCACGCTGGTACCACGGCCTGGGCCAGGGACAGGTTGAAGATGTCTATGAAGACCCCTGCCAGCTGCTCAGCGCATGCCCTCAGCACACGCCCAGGAATGCCGTCAGGGCCAGCAGCCTTACGTACATTGACATGACTCAGTGCATTACGGACGTCGGTGTGGGTGAGTGTAAGGTGGTGGAGGTTGTCAGAGGGTGGGAAATTGATGTTCTTTTCATTATTGTCCTTGTCAAAACGAGCATAGAAGTCATTTAGCTCATTGAGAAAGGACACAGTCATGGCTATAGGTATGGAGTTGCTGGGCTTATAATCAGAGATAGTTTGAATGCCCTGCCACATGCGTCGGGGGTCAGAGTCCCCAAAATGTTCCTCCACCTTCAGCTTGTAGCTGTGCTTGGCCTTCTTGATGCCTCTCTTCAGATCTGCCCTGGATGAACTGTAGGCCTGTGCGTCACCAGATCTAAAGGCATTGTTACGTGCCTTTAGCAGAAGCCGCACTTCTCTGTTCATCCACGGCTTCTGATTTGGGTACGTGGTGATCTGTCTTTCCGTGGTGACACTGTCAATAGTGGTGTTGATATGGTCCAGGACTGAGTGGGTGTAAGAGTCGATGTTTATGTGGGAGCCACAGGTAGCCTGAGAGGTGAACATACTCCAGTCTGTGTTCCTAAACTTTTCCTGGAGCACAGAGTCAACCCCCTCTGGCCACACTTTGATGGTCCTCACTGATGGCTAAGTGATCAGACTGACCTAGGTGGGGGAGGGGAGTTGCTGTGTAGGCTCCCGCAATATTGGTGTAAACATGGTCCAATGTTTTGTCCCCTCTTGTGTGACAGGAGACATGCTGGTAGAATTTAGGAAGCACTGTCTTGAGGTTAGAGTGGTTAAAATCACCCACCACAATAAATGCTGCCTCTGGGTGTGCAGTTTGTTGTTTGCTAATAGCTGCATGCAGTTCTGTCATAGCAAGCTTAGCATTAGCATCCGGAGAAATGTAAGCAGCTGTTACGATGGTACAAGTGAACTCGCGTGGCAGATAGAAAGGTCTACATTTAACCATGAGAAACTCCAGGTTAGCTGAGCAGTGTCTCTCAACAGTGACAGAGTTCGTGCACCAAGCCTTGTTAATATAAATGCACACTCCCCCACCTCTGGTCTTACCGGAGTCATCTGCTGCTCTGTCTGCCCGGAGCGTGTGTAGGCCGGCTAGCTCGATAGCATTGTCGGGTATTCCACTGTGTAGCCATGTTTCCGTGAAAATCATGATATTGCAGTTCATAAGTCTCTTATTGTTGGTGATACGAAGCCGTAGCTCATTCATTTTGTTTGCCAGTGACCGTACATTAGCGAGGAAAATACTGGGTAGAGAAAGCCGGTGCGGTGTTAGCTTTAGCTTAGCTCTTAGCCCACCGCGCTTCCCCCGCCTTTGTTTACGGTCTCTACGCCGCCTGCGAGCACTTCCAGTCGGCCGGGAAGCTTGCCAAGCGTCGGGTGTTCTCCGGAGCTCAGGGATGAGACGTAGGTTGCTGATAAAAAGATCGTTATCGTTATTTCGTAATCCAATGTCCAAAAGCTCATTTCGGGTGTAAGATGTGAAAGTGAAGCTGTTCTGAACGAACAGACCCGAAATGAGCAGAAATATCACTGCTAATCCACAAAATCTGAAGACACGCTGAGCCTCGCGTTGTGCACGCGCCGCCATCTTGGTCTATTATTAATATTTAATATTTTGAAACTAACTAGAATTATATACATATATACATAATGTCCATAAGGTGCAGTAGTATGTATGAAAGATTCCAGATCAACTGTTCAGCATCCTAACAGCTTGTGGAAGGAAGCTGTTAATCAGTCTGATGGTTCTGCCTCTGAATCGTTTGCCAGATGGCAGCAGTTCAAATATGCAGAGGGTGAGAACGGTTCTTGACAACGTTCAGTGCCCTGCTCCTACAACGGTTCTGAAAAAGTTCTTGGACAGAGGGGAGGGAAACTCCAGTTACCCTCTCAGCTCCCTTAACTATCCTCTGCAGGGCTTTTTTGTCTGACATACTGCAGCTGGAGTACCATGTTGCAATGCAGTACGTCAGAACACTCTCCACCACACCTCTGTAGAAGGTCCTGAGGATGCAGATGGGGAGAGAGGCCTGTTTGAGTTTCCTCAAGAAATACAGTCTCTGCTGGGCCCGGGGATGGCTGATGGTTGCTCACGGGGAAGATGGTGAGTGTTTTATGATTTTAAGCATCTTTTACATTATTTATCAGTGAAAGCATCAGCATTTCAACAACTTAACTGGATAACGGGCAGACTTCCTGTACAGAACCCAACCCCACCCACTTGACATGGTACTCAGTTGAAATGGAAAACCAATCACACCGTGTTAAGCTGAGTAGAGTTGAGTAGAGTCGAGGCGAGTTGGACTGTTTAGGTACCAGTGGAAAAGGGGCTTATGTGATTCAGGAACTGAGGTAGAAGGTGCAATTGTGGCTGTGGTGGATGTTTTCTGGTAAAGATTGGATGCAGTTACTGAACGCAGCATCGTCTTTGTTGGTGTGAATTTTGCGCATCCACCAGCTATTTTCACACATTCTGATGTATGCAAGAGTCCATTTAAAGTGTCAGTGATGAGCCTATTCAGAACCCATCTAACTGTGTGTGGCTGAAGCCATCCTTTAAATGTAGGCTCTAACTCCCAGGCAGGGTGTTAAAGCTGCTGTGCCCGGTGAAATTTCTTTATTTTCTTACCGTTGTCCATGCTGTCAGACTCTTTTAATATCTTTCTCATGTTCACTGTTTGTTTGTTGTTTATTTTTTTATTTATTGTGGTGCCACCGTGCCAGTGCAGCAGCTGCTGCGCAAACAAATTGAGCTAAGCGCTGTTGAAGTGATTGGCACATTTGGCAGTGAGGAGGAGCCAGCCAGGTATAAGCTAATCAGCTATGAGCAGGCCAGGTCAGTTTCTGGTGATGTGGGTGTTCACATAAATCAAAATGATGTTTTTTGGAGGGGTGCACAGAAATGCCAAAACTATGGTATATTTGGCCTTTTTTAAAACCATTGATTGTATATCATCAGCAGCAGCAGCATAGCAGTCTGTCGTGGGCGACAATGACTGTTTCATTTAGGTCTGATCAGATTCCTCCATGCAGCTCTGTCCTTAGCCTTCCGCTGCCAGGAACTCCTGTCTATGTCCAACTTCTTCAAGTTTCTTTTTACAGTGTCTTTAAATCTGAGCCTTGGTCTACCCTGATTGCGTTTGCCCTCGCATAACTGTGAGTAGAGTAACTGCCGAGGGAGACGCTGGTGGTCCATCCTCTCATCATGTCCGAGTCATCTCAGGTTCATCTGTATTAGCATGTCCTCCATTGATGGTAGACCAGCTCGTTTCAACACTTCTGTGTTGGTTATCTTGACTTTCCATGAGATGTTCATTATGGCTTGAAGGTGTCTCATGTACGCGTGGAGTTTCTTCACCTGCACTCTGTAGACAGTCCAAGTTTCAGCACCGTACAATAGAGTAGCCAGTACTGTCGCTCTGTACACTTTGCTTTTCACACGGATAGACGCATGTTGATTGTTCCACAGTCTCTCCCTCAAGTTTCCAAACACAGCACTCGCTCTTCCCATTCTGAGAGATAGTTCATCCTCCAGCCTAGCATTCTCTGAAACAGTACTCCCTAGGTACTTGAAAGTCTTGCTTGCACTTGACTAGTGGCTCTGTACCAATGCTGATCTCTTCTGGTAGTGATGTTGATAATTGGAACTTTGGTGGTCGATAAAGGCACTCTGTCTTCTTGATGTTGATTTGGAGGCTGAATTGGCTAGCTGCTCTTGCAAATTTCTCCACTAAAGATTGCATATCTTCCACACTGTGTGCAACTACAGCACTGTCGTCGGCAAAGAGCATTTCTCTTACTACCTTTATCGATGTCTTACTCTTGGCTTTAAACTGTGCCACATTGAACAAGTCTGCTTCTTTCCTTGCTTGAATGTATACTCCTTCTGAAGTGTCTTTGAAGGCCACCTCAAGCATGGCTGCCAGATATAGGTAGAAGAGTGTAGGCACCAGCACACGCCCTTGTTTCACCCCGTTGCTTACTGAAAAGTCTTTAGATACTGAACCACTCATTGCCACGTTTGCTTGCATACCTGTATGGAGTGTCTCGATCAGGCTGACAAACTTCTCTGTATAGTTCTCTGTATATCATATAGGCCCTAAAACTATTGTATAAATCTGATAATTATCATATATCTGGCAACACTGGGGTGCTGGCTGCAGCAGTGAAGAGGCTCTTTGCAACAAGTCACATTGACTGATGGCTGCATCAGCTACGTAGGGTCGGTTTGTATTTATTTGCCTAAAAACATCTATCCATATTAATAAAATGAGTAACACATCTGATCAAATTTCAGTAACTGTAACGCATTACTGAATTTTTAAACAGTAATTTCGCTACACAGCACATTACTGCAAAAATAGTGGCATTACAGTCTCCCAACACTGGTCATCTACTATATAGAAACAGATAAACAATAGAACGGGAACAATTTTGTGTTTGGATAACAACGTAAACTGCAATTTTCTTTTCTCTCTCCTTTCTTCTCCGTTATAGTTCACTGACAAGACCTATAATTAAGCTAGGATAGTACAGCATCAATGAATATATCACTGTGGTGATTGAGCCCTAAATGCATACAGTATAATTGTCATGAGCCGAGCTGGTGGTTCCCAAGCTCAGGCTTCATGACGGTTTCCTGTTCCTGTGCTGTGGTTAGCACTGCGGCAGCACAGTTTACCCTTGGCCGGGGGATTGTGGGGATCGTGGGATCGTGGGTTCGATCCCAGCCCCCGACCAACAGTGATCTGTGTGGAGTTTGCATGTTCTCCTCGTGTTGCGTGGGTTTACTCCGGGATTTCTCCGGTTTCCTCCCACATGCCAAAAACATGCATGTTAGGTTAATTGGCTGTTCTAAATTGTCCCTAGATATCTGTTTCCTATAGGCCCTTAGAATAGAGGGTTAGTATTAATGAAAGCGCTTTGAGTGGTCTTTGTGACTCGAAAAGCGCTATATAAGTGCAGGTTAGTTAGTTAGTTAGTAGTTCCATATTATCTGTGTTTTATGCTACCTTTGGCTTTCCATATATTTTTCTGTGCCTTTTGCCTCTGGTAGCCACTCCCTCCTCTCCTGTCAGTTTTTGACAGGTGATTCCAATCTGTCATCATCAGTTCCTCTCCCTGCTCAGATTCTCACACACACACACACACACACACACACTGTCACCCATGCACACCCTATCATTCACACCTGCTCTCCATCAACTCTTCAATCACTGATTCGCACCGGCAATCACGGTGATCATCAGGGCTGGTGTTACTTAAGCCCTGTCCGCCCTCCTGTGCATTGTCGGTGCATTGTATTGTCATCTGCCTGCACACAGTAAGTTGTTCTGTTCAGCCTACTCCTTGTTTTTGGACTTTTTCCTCTGGACCGTGTTTGCTGTTGTTTCCTCAGAGCCTCGCTCCGACACATCCATGTAAGTCCTCCTCCCTGGTTTACATTTCTTGTTTTTCCCCAGCGGCCAGTGTTACCCTGGGGCTGATGTGAACTGTTTTTCTCTAGTCCAAAACTTTACTGAACTGAATTCGCCTGCTGGGCAGCCTACCTTTAGAAATCTTATGCTGGATTTTTTTTGCCTGTTGATTCATTGTAATAAAACTCACTCTTCATTCGCAAGTGGGCTCATTTCTCCTCATTTGTGAGTGCATAAATGCACACTCATGACAATAATAAAGAATAGTCCCATTGTCACCCCACACATGCAACCAAGCTAAATACTGTTGAATGGAGAAGTCAGTGTCCACACATCTTGAGGGCCCATGGGCCATGTGGAGCTGGCCAGCCAGCTGCCAGCTACTCTGGGGGGAGCGCTTCACGGAGCCACAGCCACACCATCACCACACAGGCACCACAAATCTCCGACTGGGTTCTTAAATACAGCCTTAGCTCATCCACCCTGTTGTCCACCACCACTGTGAAAAGGTTGGTAACACGGACAGCGGTCAGAGGCCAACAACAACCCTGCCTCAGCGTGCTCCACACCAGTTCCGCTGACCCCAGCCAGCATCACCAGATGAAACAGTCATTCATTTCATACTATGTGGATGGACACCGCTTTTCTTTTCAGTACGAGCCATTTTAATTTTTCCACATGTTCTGCTGCTTCTAAACAGCACTGACTGCACGGCTTCTGGGTAGTGGAGTCATATCGCGCGCGCACACACACACACACACACACACACACACACACACACACACACACACACACACACACACACACACACACACACACACACACACAACAGGAATATGGTAAGAACTCCAAAAAACGGTATTAGCAAGATCACGTTGATGTCCCGACCATCGGTTTCAGTTTTGTTTTGGTTTATCACCCAGCCTACTTACAACTAATAATGAGGGAGTCAAATACAAGCGTAGAAATTTAATTTTTTGGTTGTTTTGTCCCCATGACCCAGAAGTTAATATAAACACTATGAGACATACCAGGAAATGGACAGATGTAGTTTTTTTTGTTTTTTTTCCCCATATAGTGCATCAGATTAGAAGACATGGTTTGAAGTTGGGCACAAAAATCCTGCAGATCAAAGTCATGTCATCTTTATTAAACAGCCCATGACCATCCCACTGCATAGTATTAAAAAAGAATGAGAGAAAGCAATGTAACATAAAACATTTAGGCCACGTAGAGAACAAAACAAAATTGCACTTGGCAGTGATGCTTCTCCTCTGTGTTCTCTAACAACAGCTTTGAATAGCTTGCCCATTTCTTTCTTGTCTTTTATAAGATATGGGTAGACATGCATAGTACAGCCATATGCATCAGTAACCTACTGTTTGTTGGGTTTCCAGGCTCATCAACTTGTGACCTTGACCTTTCATCTTTTTTTTGCCTTGAAACTGTAGTGACAGGTGAAGGTCCCAAGGTCAATTTGTCAAACAAGTTTGGTGGCCTTGGCCTTATTTTTTCATTCTTGAGTTGGAGTGGATGAACTTGTAACCCTGACTTTCTGACCCCAAGACTGTAAACTGAGGTGAGGGTTCCAAGGTTCACCAAAGTACAAAGTTTGGTTACCTCAGCTCTTGTAATAAAGTGAGTATTAGACCAAAACTGATTTTGAGCTTATGTGACATTGTGACCTTAAGGTGGATTCACACCACAACATTTGGACCGACTTTTACTGACGCGCTGGCAAATGTCTGGCTCTGCTGGCAAAGTTAATGATAATTGGTGTTTGCTGGCAAAAGCTGGCGAAAGTTGTGTTCCCTGAAAATTTTCAGCATGCTGAAAATTTGCCAACGTTTGGAAATAAACGTTGGTGAAAGTTGTGCTCAGTTTGTAAAAGTTCCTGAGCACTGGGGTAAGTTATGCAGAGTTCACCTAAGTCACCCCAAGTTAAAGCTGGGTTCACTCTATAGCGTTTGTACTGACTTCTACAGACATTTTGAAAAATCAGAAATACTCAGCACAGGTCAGCTGACGTCAGCATCAGGCAACGCTCATATACAGATCAGCTTTTGTGGAGGCCATTCTGGACCTGCTTTTGGAGTGAACACATCTCCCTTGGGCAGCCGATACATTTTATATTCCTATGTAGTTACTTCTGCATGCCGTTTTCCCCTGTTCATTCATTCATTCATTCATTCCTCTAAAAAAAATAATGCCTATAGATTCCAACAGTAAGTCCGCAATTAAAATATGAATGTGGATGGAATAACAATTTAGTGTATCATATAAATGACGGGTGATTTATATTTTGACTGTTACAACTCTCTCCATTAAAATAACATAAAATCCTGTTAAATGTCATTTACATTTTGACACCACATCAGTGCTGTTTGATTCCCCACAATGGAAGCTGAACCAATAAATCCTGGAGAATGATTACGCACGGAGCAGAAAATTAAGAACAGTAAATTTCTCAGTGAGATTTTTTTTTTTCTTTTGGGCTGTCACATTTTTAGGAGATTATATATACATATATAAACTGTCATTACGTATTAAGTTTTGACAGCTCACATGCACGATGCCAAACACAGGAAGGAACCACACAGAAGGGCACATTTGACAATTTTATTAATAGCAAAAACCCAAAGCGCACAGCTACAGAAACAGTCACTCGCCAGAGGAAAGGACCTGTGGAGAGAAGATGAGAGCCGTGAGCTGAGGAGTGAAGTATGGGGAAATAGGCGAGCCAAATTACCACTTACTTGGAAAATCCAGAGACAACCAGCAGGACCCAGCGAGGAATAGGCGAACCAGTAGGGTAAGGACGGGTACTGGAGCTGATGGTGCCTGACGGGGTGGATGAGGTCGCTGAAAGACAGTGTGGTGGGGCAGGAGAGCGCGTGCAGTCCCGGTGACACACCTACACAGTGGCAGCAACCTGAGGAAGAGGAAAAGAAGAGAATAAATGTTAACAGCTTGTTAACGATTTAAACTTGTAAACAGCTTGCCTAAACTTGGGCAGTATACCCAGATGAGCCAGCGTAGACTGCGTGGAGGAGGCCTCCTAAAGTATGCTGGCTGATGAGCAGGCGCAGGTGTGTCTTCTGCCTCAGGTGCTGTGATGAATTGGAAGAGGTGAGACCGGAGGGGAGGGGCGCACTCCCACTGCCCATGACAATAACAACATATACTGTATATACTGTATATATTTTTTTTTATTTTTTTTTTTTATTCCCCCTTCTCTCCATTTCTCTTTCATCCGTGCATGTCTGAAGTGAGTTTCAGTCTAAAAACATCTGCTTCCACCAGCATTTCAGTCAGCGTTTAGCAGTGGAGCTTAACTTAGGCTGACTTAGGTGAACTCTGCAGAACTTAGCCCAGCGCTCAGAAACTTTTACAACTTGAGCACAACTTTCACCAACGTTTATTTCCAAATGTCGGCAAATTTTCAGCATGCTGAAAATCTTCAAGGAATACAACTTTCACCAGCATTTGCCAACAAACACCAACCATCATTAACTTTTATCAACTTTTGCCAGCAGAGCCAGACGTTTGCTAAAACGTCAGTAAAACTTTGGAGTTTTACTTGGGCCAAACGTTGTAGTGTGAATCCACCCAAAAAAAGCAGGTCCAGAATGGGAAGAAGCCTCAACAGACGCTGATCTTTATATGAGCGTCGCCTGATGCTGATGTCAGCAGATCTGTGCTGAGTTTTCGCTTGCTTAAGTTAACCTAAGTTGGCAACAGCTACACTTATACTAGCCTAAGTTGGCAAAAGTTTGACAATGCTGACTGCAACGCTGGCAAATGCAGGAAAAAGTTCCTACAAGTTTTTAAAAGTTCATAAAAGTTGTGCGCTAGATTTAAAAAAAAAAAAAAAAAAAAAAAAAAAAACCTGCTCACAAATGTAATTTCACCAACGTTTGGACTAATTTCTCTTAATTTTTCAAAACATCTGTAAAAGTCGGTCCAAACGCTATAGTGTGAACCCAGCTTTAACCTCTAGACTCCAAAAACCTAGCTAAAGATGCTAGTCTGAAGGCCAACTTGTGTAAAGTGTGGTGACCCTAGTTTAACTGGTTCTTGAGTCAGAGTGCAGACAGACAGTCCACCTGACAAAAACAAAACTGAAACTTTAAATTTCTATGCTTATACTGTACATTTGAATTCTTGATTTTCAGTTAGAAGTGCAGCAGGGAAAATCAGTTTCCATGTTTTTCCTCCCATTTGTTGCTATCCAAATGAAAAACAGAAATCGATGTGTTACCAGAGTTTTGTTTGTTTCTAAACAATAATTAGGAAGCACGTCCTTTCCCAATTTTGGTTTTCTAAATCAAAAACAATTGATTACAAAGACGATTTACCCTCTCAGTAAAGACTAGGTAAAAGAACTGAGTGTTTGGCCAAGCTTTAATTTTTCTGCATTTCATTGGTTGAAGTTGTCTGAAGGCTAGGGTCCATGTCCTCGAGTAAGGCTCCACTCCTCTATAATGTATGACAGTCTAATGAGACATGCAGCGGATCCTTGAGAGCTTTACTCAGCGTGAAGCTGAGGCTGACGTCGACAAGCAGTGCAGTGCTCTGAACTGGGATTAGAGAGAAGCCAGGTAATTATTACTGTACTGCCAGACCTGCCACACTTCTGCTGCTAGAACAGGACTCAGCAAGCACCCCAGGACACAGCGATTCCTCGATGCACGAAAGACACCATCTTCGGACCCAATGAGACACAGTGGAAATGTAGACGTCCAGTCATGAATAATTCATTTGTTTGAGTGTGCGGCCTCTTTTGAGAACCTTTTCCACACATTGTTCACATTTCCATGTCTTATGTGCTTCCACCTGCTGTTGCCACTCTGCTTTTCTCTTGCCGGGTTTACCTTCCTGTGCTGATCCTCCAAAGGTTGAAACAGCAAGCTTGATGTGAAACACTGCATGTTTAATTAGTGCAGTAAAAAGCCCCAGAGATAGAAGATGGAAACTTTTTGGTAATATTTGCAGCATTTCCCCTTAAAGCCAAATGTAAAGAAAAGAAGAGAACAAGAATAATCCCAGGTTTCTTTTCAGCACTGTAGCCAGTCTGACAAAGAGTCAGGACTCTGTCAATCCTAGCATTCCCTTAGAGCTTACTAGTCAGGACTTTATGAACTTTTTCAATAATAAAATTTCATCTCTAAGAGATAAAGTCAGTCAGATCCTTCCTGCCGTTAATATAAATACAGTAACAACTACAGCTCTGTCAACTGATATCTGTTTGGATGAGTTTACTCCAACTGACCTTTGAGTTAGATAAAATAATTTTCTCATCCAAGCCTTAAACTTGTCTACTAGATCCTATTCCTACCAGGTTATTTAAAGAAGTCTTCCCATTTATTGGTAGTTCTATTCTTCAAATAATCAATTCTTCATTTACATTAGGCTAGGTACCCCAGGCTTTTAAAACTGCTGTAATTAAACCCTTACTTAAAAAGCCAACGCTGGATCCAGGAGTTTTGGCTAACTATAAACCAATCTCTAATCTGCCTTTCATTTCAAAAATCTTAGGAAGAGTTGTTGCTACGCAATTACTTGACCACTTGCAGGAAAGTGGTTTATTTGAAGAGCTTCAATCTGAGTTTAGAATTCATCATAGTACTGAAACAGTACTAAAGACCTCCTTATTGCATCTGATAATGGACTTGTTTCTGTACTTGTCCTTTTGGACCTTAGTGCAGCTTTTGATACTATTGATCGTAATATTTTACTTGATAGATTAGAACGCCTTGTTAGATTTTATGGAACTTTGTTGCAGTGGTTTAAATCTTATTTATCTTATAGGTTCCAGTTTGTTCATGTCAGTAATGAGTTTTCTTCCAACTCAAAGCTCAGTCACGGAGGTACTAGGCCCTATTCTTTTTAGTTTATATATGTTTCTGCTAGGCAATATTATTAGAAAGCACTGCAGGTATTTTCTTTGTTATGCAGATGACACACAACTATGCCTATGAAGCCAGATGACAGTAATCAATAAGCCAAATTAGAGGCTTGTCTTAAGGAAATCAAAGCTTGGATGACTTGTAATTTCTTGCTATTAAATTCAGATAAGACTGGTCATTGTAGTTGGTCCAAAAAACCTTAAAAATACCTTTCCAAATCAAACTTTTTGTTTGGATGTGGTTACTCTTTCTCTTAATAGTTCTGTGAGGGACCTTGGAATTATTTTTGATCAAGATCTGTTCTTTAATTCACATATTAAACTTGTTCCTAAGACTACCTTCTATCATTTGTGCAATATTGCCAAGATTAGGAGTATCTTGTCTCAGAGTGATGCTGAGAAACTAATCCACACTTTTGTTAGCTCTAGATTAGGTTAGTGTAACTCTTTATTATCAGACTGCCCTAAAACATCTTTTAAAAAAAGTCTTCAGCTGATCCAAAATGGTGCAGCAAGAGTTTTAGCAGGTACTAGAAAGAGAGATCATATCTCTTCGGTTTGGCCTCCCTTCACTGGCTTCCCATAGAATTTAGAATTAAGTTTAAAATCCTTCTTCTCACTTAAATAGTCAGGCACCTTTTTATTTAAAAGACCTGATAGTATCTTATCATTCTAACAGAGCACTACGCTCCCAAAATGCAGGATTACTTGTAATACCTATAATCTCCAAAAGTACAATGGGAAGCAGAGCTTTCAGTTATCAGGCTCCTCTCCATTAGAACCAGCTGCCAATCTGGATTCGGGAGTCAGCCTCAATATCTGTTTTTAAGAATAGGGTTAAAACCTTCCTTTTTGACATAGCCTATAGTTAGGGTGGGATCAGGTGACCCTGAACCCTCCCTTAGTTATGCTGCTAATAGGTTTAGACAGCAGGGGGACCTCCAACAATGCACTGGGCTTTACTCTTTTCTTCACTGTCAATAAAATATTTTTGCTCGTCATTAACATCTGCTTGTTCTCTCCCATAGATCGAGTCCCTGTCGTGCTGTTTGCTATCTACATGTCTGTTCTTTTCTTCTTCTTCTCTATCCCCTCACCCCCCAGCCAGTCACAGCAGATGACTGCCCCTTCTTGAGCCTGATTCTGCTGGAGGTTCCTTCCTGCTAAAAGGGAGTTTTTCCTCTCCACAGTCGCTAGGTGCAGCTCACAGGGAATCGCCTGATTGCTGGGGCCTTTCTGTAATTGTGGGGTTTTACCCTACAGTTGAAATTGCTATGAGATGACTGTTGTTGTGAAATGGCGCAATACAAATAAAGTTGAATTGAAATATAGAAAAATAAAAAAAATCTTTGACATTAATGTATTTAATGTCAAATTTAATGTATGGAATTTCCCCATTGTGGGACTAATAAAGGCTTATCTTATCTTATTACTGTACTGAAGTTAAATCTGCCTGTTGTTGTATCTTTACTAAACAATAACCACAAACATAAAAAAAGGCATATACAGCAGGGAAAATAAGTACTGAACACGTCAACATTTTTCTCATTAAACATATTTCTGATGGAGCCACTGACCTGAGATTTTCACCAGATATCAGTAACAACCCAAGTAATCCACACATACAAAGAAATCAAGGCAACTGTGTTCACAAAACAAGTTATATTTAATAAAATGGAATGACACAGGGAATAAATATTAAACACTCTTGGTGAAATTCATTTAATATTTAGTAGAAAAGCCTTTGTTGGTAATAACAGCTTCCAGACACTTCCTGTATGGAGGAACTAGGCGCAGGCATTGCTCAGGAGTGATTTTAGCCCATCCACGCAAACTGTCTTCAAATCTTGAAAGTTCCATGGGTGTCTTCTATGAACTCTGACCTTCAGTTCGCTCCATAGATTTTCAAGTGGATTCAGGTCAGGTGACTGACTGGATCATTCTAGCAGCTTTATTCTCCTTCTCTGGAGTGAGTTGAGAGTTTCTTTGGCTGTGTGTTTGGGATCATTGTCTTGCTGAAATGTCCACCCTCGTCAGCATCTTGACAGATGGCAACAAGTTCTTATCAAGGATGTCTCTGTACATTTGTCTAGTCATCTTTTCTTCAATTATATGAAGTCTGCCTGTACCATGTGCTGAAAAACACCCCCACACCATGATGCTCCCACCACCAAACTTCATTCTTGGTTTGGTGTTTTTGGGCTGATGTGGAATGCCATTTCTCCTTCAAACATGCTGTGTGTTGTGACATCCAGAAAGTTCAATTTTGGTCCCATCTGACCAGACTATATCCTCCCAGTGTTTTACTGGCTTCCCCAAAAGTTGTGCAGCAAACTTTAAACTTCATCATACTTTTTCTTCAGCAATGGAGTCTTGCGAGGTGAGTGGGCATAGAGCCCATGTCGGTTGAGTACATTACGTATTGTTTTCTTTGAAACAGCGGTACCTGCTAACTCTAGATCTTTCTGGAGCTCACCGTGGTCTTTGGCTCTTGGATAACTTCTGATAATTCTTTTGACTCTTCTGTCAGAAATTTTGCGAAGAGCTCCTGGCTGTGGCCAGTTTATGATAAAATGACGTTCTTTCCACTTCCGAATGATGGCTCCAACAGTGCTCACTGGAACATTCAGCAGTTTAGAAATGCGCCTGTAACCAGTGCCATCATTATTTTTTGCAACAATAAGGTTGTGAAGGTCTAGAGAGAGCTCTTTGCTTCTGTCTATCATGAGTTCTTTGTGTTGTGACAATATGATATTCACAGACCTTTTTAAGTGTTATCATTCAGGACTTAACCAGCTGAAATTAATTTACATTGATGGGGGATGGGATGGCTTCCTAAATTCTGATGGATTTCAACTGGTTTCTTGGCTTTCTGTGCTTTTTTGTACCTCTTTTTCTTCATGTGTTCCATGCTTA
Source organism: Pholidichthys leucotaenia (assembly GCA_020510985.1). NCBI lineage: Eukaryota > Metazoa > Chordata > Actinopteri > Cichliformes > Pholidichthyidae > Pholidichthys > Pholidichthys leucotaenia. The sequence continues at coordinate 198,965,876 of CM035837.1, forward strand.
TTTCCTGTTTCATTCCACTTTATTACATATAACTTGTTTTGTAAACACTGTTGCTTTGATTTCCTTGTATGTATGGATTATTTGGGTTGGTACTGATATCTGGTGAAAATCTCAGGTCAATGCCTCCATCAGAAACATGTTTAATGAGAAAAATGTTGACATATTAAATACTTATTTTCCCCGCTGTCGATCACTGTCAAATGTGACTTCCTTACACCTGCCTCTTCCTCACATCCCACACTTTTATGTATTCCCACCGGTCTTGAAAAAGAATTGTTTCACCTCCATGGTGTTATTTTTTTTAAATTCCCTTTACAAACTTTCACACCTTCACCCAGACTTACTTTTTTTTTTTTTTTAATACACCTACTGCATATCCTCTGAGACAGTAAAGATTATGTTGGGCGAACTTTACAGAAAGAAATGACATCCTCTTTAAATAATGTGGTTGATCATGGATGTTTTGGAGAGCATGTGTGTCTTGTCTGCATGGTGTGCTTTATTTCTGCACATTAGTCATGATTTTATTGAGACACTGGAGGTGATGTTAGGTGGCTGTGACCTCTCAAAATAGTTATACTAGTTTGTTCAAAACACTTTAACATGGAGTGCTGTGATTGACGGTACACTGTTAGGTTTTACAGTGTGATTCATTCATTCATCTAAACTGTTTAATCCATTGTGGGTCACGGGAGTACGGCCTACACCCTGGACAGATCATCAGTCCACTGTAGGGTCAACACACAGAGACAGACAACCATTCACTCCCACATTCATACCTAATAACATTAACTGTGCCACCGAGCAGCCCCGAGTAAGACTGAACTACAAAATCTGCTCACTTCAATCACCCACTATTCTTTAAGTTAGCAAAACTATTGCCGTCTTATCTTGGATGAAGATAATATAAGGATGTGACTTCATTATGACCCAATACGTTTACTTGGACATGTTACATTTTTTTCCAAAGCAAGTCAATTCTACTTAATCAAATGCATTGGGGGGTTCCTTCCTTCATTTCATCCTTCCTTCATTCCTTCCTTGGCTTGTTCGTTCCTTTGTTCCTTCCTTCCATATATCCTTCATTCCTTCCTAATTTCCTTATTTTTTCAACATTTTCCTTGCTTCCTCATATCTTTCCCTATTTTGCTGCTACCCCGTCATGCCTTCCTTTCTTCCTTCCTTGCTTCCTTCCCTATTTCCTTCCATCCCTTTTCCCTTGTTTCCTTATTTGCTCATTTCCTTCCTTCCTTGAGAAGGAAATGATGTAGGTTTTCCATACTCATACCACAGACATAGTATCTGTGAAAAGTCTCGGATGTGTTTGAATTTGTGTGACCATTTTCCTTGACCACAAGGTCAAAGGAGAGATTTTCCATAACTCTTGTAAGCATTATAACTCGAGAAGGAAATGAGAGAGACTTTTGATATCGATACCATAGTTGTATCTATGACAAATCTCGGACAAGTTTGAATTTGGATGACCTTGAACTCAAGATCAAGGTTGTTCATGGTGTTTACAGTGTTTTGCCAAAATCATTGTAAAACATGATACCTCAGAAAGGAAACGACGTACATGTTTCACATTGATACTATAGTTCTGTCTTTGAAAAATCTGGGATGAGCTTGAATTTTGGCGACCTTGACCTCAGGTCATGGTCAGAGGTCAACTCTCAAAAACATGTAAATATGATAACTTATAAATGAAATAACAGGTTTTTCATGTGGATCTCATAGATGTATCTGTGAAAAATCTTGGACAATTTTGATTTAGAGTGACTTTGAGCAAAACTTCAGCCAGCCAATGCTCTTTATGCCAGCAGGCTGAGGGGTATTTTTTCAGTTGCAGGCCCTCAAAAATGTCACTTGTAGTGCTTTTTAATGTTCCTGCAGGAACAGGAACGTTATGTAGCGCTGTTGCAGTTGATATGGCCCAGTCAGATTATGGTAGACGTGACAGCTGCGCTGTCAAAAGTTGATGTAGCATCAAAACAATTTTGTAAACTTTATTTTCAGGTGAAAATCTTATATGGTGTTGCTTTGAATACACATTGTCAACACAAGAAGATAAATAAAAAGGCATCATGCTTGAAGCTGACAGAAAAAGTGCTCCACTCACTAAGATAGCTTTGTTTCCTCATGACTCATGATGGATATCGACCTATTTACCTCCTCACCCTTTTTCCATGTGGTTGATGATTTTATCTACTGTGATTTTATCTACTGGTGGGGAGTTGATTGTACGAAGCATTAGGTATAAAACAAAACTCTAATGTCATTGTCCTTAAAATAATTGCCTATAAAATGCTATCACTGTAATTAAAGATGTCTTGATTTCCTAATTTTGCAAATTTCTTACTACAAGCAAGAAGACTACTGGTAACTAAGGTCCAATAAAAGTATAGACCTACTATATGTGTACAGTAAAGGGGCACATTTCAACAGGAAATTGTACTCAGTGTCTTAATCATGCAGCTGGATGTGGATGAGCACTTGTCTGTTGAACTGGTGGTGCTGCTTGAGTTCCCTTCAGCAAGCCTGTAATGACCTCCAGTCAGCACAACAGTATTGTATGGCATGTAACGGCAGAAGGAAACTGAAAAAATAAATAACCAAAGAAAGTAAACTACCAAGAAAATATTTCTTTATCTTGAATTTAATGTTTTCAGTAATGTTATCTAGTTAAGGCCTGACGTAACACTGCATTACCACATACCACAGTGGCATTCAACACAGACCCCTTACAGCTGCTTTAAAGTAACACAATGCTTCACTAAGCACCACAAGAGTTAGCCGGTAATGCCATAAAACGACACTCCCATTTGTGTATTGTATCATCTGGCTGAAAGAGGCTCAATACTTTCCCTTTAAAAGTGCTGATGACACGTTTTTGACTTCATCTAATTTTTCAACACATAATACATATGACAAAATAGGTTGGTCTGTGCAGTTCTAAGTCAAACAGGCTTTTTTTTCACACGAATATCCAATGTTTTCATGAGCGCCACGTCACCAATTACGTCAGTGGCTGGTAAACCCCGCTGCCATGTAGTCACATCATCGACAGAACACAGCGCTTGGCTGCTCATTGTACACACAGGATGGAAGCAGTTGAAAACATTGATGATGGTTCCAGCATATGTAGTCTGGAATTGGTTTGTGTTGTCCAATCTTCAGATGATTATAGTTCTGAAGAATAGGATGATAATGAAGAATCTGGGGGCATCAGACCGTATAGGTTTGAGCTGTGCCAAGCGAGTCACACTCAGAGAGTGACGGTGGAGAGGCACACATGCCCGCTGTGGCAGCAGCGACAAACACACAGCAGGGGAACACCGAGTGTTATTCCTTTGTTACAGATATTGCGACAAATTGTTTGTTCATAAATATAATTTATTTAAACCCGATTTTTCAATAAAATCACAGCAGTTTATTCTCTGTGGCTCAGGCATCGGGTTTATTATGGATTATATTTTGAGTTTTTGTTGTTTTTGTTTTGTACATGTTTTATGTGCGTTTTGAGCCACTTTCAGGTAGGCACTGTCCAAGATTTGCCAGTCCAAACACACGCGCCCTCTCTCTTTGACAGTCAGCTGTTCATGTTTTGTGTGCATCATCTACCATGTTGTCAGCCAGCTAATGTTGCCAAAACTATCACAACGTGTTAGCCACTCCACACAGCCGTGGTTCTGTTGTGCCCCTTGAAGCGATGTCGGCAAGGGGCGCAACTGTGGTTAACACGTCTCCTCTCCATGTTCGCTGGGCGATGTTGGCCCCTAATGCCAACTGCAAGTGTTTCTGTTTATTTTTGTAAGTCTTCACCTTTTTGGGAACTGTTGTCATCATTCTTATGTTCAATACATGTGCTGTGGTGAATTCTGCACGTAAATCCATTCATCATGACCCTCCGTGCGCTCTTACGCAGGGCCAACATCGCTTCAAGGACGCACAAGAACCACAGCAAACATGGAGTGACTAACACATCGTGAGAGTGCTGAAAATACTGGCAGACAAACAGCACAGATGACTGTCAAACAGCCGCGAAGTACACGCACTGCTGGTGATGGTGTGATGAGAAGCACCTGGGCGAGGACTGGGAAACATGATCAGCGGGGGGGGGGGGAATCGGCTGATGATAATGAGAGAAGGGACGTGCCCGGACTGGCGTGCGATCAGAGAAAGTAGGTCAAAGCTGCGCATAAATCCATTAATCCTTCCCCTCCTCATGCACTCCTCCTGCATAAAAGCGCACGAGGAGCGCACAGGGAGGCTTATGACAGTTGGAGCTGAAGCGTGTGATGTGGTCTTTCATTGCCTGCTGTTTATCTGAGCCAGCGACACAACGTGAAGGCATAGCCGTAAAATTAAAACAAGAAACCAGAGAAACTGTGAGCTACAAAGCTGCAGTCATTTTAGTTAACAACACTGGAGTCCGTTCTGTCGCTTACATCATTGGGGTGCCGCCCTTAATTCGGTGGGCGGCACCACAGTCCAGTCAGCGGCTGTGGTTTTTTGATGATAACTAGTTTATGCAGGTGCTGTTGTAAATGTTATATTGATCATCGACAATAACTTTTGGGTTTACACAACATGCTAAAAAATGTCAAAAACGTGTCATCAGCCCTTTAAGCCTTTCAACCTTCATCACTATCCATCTTATGTAGCATAAATCCTCGCTGTGCTTGCACACATATCTTGGTTAAGACAGCGGGATTTTTTAATTTGGCCCCATTGGCAGAGTCTGGTCACACACTGGGACATAAAGAATCATGAGCCATTGACTCGTGTTCCCTAAAGGTAGATAGCAGCCAGAGCATGGCATGGTAATGCTCCAGTGTTGCTGATGGACTCTGTTAATGCAGGATGACCAACGTGTTTTTCAGCTTGACATGCTTCATCTGTTGATCTCTTGACACGTTACTGGGAGAGGCTGGTCTTCTTTTCATTTCTCAGCCAGCGTGCCCATGTGGGCCCCACTAGAGGTTTAATCTGGGCTGGCTTATGGGTCTCATGTGGGTTCCATGTTGGCCCCCCCATCTGTTTGCTCACATGGACTTTATCTGTGGTGCAGGTAAACCCATCTGCACCCCACATGGGTTTAATGAGGGTGAGCAGGTTTCAGGATCACTGGCACCATTGGCAAAATTATGATGAAAAAAGTCACAAATTTATGAGAAAAAAATGTGAACATTTAGAAGAAAAAAGTGACAAATTTACAAAAACATAGTAGCAGATTTATGAGGAAAAAAAGTCACAAATTTACTAGAAAAAGGTCAGAAATTTTTGCGAAAAAAGTGAAAAATTAGGAAGAAAAAAGCTGCAAATCTACAAGAAAAAAGTGACATTTATGAGGAAAATTTTGAGAAAAAGTAGCAAATACATGATTAAATAAAATGAAAATTTATCAGAAAAAAGTGACAAATTTATGAGACAAGTCACAAATTTACAAAAAATTAGTAGCAAATATGAAAGAAAGGAGTCACAAATTTGCTAGAAAAAAAGTCATAAATTTATGAGAAAAAAATGGAAAATTTACAAGGACTTGCAAATTTACAAGAAAAAAATTTAAAATTACTTGAAAAAGTTACAAACTTGCAAGAAAATTTTTGCAAACTTACCAAAAATGTGACAAATTTATGAGGAAAATTTTAGAAAAAGTTGCAAATGAACAAAAAAGTGGTAAATATATGAGTAAATAATTTGAAAATATACAAGAAAAAAGTTACAAATTTACAAGAAAAAGTTACAAGTTTACAGTTAAAAAAAAGTTGCAAATTTATAAGAAAGTTTTAAATTTTCAAGAACAATGTCTCAAATTTATGGGAAAAAATCACATACAGTGGTGTGAAAAAGTGTTTGCCCCCTTCCTGATTTCTCATTTTTTTGTATGTTTGTCACACTTAAATGTTTCAGATCATCAAACAAATTTAAATGTTAGACAAAAATAACACAAGTAAACACAAAATGCAGTTTTTAACTGAAGGTGTTTATTATTAATGGAAAAAAATCCAAACCTACATGGCCCTGTGTGGAAAAAGTGATTGCCCCCTAAACCTAATAACTGGTTGGGCCACCCTTAGCAGCAACAACTGCAATCAAGCGTTTGCGATAACTGGCAATGAGTCTTTTACAGCACTGTGGAGGAATTTTGGTCCACTCATCTTTGCAGAATTGTTGTAATTCAGTCACATTGGAGGGTTTTCGAGCATGAACCGCTTTTTTAAGGTCATGCCACAGCATCTGTCGGATTCAGGTCAGGACTTTGACTAGGCCACTCCAAAGTCTTCATTTTGTCTTTCTTAAGCCATTCAGAGGTGGACTTCCTGTTGTGTTTTGGATCGTTGTCCTGTTGCAGAACTCAAGTGTGCTTCAGATTGAGGTCACAAACAGATGGCCAGACATTCTCCTTCAGGATTTTTGGTCGGCAGCAGAATTCATGGTTCGATTTACCACAGCATTTCTTCCACGTCCTGAAGCAGCAAAACGGACCCAGACCATCACACTACCACCACCATATTTTACTGTTGGAACCATGTTCCTTTTCTGAAATGGTGTGTTACTTTTGCACCTGATGTAACGGGACACAGACCTTCCAAAAAGTTCAACTTTTGTCTTGTCAGTCCACAGAGTATTTTGCCAAAAGTCTTGGGGATCATCAAGATGTTTTCTGGCAAAACTGAGATGAGTCTTTGTTCTTTTTGCTCAGCAGTGGTTTTCGTCTTGGAACTCGGCCATGCAGGCCATTTTTGCCCAGTCTCTTTCTTATGGTGGAGTCATGAACACTGACCTTAACTGAGACAAGTGAGGCCTGCATTTCTTTGGATGTTGTTGTGGGGTCTTTTGTGACCTCTTGGATGAGTCGTCGCTGCACTCCTGGGGTAATTTTGGTCGGCCGGCCACTCCTGGGAAGGTTCACCACTGTTCCATGTTTTTGCCATTTGTGGATAATGGCTCTCACTCTGGTTCGCTAAAGTCCCAAAGCTTTAGAAATGGCTAGAAAATTGAACTCAGCTTTCCAAAGATGTGATAAACCACAGTTAATTTGTTTTAACGGGGGGCAATCACTTTTTCACACAGGGAGATGTAGGTTTGGATTTTTTTTTATCCTTAATAATAAACACCTTCATTTAAAAACTGCATTTTGTGTTTACTTGTGTTATCTTTGTCTAACATTTAAATTTATTTGATGATCTGAAACATTTAAGTGTGACAAACATACAAAAAAATGAGTAATCAGGAAGGGGGGAAACACTTTTTCACACCACTGTATTAATCAGAAAACATCACATTTGTGAGAAAAGTTGAAAAAAGGTAAACAGGTAAAGTCCATGTGGGCATACACAGATGGGTCCAACATGGAACCCACATGAGACCCATCAGACAGCCCAGATTCAACCTTTGGTGGGGCCCACATGGACATGCTGGCTGAATCATTTCTACTTTTGTGCAGAAGTTGATGTTTTCTTACATTTTCTTTTAACCATAAATGACTCATCATAAACTTGTTCAAGTCCCCCAAACCACAGTAGTCCTGTTAATTTAACTTTCATTGCTTTTCATTAAAATTGCACTTCTACATCGTCTTCATTCAAATAAAGTTGAATTCTATATTCCTTTGTTGAGTGGGCTATTGTACCCAATAGCGAACAGAAACGATTTCTAGTATAATACTGTCTATTCTGGCATGTTTTGGCCTTGCCCTGTCCACCAGACTTTGTTAGACTGCCCTCCATTTAAGCCACAGTTCTGCAGAGTGGAGCAAAGCGATCCAGACACTGAGAAAAGAGGCGGGATGCCAGGAAAGGTCAGCCCCTCACGTTAACTACACAACACAGACCTTAATTTTAGACCAGGACGTTCAGAGAGAATGCAGTTTTCTCTCTGCAACTCGAAACATCTCAGTGCTCCGACTCGTGCGTGAAGATTGAATTGTGAGTCGCGTTGTGGCGCTACAGCACACAGATTGCACTCCTTACACTTCTCCTACTGCTTGTGCTTATTTACATGTGGACATCCATCACCCAGGGTGCCAGTGCAGATGGTTGTTATGTGGCTAGAAGTAAATTTGCCTGGGCAGGTTTTGCAGTGCAGTCGTTTTTCAGCACTCCTGTGCTTTCCATTCACAGATTTACAAGCACAATAATCATGCTGGTTCAGGGCTATAGCAGTGTTGTGCTGCTGGATCCAGAGCAGTTTTACTGGAGTATTGCCTAATGTACTGCCACATTCAAAGGGGAAGGTCACTTAGCGTTTAATCTCACTGGGCTGCAACAGCTCGCAACCAATTAGGGATAAAAAAAAAATGCATCAAATAAGCAAATTTGCTTCGATTTTCACCTGGAATCATACTGAACTGGCACTTATGACACGTTTGTCTCATAAATTTTGTAAATAATGTCGCACAAACTCCAAGCAAATTCTGAGCCAAAGTTCGCCGTGAGTTCGCCTACATGTCACGTGAGTGTTAAGATAAGATAAGCCTTTATTAGTCCCACAATGGGGAAATTCCAGGATTGCAACAGCAAAGGGATAGCAACACTCAGAGCAACAATCAGAAGGCAAGAGAAAAAACAAGAGCAGCGAGTATACATATATATATATATATATATATATATATACAGACACACAGTGCGGAGCATTGTAGCTAGATGGGATAGGTATATAAATATATAAACACAGTGCAGAGCATTGTAGCTGGATGGAATAAATATATGAGTATATAAATACAGTGCGGAGTATTGTAGCTAGATGGAATAAATATGTAGATATATAAACACACAGTGCGGAGCATTGTAGCTAGATGGAATAAATATGTAGATATATAAACACACAGTACGGAGCATTGTAGCTAGATGGAATAAATATGTAGATATATAAACACACAGTGCAGAGCATTGTAGCTAGATGGAATAAATATGTAAATATATAAACACAGTGCGGAGTATTGTAGCTAGATGGAATGAATATGTGAATATATAAACGCACAGTGCGGAGCATTGTAGCTAGATGGAATAAATATGTAGATATACTGCATAAACACAGTGCGGAGCATTGTAGCTAGATGGAATAAATATGTAGATATATAAACACACAGTGCGGAGCATTGTAGCTAGATGGAATAAATATGTAGATATATAAACACAGTGCGGAGCATTGTAGCTAGATGGAATAAATATGTAAATATATAAACACACACAGTGTGGAGCATTGTAGCTAGATGGAATAAATATGTAGATATATAAACACAGTGCGGAGTATTGTAGCTAGATGGAATAAATATGTAAATATATAAACACACACAGTGCGGAGCATTGTAGCTAGATGGAATAAATATGTAGATATATAAACACAGTGCGGAGTATTGTAGCTAGATGGAATAAATATGTAAATATATAAACACACACAGTGTGGAGCATTGTAGCTAGATGGAATAAATATGTAGATATATAAACACAGTGCGGAGTATTGTAGCTAGATGGAATAAATATGTAAATGTATAAACACACACAGTGCGGAGCATTGTAGCTAGATGGAATAAATATGTAAATATATAAACACACAGTGCGGCGCATTGTACTCGTCTGTCTATGATGACCATGGAAGAGAATCCTAAACGTCTACTCTGCTGGAACAGCACCGCCTGTGGCTGAACAGGCCGATGCGCACCGGTGTTCTACCTTCCAGCGTTGGGCGTTGGTAGGATTCAAGCCTGGGCAGGAAGATATGGAGGACAAGATGTTACCCATGCAGCATGTCCCCCCCTCTCCACGTCACTGATGAATCCAAAGGAACAGCAGGGCTGCTATAGTTTGGCACCAGCGCCGTCGCAGGAGCTGCCATAACAACGTTGAGCACAACAGAGAACTACCTTAGGGGCTCCGACTCCGGATTTTTCCTCAGGGTTGACTCCCGAAGCCTTTCCCGTGACCGGGTGTGCCGCAAGGCAGCGGAGGTTTGAAATCAGGGTTTACCTTCCCCTAGATGGGCTACCTTCCCAGGTTGACGAGCCACCATCTACCTGAAGCATCTGGTTTTAAGGCGCCAGAGATCCGCCCTCGCCCCTTCTCCTATTAGTAAAAGCAGTTCCGCCGGGCTTAGAGACTAAACCACACGGGCAGGCTAGGAGTTGGACTTAGTTGTCAGAGGCTTTTCGAGACGCACGCCATAAGGAGTATTTTATGAGCACTGGGAGCTTAACCCCAGTGCCGCTCCTGGCTATGACAACCTTGGAACCGGAGCATTGTAGCTAGATGGAATAATATGTAGATATATAAACACACAGTGCGGAGCATTGTAGCTAGATGGAATAAATATATGAATATATAAACACACACAGTGTGGAGCATTGTTGCTAGATGGAATAAATATATAAATATATATATAAACACAGTGCGGAGCATTGTAGCTAGATGGAATAAATATGTAAATATATAAACACACACAGTGCGGAGCATTGTAGCTAGATGGAATAAATATGTAAATATATAAACACACACAGCGTGGAGCATTGTAGCTAGATGGAGTGAAACAGCACAACTGTCTACTTAGTTATCCTACATGGTATGATTATGTACCCATACATATTCTCACCCTCCATAGCGACCGGTATTTTCCTAGTTGTATACCGGAGGGGACCATTGTGTAAGTCTATTGCGTCTTTTGCATTCAATACTATTAGGTTGTCACGTCTTTTTGCTATCTCTGCGAGCAGCCCTGCTTAGGTTGTACAGTCTGACAGCCATAGGTAGGAAGGACCTGCGAAACCTCTCGGTTGTGCACCTAGGATGATGTAGTCTGCTGCTAAATGAGCTCCTCAGTGCATTCATTATGTCCTGCATAGGGTGGAACTCGGACTCCAGCAGAGATGACAGTTTAGCCACCATCCTTCTCTCTCCCATCTCCTCCACTGGGTCAAGGCGCTGCCCAGGACAGAGCTAGCTTTCTTGATCAGTTTGTTCAGTCTCTTCCTATCGGCTGCTGTAATGCCACTGCCCCAGCAGACCACTCCAAAAGTGATGGCTGATGCCACCACTGTCATAGAATGTCTTCAGCAGCGCCCCTTGTACACCAAAAGACCTGAGTCTCCTCAGTAGGAACAGCCTGCGCTGTCCCTTCTTGTAGAGTGCGTCAGTATTGTGTGACCAGTCTAGTTTATTGTTCAGGTGAACACCCAGGTACTTGTAGGATGTCACCATCTCGATGTCTGTTCCCTGTATATTTACTGGTGCTGTGAGGGGTTGTCCTTGCCTGCGGCAGTCCACCACCAGCTCCTTAGTTTTCCTCGCATTGATCTGGAGGCAGTTCCGATGGCACCAGTCCATGAAGTCCTGGATAAGCCCTCTGTACTCAGCTTCATCTCTGTTGGAGATGAGGCCAATGATCGCAGAGTCGTCAGAGAACTTCTGTAGATGGCAGTGTGTTGTGTTGTGTGAGAAGTCCGCAGTATAAAGGGTGAGCAGGAAGGGAGCCAAAACCGTTCCCTGGGGGGCCCCCGTGCTACCGATGATCGTGTCGGACACAAAGTCCCGGGTTCTCACAAACTGAGGCCGGTTTGTGAGGTAGTCCAGGATCCATGATGACAGGTGCTGGTCCACCCCTGCGCACAGCAGCTTGTCCTTCAGGATCATCGGTTGGATGGTGTTGAAAGCACTGGAGAAGTCAAAGAACATGATCTTCACCGCATTCCCGGGCTTCTCCAGGTGGGACAGGGAACGGTGAAGGAGGAAGATCACCGCATCCTCCACCCCAATGCCATGCTGGTAGGCGAACTGGAGTGGATCCATCGCTGGTCCCACCAGGGGGCAGAGGTGAGCAAGGAGCAGTCTCTCCAGGGTCTTCATCAAGTGGGACGTCAAGGCCACTGGTCTGTAGCTGTTCAGATCTTTGTGGTGGGAAGCCTTTGGTACAGGTACCACACAAGATGTTTTCCACAGCTTCAGGCTCAGGTTGAAGATGTACTCCACAATCCCACACAGCTGGTCTGCACAGGACTTGAGGAGCTTTGCGCTGATGCCGTCCGGTCCCGACGCCTTCCTCGCCTTGATCTTCCTCAGCTCCGTCCTCACCTGGGTCTTAGTGAGGGTCAGGTTGGGGGTCTGTGTGTTGGGAGTGGGGGGGTGTTGGTGGAGTGGGGAGTGGGCAGCAGGACTTGATGTCTTTAGAGGCAGCAGTGGTTGTTGTGCAGTCAGGGGGGAGGGCGGTTGGTCAAACCTATTGAAAACAGATTCAGATTGTTCGCCCACTCCCTGCCCCCTGTGGCCTGGGGGGAGGTATTCTGGAGCCCAGAGATGGTTTTAAGGTTTCTCCAGACCCCGCTGATGTCACTCTGTTGCAGCTTGTCCTCCATCTTCTTCCTGAAGCTGTCCTTGCCTTCTCTGATCTTCCTCCTCAGCTCCCTCTGTACGGACTTCAGCATCTCCCTATTCCCCGACCTGAAGATCCTCTTCTTCTCTCTCAGAAGTGTTTTTATCTCAGGGTTGATCCAGGGTTTGTTGTTTGAGCAACACCGTATGGTCTTGGTGGGAACGGTGTTGTCCACACAGAAGCTGATGTAGTTCGTGATGGTGTGAGTGAGGCCATTGATGTCCTCACCATGTGGATTGCAGAGCTGCTCCCAGGCGGTGGTTACAAAACAGTCCTTTAGAGTGTCCATTGCCTCCTCAGACCATAACTTCACTGTGCGCATGGCCGGAGGTTGTCTGTGCAGTAGGGGTTTGTACACCAGCAGGAGATGAACCAAGTTGTGATCCGATCTCCCGAGTGGGGGGAGTTGTGATGAGGTGTACTCCTCCTTAGTGTTTGCGTAGAATAAGTCCAGTGTTTTATTGTCTCTAGTGTGGCATGTGACATACTGGATGAACGTGGGTAGAATGGGAGACAGTGAAACATGGTTGAAATCGCCTGAGATGAGGAGAAGAGCATCTGGGTGTTCTGTCTGCAGCCTGCCAGTTACTGAATGGATGATGTCACGCGCTGTCCCAGCGTTCGCCGTCGCATTTGCATAAATAACAATGCAGATCATGTGTGAGTATTCCCTCGGGAGATATGTAGGCCGCATGCTAACAGCTAGCAACTCAATGTCTTTGCTGCAGTGTCGTTGTTTAACAGTGATATGTCCCGGTCTGCACCAGTTGTTGTTAACATACATTATCACTCCACCGCCCCTTGCTTTGCCACTGTCTGATGTTCGGTCTGCCCTTATCGCGTGGAAACCCTCCAGTTCAATGTTAGCATCTGCTGCTAATTCAGTTAGCCAAGTCTCTGTGAATAGAAACAGGCTACACTCCCGGTATATGCTATCGTAGCGGGAGATAGCCGCTAGCTCATCTGCCTTTCCCAGTAACGATGTTACAGGACTTTCTTACAACATGCTTGAGACTAAATGGAGATTTATTTTTTTTTTTGCACTTATGGCTGTCCCTGTGACCGGCCAACACTCGCATGACACGTATCCATTCGGGACCTTATAATGCACCTGCCCCACAGAGCATTGTACAAAAGGGTACATGTAAAATAACTTCGACATTCATATATGCAATACAATTACACCTGCCTGGGAACCACAATAAACAATAGAATAGCAGCTTATTCACTGCTTGCCCTCTGCAGCTTCTCTCCCACTGAAGTACTGCACAGAAGTGCACACGTAAAATTACATTAACACAATACAGGCCCGTGCACACAGTGAAATCACACATGCCTGGCAACCACAAGAAACAATATAAAACATTTTCGCTGCTTGACCACTCCAGCTCCTAGACAGGCAGGAAAAAGACCAGGAATTAGCCTGATCCCTGAACTTTTACAGTTAACTAAGAAACTCATAACGACTACATTTTCTACAAAATCAGTAAATGTCAAGCAGATATACAAGTGCTTCTCAATAAATTAGAATATCATTGAAAAGTTTGTTTATTTCAGTCATTCAGTTCAAAAAGTGAAGCATACTGTATGTACAGTGGGGCAAAAAAGTATGTCGTCAGCCACCAATTGTGCAAGTTCTCCCACTTAAAAGATGAAAGAGGTCTCCAATTTTCATCATAGGTATACCTCAACTATGAGAGACAAAATGAGAAAAAAAAATCCAGAAAATCACATTGTCTGATTTTTAAAGAATTTATTTGCAAATTATGGTGGAAAATAAGTATTTGGTCACTTACAAACAAGCAAGATTTCTGGCTCTCACAGACTTGTAACTTCTTCTTTAAGAGGCTCCTCTGTCCTCCACTCGTTACCTGTATTAATGGCACCTGTTTGAACTCATTATCAGTATAAAAGACACCTGTCCACAACCTCAAACAGTCAGACTCCAAACTCCACTGTGGCCAAGACCAAAGAGCTGTCAAAGGACACCAGAAACAAAATTGTAGACCTGCACCAGGCTGGGAAGACTGAATCTGCAATAAGTAAGCAGCTTGGTGTGAAGAAATCAACTGTGGGAGCAATTATTAGAAAATGGAAGACATACAAGACCACTGATAATCTCCCTCGTTCTGGGGCTCCATGCGAGATCTCACCGCGTGGGGTCAAAATGATCACGAGAACGGTGAGCAAAAATCCCAGAACCACACAGGGGGATCTAGTGAATGACCTGCAGAGAGCTGGGACCAAAGTAACAAAGGCTACCATCAGTAACACACTACGCCGCCAGGGACTCAAATTCTGCAGTGCCAGACATATTCCCCTGCTTAAGCCAGTACATGTCCAGGCCCGTCTGAAGTTTGCTAGAGAGCATTTGGATGATCCAGAAGAGGATTGGGAGAATGTCATATGGTCAGATGAAACCAAAATAGAACTTTTTGGTAAAAACTCATCGTGTTTGGAGGAGAAAGAATGCTGAGTTGCATCCAAAGAACACCATACCTACTGTGAAGCATGGGGGTGGAAACATCATGCTTTGGGGCTGTTTTTCTACAAAGGGACCAGGACGACTGATCCGTGTAAAGGAAAGAATGAATGGAGCCATGTATCGTGAGATTTTGAGGGGAAACGTCCTTCCATCAGCAAGGGCATTGAAGATGAAATGTGGCTGGGTCTCTCAGCATGACAATGATCCCAAACACACCGCCCGGGCAATGAAAGAGTGGCTTCGTAAGAAGCATTTCAAGGTCCTGGAGTGGCCTAGCCAGTCTCCAGATCTCAATCCCATAGAAAATCTTTGGAGGGAGTTGAAAGTCCGTGTTGCCCAGCGACAGCCCCAAAACATCACTGCTCTAGAGGAGATCTGCATGGAGGAATGAGCCAAAATACCAGCAACAGTGTGTGAAAACCTTGTGAAAACTTACAGAAAACGTTTGACCTCTGTCATTGCCAACAAAGGGTATATAACAAAGTATTGAGATGAATTTTTGTTATTGACCAAATGCTTCTTTTCCACCATAATTTGCAAATAAATTCTTTAAAAATCAGACAATGTGATTTTCTGGATTTTTTTTTTTCTCATTTTGTCTCTTTGTTGAGGCATACCTATGATGAAAATTGGAGACCTCTCTCATCTTTTAAGTGGGAGAACTTGCACAATTGGTGGCTGACTAAATACTTTTTTGCCCACTGTACATTCATTACACACAGAGTGATGTATTTCAAGCACTTGTTTCTTTTAATTTTGGTGATTATGGCTTACAGCTAATGAAAACCCTCATTTCAGTTTCTCAGAAAATTAGAATATTAAATAAGATCAATAAAACTGATTTTTAATAGAAATGTTGGCCGACTGAAAAGTATGTCCATGTACCACTCAGCACTCGGTCAGGGCTCCTTTTGCATGAATTACTGCAACAAAGCAGCATGGCATGGAGGTGATCACCCTGTGGTTCTGCTGAGGTGTTATGGAGGCCCAGGTTGCTTTGATAGCAGCCTTCAGCTCGTCTACATTGTTGGTTGTGCTTTAAAAAGTGCTGTAAAATTTCCTGATAGACGGCTGTGCTGACTTTGGACTTGATAACACACAGTGGACCAACACCAGCAGATGGCATGGCTCCCCAGGTCAGGTGTCAAGTCCTGTCATTTGGAAATCAAGGTCCCAGAGTCTGGAGGAAGAGTGGAGAGGTGCAGAATCCAAGTTGCTTGTGATCCAGTGTGAAGTTTCCACAGTCAGTAATGATCTGGGGAACCATGTCATCTGCTGGTGTTGGTCCACTGTGTTTTATCAAGTCTAAAGTCAGCGCAGCTGTCTACCAGGAAAATTTTAGAGCACTTCATGCTTCACTCTGCTGATAAGCTTTATGGAGATGCTGATTTCATTTTCCAGCAGGACTTGGCACCTGCCCACACTGCCAAAGGTACCAATACCTGGTTTAATGACCATGGTATCACTGTGGCTTGATTGGCCAGCAAACTTTTCTGACCTAAACCCCATAGAGAATCTATGGAGGATTGTCAAGAGGAAGCTGAGAGACACCAGACCCAACAATGCAGACGAGCTGAAGGCCACTATCAAAGCAACCTGGGCCTCCATGTCACCTCAGCAGAACCACAGGGTGATCACCTCCATGCCACGCTGCACTGATGAAGTAATTCATGCAAAAAGAGCCCTGACCAAGTATTGTGGTACATGGACCTACTTTTCAGTCAGCCAACATTTCTATTAAAAATTTATTTTTACATCTTGGTCTTATGTAATCTAATTTTTTGAGTAACAGAATTTTGGGTTTCATTAGCTCTTGCAATAATCATCAAAATTAAAAGAAACAAACACTTGAAATAATGTATATCACTCTGTGTAATGAATCTATATGAGATATGAGTTTCACTCTCTGAATGGAATTACTGAAATAAATGAACTTTACAATGATACCCTAGCCCCGCGATGGACTGGCGATCTGTCCAGGGTGTACCCTGCCTCTCGCCCAAAGATGCTGGGATAGGCTCCAGCACCCCACCACCACCACCACCACCACCAACAGCCCAAAAAGGATCCAGTGGTTGAAGATGGAGGGATGGATGGATACTGTAGATGGATCGATGGATGGATACTATGGATGGATGGATGGATGATATCCTAATTTATTGAGGGGCACTTGTATTCCTCGTTTTACATGCACACACACACACACACACACACACACACACACACACACACACACACACACACACAAACAGATTTTATTCTTCTTGTAACTGCGGCAAAATCCACAGCCTACTAATTTTCTCTTTGTTTGGGGATCAGTGCTACTGACGTTGCTGTTCAGAGAGAATGCAAAGATTTTAAAAAGAGACCCTCCTTCTTCCTTCATAGTCCAGAATAACAACTGTATCTTAGCTGAATATGAAACCTCTAATTCTCGCTCTTTTTTATCTAATGCAGGCTGGTCTCAGATGTTACTGTGTGCTGTTAGAGAGGCGAAAACACGCTGCACTGCAATTAGTTGTTGGAGTGCTGCTGCAGAGGTCATGTAGCGCTTTAATTCCTCCCTGCGTCCCTGGGTGCTCTGCCTGTAATTGCCAGCTTCCCATTCTCAGCTGGACATGCTTGTTGCTGCTGTTCCCTCTCTGGGGGCTCATTGCTCCTGCTGCACCCTGACCCCTGCAGCCTGGTTTGTAACCTTTGGCCCACAGAAAACTGCCACATGCTTTGATGGCACAAAGAAGAATGCATCTATATGGCTTTGCCCTTTATTAGCGCAGGGTCATGAGAAGCTCTGTTAAATTCTGTGAAATCGTTGGTTGTGCTCTGTAGCGTTCACACTTTTAAAAAGCTTTCTCAGCATTTCAGGGCCAATTCTTCATGACTGTGAGAGGGCTGCGTTATAGCAGTGTCATCATCGAGGGTAATATTATGGTTCAGTGTGAGGCCACATTGAAGCAGTAACCAGAGAACTAATCAGGGCACATTGACAGACAGATGAAAGTGTTATCTTCTATTTAATTCTGTCTGTCTTCCCACAGGTTTGTAGTGGCCATGCCATTTGGGTGTTTAACAATCGGAGAAAAGAAGGATTACCACAGTCCTTCAGACGTGACAGATAAATATGACCTGGGGCAGATCATTAAGTCGTGAGTATCTCAACAACAGCACGAGCAGCCTCTTTTCTACAAACCCCATCCCAAAATGTCAGGACACTGTAAAAAATTGCAATACTTTGCAAATCACATAAACCACTGTTTTATTCATAAATAGAACACAGAACACTCAATTCAATTCAGCTTGTAGCCTGATTAAATTCATCATACTCCACACAAGTGTTTAATGTTGGAGATGGGAACATATTAAAATTACACTCTACAATTAAACTTTTAAGGGTTTTTTTAATAGATATATTTTGTCATTTATCAAGCATATAAATTCACATTTATCTCCTTTTTAATATAAAATAATAAAAGATGTTATGCTGTAACATATCAGCAACAGATTGTTAACAGCAGAAAAGTTATTGTGTTAATTTTAGTACCACCAAGCAGCAACACTAATGTAACTGATTGAAATTTAGGTTAAGCATTAGAATATACACTACTCACAAAAAGTTAGGGATATTTGGCTTTCGGGTGAAATTTATGGAAAATATAAAAAGTTCCTGCGACAGTGATATATTATGAAAGAAGGGCATTTAAGTAGAAGCATGCAATGGTGATTTCCTCATCTCAAACAATTTATTAAAACAAAAGCCAACAACAGTGGTGGGTATAGCACAACAATGACATGGTTTTCAGAAACACCCAGAAACAGACGCAGGCTCGAACAACAATAATGATCTTTTATTGAATGAGAGTGGATGTGTGCGCGTGTGAATGGTGTTGTGGAAATGTAGTGTAGTGCAAGCAGGAGTATGAAGACAGGACAGGTCTGGCAACCCTGGAACTACAAGAAGACAGGAGAGTTTGCTTCAGGCTGGCAGGTAATGATGTTAGTAGAGTTTTAGCAGTCTTACGGCAGCGAAGAGATAATCCAGCTCCGAAGAGATGACTTTCCAATACCAGCCCGGCGCCCTGTTGTGAAGCCATAGTGCAGCTGCGGAGTATTTACAGTTTGGGTGAAGGTGGCGTGTGCTCCAGCTCACCAATTTGCGAGGGGAGAAAGCAGCTGTTCACAGCTGAAGTCCGGTCTGCCACCAGGAGGAAAGGGAGGTCCGCCTGGAGGGTGGTCCACCTGTGCACAGGGGACAAGAAGAAGAAAGGCAGGTGCAGGTAAAAGCTCTGAGAAGGCTTACATTGCGTTGGGGAGATGGAATTCCCGTGATGAGAAGCAGGTGATCTGAGATGCACTCTCAAGCGTAGCGAGATGGAGGAAGACACTAGGGAGGAGGTCTTCCTGGGAGAAAGCATAGACGTCTCCGTCCTGACTACTGGACAGCGTTCCTTATAAAGCGCGCTTGATGAGTGAGAGCAGGTGTGCCCGCAGCTGTGAAAGATAATTAGGGCGAGGCACGCACACCGCAGATCACCACAAACAAAAAATGTCAATAACTTGTCATGTGCCCTTGAGCATCAATTACGTCAATTGAGCATCAATTATGTCTCATGCTGTTCACAAGTCGACTTACTGTCTGCTGAGCCATTCCACTTTTCTTGAAAGGCGGCCCTCAGGTCATTGAGGTTGTGGGGTGCAGGGTTACAAGCCTCTACATGGTGACTCAGCTGATCCCGTAGGTTTTCTATGGGATTCAGGTCAGGAGAAAGTGCAGGCCACTCCATTTGAGATACCCCAGCCACCAGGAGCCATTCCCTAATGATGCGACCTCGATGAGCTGGAGCATTGTTGCCCATGAAGATGATATTAGGCCTGTGTTGTTCATGCAGGGGCACAATGACTGGATTAGTTATTCAGGTAGTATCGGCTTGTCACTGCACCATTCACAAGGTGTAGGGCAGTTCTGTATTGACTAGACACACCTGCCCAGACTGTAACATGGTGACAACAGTGGCTGATGCATAGCGCTCACCTTGACATCTCCAACATCATTGGTGGCCATCATTTCTGCTCAGTGTGAGTCAACTTTCATCAGAGAACACCACTGGGGCCCACTGGTCTCTTGTCCAGCGTAAATGCTCCCTGGCCCATGCAAGACAATGACGCCTGTGCCTGGTGGTGTGGTCAGGTACCCTTGCAGGTTGTCGAGCACACAGACCACACTGATGTAAATGGTTTTGAATGGTCTGACATGACACCTGGGTGCCTCTCACCTCCCTTAAAGGCCAAATGTCACGTAATTTTTTTTTCTAAATGACAACGAATTTAGATAAAATACACATAGCTTAAACCAAATATTCATACCGGAGACCATATCACCCACCTGTATTTACATAATTGCACAAAATACACCAGGTGAAGGCCCCACCTTGCTTGCTGGCTTGTGACAGCCAGTCCAGACCACGCCCATGTTTTTGACATCACCAGTTGTACCCTGGCTGCCCTGCCTATCCACATTCACACTTATCAACATTGGACAATCATGACGGAAAGTGACAGCGATTATGAACAAATTAGTTTAGTTTTGTCTTTTTTTTTTTTGTCTTTTTTTTTGTCAGTGGTTCAGACAGTGACAGAGGCATTGAACCTTACCGGTTCGAGCCGTCCGAGACGGAATCAGATGCTTTGTCTGATGACAACAGTTCCAACGATGACCAGAGAGCAGAACCAGTGGAAAATGTCATTGAACTGGACATTAATCACCTCCAGAATTGCGAAGCCGAAGGGGTCTGTCGAGGGCGCCCCATAAATATTGATTTTTCGGAAGCCATTATTATTACAGTGGAGGAGAGCCGCTGCTGTCAAGAAATTGACCAGATCAATATGAAAATGGAGGCGCATACCTGTCAAGTGAGACGTTTTCGCCGTATTTTGGTGCCAAGCGCGGCTGTGGGGGACGGCGGAGTGGTGTGGGACACTTTTCTGGGAAATGTTTTAAATGTAGTTCGTGTTGTTATTGTCAAATATTTTAAGGAAAATACGGGGAAAATGCAATTTTAGCAAAAACGGGCGTATTGCCATTTCTGTACGCCCAAAAGAAAAATATACTGGAAAAAAAATTGAGTGTGTTGAGGAACACGTCCTGTCTGTGATCCCCCACAGCTGGTGCTGGCAGATCGCTCAGCCTGAGCTATTCTCACTACAATGAGAAGTGTGGAGTCACTCATTAGTTTGATTGTCTGGGCGGGCTGATCGCTCAGCGTGAGCTATTCTCACTACAATGAGAAGTCATTAGGACAATGGTTTAACACGTTCAGCTGGGCAGCGGTTGAGGAACAGAGAGATCGCCTTACAAATACAGAATTCTGCTTTTTTTTTTTTTATTTTGCGCCGGACGCTGAATTGTGTTGTTATTGTCAAATATCCATGAATCCTTAAAATATTTGACAATAACAACACGAGTTGCATTTGGGGCATTTCACAGAGAGGTGTCCCTTGTTGCTCCGCCGACCCTTATAGCCGCTTTTTACGGTGTTGAAGTACGGCGAAAACGTCTCACTTGACAGGTATGAAAACATTTCCCAGAGAAGTGTCCCTTATTACCCAGCTGTCCCTGATAGTCCCGTTTTAAGGTATGGGTGAAATATCCAATTTTTTCTTTCTTGTTGCTCACTTCAACCTTCCAGTCTCCATATAAACAATCAATTGAAATACCCCAAGCATCAAACTCGGGTACAATCGATTTCGTCACTTCCGCCTTCTTCCCCAGGCGATTCCAGGGGCCGTGTCAGGCCAAGCGCGGCAGTTTTAAATTAACAAATATTCCGTTGTTACTGAAGCATATGCACCAAGACCCGAACGGATCGGTTCCCTTTTATATCTAGTTTCAAGATATTTAAAGTACCCTGTTACGTGACATTTGGCCTTTAAATGTGCCTTGAGTTGAGTAGCATTCATCAGCCAGTTCCCCAGGGCACTGTTCACAATGGAGCGTCATCAGTGTGGGATGTGGCCAAAGGACGTCCACTTCTATGCCTTTCTGTGACTCTTCCAGTCTCTCTGTATCTCTGTTGCAACCTGCTGATGACACACTGTGAAACTCTAAACTCAGTGGCCACTTCCCTCTGAGAACATCCTGTTTGAAGCCTCGCACTGGCGAGATACTGTTGATTAGTTGTGAGGTGTCGTCTTGGTCTCATGGTGTCAAAATGTGAACAGCATGACGAAGAGGACTGTTTAAATACCAACTCTAATTGAACCAGAAAATTTATTGGTCGATTCATGTATCAAACGTCTGTTGTGAATTTTGCCAGTAAGCACCTTGTTAGGGAACCGCAAGTTATGCAAAAAGTATTGCAACATTGAACAGTTCGACATATGCATTCAAAAGGTTAGAGAAGGTCAAATTCAATTCACCTATAAAGGTTATAGTGCATTTTAGGTGCATCTTGAAATTTCACCTGAAAGCCAAATATCCCTAACTTTTTGTGAGTAGTGTATGTTGTATGTGCACTAATATCAAGTAACACTTTATCATTTTTTATAATCTGTCACTAAATTGTAAAGGACAGTCTGAACTCTGTGAAAACATCACAGGAAAAATACATTTATAAAAGATGATAGTTTATGTCCAGTATGATTTTAATAAGTCTAATATGTAGCCCTAATAACAGTCACAGACATCCGTCCTCCATCACAGCTCTAACATATAGTTAAGTTATATTTCAATCATTTTCTGAAACACCTACAGCTTCCCTCACCATCACAGCCATGGGACAGACGGAAAATTGTCTTTATTTGTTTGAAATGATTTCAGAGTGTTTTTATCCTCCAGAAGACAAAATTTGGCGCTAAAAGAAAAAACCCCCCACAAAGATCTTCATTTATGGCAAGAGTGTTCACTCTGTCAGTCTGGAAAGATTTTATGAAGAGTTAAATATGCAGAATAAATAAAATCAGTTATCTTGTAGAGAGAGGAATGATCAGACGAGGCAGTACGGAGCAGAGCAGACTTTATTAATCTCTCTCTAACATCAACAAGAATAAGAAGCCTCAAAACCAGGTCGCGGGCACCTCTCTTCTTATACCATACAACTCGCCCGGCGACCTGAGGTGTTTGCATTAACATGCATACATTTACCATGACAATTCCCTTTGTCACTGTTTGCATTAGCACACATACATCTACAATGACAATTCCCTTTGTCACCCAGCCTGTCGGTGCATTATTATGCAGACCAGAGGAGAATGCATATTCTCATGCGAAAACCATAGACTGCCTTGCATATCCGTTCCTCAGCTCTTATGCATCTCCTCCTGCCGTGCCATTCAGTCTGAGTAGAGAACGTATTGACCAGGTCCCCACACCACGCCTCCCAGAAACTCAGACTGGGCCTTAACCCTCATGTCCTGTGGGCTTCAGTCGCCGTCCGTAGCGGCTGTAACGGGGGGTCGGCAGCAACAAGGTGCTGCTGTGCCGGTGGGGCGCTCCTGGAGGCGCGTCCGTCTGTGGGGGGACATGGGGGGGGGGGCATCTTCAGCATGCCATTGTGACTGAGCTGACGAGTCATTTACCTGGGGCGTTCTCAGTGGGGGTCGTCCACGCCGAGGAGCTCGGGCCAACAGCATCTGCTCGTCTGCTAAAACGAAGGTGGGCTTAAGCCTGTCTATACGGATTGTTTCACTGCGTCCCCCCCCAAGTCTAACACAAAATGTTTCTCCCCAGGTTCCAGCACTCTGAACAGGCCGTTGTAGGGCGGGCGCAACGGGGTCCGGTGGGCATCGTGCCTGACAAACACGAACAACGCGTCCTTCAAGGTCTTTGGCATGAAAGCGCAAGGAAAACAGTGGTGGGCCGGGCTGGGTACCGTCCCTGCCTCTGGCTATGTAGTGAAAGCGGGGATGGATCAGTGTTCGGCACGGGGTTGTCCAGCAAAAACTCTCCAGGGAGCCTCAGCGGCTGGGAAAAAAACAGCTCTGCTGGGGAGGCCGCCAAATCCTCCTTCGGTGCTGAACGCAACCCTAATAGAACCCACAGCAACCGGTCCACCCAATTTGCATCCGTAAGCGAAGCCCTGAGCGCTGTTTTAAGTGACCTATGGAAACGCTCACATAACCCATTGGCCTGGGGGTTGTACGTGGTCGTACGCCCAGGCTCCGGGTCATCGTGTACCAGAGGTCGGAAACGAACTGGGGGCCCTGGTCGGATGTGATAGCCAAAGGGGCGCCAAAACGTGCCACCCATGTCGTCAAAAAAGCTCATGCAACTTCTGCGGACGCGGTGGAAGCTAGCGGGACTGCCTCGGGCCAGCGCGTGGTGCAGTCCACCACTGTCAGGAGGTGTGTGAACGCCTGCAATG
Organism: Pholidichthys leucotaenia; assembly: GCA_020510985.1. Lineage (NCBI taxonomy): Eukaryota > Metazoa > Chordata > Actinopteri > Cichliformes > Pholidichthyidae > Pholidichthys > Pholidichthys leucotaenia. Next base: position 198,990,080 of record CM035837.1, read on the forward strand.
GTGGGAGGGGGCCCACAAGGTCCACGTGAACATGGTTGAGCCTCTTAGCCAGGACATGGAACGGCTCAAGAGGGGCCTTTGTGTGCCTGTGCACCTTGGCTTGTTGGCATGCTACGCAGGCTGCAGCCCACTCTTTCACCTGTTTGCGCAGGCTCAGCAAGAGGAACTTTGCTCCCACCATTTTGACTGACTTGTGCACTCCTGGGTGTGCCAGGGAGTGAACTGACTCAAAAACACGGTGGCACCAAGCGCATGGGACCACCGGGCACGGTCAGCCTGTGGAGACGTCACAGATTGGGGGTGGGGGGGCATCTTGCAGTACTTTGCTCTCCAGCCTTAACCCTGTTGGTCCAGAATGGAGCGCACAAACATCCACATCGCCGATCTGCTCGGCGGCCATGGCCGTGTAATCTATCCCTACGTAGACTGGGGCCACTAATGCATGCGAGAGGCAGTCTGCCACCACGTTGAGTTTACCGGCCACATGCTGAATGTCCATCGTAAACTCCGAGATTGCGGCCAGCTGTCTCTGCTGCCAGGCCGACCATGGTTCCGAAACCTTGGCCATCGCGAACGTTAGCGGCTTGTGGTCCACAAACACAGTGAAGGTGCACCCTTCCAGCCAGAACTGGAAGTGGCATATGGCCAGGTGGAGAGCCAGTAACTCCCTGTCAAATGTGCTGTATTTACGCTCATTGTCGCACAAAGACCTGCTAAAAAAGGCGAGCGGCTGCCAAGAACCGGCGACGCACTGCTCCTCGACGGCCCCTATGGCCACGTCCAATGCGTCTGTAGTGAGCGCTATCCGAGCCGCCGGGTCCGGGTGCGTCAGTAGTGTGGCGTTTGCTAGAGCTGTTTTGACCTCGGAAAACGCCTATTCTCACTCGGGAGTCCAGTCAACTCTGTCCGCTGGGTTCTGTTTCTTAAGCGCAGCGTACAACGGTTGCATGAGCTGGGCTGTGTGGGGAAGGAAACGGTTGTAGAAGTTAACCATCCCCAAAAACTCCTGCGGCGCCCTGACCATCTGAGGCCGGGGAAAATCTGCTACTGCGTGCATTTTGTCCGGTAAGGGTATCGCGCCCTCCGGTGAGATGCGGTGGCCCAAAAAGTCGATTCCCGTCACCCCGAACTGGCACTTCGCCGGGTTGATTATTAACCCGTGCTCCCCCAACCTCTGGAAAACTGTTCTGAGGTGGGCTACGTGTTCGTCCTCTGACGCACTGGCCACCAGGATGTCGTCCAGGTGGACAAAAACAAACGGCAGATAGTGCAGCACCGCATCGTTGGAATGTCTGCGCCGCGCCTTTTAACCCGAAAGGCATGTGTAAGAACTCAAAAAGACCAAACAGGGTTATTACTGCCATTTTGGGTATGTCCTCCACTCGCACTGGGACCTGGTGGTAACCACGGACCAGGTCTATCTTGGGAAAAAATGTGTGCCCCGATGAGGTGAATGGAAAAATCCTGAATATGGGGGATTGGGTCGTGGTCGTGTGCTGTGGCGTTGTTTAATCTGCGGAAATCTCCGCATGGTCACCACAATCCCTTGGCTTTAGGCACCATATGCAGTGGGGATGCCCATGGGCTGTTTGAGCGCCTGATGATGCCCAACCTTTCCAAGTTGGCAAACTCCTTGCACACACTGGCCAGTTTAGCTGCGTCCAGGTGCCGAGGTCGTGCGAAAACGGCGGCCCCGTGGTGGTAATGAAGTGCTTCACCCCGTGTTTAGTGACGGCTGCCGAAAATGTCGGAACCGTGAGTGCTGCAAACTGGGCAAGTAGTGTGTGGAACTTACCCCCTGGAGCTGTGACTTTGGCTGGTGTTGTGGACCTGGCTCCTCTAGCTGTACAGGGCAGAGAATCAAAAGACATTGCGTTAATCAGGCGTCTGTTAGCCACATCAACTAATAGTCCGTGTGCACACAAAAATTCAGCACCCAAAATGGGGAAGTTACATGCCGCTATGATGAATGTCCATTGGTATGTACGGCCGTGCAAGGATATAGTCAGTGTCCTTTCACCAAAAGTCTTAATGTCTGAGCCGTTTGCAGCCGCCAGCTCGGGGCCGCTACTTCCTGCCAACCGGTCTGTGTAGGACGGTATGATGAGGCCCTTTTGGGAGCCGGAGTCCATGAGGAACCGTCTCCCCGAACGTGAGTCTGTCACATAGAGCAGCTTGTTTGTGTCACCGGCGGTCGCAGCTCCTACCAACTAGCAGCCCTGGCGTTTCCCGAGCGCTTGAATTGGCACGGTGGTACGCATCGGCGTGCATGTTCGCAGAGCGTGTCCCTCCGTGCTTCTTGGCTGCGGCCACCATCGTTGGCTCCTCTCCTCCACTGGCCATCTCGCTGGGTTCCGACGCCACTGCATTCACAGCAAAAACTCTGGTGGTTAGGATAATCTGATCTGCCTCTTGTGCTAGCGCCCGGTAGTTGCGCATGGCCAGCGGCGGCGAATTGGCAAGGACCGCTCTGGCCGCTGTCAGGAGGTTCCGGAGGAAAAGGTGGGCAAAGAGGAAATGCCCGTCATCTCTGCCCACTAATGCCAACATCTTCTCCATTAATTCGACCGCCGACCCGTCTCCCAACTCGGAGTGTGTCAGGAGCCTTTCCACTCTCTTGCAGTCCGAGAGCGTGTAGCACCGGGTCAGCGCGGTTTTAGGAGCGTCGTATTTGTCGTGGGCTGGAGGCTGTTGGAGCAGGCTCGCCACCTGCTGTGTTGTGCGTGCGTCCAGTGCTGCAACCACGTAGTAGTATTTGGTGTCATCTGCCGTCACTCCCCGGAGTGCGAACTGGGCCTTGGTGTGGAGGAACCAAGACTTCGGGTCATGTAGCCAAAAGTCTGGGAGTTTGACCGAATTGGCGCATGCGGTGCTGGCACCTTCAGTCCGGGTCGTCTCCGGGGTGTTCGCCTCGAGTTCCATTGTGCGTCAAAGGTCACCAGTGTAGAGAGAGGAATGATCAGGCGAGGCGGTACGGAGCAGAGTAGACTTTATTAATCTCTCTCTCTAACATTAACAAGAATCAGAATCCTAAAAACCAGGTCGCGGGCACCTCTCTTTTTATACCATACAACTCGCCCGGCGACCTGAAGTGTTTGCATTAACATGCATACATTTACCATGACAATTCCCTTTGTCACTGTTCGCATTAGCACATATAAATCCACCATAACAATTCCCTTTGTCACCCAGCCTGTCGGCGCATTATTATGCAGACCGGAGGAGAATGCATATTCTCATGCGAAAACCATAGACTGCCTTGCATATCCGTTCCTCAGCTCTTATGCATCTCCTCCTGCCGTGCCATTTAGTCTGAGTAGAGAACGTACTGACTGGGTCCCCCCACAATCTGTCTGTAAGTCTTCAATTTCATTTATTTTTAATAACAATTTTGTTTGCAATGATATATTTTATTTTATCTAGTTTTCAATCCTAAAAAAAAACAGTCACGTTAATTAACCCCTTCCACAGCATGTGGGACACCATGTGGTGTATGGGGCGGCCCCTATCTCCATTTCACTGACCCTAGGCCACACAGCTACTGTGAGGAGTCAGTCCTCTTGTAGCTCTGTGCGTTATCGTTCCTTTCTCCATTCTATTATGCTGAGCACCAAGCTAGACAGCGCAAAGTACCATTTTTATATGGTCTTTGGTATGACCCGGCCGGGCTTTGAACCCACGACCTCCCAGTTGTGGGGCGGATGCTCTACCATCTAGGCCACCACTCCAGTAAAGAACAGTCATTAACAACCATCTTTTCTCTAACATTACATCTTTGACATGCAGCTCCACCTGCTGCAGAGGAAGTGAGAGATTTTTATAGAATGTCAGGCAGTATTAAAAGGCACTTATTGGTTGATGTTTTAATGGCTCATTTTTTGATTTATTTATTGCTCCTCCATACCAGTCCAGTCATTTTGCCTGGAACGAACTCGATACCAATGCTAAATATTGGACTGGCCCAGCTCTAAAAGATATTAGCTCATCTTGAACTTGGTAGCGCAAAACATTTCAGAAGAGCTGGAGCAGCTCAACAAGAGGCCAGAAAAGGGAGCCTAAAGAAATGCAGATTGCTGAATCTTAATGAGACTGTGCATCTCTAAGCGCTCTTTTTAAACACAGTCATTTTACTGGCCCCTTGCCCATTAACTTAGTTATTTGCAACATCAATCCATTTCTTTTTAGTACCACTTACTTTTTCAACCTTTTTGCCGCCTCTGTCCCAGCTGTTGTGAGAGTTGATATGTGTTATGTCTTATACTGTGAATAAAATAATTTATGATTTACAAATAATTACCTTCTGTTTTGAGATTTTAAACAGTGTCCCAACTATTTTTTTGGAATCGGGGTTGTATATTGACCTTTTTGATGCTTTCTTAGGCATTATCTATTTATTTATTTTGTTTCACTGAAAATGATTTACCATGAAATCCTTCATTTCAGGGAGGAGTTCTGTGAGATTTTCAGGGCCAAGGACAAAACCACGATGAAAATGTACACGTGTAAAAAGTTCCTGAAGAAGGACGGGAGGAAAGTCCGTAAGGCGGCAAAAAATGAGATCAGCATCCTAAAGATGTGAGTTGTTTTGAAGATTCAGTTTGTGTGGGGTTTTTTTCCTTTCAATGTTTCACCTTCTTAAGCACTGATTTCATACACTGCTCAGTGTTTCCTGACAGAACGGGACAAATAACACAAACCTTAGTCATTGTTTCAGAAAGCCTGTTTTTTTCTGAGGCTTTTTTCACAGCTTCTCTCTGATGATCAACTTTTCAGTAAAAGCACATTAGCATAATGGGAGCCTCAAACAATTTGTCCCTGACGGAAGCGAAGCAAAGAAGCGAGATGAAGATGAAGGTGTGATTTTTTTTATTTTTTTTTTTCCTTTCTCATAACAAGCCTTTCAATACACGGACTCCTATTCATTTGACAATAACACTTTAGACACCTCAACAGCAGCAATGTGCACTGCTCCTGTTTTTCACACTCTAATCATCAGCTGGGCGTTTGAGTGAAAAATCAAATACAGTTTGATGACAGTGTTGAAGCTGCAAATAATTGCTGGCAAAACATCAAGTGCAGCTTTGAATATCAAACTTCAATACACAGAAAAGAAAAACAGGAGTTCATTTTAATAATCATCTTTAATCTTCATTAAAACTAGTACGTACCCGTGCATACCCGTCCATGCCCGTAGAAACCAAGTATAAGCAAGTATTTCTGCATGCCCGTTGCTGATGGGTCTCCTCCTGTCTCAGACGGCTGTGTTGTTCACAGTCACGCCTGTGGCGTACTGCTGGAACCTCTTCGTTCAGACCACTGGTTGAGGGATAGGTGCATCGTAATTCCAGTTCATGGGCAGGATCATGAAAATAGATCTGCGTAAACCTGGAGAAAATCAGCACTTTGCTTGGTATTTTACACATTTGAAGTGTAGACTGGCATTCTTCAAGGTTACACATTTTTACTGTGTCAGCACCTCTTTAAAAACAACATTGCTGAGAAAGCGATGCTTTTGCTTAGTTTCTTCATCTTGAGCAACAATATGAAGACTGCTTGATCTGGCAACTCTGCTCGCGGCAACGTAGAATTGGCCATGGCTGCAGAAATCTGTTGTGCAGAAAACATGAAGCGCTGTAAAGGTTGTGACTTATAAGTCACCCTGTGACTTATTCACCTTGCCAATTTTGAGCCATATGACATCATAAAGACACATTAGTCTAGGCATCATGAGTGATGGTCTATATGACATCATAAAGACACATTTGTCTATGTGCTGTCATATAGACATCATATCTTTATGACGACATTGCGAGTCCTATGAACTCATCGCGAGTCCTATGATGCCTGAGTTCATAGGACGTCCTATGATGATCAGGCAGAGATCATAGGCTGTCCTATGATGTCCTTTAAACATGACAGACACACACACAGACACACAGAGATTTCTTGCTTTAGTAGAGTGATTGTCATTATACATACTAGTGCATACCCGTGCATGCCTGTAGAAACCAAGTATAAGCAAGTATTTCTGCATGCCCATAGAAAGCAAGTGTAAGCCAGCATTTCTGCATGCCCATAGAAAGTTACTGTTACCATGGCAACAGTAACCATGGTGATGTCTACCTTTGATCTTTGACATCATCATCCGTTCAGTGATGCCTGCCTTTGATCTTTGATGATATGTGTGTCTGGCAACAGTAACCATGGTGAAAGCTGCGTTTGTTTGCCATAGAAAGCAGGTGTAAGCAAGCACGTCTGCACTCGTTCAGTGATGCCTGCCTTTGATCTTTGATGTGCCATAGCGAGTGCTATGGTCTTTGATGATGTCATAGAGAGTCCTATGATCGTGAGGGATGACTGCCTTTGATCGTTGATGATGTCATAGCTAGTCCTATGATCGTGAGTGCTGCCTGCCATTGATCACATAGTCAGACACCTGTCTATATGTCTATATGATGTCATCTAAACATATCTATATGATGGCATTGGTCTATATGACATCATAAAAACATCAAGGCAGGCATCATAGGACACTACATCATAGGTAGCCAGTCCTATTGTCTATATGATGGCATCGCCTATGTGACGGCATTGCGAGTCCTATGTAGCCTGAGATCATAGGATCATCATAGGACATCAGGTAGATATCATAGGCCGTTCTATGATGTCCTATGATCGTGACAGACAGACACACAAGAGATTTCTTAAATTTATAGAGTGATAAATAAATAAACCGAGAATTGGCTTTTGTCTTTGAGACTTGTTGCTTTCTGCCACTGAGCTAAAGATTCATAATGGCACCTTTACCATAGTAGTTGCACATTCAAGCAATATTACAGGAGAGGGAGTATGGCATCAATGATTATACAACAGTTAGCTCCGACCAAGCAATTTGATTGGACAATAGGGAACCCAGGAGTTACTATTCCATGATAACTGCACTCCAACGTTTCAATGAATATCATCATCATTAAAGCAAGAAATCTCTGTGTGTCTGTGTCTGTGTGTGTGTCTGTCACATTTATAGGACATCATAGGACGGCCTATGATCTCTGCCTGAACGTCATAGGATGTCCTATGAACTCAGGCATCATAAGACTCACAATGCCATCATAAAGATATATCTATGTGACGGCTCATAGACAAATGTGTCTTTATGATGTCATATAGACCATCACTCACGATGCCTAGACTAATGTGTCTTTATGTCATATGGCTCAAAATTGGCAAGGTGAATACTAAGTCACAGGGCCAGTCTTTACAGCGCGTTCGTGTTTTCTGCACAACAGATTTCTGCAGCCATGGCCAATTCCACGTTGCCGCAAGCAGAGTTGCCAGATCAAGCAGTCTTCGTATTGTTGCTCAAGATGAAGAAACTAAGCAAAAGCATCGCTTTCTCAGCAAAGTCGTTTTTAAAGAGGTGCTGACACAGTAAAAATGTGTAACCTTGAAGAATGCCAGTCTACACTTCAAATGTGTAAAATGCTAAGCAAAGCGCTGATTTTCTCCGGGTGCTCCAGTTTCTTGGTTTCTACGGGCATGCACGGGCCTTCCTGAATGGGGTCAAAAGCCACTTTTTGCTCAGATCTATTTTCATGATCCTGCCCATGAACTGGAATTACGACGCACCTATCCCTCAACCTGTGGTCTGAACAAAGAAGACAACCCACCAGATGGAGAGCAATAGAATGAGGAGAACTGCTGCACATCAGAAAAGATGCCGTGAACATGAAACACCTCAGGTTCCAACAGTATGCTGCAGGCATGACTGTGAACAACATAGCCATCTGAAACAGGAGGAGACCCATCAACAATGGGCATGCAGAAATACTTGCTTATACTTGGTTTCTACGGGCATGGATGGGTATGCACGGGTATGTACTAATGTATTAAGTAACCCTTAATTACTAACAGTAATTTACTGTCAAGCCTGTCAACTCTCAGTGAGAATTGCAATACTGTGTCGGATACCTTAATTTCCATAGTGAGGCGCTGTTTGAAAAGAAGTCTTACCTCCGTGACCCGGAAGTCCCACCCTTTTGAAGAAAACTTTATTCAGTTTACAAAGTCTGCCCTTGCACGTCTGTTTTTAAAAAAAAATAGGCAGTGCTAGAGTTGGGTTTATTGTCTTGCTTAACAAACCACAGTACCTTTGTGGTGATGGACTCTTTATTTCATCTAAAAATGCCAAGAACAAGTGAGCAAAGTGTATCAAAGCCAAATTGCTAGCATGCTAACTAGCCACCAACGCTATGGTACATGTGACCACAAACCCGACTTGACAGATGACCAGTATGTATTATAATCACTGACTTTTGCACTTGACAACATTTAATTTGTTTACATGTGTGTGAAATGACAATAGACATATTCTTTTCTGTATTATGCTGATTGAGGTGCTTAGCAGCAGTTACTGGGTATATTTAGAAGGGACAATTTTTCCTTGGTGGAGCAAAATAGCTGGTTAAACAAAGAAATCATAATATTTTGTCCAGTATTGCTGTCATTTAATAAATTGTGCTTGTGGAACTGTTGTATTAAAGCAATATTATACTCGAGGTTGTACAGTATCAATGAACATAGTAACGCATCAGGCATATGGCAACTCACACCCGGAGTTACTATAGTCATTGATACTGTACTCCCTCTCGTGTAATATTGCGTAACTATATCACTGCAATGATTCGGCTATAAGCCCAATGCAAAGCGGAGGAGCAAAGACATCACCACCGTTATATTACTGCATGACCTTGAGTGTAATATTGCTTTTATACAACAGTTCCACAAGCACAGTTTATTAAATGACAGAAAAACAGGACAACATATTTGATTTTTTTTTTTTAACCAGTTATTTTGTTCCACTGAAAAAAAATAGTCCCATCTGAATGTACTCAGTTAACGGTTGCTAAACATCTCAATGAGCATAATATAGAAAAGAATATGCCTATTGTTATTTCACACGCATGCAACCAAATTAAAAATTATCCAGTGCAGTAGTCAGTGTTTAAATACATATTGCTCCACAGGTCACGTTGACTTGCGCCGGTGGCTAGTTTGTTGTTGGCTTGTTAGTGATTTAGCTTCTGCGCATTTCTGTTCCATGCACTTCATTAGTTTTTTCTTGGCATTTTCAGATGAACCAGAGTCCATTAGCGCAAAGTTACTATGGTTGGCTTTTCGAGACAATAAATACAACTCTAGCATGTAAATTTTGTTGTAAACAAGTGTGAAATATCTATGACCAGATGGGCATAAAGGCAGGACTTTCAGGTGAGGGAAGTCTGGATTTTTAGGACTGTCTCTTTTCAAGCATTGCCTCACTGTGGAAATTAAGGTACCCAACAATTCTCACATACTGTATAAGAAGCCACTAATATTAACTTTAATTTAAAGATTATTCAAACACAACTGAAGTAGAGTCATGCATATTTGGTGAACCTTTCGAGTGTGATTACTGGGGAATATAGTAACTCCTGGAATCTCTGTTGTCCAATCAGATTGCTCGGTCAGAACTGTTGTATTAAGTAGTTTATATGAACTTTTCTGAGTCTCTATGATATAGCAGCAGAATTACAGTAACTCTGGTATTAGAAGCAAAGACGCTTTGGTATTTAGAGATGTGGGTCACACTGAACCTCAGACAGTCTGCTTTAGCACCTGAACTACAGTCAAAGAATATTTGCATAATTAAAACCAGATTAAAACAAGAGCTAATCATTATTTTCCTTATTTTGTGTCTCATGCTCAGAGGTAAGCACCAGACGGCGGCACCTCGGACACAGTCCAAGGACGGATAACTTTTTCACACATTGGGGAGTTGTTCAGAGCTCCTTGTGCAAAGATATAGAGTGATGATAATCAAGTCAGTGGCGGTGGTGCACCTGTGGGCTTGTTGCCAGCCGCCGGTCAAGTCTGGAAGAAGAGGAAGAATAAGAATAAGAACTCCCTATACAAAGATATCGAGTGATGATGGTCAGGTCAGGGGCTGTAATAGCACCTGTAGGCTGGTTGCCAACTGCCAATCAAATCTAAAAGAAGAAGAATGAAGTTATGAAAATGCTCTCTGAGCATTATCTCTGTCAAAATATGTCATATTTTGCATAAAAAAACAAAGCAATCACCAGTGTTTGGCAAGTTACTAAAAAATAGTAACTAATTATAGTTACTAGCTCCTTCTTTTCAAAAGTAATTGAGTTACTTTACCAATTACTGCATGATTAAAGTAACTAGTTACTTGGAAAAGTAACTTACATTACTTTTAAATGCATACTTAAATCATCTTGCACACACAGCAAGGTAATTTAATTAATGGATTACATTACGGGCTTAATGTCAGGCTGAAAACAGACTTTCAGACAGAGCTTTTAGAACATGTTCAGTCTGCTTTATCCTACCTTGAGAGGTCTTATTGTGGAAAAAATCTGAAGAAAATCAACACAAAATTGCTCACCGTCCAGCTGGCTGAGGGAAAGTCACTGTTACCACATCTTCAGTCTGTAATGATGTATCTTTCAATCAGTCAGTTTAATTCTTCCTGGGTCACAAACTGTCCATATGCATACCTGTGCTTGAAATCCACCGTGGGTGTTGAGAATACAGTAGATCCACTTCACGGTGTTGTTAGCATAGCTGGCTGTTACTTAGCACTAGCTTTGTCAGAGCTTTGTTGCTGTTTCAAGCACTTCTGAAGATTGCAGTAGGTCTCAACCAGCATTTAGTTTAGTAGTGCTACCGATGATCGTGTCGGACACACAGTCCCAGGTTCTCACAAACTGTGGCCAGTTAGTGAGATAGTCCAGGATCCATGATGACAGGTGCTGGTCCACCCCTGCGCACAGCAGCTTGTCCTTCAGGATCATCGGTTGGATGGTGTTGAAAGCACTGGAGAAGTCAAAGAACATGATCCTCACCACATTCCCGGGCTTCTCCAGGTTGGACAGAAAACGGTGAAGGAGGAAGATCACTGCATCCTCCACCCCAATGCCATGCTGGTAGGCGAACTGGAGTGGATCCATCGCTGGTCCCACCAGGGGGCAGAGGTGAGCAAGGAGCAGTCTCTCAAGGGTCTTCATCATGTGGGACATCAGGGCCACTGGTCTGTAGCTGTTCAGGTCTTTGGGGCGGGAGGTCTTCGGTACAGGTACCACACAAGATGTTTTCCACAACTGTGGTACCCTCTCCAGCTTCAGGCTCAGGTTGAAGAGGAGCTCCACAATCCCACACAGCTAATCTGCACAGGACTTGAGGAGCTTTGCGCTGATGCCGTCCGGTCCCGACGCCTTCCTCGCCTTGATCTTTCTCAGCTCCATCCTCACCTGGGTCTTAGTGAGGGTCATGTTGGGGGTCTGTGTGTTGGGAGTGGGGGGGGTGTTGGTGGAGTGGGGTGTGGACAGCAGGACTCGATGTCTTTAGAGGCAGCAGTTGTTGTTGTGCAGTTGGGGGGGGGGGCGGTTGGTCAAACCTATTAAAAAACAGGTTCAGATTGTTCACCCACTCCCTGCCCCCCACGGCCTGGGAGGAGGTATTCTGGAGCCCAGAGATGGTTTTAAGGTTTCTCCAGACCCCGCTGATGTCGCTCTGTTGCAGCTTGTCCTCCATCTTCTTCCTGAAGCTGTCCTTGCCTTCTCTGATCTTCCTCCCCAGCTCCCTCTGTACGGACTTCAGCATCTCCCTGTTCCCCGACCTGAAGATCCTCTTCTTCTCTCTCAGAAGTGTTTTTATCTCAGGGTTGATCCAGGGTTTGTTGTTCGAGCAACACCGTATGGTCTTGGTGGGTACGATGTTGTCCACACAGAAGCTGATGTAGTCCGTGATGGTGTGAGTGAGGCCATCGATGTCCTCACCATGTGGATCGCAGAGCTGCTCCCAGGCAGGTAATATAAAATGAATAAAAACATCTAACTCAACATTAAGGTCAGGATTATGCAAGGTCTTTGAAAATCAGTGGGAAATTGCTCTGTTTGTACTTTCATGTGCTAAGATTATTAAGAAAATTACCTTAAATGGAAGCACTGACTTGCTCTCTGACCATTTCAAACTAAAAGGAAATGTGACAACAGATATAAAAATGCTGGGAGCTGCCAGTAGTACCCCTCAGCCTCTTTCTTTGTTGTTGAGATGTAGTTTACATGGCATTTTGATCTTAACTTTTCACCTTGCAATTCCCAAAGCAAAGTGACAGTTCAGAGTCACAGGGTGAACCTGTATACCAAGTTTGGTGACCCTAGCTTTACTCGTTCAATAGTAATAGGTCATAGATTAAACCAACATTGACCTCGGACCTTTTGGCCCTCAAACCCATAATCACAGGTCAGCGTGTCAGAGTGAACCTGTGTACCAAGTTTGGTAACCCTAGCTCAGGGGTCTGCAACCTTTGCCAACCAAAGAGCCATTTTGCCCATCTCCAACTAAATCAGAAGTGGCTGAGGGCTGCAAGGGCAATTTGACCTTTAAAATAAAGATTATGCTGCTAATCCACCTTATTCCTGGGGGTGCTGCTGTAGGAACGATTATGGGCGGAGCTTCCGGTTTCGGCTGACGTAGTGTTAAATCAGTCAATAAGAGTGGAGTAGCAGGGGCATTTAAAATAGCGTTTTTAAAAGTTTTTCAAATTCATTTTAATGTATAGTCCACATACTTGTTTTGCACTCAAGTGGCAGCTAATTTCAGCTCTTCTAGTTTTTGTATTTTTGGAATGTTTTGGCGTAGTTCTGGTACTTGTTGCTGGTGTTTGTGGTTGTGCCAGACTGGATAAATGGAGGCTCCTCATCGCACGGTGACAGACGACATCCAAGCACAGTATTGTGGCGTATGTCTGCTCTAGGGTAAATGTGATTATGTCCAACATATTTTAACAAAATACAGCCTGTCATGTGCTGGCGAGCGCTCGCCCCCTCCTTCCTGTGCACCGGCTGTCTCATCACATGCACCTGCTGATTCCTGCTTGGCCAGCGTTTATAAGGAAGCAATCTTCAGTGATTCAGCACTGGCTCGTTTGAGTAGACTGCTCAGCAGACAGCTCCTTAGTAAGTGGTTGTGTCTCCTATGACATTATCTAACAATCTCCTCTCCTCCACCTTTTCCAGGTTGCTGCCAACAAAGCGGTGCGTCTGCGGGGATTTGGCGCGCTCGCCAGCCTCTTGCTCCACCTCTAAACAGCCTTCCTTCTCCGCCCGGTCAGACCCGTTCATCATACCCATCCGGCAGTTCTGCCTGCTGGTTCATCTCCTTCACTGGGTTCTGTGCCAGTCTCTTCCTATCTCTCACGTGAGTGGCCATTGATTATCTAACCCGACCGCCTGATCTATTAGGCCGTCCAAGGTGGCGGGAACGGCATAAACCACCAAGTCATCCCGGAGATGAGGATTCAGTCCCCGGAGAAACGCACTGCGTAGCGCAACCTCATTACACCCCAAATCTGCTGCCTCAACTCGGAACTCCACCGAGAAGTCGGCCACCGACTGACTACCCTGGCGGAGTGACATCAGGTATATCAGGAATATCATAATGTTCCCTTCACTCTCGGAACTGTCGAAGGTGAGTGTAAACTCAGCCACAAACTGGTCAAACGTAGGTGGTGAAGCTCTCTGACTGTCGATAACAGCCCACGCCCAACTAAGGGTTCCCGGATGACATTTCTAAAATGTCATCCGGGAACTCCCCCTGCACCTGCCCAAAATAAAGCCGTATTTGACATAAGAAATCTTTGCATTTCCCCACCTCCCCCAAGTACGGAGCAGGAGTGGAAATAGCAAGGGTCTAGTAGTAGTAGTAGATTAGTTTATTTGACAGGGACAGTGCAATAGGGAACAATGGAGGAAGAAGGAGCAGGTGGAGGTGGAGTAGCCGGGACAGCCACTCGGCCCAATTGATCAGTAAGGGCACTCAGCTGCTGCGTAATTGCCTGCAGCAATTGAGTGTGCTCAGCCACCTGCCTCTCTGTAACGTTGAGGTGGTGGAGCGCGGAGTGATCGGTTGGTGATGATGCACCTGCCAGGTTGTGACTCTGGCTGGCTCGTTCTGTCATACTGGCTGGACAAGCAACCTGAGTGCAACGTGCAATCACCAAGCAAGCACACAAAAAACATTTGACCTTTTATTAGAATATTCAAAATGGCAATCTTGAGGAAAAACGCCAGTCACTCGCCAGATAAGCAGGATAGACGAGGCTGGTTAGAGAGGAATGGAGAATGAATGGGAAAACAAATAGTTAATCAGTACCATGAACGCTCCCGGGAGCGCAGAGCCTCCTCTCACCCGCCCGTTACTCGCTCTCTCCCAGCATCTACTGACCGAGGTGAGTCCGACTCCGCCCCCGAGCCAATGGAGCTCAGCTCTGCTCGCCTCCCATGAGCAGAGGTTGAGCGGCAGATCGGGGCGTGTGCCTACTGTGGTTCTTTGAATCACAAGTTGGACACATACCACCTACGGCCCAAAAGAATTGGCCTGTCAGTAGCCGTGGGGGGTCTGGCGGGCAGGACTCAATTCGATCCCCCCAGTAATTTCTCCATTTCCGCCCTCATCCAACTACCGGGGGTCGAGAGGAGGGTCTCCGCCCTAATTGATTCCAGAGCGGAGGGTAATTTTGTCTCATCCAAGCTGGTGCATGAGATGGGGATTCCGACAGTTAAACTGCCGGCTCCCCATTCCGTGCGTACCCTTTCTGGCCAGACGGGGGCGTCCGTTACCCATTGCATGGCGCAGTTATCTGTCCTTTTGTCTGGTAACCACCGGGAGAAGCAAACTTTTTATGTGTTTCCACGAGCTTCTCATGCGGTGGTACTGGGTTACCCGTGGCTCCGGAGGCACAATCCAATTATTAATTAGTCTCAAAATTCCATCACCTCCTGGAGTCCCAACTGTTTGGCAATCTGTCTAAATTCAGCCAAGTGTTCTCCGTGCCTCCCCATCTCCTCGCCTCAGGTTGAGCCGCCGGACCTCAGCCTCGTACCCAAGGTCTATCACGACCTCGGGGAGGTCTTCAGCAAGTCGCGAGCGTTAGTGCTTCCTCCGTATCGCTCGTGCGACTGTGCCATTGACCTCCTTCCAGGCGCGAGGTTGCCATCCAGCAAACTCTATAGTATTTATGGGCCTGAGAGAGAGGCGATGGAGAGGTACATTCAGGATTCGCTGAACACCAGCCTCATTTAGCCATCCTCGGCTCCCCTCGGGGCGGGGTTTTTCTTTGTAGGCAAAAAGGACGGGTCTCTGCATCCGTGCATTGACTATCGGGAGCGTAACGCCATCACTGTCAAAGACAAATACCCTTTGCCCCTGATGAACTCTGCTGTCGAGCTCCTGCAGCATTCACGTGTATTCTCTAAGCTCGAGCTACGTAACGCATACCATCTGGTTAGAATACGCGAGGGGGACAAGTGGACAACAGCGTTAAAAACATATCTGGGGCATTTTGAGTATTTGGTTATGCCTTTTGGGTTAACCAATGCCCCCGCTGTTTTCCAGTGTTTGATCAATGACGTCCTCCACGACATGCTTAATCGGTTTGTTTTCGTCTATTTAGACGACATTCTGATTTTTTCTTGCACACCAAAGGAGCACGAGACCCATGTTAGAGTCATGTTACAACGGCTCTTAGAGAACCAACTATACGTCAAGGCAGAGAAGTGTGAATTTTCTACATCTTCCACTTCTTTCCTTGGCTTTATTGTAGCGGAGGGAGAGCTGAGGGCTGACCCAGCCAAGGTGAAGGCTGTGCTAGATTGGCCAACCCCCCACTCCCACAAGGAGCTGCATCGCTTCTTGGGGTTTGCAATTTTTTATCACAGGTTTATTCGAAACTATAGTGGGATAGCACAGCCTTTAACTAAGCTGACTTCTGTTAAGGTGCCATTTGTATGGACCGAGGCAGCTGAGCAGGCCTTTAACAAATTAAAGGGCCTGTTCACTGGTGAACAAGTCTTGGCTCAGGTCGACCCTCAGCTCCAATTCACCCTGGAGGTAGGTGCTTCAGAGATGGGGGTGGGCGCTGTTTTATCTCAGCGTTCTCCCCGGACTTGAAGCTCCGCCTGTGTGCATATTTCTCTCGGCGGCTCACCCCGCCCGAGAGGAATTACGATGTCGGGGATCGCGAGCTGCTGGCCATTAAATTGGCATTTGAGGAATGGAGACACTGGCTGGAGGGAGCTACTCACCCGGTAGTCATGTGGACCGACCACAAGAACTTGAAGTATCTGCGGTCGACCCGCCGGTTTAATCCTAGGCAGGCTCGCTGGGCCTTATTTTTCCAGCGCTTTAACTTTACTGTCACTTATAGGCCCGGCTCCCATAACGGGAAGCTTAATGCTCTCTCCAGGCAGTTCAGTCAGGATGTGGCTGACCCCCCTTCCTGCCCCCAGTCCATTCTCCCGCCTTCGTGCGTCCTGGGAGCCCTCACCTGGGAGATCGAGAATAGAGTCCGCCAGGCCCAGTCCTCAGACCCCGAACCAGCGGGCTGCCCCCCCAACCGCCTGTACGTCCCTGCTGCCCTCCACAGCGAAGTCATCCAGTGGGGGCACACTGGACGTTTCGCCTGCCACCCGGGGGTGGTGCGGACTATTGACATTATCAGGAGGGCGTTTTGGGGGCCCACGTTGCGGCGGGACATGCAGGAGTACGTTAAAGCCTGTCGGACATGTGCCCAGAACAAGTCTTCCTCCACCCCCACCCATCACTGGTCTTCTTCACCCCCTCCCCATCCCCAGTCGGCCTTGGTCTCATATCACTATGGATTTTGTCACTGGTCCTTCCTCTTCCCACGGCAATACAGTGATTTTGACCATCATGGACAGGTTCTCCAAGGCCATACACCTGGTTCCCCTCCCCAAGCTGCCATCCGCCGCCAAGACTGCAGAGCTTCTTTCCTACCATGTCGTCAGGTTCCATGGTATTCCTACGGACATCGTGTCTAACCAGGATCCACAGTTCACATCACGAGTCTGGAAGGCCTTCTGTCACTGTCTGTGTACCACTGTCAGCCTCACCTCCAGCTACCATCGCCAGAGCAATGGGCAGGCTAAGCGTGCCAACCAGTCCCTGGAGGCCGCCCTTCGTTGTGTGGCAGCCGACGACCCCGCTTCATGGAGCGCCCATCTAACCTGGGTAGAATATTCACTGAATTCCACGGTCTCCTCAGCTATGGGCTGATCACCTTTTGAAGCGTCTGTGGGCTACAACTCCCCCCCCACCCCCGCTCTCTATGGCTGAGAGAGAGGTTGGCGGTGCCGTCCGTGGGGGCCCACTTTCATCGCTGCCGCCAGGCCTGGAGATCCACCAGAGCAGTGCTTCAGCGTGCCACCAAGCGCAATCAGCACTACGCTGACCGCAAGAGGGTCCCGGCACCGAGCTACGAGAAAGGACAGCAGGTCTGGGTGGCCATGGACTAGGTCCCGCTGAAGGCGGAGTGTCGCAAGCTCATTCCCCTGTTCGTGGGCCCCTTCCCCATCACAGGCAATGTCGGCGACTCTGCTGTCCGGCTCCAGCTTCCATGGACGCTTCACGCGCACCCTACCTTCCACGTCTCCAAAGTGAAGCCCCTCTCTTCCAGCCTCTCTGCCCTCCCCCGAAGTCGCCCCCTCCTCCCAGGATCCTTGACGGACACGTCACGTACACTGTGAAGGAGATCTTGGATGTACGTCGTCGGGGCTGGGGCTTCCAGTATTTGGTCGACTGGGAGGGCTATGGCCCAGAGCATCAGTCATGGGTCCCCTGGTCCAAGATCCATGACAAAGGGATGGTCTGGGACTACCATCGTGCTCACCCGGAGAAGACTGGGCGACCATCAGGAGGCGTTCCTTGAGAGGGGGGCACTGTCATGTGCTGGCAAGCGCTCGCTCCCTCCTTCCTATGCACCGGCTCTCTCATCAGATGCACCTGCTGATTCCTTCTTGGCCAGCGTTTATAAGGAGGCAATCTTCAGTGATTCAACGCTGGTTTGTTTGGGTAGACTGCTTAGCAGACAGCTCCTTAGTAAGCGGTTGTGTCTCCTATGATATTATCTAACAATCTCCTCTCCTCCACCTTTTCCAGGTTGCTGCCAACGAAGCGGTGCGTCTGCGGGGATTTGGTGCGCTCGCCAGCCTCTTGCTCCACCTCTAAGCAGCCTTCCTTCTCCGCCTGGTCATCATACCCGTCCGGCAATTCCGCCTGCTGGTTCATCTCCTTGGCTGGGTTCTGTGCCAGTCTCTTCCTATCTCTCACGTGAGTGGTACTATTTGTTTTCCCATTCATTCTCCATTCCTCTCTAACCAGCCTCGTCTATCCTCCACAGGGCTCCTGCTTATCTGGCAAGCGACTGGCGTTTTTCCTCAAGATTGCTATTTTGAATATTCTAATAAAAGGTCAAACGTTTTTTGTGTGTTCGCTTGGTGATTGCACGTTGCACTCGGGTTGCTTGTCCAGCCAGTATGACACAGCCGACTTTATTGCAGTGGAGACGTGCTGGTCGGAATGCACACCATGTCATTATGAGTACAGGCAATGAGAAGTCATAAACCATGACTTTTTCTTTGTTTGGTAGCGACAAAGTCCCAGGAAAACCCCCATGAGTGTCTGGTATCATTGGAAAGCTCAGAAATCATACTTTCTAAAAAATACCTATGTTTCTGTGGAAGACGTAATTCGTGTCCAATTGAATGCGAGTTTTCAACCTAGCCAAAATATAAACAAATCGTCTTTTTTCCAGGTCAGTTTTTGTGCACTTCCTACAAATTAAATATCATTGTGAAGATTTTTCAATGCAGACTATGGAAATAATGCTACTTCAGTTTTGAAAATGTCCTCAAAGTGACTCATTTTGCCAGCACGGGTCATTTATTTACAGCGTTAGCATCTTAGCAGCGGCGCTAACTAATGGAGCTGGCACCTAAAACCAAGCCCAGCAAAAACCATCTCCAGTGTATTCCATCTCCACAATGTAAAAGCTGCCAGAGAACTAAACATCCACCTGAGCGGACTCGAGCTTAACCATGCCCCAAATCCAACATATCTTGGAGTGACCCTTGACAGGACCTTATCCTTCAAGGAACATCTAAAGGGGACGGCTGCTAAGGTGAAGGTACGAAACAACCTGCTCTGAAAGCTCGCTGGTGTAAAATGGGGGGCAGCAGTCTCCACCCTGCGCACCTCAGCACTGGCCCTTTCATACTCTGTAGCAGAATATTGTGCCCCTGTCTGGTCCAGGTCATCTTACACACACCATGTAGACACCCAGCTCAACACATCCATGAGAACAATAACTGGAACAATCCACTCAACACCACTCCCCTGGCTCTCCGTACTGTCAAACATAGCCCCTCCACACATCCGGCGAGCAGCATTAACTCAAAGGATGCTCCAAAAAGTTAAAGATTCTCCTCACTTACCAATCCATGCAGATATCTACACCCCACCCACTACCCGACTTTCATCCAGACGGCCGATTTGGAAAAACCCTCCCCCAGCTGACTTTACCATCCAGACAGCTTGGCAAGATGAATGGGAGACCAAGGAGGTCCCAAACAAACACCTGGTGACAAACCCCAACCAACAGGTCCCGGGCACCAACCTCCCAAGGAGACAGTGGTCTACACTCAATTGCTTCAGGACTGGACATGGCCCCTGCTTGGCCAGCCTTCACAGATGGGGCAGTAGCCCTAGCCCACTGTGCGCATGTGGAGAAGACCAAACAATGGAACACATCATAGAGGCTTGCCCGCTCCAAAGACTGGAAGGAGGATTACACACCCTCCATACAGCAAACCAGGAGGCAACTGCTTGGCTTAAGGACTTTGCATTCGCTAAATAAATAAATAATGGAGCTACTATCTACGAAGCCACTTTTTAAGGTCATCTTTCCATCCCTTCATAGTCGTGGGAAGTGATATGATTATGTTACTGTTTTGAGGCGCAAGAGGATGTGTTCCTGCATTTCTGATGCCGAAGTCATTGTTTTTAACAAGGAAAAGTGTCCCGTTTCAGTGACAATCATATGTTCTAAACTAGTACTGGAAGTTGCTACCATAATTCACACAAGGCATCATGGGGCCTAGGAATAAGGTGGGTAAAGTTTTTTCATATACATATACATAGCTCTGAATATTATGTGGCATTAGTGAATACAGCAGTGTAAAAAAACTGTCAAGCTTTATAAATAGCTTCATTTGTGAAATAAAAGTATTAGAAATATATTACAAATTGTTTTGTGCTGAAAAATAAATTTCTGAATATCTGACCATAATTTTTTGTATAGTTTTTAATTATCAGCACATTCATAAATTGTTTAAATCTGAAAAATATCATCCATCTCCTACTTTCAACAGTGATCACACAGCTTTAGTTCTTGATATTTTAATAAATTAGAGACCAAAGTTTTATTTAGAAGAAGCTACTTTTCATCCTTTTTATGTTTCCTCATTGCAAACACGGCACCCCCGAGGCAGACGTGTTTTCTCGTTCCGTTCTGGAATGCCAACTTTTTCTCCTTTGTTGCATGTTTGCTGCTCTTTCTACAGTGCATAAAGGTCATGCACTGCTAACATACGACCGACGGACACTACGGGACATTGCCAAGACAAGCAGTCATACGGAATTTACTGGCTTCAAACCACCCGATCTACAATGCATTGTGCAACCACGCAGCGATCAGCACCACCCCCAGGAAGGCCCCGAAGCACCGAGTCTGCGTGAGCATGCTGACCCCAAGAGAGCACGTCGGAAGCGGCGCAAGCGAGGTAAGAGAAGAGAGGGGGGCTACATGCTAGGCTAAAAGCTCACGCTAGCCACCCACTGCTACCTAGCCTCCTGCTAGCTATCATACGGTCTCTGGAAAACAAGCTAGATGAACTAAGAGTAAGGATTGAAGACCAGCGGGAGATAAGAGAGTGCTGCCCCCTAATTTTCTGTGAGGCCTGACTCTCAGACAGAGTCCCTGAGTGCGCCATTCAGCTACAGACTCACTCAGCACATCGGGCGGACCGGACTGAAGCCTGGGGTAAGACAAGGTGAGGGGGGGGCAGCATGTGTAACAACTCATGGTGTGGAGATGTACAGACTGTTTACAAGCACTGTTCGCCTGATGTGGAGATTTTACTGCTGAAATGCTGTCCCTATTATCTACCAAGGGAATTCACTGCTGTGTTATTGGCCACTGTTTACATCTGTCCACGAAACAACTACACAGCAGCACTACGCAAACTCCATGACATCATCAGCACAGTAGAGACGACCCATTCCAATGCTGTTTTTATTGTTTCTGGTGACTTTAACCAGTGCAATTTACGGACTGTACTTCTTAAGTATTACCAGCATGTGGACATTCCCACCCGCGAAAAGAACACACTGGATCATGTTTACACAAACATAGGTGGTGCATACAGAGCGGCACCCCGCACCCCATCATTACAGAGAAATTCTCACACTGGGTGCTAATTTGTACATTGCTCATTTGCACTTTGCTCATTTGCACTCTGTACATAGGGTTATGCCATCTCAGGTTCATATCATCTCTATTAATATACCATTGTCCATTATAGTCATCCAGTGAATTTTCAATTTTCATTCTTCTTGTTTCCTCTAGTTTAACTGTTTTAACTGTCCTAACTGCCTAATGTGTGTTATTAGTATTCATTAGTACAGTATTAGTACTTAGTATTAAGGTGTGTTTAAGATGTCTACATTAGGCAGAAGGCATGCCTAATGTGTGTTATTAGTATGTGTTATTAGTATTCATTAGTATTAGGTGTGTTATTACCTTATTAGTATTGATGTGTATCTATTACCTTGGCATTCATTCGGAGAGCAGAGTTAGAATTTCATTGCTCAGGAAATGCTGCATTTATTAACTGTGCACAGGATAATAAAGCCTTTGGATCTTGAATAATGCTCCGTATTCAGACCTATTAATATAATACGTATATATCTGTATCCTTCACCTGTTCTCCAGACTCTCCATTTAACAACAACTTGACAGTTGGTTGTCTGATATTCTTCTTTATTTTGGAATAAAACAAAAATAATTCTAAACAACTCTCTAAACTAACTTTTTTGTGTGGTACGCCGGCTCCACTGCCGAGAACAGGAAGGCTGTGCAGAGGGTCATCAACACCGCCCAAAAAATTATCGGTGGCCCTCTGCCTTCCCTGGAAGACATCTCCAGATCCTCCAGTCTCAGAAGGATCAAGGCTATCACAGGAGACCCCTCACTTCCATCCCACCACCTGTCTGACCTGCTCCCCTCTGGACGACGGTTCAGATCGATCAGGTCCCACACCTCCAGACTGACAAACAGTTTCTTCCCCTGGGCCATCAGGCCTGCAAACAGTCAGAGGCCCCACCCCCTCCCTCTGAACACTCACATACACAGAACTGAGGACCTTTTAATTATCACTATAACATATCTGTCTTTGCAGTCCGCACCTTCATGTATATTGACCCATCCGTGAAATCACTACTGTGTATATTTTCCATAATCTTTGGGCCATTTTTATTTTAGTTGTGTGTTTAATTAGGTGTTCTGTAACTGTGTTTTATCGAATCCTCTCAAACTTAATTGCACAGTAGCCCGGTGGAGCACTCACAATTTCGTTGTACTGTACAACTGTACAATGACAATAAAGCCTATTCTATTCTATTCTATTCTTTAAAAATCATTTGGTGCAAATTAAGCCAATAGGAAATTATTACAACTAAGTATTGGTTATAATTTTTTAAAAAAAGTGTTTCACTAATAGACAATCTGCACATATAATTCACTGTCCAAAACCCCACAGATAACAAACTAGCAGTTATCCTACAGACAAAAAGCTTAAAACATCCTTAAAAGAAAAGGCTCATTTCTATATCACTGTCACAGAATCTTCTCTCCTCTCTTTTTTTCTTTTTTATTTGCAGATTGTGAGGAAAAACTGTCAGCTGTGATTTCAGACAAGTATGTCCGGCTGAGGACATTTCATAATAAAAGCACATAACAGACACAACCATTCTGAAAACTGAATTGCTGTAGAGGGCTTTTTATAGGGTCCGCCCTCCAGTAGGTTCACCACCTGCAGGAGGGATCATGGAAGTCCGGTGCTATGTGGATTAGGTGGCAGTCAAAGGCGGAGACCTTGGCGGGACTGATCCCAAGCCTTTCTAAACTGGCTTTTGGTACATGGAATGTCACCTCTCTGGTGGGAAGGAGCCTGGAAGCTGGGGTACGAGATTGAGCGATACCGGCTAGATATAGTCGGCCTCACCTCAACACACAGCTCCGGTTCCGGAACCAGTCTCCTGGAGAGGGGCTGGAGCTTGGCCTTGTCTGGAGTTGCCCCGGGCGAGAGGCGACGAGCAGGGGTAGGTATTCTTGTATCGCCCCACCTTGCTGCCTCTATATTGGAGTTTTCCCCGGTGGACGAAAGGGTTGCTTCCCTGCGCCTTCGGGTTGGGGAAACGGGTCCTGACCATCATTTGTGCCTATGCACCAATGATGTTTCAGAGTACCCACCTTTTTGGAGTCTGTGACTGGGGTGCTGGAGGGTGCTCCTCCTGGAGACTCCATTGTCCTACTGGGGACTTCAATGCGCACGTGGGCAACGACAGTGAAACCTGGAGGGGGGTGATTGGGAGGAACGGCCTGCCCGATCTGAACCCGAGTGGTGTTCAGTTATTGGACTTCTGTGCTAACCACAGTCTGTCTATAATGAACACCATGTTCAAGCATAAGGTGTCCATATGTGCACCTGGCACCAGGACACCCTAGGCCGCAGGTCGATGATCGATTTTGTTATCGTATCATCAGACCTGCGACCGTATGTCTTGGACACCCGAGTAAAGAGAGGTGCAGAGCTGTCAACTGATCACCACCTGGTGGTGAGTTGGATCCGATGGCAGGGGAGGGAAGCCATTCAGACCTGGTAGACCCAAACGTATAGTGAGGGTGTGCTGGGAGCGTCTGGCTGAGGCCCCTGTCCGGGAGGTCCTTCAACTCCCACCTCCGGAAGAACTTCAACCACATTCCGAGGGAGTCTGGAGACATGGAGTCTGAATGGGCCATGTTCTCCACCTCTGTTGTTGAAGCGGCAGCCCAGAGCTGCGGCCGCAAGGTGGTCGGTGCATCTCGTGGTGGCAACCCCCGAACCAAGTGGTGGACACCAGTGGTGAGGAGGGCCATTAAGCTGAAGAAGGAGTCCTATCAAGCTTGGTTGGCTTGTGGGACTCCCGAAGCAGCTGAGGTGTACCGGCAGGCCAAGCGGAGTGCAGCTCGGGTGGTTGCTGAAGCAAACCAACCCGGGTATGGAGGAGTTCGGGTGAGGCCATGGAAACAAGACTTTCGGTCGGCTTCAAAGAGATTCTGGCAAACTGTTCGGCGGCTCAGGAGGGGAAAGCAGCTCCCCGTCCACACTGTGTATGGTGCGGATGGGACACTGTTGACTTCAACTGGGGATATCGTCGGGCGGTGGAAGGAATACTTCGAGGATCTCCTCAATCCCACTGATACGCCTTCCACAGAGGAAGCAGGGTTTGGGGACGAGGGGGATGACTCGCCTATCACAGGGGCTGAGGTCGCCAAGGTGGTTAAAAATCTCCTTGGTGGCGGGCCCCGGGGTGGACGAGATTCGCCCCGAGTACCTCAAGGCCCTGATGTTGTTGGGTTGTCATGGTTGACACGGCCTCTGCAACATTGCGTGGAGGTCGGGGCAGTGCCTTTGGCATGGCAAACCAGGGTGGTGGTTCCTCTCTTCAAAAAAGGGGACCGGAGGGTGTGCTCCAACTTTAGAGGGATCACACTCCTCAGCCTCCCTGGGAAGGTCTATGCCAAGGTACTGGAGAGGGAGTCCGGCCGTTGGTCGAACCTCGGATTCAGGAGGAGCAATGTGGTTTTCGTCCTGGCCGTGGCACATCGGACCAGCTCTTTACCCTCTCGAGAATTCTTGAGGGTTCGTGGGAGTTTGCCCAACCAGTTTACATGTGTTTTGTGGACTTGGAGAAGGCATTTGACCGCGTCCCTCGTGGATTTTTTTGTGGGGGGTTGCTTCGGGAGTAATGGGGTATCGGGCTTGTGTTACGTGCTATTCGGTCTCTGTACGACCGTTGTGAGAGTTTAGTTCGCATCGCCAACACTCGGTCGGAGTCATTCCCAGTGAGAGTTGGACTCCGCCAGGGCTGCCCTTTGTCACCGGTCCTGTTCATAATTTTTTATGGACAGGATTTCTAGGCGCAGCCAGGGAATGGAGGGTGTCATACTTGGTGACCACAGGATCTCATCTCTGTTGTTT
This sequence comes from Pholidichthys leucotaenia, assembly GCA_020510985.1. Classification (NCBI taxonomy): domain Eukaryota; kingdom Metazoa; phylum Chordata; class Actinopteri; order Cichliformes; family Pholidichthyidae; genus Pholidichthys; species Pholidichthys leucotaenia. The sequence continues at coordinate 199,015,306 of CM035837.1, forward strand.
GCAGATGATGTTGTCCTGTTGGCTTCATCCAGCAATGACCTACAGCTCTTGCTGGGACGGTTTGCCGTGAGTGTGAAGCGGCTGGGATGAGAATCAGCCACCTCCAAGTCCGAGTCCATGGTCCTCAGCCGGAAAAAAGGTGGATTGTCCTCTCCGGGTTGGGGACAGGCTCCTGCCCCAAGTGGAGGAGTTTAAGTATCTTGGGGTCTTGTTCACGAGTGAGGGGAAAATGGAGCGAGAGAGCGACAGACGGAGTGGAGCAGCATCTGCAGTGATGCGGACGTTGTACCGTCTGTTGTGGTGAAGAGGGAGCTTAGTTCTAAGGCAAAGCCTGTCGATTTACAGTCAATCTACGTTCCTACTCTCACCTATGGTCACGAGCTTTGGGTAATGACCGAAAGAACGAGATCGCGGATACAAGCGGCTGAAATGAGCTTTCTCCGTAGGATTGCTGGACTCACCCTCAGAGATAGGGTGAGGAGCTCAGTCATCGGGAGAGGCTCAGAGTAGAACCGCTGCTCCTCCACATTGAAAGGAGTCAGTTGAGGTGGTATGGGCATCTGATTAGGATGCCTCCTGGACGCCTCCCACTTGAGGTGTTTCAGGCACCGTCCCACTGGGAGGAGACCCCCGGGGCAGACCCAGGACTCGGTGGAGAGACTATGTCTCCCAGCTAGTCCTGGTGAACGCCTTGGTATCCCCTCTGAAGAGCTGGAGCAGGGGGCTGGGGAGAGGGAAGTCTGGGCTTCTCTGCTTGAACTGCTGCCTCCGCGACCCGGACCTCCGGGAAAAGCGGTAGAAGATGGATGGATGGATGGATGGGCTTTTATTTTTACATCACTCAGGTAGTATTGAGCTGTGACGGTGAAAATAAATTTACACTAATTCAGACTTTGGTCATGTCTGGTGAATCCAGCATTTATAGCGCAGGCTATTGAGCAAGTTATTGAGCAAGAATTCAAGGATTGTTTCTCATTTTTAAGGATAATTAAGGCGTTGATTTTAGGTTATCACATTTAAGACTTTTTATGGACCTGTAGACACTAATGAGGCGGCTGTTTTTCTACTTGTTTGTATTCTCGCAGAGAAATTCTCTCCATCAATGCATCTGTCCACACAAAATTACAGTAAACTCTGTTTTCCTCTGTGATTTTACTTTCTCTGGATTTGTTCATGTCTTACAAAGAGTGGCAAGAAGCTGCCTGCTTGTCCGTGCTTCTCCACATGCCACTGAGAAGAGCTGAGTGGCTGTCTGTGCAGCCGCCGTCAGATGTGACAGTCATGCATGGTTGACAACATAATAAATAATTCAAAAATATATATATTTTACATTTGTAAAAGTATGTGTTTCCATTGAGAAATGTATCCAATTACATAAACAAGAATTTAAAAAATAAATAATTAAAATGAGCTTCATTGAGATATAAGTGCAGGGAGCCACAGCATGAGGGCTGAAGGGCCGTGGGTTGCTGACCCCTGCCCTAGATTTACTCATTCTATAGTAATAGGTCAGTGGTAAAGCTAACATTGACCCCAAACCCATAGTCAGAGGTTACAGTCTAAGCTGTTCAAGATTTGTCTTAGATACAGTATCAGTTTGGAAAGGTTACATCTGTAGGATCATAATGTGTATATATAATATTAGTATGGTGGTGCCCTAGGCTAGGCAGGGGTGATGCCCTGCCTTTGGGGGGTGGCGTCACCTGGAGTATATAAGCCTGGAGCGGGAGACATATTGTCTCTTTACTGGGACTCCTGTACTCGCGGTAGGGTCTCCCCGTGTGTACATAGTTTTTGTTAATAAACTTTATAAAACGTCACCTCACCTCCTCGTTATTCGGACACATCATTTCTTTCTGTAGTTATCACATTTACAAGATTTAGGGAAAAACCTTTATTCAGACTCGTCTGAGGTTTTTCATAGATACAACTGTGGTATCAATTTGAAAAGCTTATGTCATTTTTTTCTCTAGTTATTGCATTCACAAGGTAGGTGTTGATGACGACACCCTCGCTGCCCATTCGCCTGGTGGGGTAACGACAATACCTCTTCTCCTTTTAGAGGCTGAAGGGTAAAAATGGGGACCCCTGCTCCAGCAGTATTTTATTGAATGTGAGGGTTAGTATATTCAGTGAATAAAATGCAATTAAAAGTTGTTAAAATATTCATCTTTTTCAACCTTACAACCCAACTGTATTTACAACCCTGTCTGTGTTTATTTAGTTGATGATTTTTTTGAGCACTTTAACTGAAGACCTGGGAGTATTACTGTAATGTGGTCTGCCATGCAGAAAAACCCATTAAAGATGTTTCTGCTTCAGTTTTGGTGAGTAAAACTCGAGTATTTGATGACTCTGCAATCTATGGGCTACTGGCACAAAGGCTTCTGTGTTTGATGCAGTACAGCTCTACTACTTCCAGTTTCTACATTCTATATTTGCAGTGAAGGAGATCTTGACAAAGTTTAACATCTCTGACTTTCATCTTATTAGTGAGATTAAATATTTACTACTGTGAAGGTGGGAAATGTTCCAAATAACTGTCAAACTATTTTATGCTAATGCCAACTTCTTTTTGCTAATAATCAACAAAAATTGTGTCTTTGCTCTTCAATTATTTCTTGCAAGTAGTGCTTAATCGTAAGTTACAGAAAAATATGTAATTAGTTAAAACTTTTTAGTTAATGCACAGCCCTAGAATATTTCATCATGTCCCTTTAAAGCAAAACTAAACTTTTTATCTAACAGATGACTATAGTCATACATGCTAGGTTTCATTATTATCATATATTACTGACTCTGGATAATATGATGTGTCTGAAAATGTTTGTAGGAAGGATGCTAATTCTCCCAAGCTAAAAAAAAAAATGACCTTAAGGCAAAACACAATGTAAACTGAACAGACAAGTTGACCAAATGCTAAACAACCGAAATATTACACCCCTAATAAATTCTTAACTCTGAGCTTTAAGGCTACTGACTATCAATTTTTAAAAATTACCTCAGATCATATTTAACTGTAAAAATATTCATTTTCTTTATCTACCATGCATTTTAACATGGGCGCCTATGAGATTTTGTCACTTTTGGAGCCAGCCTCTAGTAGCCAATTGAAGTACTACAGTTTTTTTATCCCCCACCAGTCAAAGATCAAAGGTGGCCTAAGCACCCATCAAACACCTGTTCCGCTGTGTGCACTGCAGGGGAGATGCGGGGCACTGACAAGTAGTGGGTGAGGAGCTTTTTTTCAAAAAACGGGAGTATGTGCATTTTAAATCACAACATAAACAATATTCTATGAAACAATAGATGTTTTTATATCGTCATCCCATATACAGTATATCACCATATTGCACAGCCCTAGTCAGGACTTAACTATCTGAAATTAATTTGCACTGAAGGGGGATGGGATGGCTTTCTAAATTCTGATGGATTTCAGCTGATTTCTTGGCTTCCTATGCCTTTTTGCACCTCTTTTTCAAGATTCAAAGGCTTTATTATCATGTGCACAGTTAAGAAATGCTACATTTCCTGAGTAATGAAATTCTTACTTTGCTCTCCAAACGAATGCCAAGTTAAAGGTACAGAAACAACAATTCTAATAGGTCATGACACACTAACACAGTAACTCAATCCTAGTACTGATGGATGCTAAGACACATACACCAACACACAGTTAGGCAGTAGAGGAATGAAAATGAAAGTCACCGGATGACTAAAGTGATAGTGGTATATTGATATAAGAGATGATGTGAACCTGAGATGGCATGAACCTATGTACAGTGTGCAAATGAGCATTGTGCAACAAGCAGTGTATAATTACAAATTATTGGTAAGTAGCAGCAGAGATGATATGGACATCAGACAGGTGATACTGTATCTACTGTACAGGTGAGCAGTGTGCAAATTTTGCAGCCGGTGTGTGAGTTCCTATATGCAAAGCTGTGTTAGAGTTTTGGGAGTTGTTGTCTGAATCATGAGTCTGATGGCAGTGGGAAAGAAGTTTTTCAGTCTGGATGTCCTGCATATCACCTTCTGTACCTCCGACCTTGAGGGTAGAAGTGTGAACAGTCCTGTGCTGGGGGGTGGGTGGGGTCCCGGAGGATGGCGTCAGCTCTCTTTTGGACTCTGAGGTGGTAGGTGCTCTGCAGAGAGGGGAGTGGAGTCCTGATGATCTTCTCCACTGCGCTGTCTTCACCAGTCTCTGCAGGCGTTTGCGCTCCAGGGCAGTGGTGCTGCCGTACCACGCAGTGATGCCGTTGGTCAGGATGCTCTCGATGATGCAGCTGTAGAAATTGTTGAGGATCCTGGAAGACATGCCGAAATTCTTCAGCCTCCTCAGAAAGTACAGTCGCTGTTGAGCTCTCTTGACCAGCTCTGTGGTGTTGTGTGTCCACTTAAGGTCCTCGCTGATGTGGATGCCCAGACATTTAAAGCTGCTCACCCTCTCCACCTCAAGCTTCTGGATGAACAGCGGCCGATGGGGTCTCCTCCTCCCTTTCCTCATGTCCACGATCATTTCCTTTGTCTTGTCCGTGTTGAGGGTGAGATTGTTGTCCTCACACCATGACACCAGGTTGGACACCTCCCTCCTGTAGGATGCTTCTTCATCACCAGTGATGGTTCCTATCACTGCTGTGTCATCTGCAAACTTTAGGATGATGTTGTCTTTGTGGGAGGCAACACAGTCATGGGTAAAGAGGCTGTAGAGGATGGGGCTGAGAACACAACCCTGTGGGACACCTGTGTTTGTGATGATGCTGGCTGAGGTCCTGTCAACCATCCTGACAGACTGGGGCCTGCCAGTTAGAAAGTCCAGTAGCCAGTCACAGAGGGTGGGGTGTAGGCCAAGTGAAGACAGTTTGTCGGTGAGTTTGTGGGGGATGACCATGTTGAAGGCGGAGCTGTAGTCGACAAAGAGCATCCTAATGTAGGAATCTTTATCTTCCAGGTGAGCGAGAGAATAATGGAGTGCTGCAGCGATGGCATCTGAGGTGGATCTGTTGGGCCGGTAGGCGTGCTGCAGGGGGTCCAGGGTGCCCGGTATGCTGTCCTGAATGAGGGACAGCACCACTCTCTCAAAGCACTTCATGATGATTGGAGTGAGTGCTACTGGTCTGTAATCATTCAGACAGGTTAGCAGGCTCCTTTTGGGGATGGGGATAATGGTTGTTGGTTTGAAGCACAAGGGGACAATGTTCTGGTTGAGGGAGTTAGGTTGAAGATTGCTGTGAGAACATCAGTCAGCTCTGCAGCACATGCTCTGAGGGCCCGCCGAGGGATGTTGTCTGGTCCTGCTGCCTTGCAGGGGTTGATTTTTCTCAGTGCTTTATTTACCTGGTCTGGTGAGACTCTTGGGGGGGGGGGGGATGCGTGAGTGTGTGTCTCTTTTCTGTGTGTGTCTTTTCTGTGCTGTGGCTGATGGTCTTGAAGCGGGTGTAAAAGATGTTGAGATCATCCTGCAGGCTGTCTGTAGGGCTAGTGGTGCTGCTGTTGGTCTTCTTGCAGTCTGTGATGTGTTGCAGGCCTTGCCACATGCACCCCGGGTCAGGAATGGAATATAGGCTGTCCAGCTTTTCTCTGTACTGCCTCTTGGCTGTTGTTATAGCCTTCCTCAGTCCATACTTTGCAGCTTTGTACTCAGCCTCACAGCCTGATTTAAATGCATGAGAGCGAGCACGCAGCATCTGACGTACCTGACTGTTAATCTAGGGCTTCTGGTTGGGGAGCTTCCTGACCTGTATGGTGGGTACAATGGTATCAACGCACGTGCTGATGTACGCAGTCACGTATTCAGCGTAGTCCTGCATTTTATCAGAAGAGTTCTCTTGAGTGGCTGCAGCTTTAAACACATCCCAGTCTGTGCAGGCAAAACAGTCTTGCAGGATGTTCTCAGTCTCTGGAGTCCAGCGCTTAATTAGCTTAATAACAGGGTTTGTTTGTTTCAGCTTTTGTCTGTAAGCTGGGTACATAAACAGTGAGATGTGATCTGACTGTCCGAAGTGGCGGTGGGGTGCCGCTCTGTAGGCGCCATGTATGTTGGAATAAACATGATCCAATGCGTTTTTATCGTGGGTGGGAATGTCCACATGCTGGTAATATTTGGGGAGTACGGTCCGTAAATCGCACTGGTTAAAGTCGCCAGCAACAATAAAAACAGCATTGGGATGTTTCGTCTTTACTGCGCTGATGACGTCATGGAGTTTGTTTAGCGCTACTGTGTAGTTGCTCTGTGGACAGATGTATACAGCGGCCAAAAATACAGTGGTAAATTCCCTCGGTAAATAATAGGGACGGCATTTCAGCAGTAAAAACTCCACGTCGGGCGAGCAGTGCTCGTAAACGGTCTGTACATCTCCACACCACGAGTGGTTTATTAATACGCACACACCCCCACCCCTCGTCTTACCAGAGTCTCCTGTTCTGTCTGCCCAGTGTGTTGAGTGGGTCTGGAGCTGAATAGCACTCTCCGGGACTCTGTCTGAAAGCCAAGTTTCACAGAATGTTAGGGCACAACACTCTCTTGTCTCCCGCTGGTCTTCAGTCCTTGCTCTTAGTTCGTCTAGCTTATTTTCCAAAGACCGAACGTTTGCAATTAACAGACTGGGTAGCGGTGGCCAGCTGGAGCGAGCCTTTAGCCTAGCCTGTAGCCCTCCCCTCTTGCCTCGCCTTCTGCGCCTTCGACCCCGCCTCTGACACGCTTCCTTCGGGCCAACATGCTCACGTGGGCTCTGTGCTTCGGGGCCTTCCTGAGGGTGCTGATGGTCATCGTTGTTGGCAGACGATGCATTGCAGGTCGGGTGGTATAAAGCCAGTAAACTCCGTGTGGCTGCTTGACTTGGCGATATCCAGTAGTGTTTGTCGGTCCCATGTTAGCAGTGCATGACCTCCATGCACTGTAGAAAGAACAACAACTATGCAAAAAAGCAGAAAAGTCGGCATTCGGGAGCGGAATGAGCAAAGACGTTGACCAATGGTGGGTGCCATCTTAAATCTTCATGTGTTCAATACTTATTCCCTGTGTCACTCCACTTTATTAAATACAACTTGTTTTGTGAACACAGTTGCCTTGATTTCTTTATATGTATGGATTACTTGGGTTGTTACTGATATCTGGTGAATATGTCAGGTCAATGTCTCCATCAGAAATATGTTTAATGAGAAAAATGTTGACGTGTTCAGTACTTATTTTCCCCGCTGTAGTTGTATCTAAGACGCATCTTGGACGACTTACATCCTGACCTGAGTACAGGTTTGGCGTCAAAAGGTCAAAGGTCAGCTTTAAGGTTTTGAGTGTGACTGTCGCCGAATTGTGACATAACCCCTAGTGGTTAAGAGTGATAAATATTTTTTGTCAATAAAATAGTAAAGATTTCCAAGGCTATAACTTGAAAGTGGTAAGAGATAATGGTTTACTGTCAATTAGAAAGATGTAAAATATGATCCAAAGTTTTAGATAGAAATAAATTTACGCATCTAATTTGCATAATGTCACAGCAGCTATATAAATTCCATAAGTCGGTCAAAACTGGACTTTGGACATATTTACACAAAGAATGGTTTGGTTTTTTGACACCATTGTCTCTACAGGAGTATGTTGTTATCTTATCTTCAAAGTATATGAACAAGAAATCAGTACAATGTTAAAAAAAAAAAAAAAAAAATTCGTCACTTTCCGGCGGCTAAAGGGACTCGCTCACTGCCGTGGTCGCTGCATTTTCACCCATCGTGGTTGTTATTTTGCGTTCTGTCAGTCATTTACACTCTCTACCACATATACAAAATGTGAAAAAGCCTTATGATTATCCCACATAAATTTTGCTTGTATCCCACGGCTATTTTCTGTGTATGAAGCCATCTAAGTGACGGTGCACGACAATGGATGGCAGCCATATTAGCTTTCTGGGCTAAAAGGATGAAAACAGGAAAAGAAAATGAGGAGTTCTTCTTCTTTGGTGTATTACGTGCCACCCATTGAGTCCTCCAACGCGTGTCTGCCACCTTCTGAAACTGGCAGATCAGTACAAATCAGTACAAATCCTCAGTGCAGCCGCCGATGTCAGAGTGAGATAACAGGCGCAGTGCCACGCTCTGCCACTAGGGGCATGCGAAATCTCACACTCAAAGGGGTAACATTCCATTTGCACTATTGTAAATGGCAAATGCTAAATTTACCGTTACTATAAAACTAGTAAACTAGGATCACCAAATTTGGTACACAGGTTCACCTTGGGATCCTGACCTCTGACTATGGGTTTGGGGTTAAAAGGTCAACAGTTAAGGTTAATATTCCCTATGCCTTATTACTGTACAATGGGTAAAGTTTTTTTTCCCTTTTTTCTTCTTTTTTCTTTCTCTTCTTTTTTCCTTTTTTTTTAAAAAAAAAAAGCAAAACAAAAGGAAAAAAGAAAAAGGAGGAAAAAAAGAAAAAAAGGGAAAAAAGAGGGAAAAGAAAAAAAAAATACCCTGTGACCCTGAAGTATGACTGTGGTTTTGGGATTGCAAGGTCGAAGGTCAACATCAAAATGGCTTATAAACTATATCTCAACAACAAAGAAAGCCAGGGTCAACAAACTTGGCACACAGGTTCACTCTGAGACCATGACCTCTAACTACAGGTTTGGGGTCAAAGGTCAAAGCTCGAGGTTGGCACTCCCTATGCTCTCTTACTATAGAACGTGCAAAGCTCTCTAGGGTCACCAAACGTGGTACACAGGTTCACCCTGAGAGCCTGCCCTACAACTATGGGTTGCATACTTTGTTGTATTTTCGTGGATGATGGGTTTATCATCAGAGGGTGGCTGTATCCCTGTGGCGGCTGTGACACTGGTGTAGTGTGGCCGACTACTGATCAGAGGGTCACGGCTCAATTCCTGCTCTGTCTGCAGTCTGAATGTCAAAGTGTCCTTGAGCAAGACACTGAACCCCCAGTTGCTCCTGGTGGGTCAGGCCAGCGCCTGTGTGTGGCAGCGCTGCTGTGACCAGTGTGTGAATGTGTGTGTGAATGGGTGGGTAGCAGGATCTGTAAAGCGCTTTGGTAATCTACAGCTGAGAAAAAGTGCTATATGTGAACACCATTTACCATAATATGCTTTTGCCACAGTAATTATATTGAAAAGTTGAAAGCTGCTCTCTGTCAGTAAGTATTGGGATCTTCAAAGAAAACAGAGGCGGGGGATACTGCACTCGCCTCACAGTGCTCTTGTTTTTTTAATGCACTGAATTTTAGACAATGAGAGTAAAGTATTTTTTTCCTCACACTGATCTATATAAATGTGCACAATTTACATAAATTTGTGATGTCACATTTCTAATTTCTTGTCTGTTAACCAGCATTGTTATTTATTACTTGTTTTAAAAACAAATTTACATAACATTTATAACAAATTAGTTTTTACAAACTACCACCAGAGGATAAAAAATGTCCCGTGCATTTAATGTTTTGCAGAATATCCCAAAATTCACTCCTTTTCATCAACTTCTTATTTATCCGACATTTTAAATGACAGTTATGAAACAGCACACCTGTCAGGATGACACACAGAGATAATTATGCACAAGTGGCTCAGTCAGTCAGCTGCAGCGACAGACTGAAACGAACTGCAAAACACACTTAAACTGGACACATTTATAGATGGATGGATGGATGGATGGATAGATAGATAGATGTACTTTATTGATCCCAAACTGGGAAATTACAGTGTAACAGCAGCATGACAGTAGAGGACCAAAGTGACAGAAACACACACAGCATAACAGACAAACAAATTACCCATGGAAAGTAAAAATGCCTAGATTACTGATATACATTGCAAATGTGACCCGTATAGATACATGAATCATACCCGCTGTACAATGCAGGACTATCAGGCGCAGGGTGAAATGTGAGGCACCAATTAGACTGTAAGGTGCAGTATGGCAACATAGTTATGACCAGAGTACAACATCAGAGTGAGTTATTGTACAGTGAAATACAGGAACGTCACTTGTGGTAACGTATCGTCACTTCCTGTATTGCTGTCTGTCCGTGTGGTTTGCTCTTCCCACTCTCCTGAGGTTTTTGCTTTTAATTGTATTTTAACCACTTTTTTCCATCTACCGTTAGCTCTCACTTCTGTTTATCAAGCCTCTTGCACCTGTGTGCGCACTCAGTGTCATCTAATCACCCTCTTCAGCCTTCTGTTCACCTTTCATCAGTGTTTTTGTTAGCTTCGGGTTAGCCACTAGCTATGGCTACTAGCTCTCCTTCCCCTTCTCCTCTGGTGTGCTCTCTCTGTCAGATGTTTAGCTACACCTCTGCCTCTTTTAGTGATAACGGTAAATGTAATAAATGTTGTCTTTTTGAGGTGCTCGAGGTGAGGTTGTCTGATTTGGAATCCCGGCTCCGCTGCATTGAAACACCATCTGTACCAGTTACTCTCGACGGACGTCCCCTAGCTGCAGCGGAGCTCGCTAGCATAGGCCCTGTTAGCGGTCCTCCGGCTCTCCTCAGCAGCGAGGAGACTGGGTGGGTGACGGTGAGAAGGAAGCCTAGTCGCAAAGCCCCGGTACACCACCAACCTGTTCACGTTTCTAATCGTTTTTCCCCGCTCAGCGACACACCCGCTGAGGAAAAAACTCTGATCATTGGCGACTCTGTAGTCAGAAACGTGAACCTAGAGACTCCAGCGGCCATAGTCAAATGCATTCCTGGGGCCAGAGCAGGCGACATCGAGTCAAATTTGAATATGCTGGCTAAAAGTAACTGACCCGAAAGGGATTAAGCGGAAGAAGATGGATGGCTAAAAGTAACTGTAAATACTCCACAATTGTTATCCACGCTGGCATTAATGACATCCGTCTCCGGTAGTCGGAAGTCACGAAACTTAATGTAGAATCGGTGTGTGACTTTGCCAAAACGATGTGTGCCACTGTAGTATTCTCTGGGCCCCTCCCCAATCTGACCAGTGATGACGACATGTTCAGCCGCTCATCATCCTTCAACCGCTGGCTGTCTGTGTGGTGTCCTGCAAACAACGTGGGCTACATTAACAATTGGAGCTCATTTTGGGGAAAACCTGGTCTTTTGAGACGAGACAGCATTCATCCCACTTTGGATGGTGCTTCTCATTTATCTAACAATTTGGCATCTTTTTTATCCAAATTTCCAAAACCCTGACTACTCAGAGTTGGGACCAGGAAGCAGAGTCGCAGTCTTACACGCCTCTCTGCAGCTCCTCTTCATCCGCCACCCCTCAACTTAGCTCCTGTCTTCCCCATCAGAGAATCACTGTCTGCTCCCTCCAAAGTAAATAAAAATATAATATATAAGCATCCCAAAGTGATTAAACAAAACGTTGGTAAAACTAAAATTAAACATGAAGCCTCCAAATTGAATGATTTGGCCTCTGTTCCTCCTCATAATTTAAAAATTAAATGCGGTTTGTTAAATATTAGGTCTCTAACTCCCAAGTCTCTGTTAGTCCATGATCTGTTAATTGATCATCAGATTGATTTAATTTCCCTTACAGAGACTTGGTTAGGGCAAGAGGATTATGTTGGTTTAAATGAATCAACTCCCTCTGGTTATTTAAACTGTCAAAATCCCAGAAGTTCTGGTTGTGGAGGAGGAGTAGCAACAATTTACCATTCCAAATTACTAGTTAATGTAAAGCAAAAAACATGTTATAATTCCTTTGAGGGCCTGGTCCTCATTATTGGGCATTTTAGCAATTTTAGGCTAAACCCAATTTTATTTGCCATAGTTTATCGTCCTCCATCAACCTACTCAGAATTTCTATCCGAATTTGCTGATTTCTTAGCTGATTTAGTGCTGAAATCAGATAGTAGGGGACTTTAATATACATGTAGATGTAGATAGTGACTGCCTTAATGTGGCATTTAATTCAATATTAGACTCGATTGGGTTTTCTCAGAAAGTAAGAAATTCTACTCATCTCCACCATATGTTGGACCTTGTTCTGACATATGGCATAGAAATAGAAAATCTGGTAGTGTCTCCTCATAACCCTGTACTGTCAGAACATTGTCTGTTAACCTTTGATTTTACTATTTCTGACTATTTGGCTCCTAAAGAAAAATATTACTACAGTAGATGCCTCTCAGATGATGCTGTTACCAAATTTATGCAGATTGTTTCCTCTATGCCATGTGTCAACACAACGGAAATAAGCTATAGACAGCTTGCTCCTTCTGTAATTGATAGCATGGTAGATAGTGTTACAGCTTCTCTGCATCAGACTCTAGACTTGGTGGCCCCCTTAAAAAAGAAAAAGTCTAATCAGAGATTTCTAACTCCTTGGTTCAACACAGAAACTCGCAGCTTAAAACAGAAGACTCGTCAATTAGAAAGAAAATGGTGCGCCACTAATTTAGATGAAATCTATTTAGCTTGGAGAAATTATCTTTTAATTTATAAAAAATCTCTTAGAAAAGCTAGAACGAGTTATTATTCTGCATTAATAGAAGAGAACAAGAATAATCCCAGGTTTCTTTTCAGCACTGTAGCCAGGTTGACAAAGAGTCAGAACTCTGTCAATCCTAGCATTCCCTTAGAGCTTACTTGTCAGGACTTTATGAACTTTTTTAATAATAAAATTTCATCCATCAGAGATAAAATCAATCGGATTCTTCCCACAGTTAACTTTAATACAGTAACTACTACAACTCCTTCAACTGATATCTGTTTGGATGAGTTTACCCCAATTGACCTTTTAGAGTTAGAGAAAATAATTTCCTCATCCAAGCCTTCAACTTGTCTTTTAGACCCTATTCCTACCAGGTTATTTAAAGAAGTCTTCCCACTTATTGGTAGCTTTATTCTTTATATAATCAATTCTTCATTAACTTTAGGCCATGTACCGCAGGCTTTTAAAACGGCTGTAATTAAACCCTTACTCAAAAAGCCAACGCTAGATCCAGGAACTTTAGCTAACTATAGACCAATCTCTAATCTCCCTTTCATTTCAAAAATCTTAGAGTTGTTGCTACGCAATTATTTGACCACCTGCAGGGAAATGGTTTACTTGAAGAGTTTAAATCTGGGTTTAGAATCCATCATAGTACTGAAACAGCCTTAGCGAAAGTCACTAACGACCTCCTCATCGCATCTGATAATGGACTGGTTTCTGTACTTGTCCTTTAGACCTTAGTGCAGCTTTTGATACTATCGATCATAATATTCTACTTGATAGATTAGAACACTATGTTGGACTTAATGGAACTTCATTGCAGTGGTTTAGATCTTATTTATCTGATAGGTTCCAGTTTGTTCATGTCAATAATGAGTTTTCTTTCAACTCAAAGCTTAGTCATGGAGTTCCACAGGGATCTGTGCTAGGCCCTACTCTTTTTAATTTATATATACTTCCGTTAGGCAACATTATTAGAAAGCACTTTATACATTTTCATTGTTATGCAGATGATGCACAATTTTACCTGTCAATGAAGCCAGATGTTAGTAATCAATTAGCCAAGTTGGAAGCCTGTCTTAAGGAAATCAAAGCTTGGATGACTTGTAATTTCCTGCTATTAAATTCTGATAAGACTGAAGTCATTCTTGTTGGTCCAAAAAACCTTAGAAATACCTTTCCAAATCAAACTTTCAGTTTGGATGCGGTTACTCTTTCTCTTAATAGCTCTGTGAGGAACCTTGGAATTATTTTTGATCAAGATCTGTCCTTCAATTCACATATTAAATTTGTTTCTAAGACTGCCTTCTATCATTTGCGTAATATTGCCAAGATTAGGAGCATCTTGTCTCAGAGTGATGCTGAGAAACTGATCCACGCTTCTCTTAGCTCGAGATTAGATTATTGTAATTTTTTATTATCAGGTTGTCCTAAAACATCTTTAAAAAGTCTTCAGCTGATCCAAAATGCTGCAGCAAGAGTTTTAACAGGTACTAGAAAGAGCGATCATATCTCTCCGGTTCTGGCCTCCCTTCATTGGCTTCCCATAGAGTTTAGAATTAAGTTTAAAATCTTTCTTCTTACTTACAAAGCTCTAAACAATCAGGCTCCTTTTTATTTAAAAGATCTGATACTACCGTATTATCCTAACAGAGCACTACGCTCCCAAAATGCAGGATTACTTGTAATACCTAGAATCTCCAAAAGTACAATGGGAGGCAGAGCCTTCAGTTATCAAGCTCCTCTCCTGTGGAACCAGCTGCCAATCTGGATTCGGGAGTCATACTCGATCTCTGTTTTTAAGAATAGGGTTAAAACCTACCTTTTTGATATAGCCTACAATTAGGGAGGGATCATGTGTCTCTGAACCCTCCCTTAGTTATGCTGCTAATAGGTTTAGTCAGCCAGGGGACCTCCAGTAATGCACTGGGCCTCACTCCTTTCTTCACTCTCAATGAAATATTTTTTTTTTTTTTGCTGGTCATTAACATCTGTTTGTTCTCTCCCATAGATTGAGTCCCCATCGTGCTGTTTGCTCTCTACATGTCTGTTCTTTTCATCTTCTCTGTCCCCTCACCCCCCAGCCAGTCGCAGCAGATGACTGCCCCTCCCTGAGCCTGGTTCTGCTGGCGGTTTCTTCCTGTTAAAAGGGAGTTTTTCCTCTCCACCGTTGCCAAGTGCTTGCTCACAGGAGATCGCCTGATTGCTGGGGTCTTTCTGCAGCTGTGGGGGTTTCCCCTACAGTTGAAAGTGCTATGAGATGACTGTTTTTGTGAAATGGCGCTATACAAATAAAATTGAATTGAATTGAAATGGCATGTGGCAGGAAAGGAGGGGGTGAACAGGATTGTCCATGATGGATCCCAGTTTGTTCAGTGTCCTCCTCTCCACCACAGTCTCAAAGGTCTCCGGCCTGAGGCTAATTACAGATCCAGCCCTCTTGATAATCTTGTCAAATCTGTTGGTGTCGCTGGCTCTGATGCTGCTACCCCAACAGACAGCAGCAAAGAAGATGGTGCTGGTGACAACAGCCTGATAGAAAAGCTCCAGGATCCTGCTGCACACGTTGAAGGATCTCAGCTTCCTCAGGAAGTAGAGTCTGCTCATCCCCTTCTTGTGTGCAGCATCGGTGTTGGATTTCCAGTCCAGTCCGTTGCTGATCCTGACACCCAGGTATTTGTAGTCCTTCACTACCTCTACATCCTCCCCACTAATCTGCAGTGGCCGTGAAGGCGTCCTCTTCTTCCTGAAGTCAATCACCATCTCTCTGGTGTTGCTGATGTTCAGCCTCAGGTGATTCTGCTCGGTCCACTCCACAGATCTCTACCAGTGCTCTGTACTCCCCCTCTTTTACTTATATCTAGAGCCTCTTTTAGAATTTTTTGTCACACATTCTCAACTGTTTCAGCTGCAATTAATCCTGCAAATGTGCCTATGCCTATTTGTGAAATTTTAACGTGTTCCTGGTCTTAATGTAATGTGATTTTTTTTGTTTGTTTTTTATTTCTCCTTCTGTCCCATCCCCTTTTCTCAAGAGGCCTTGCCTTTTGCCACTTTATCATTGTAAACAGGAATTGGTTCTTAATTAATGATGTGGCTGGGAAAATAAAGGTTAAT
Source organism: Pholidichthys leucotaenia (assembly GCA_020510985.1). Lineage (NCBI taxonomy): Eukaryota > Metazoa > Chordata > Actinopteri > Cichliformes > Pholidichthyidae > Pholidichthys > Pholidichthys leucotaenia. The sequence goes on from CM035837.1 coordinate 199,030,833, forward strand.
AAAATAAGAGTCTCAAACCACAGTTTTCCACTTGCTAAATTGCCCAGTGCGATGCAGTCAGTGGGAACTCAGTAAAATATGAAAAAAACTATCATGTGGACAAGGAAAGGAAGAACTTTGCTTGAAACTTTTTTGTTTTACTCTTGTTCTCCAAGGACTTCTGTTGCTTGGAGAAAGAGAGATTGTATATTTATTCTAATGTTGGTTTTTTCTTGCTAACTTCTGGATACCACAAAATATTCACTTATTGCCCTTAGAGACTAAAGCACCGAGGCTATAAATCTTTGCACATTCATTGGGTGCAATGTACTGCATTTTTAATTTTGCAGGCAATGTCAGATTGCTGCCGATTGGGTAACATGTCCAAAACATGGACCAGGTATTTAAAATTATATCCCAAAGCCTGTTGTAGATTCTGTCCAGATAATTTCAAACAATGCTGCACACCATGCTGACAGGTGCCTACAGTAAATGTGGCACAGCCATCTGGATACACTGTAAAATCTGAGGAGTTAGTTCAACTCAGTGTTTGAGGGAACAGATTTGTTGGCTGTTTTAGTTTGTTAACTAGTGTCAGTTTAAAGGAACATCTGTCTGGAGGATGAGTTTATTGGAGCACAGCCTGATGATTTCAAACCCTGAATAATAAAACAAATGTTAGCAGTCATTGTTATAGCAATATCGAAGTTCATTTCAGATGAAATGGGTAAATGCAGCAAACTGGAATTAAGCTAAATGGCGTTCACTTACACTACCGTTCAAAAGTTTGGGGTCACCCAGACAATTATTTTGTGTTTTCCATGAAAAGTCACACTTATTTACCACCATGAGTTGTAAAATGAATAGAAAATATAGTCAAGACATTGACAAGGTTAGAAATAATGATTTGTATTTGAAATAATAATTTTTTCCTTCAAACTTTGCTTTCGTCAAAGAATCCTCCATTTGCAGCAATTACAGCACTGCAGACCTAACATGATTGCACAAGGATTTTCTAATCATCCATTAGCCTTCTGACGCAATGAGCAAACACATTGTACCATTAGAACACTGGAGTGATAGTTGCTGGAAATGGGCCTCTATACACCTATGTAGATATTGCACCAAAAACCAGACATTTGCAGCTAGAATAGTCATTTACCACATTAGCAATGTATAGAGTGTATTTCTGATTAGTTTAAAGTTATTTTCATTGGAAAAAAAGTGCTTTTCTTTCAAAAATAAGGAAATTTCTAAGTGACCCCAAACTTTTGAACGGTAGTGTATATAGCGCTTTTTTTCATCTCCAGATGACCAAAGCACTTTACAGATCCTGCTATCCACCCACTCACACACACATTCACACACTGAGTGTACAGTATGTATATGTCAACAATACTTAAAATGCCCGAGGAAGGAAGTACACTCACAGCAACTGAGCTACTACTACAAATGGGGGCTGGAGCCTATCCCAGCGTCACTGGGAGAGAGGCAGGGCAGGCCCTGGACAGATCGCCAGTCCATTGCAAGTCCAACACAGAGAGACAGACAACATTCTCAACTAGAGACAAGTTATGCCCAGTTGATGCCAATTAACCTAACATGCATGTCTTCCTGTGGGAGGGAACTGGAGTAGCCAGCAAAAACCCACAGAGAAAGAGAACATGCAAATTGCACATAAAAGTGTCACCTCAGACCAGAGGCTGGGATCGAACCCACACTCTTCTTGCTGTGCTGCCCCAGTGCTAACCACTGCACCACCAGGCTGCCCGTGGATATTCATCCATGCAGCTGTAGTGCACCTGTATGGGTGAATCAGGCCACATAGTTATTACATTGTTACATAAAGTGTAGCTGTGTTTTTTAAGTTCTTCTCTAGCTAGTGCCTCTCTTAACTTCCTCCTTATCTTTCTGTCTTGTGGTTTCTGACACATTTCCTCAGGGTGAAGCATCCCAATATTCTTCAGCTCGTGGATGTCTATGAGACCAAAAAAGAATACTTCCTCTTCCTTGAACTGTAAGTTCAGAACTGTGTTGATTGGGCTGGGGAGGCGGGGGTTAAACCTCTTTGCTTGCCTTTGCAATAGAGCTGAACTGTTATGTGAACGATCTAATGAAACAATGGACCTTGCAGATATGACAACAATGCCGTTTCATATAAGCTGAAATTCATGATCCCATACTGTCATCAGTATGTGTCCTTGGAAAACTTAATGTATTTATTTGGAAATACTATATACAGGCCACTTTTCTCCTTTTTTGATGGCATGTTTGTTGGTTTTTAAATTGTTAGCTCTCAATAATACAAACCCCAATTCCAATGAAGCTAGGACATTGTGTAAAGCATAAATAAAAACAGAATACAACAATTTGCAAATCTTTTTTCAACCTATTTTCAGTTGACACTACAGGCACAATATATTTAATGTTCATACTGATAAAATTTTATTGTTTTTTGCAAATTTTCTCTCATTTTGAATTTGATGCTTGCAGCACATTCCAGAAAATCTGGGACAGGGGCAAGACAAAACTGGGAAAGTTAGTGAATGCTCAAAAACCATCTTTCTGGAACATTCCACAGGTGAACAGGTTAATAGGAAACAGGTGAGTGTCATGATGGGGTATAAAAGGAGCATCCCTGAAAGGCTCAGTTGCTCACAAGCAAGGATGGGGTGAGGTTCACCACTTTGTGAGCAACTGTGTGGGAAAATAGTCCAACATTTTAAGAACAACATTTCTCAACATAGAATTTTTTTTTTTTTTTTTTTTGAATTGCAATTAACTTAGGGATTTCATCATCTACAGTTCATAATATCACCAAAAGATTCAGAGAATCTGGAGGAATTTCTGCATGTGAGTGCCAAGGCCGAAAACCATCAGTGAATGCCCTTGACCTTTGATCCCTCAGATGGAACTGCATTAAAAACCAACATCATTCTGTAAAGGATATTCCCACGTGGGCTCAGGAACACTACGGAAAACCATTATCAGTTAACACAATCCATCACTACATCTACAACTGCAAGTTAAAACTCTACTTAAGAAAGCAAGGCGGCTCCTGTTCCATCTGAGGCGGTTGAGAAAGTTTTACATCTGCTCAGCACTGCAAAAGGCCTTCTACACAGCAACCGTTGAGTCTGTGCTGGCTGGGTGCATTACTGCTTGGTTTGGCAATTGCTCTTCACAGGACAAGAAAGCCCTGCAAAGGATTACAAAGTGTGCCGAGCGTATTATAAGGACTAATCGGCCATCTCTTGAGGACATCTACACCAAGCGGTGTCGATCCAAAGCACAGGGAATTATGAAAGACTTGCATCAACCTGATCACATTTTGTTTCAGTGACTGCCCTCTGGCAGACAAATTCGCTGCCTCAGAACAAAGACTGAGAGACTAAGAAGGAGTTTCTCTCCACAAGCCATAAGGCTCATAAATGCTTAATTAACTGCAAAATTTCTACATGTTTTTGCATATGAGCCTATTTTTAATTTATAATTGCCTTTTAAGTAATGTACAATTTTACTTATTTTTATGAACTGTATTATTGTTTTCAATTTATTGCAGTCAGTGGATTATAGCAAATTTAAATTTCACTGTAGTTTTCTCTGCATGTGACGATAAAGCATCCTTGATCCTCACTATGTAAAGTGAAAGTCATATATCACCCAGAAATGGCACCGGTTGCTCTGGGCCCAAGCTCATCTGAGATGGAGTGATGCAAAGTGGCAAAATGTGTTGTGGTCTGATGAGTCCACATTTCAAACTGTTTTTGGAAATCATGGACGTAGTGTCCTCCATGCTAAAGAGGAAAAGGAGCATCCAGATTGTTATCAGTGTTAAGTTAAAAGCCAGCATCTGTGATGGTGTGGGGGGGGTGTTGGTGCCCATGGCACATCTGTGAAGGCACCATTAATGCTGAACAATACATACAGGTTTTGGAGCAACATATGCTGTCATCTGAGAAACGTCTTTTTTAGGGACGTCCCTGCTTATTTCAGCAAGACAATGCCAAGCCACATTCCACACGTGTTACAACAGCGTGGCTTCGTGGTAAAAGAGTGCAGGTACTAGACTGGCGTGCCTGCAGTCCAGACCTGTCTCCCACTGAAAATGTGTGGAGCATTATGAAGAGTAAAATACGACAATGGAGACCTTGGACTGTTGAGCAACTGAAGTTGCACATCACGGAAGAAAGGGAAAGAATTTCACCTACAAAGCTAGTGTTAGTGTCCTCAGTTTCGAAACGCCTACTGAGTGGTAAACATGGCCCTGTCCCGGCTTTTTTGGAACGAGTTGCAGGAATCAAATTCAAAATGAGTAAATATTTAGAAAAAAAAAACAAAGTTTATCAATTTGAACATTAATTATCTTTTCTTTGTAGTGGATTCACTTGAACAGAGTTTGAAAAGGATTTGCAGATCATTGTATTCTATTTTTATTGGTTTTACACAATGTCCAAACTTCACTGGAATTTGGATTTGTAAACAAATCGTATCAATTATAATTCTGTTTCTGTTGTTCATCTTCTCCCTTCCAACACTTCAATCAGCAAAGACAACTGAACAGTTTTATCAAAATGAGTAATATGACAAAAAGTTACTCAAGAAATATAAATCCCATTGCTAATGTTCAACACGGCTGACCTGTTCTTCTGCAGTGCGACGGGCAGAGAAGTGTTTGACTGGATCCTGGATCAAGGTTACTACTCAGAGCGCGACACCAGCAATGTGGTGCGTCAGGTGTTGGAGGCTGTCGCCTACCTTCACTCCCTGCACATTGTTCACAGAAACCTCAAGGTAACATGCTACAGCAGAGCATTTCTTTGTATGTAGGCCTCTCTGTTTTAACCACAGCAGTCTAGTTACTGTGTCTGTATTAAGATTAAAAGTAGTGCAATGCTTTAATCACAGTAGAACAGATATTGGAAATTCATATAATTCTGTGTAGTACTGGTGAATATCAAAACCTATTTTAAAGTCATGCCATCACAGCAGTTTCTTATTTTATTTTATTGATTGATTGATTGCATTTGGATTCTTAACCAGACCATCAGTGATGGAGTGGCTCATTCCGACCTGACAATATCACCCCAAGAGTGCTCAGATCTCCTAACCTTTGACAATGACCTTGACCTCAGTCTAGACACAGACCATCTTGGATGTGCTTAAGGTCAAGGTCAAAGGCCTAGGAGGAGAAACGGTTTTCATGAACTCATAAATGCCCAGATCTCCTGACCTTTAACATTGACCTGGGTCTGCAGACCCACCTGAGGATCAATGTGAGTGAGTTTGGCTAGCATCAGGGCAAATGCCTAGGAGGAGTAGTGATTCCCATGAAATGTGGACAGATGGATGATGGACGGACAGATGATGGACGCCGCTTCATCACATTAGCTCATTCCGGTGCAAACTGAGCTGGGTTTGGCACTAACTTTGACCATATGGTTAAATTTAAGCTTCTCATGCTACCAAACCTGAACACATTTCAAATTTCCACAGGCTACCTTCATATTTTGGAGGCATCAAAGCACTACTAAAATATGCATATTCCTTTTTCTAAATAACTTTATCTCTTAATCACACATTTTATGCCACATCTTAAAAAACAGTTTTTGGTCTCACAAATAATACCCCTAATTAGGATAATGAAGCAGGTTATTTCTAACAGTTGATGAGTCAGCGTGAACTCTCTCCTATGAGCCCAACATTATCATTTGTCTTTTTTAAAAGTTTATTTATTTTTAAGTTGATTTCTGGAATATGTCTACATGCTAAGACCATAATTAATTGCAAAGAAACCATTTTTTGTGCAGTCACTACATTGAAACATCTTCTATAACTACCAAATGCCAAATCTGATCTACAGTGCATCCAGAAAGTCTTCACAGCGCTTCACTTGTTCCATATTTTGTTATGTTACAGCCTTATTCCAAAATGGATTAAATTCATTTTTTTCCTCAAAATTCTACACACAATACCCCATGATGACAGCATGAAAAAAGGTTGTTGGGGGTTTTTTTTTAGATTTTTGCAAATTTATTAAAAATAATAAACTAAGAAATCACATGTACATAAGTATTCACAGCCTTTGCCATGAAGCTCAGAACTGAGCTCAGGTTTATCCTGTTCCCACTGATCATCCCTGAGATGTTTCTACAGCTTAATCGGAGTCCATCTGTGGTAAATTCAGTTGATTGGACATGATTTGGAAAGGCACACACCTGTCTATATAAGGTCCCACAGCTGACAGTGCATGTCAGAGCACAAACCAAGCATGAAGTCAAAGGAATTGTCTGTAGACCTCCGAGACAGGATTGTCTCAAGGCACAAATCTGGGGAAGGGTACAGAAAAATATCTGCTGCTTTGAAGGTCCCAGTGAGCACAGTGGCGTCCATCATCCATAAATGGAAGAAGTTCAGGACCACCAGGACTCTTCCTAGAACTGGCCGTCCGTCTAAACTGAGCAATCGTGGGAGAAGGGCCTTAGTCAGTGAGGTGACCAAGAACCTGATGGTCACTCTGTCAGAGCTCCAGCATTCCTCTGTGAAGAGAGAAGAACCTTCCAGAAGGACAACCATCTCTGCAGCAATCCACCAATCAGGCCTGTATGGTACAGTGGCCAGACGGAAGCCACTCCTTAGTAAAAGGCACATGGCAGCCCACCTGGAGTTTGCCAAAAGGCACCTGAAGGAATCTCAGACCATGAGAAATAAAATTCTCTGGTCTGATGAGACAAAGATTGAACTCTTTGGTGTGAATGCCAGGCATCATGTTTGGAGGAAACCAGGCACCGTTCATAACCACGCCAATGGTGGTGGCAGCATCACGCTGTAGGGATATTTTTTCAGTGGCAGGAACTGGGAGACTAGTCAGGATAGAGGGAAAGATGAATGCAGCAATGTACAGAGACATCCTGGATGAAAACCTGCTCCAGAGCGCTCTTGACCTCAGACTGGGACGACGGTTCATCTTTCAACAGGACGATGACCCTAAGCTCACGGCCAAGATATCAAAGGAGTGGTTTCAGGACAACTCTGTGAATGTCCTTGAGTGGCCCAGCCAGAACCCAGACTTGAATCCAATTGAGCATCTCTGGAGAGATCTGAAAATGGCTGTGCACCGACGCTTCCCATCCAACCTGATGGAGCTTGAGAGGCGCTGCAAAGAGGAATGGGCGAAACTGCCCAAAGATGGGTGTGCCAAGCTTGTGGCATTATATTCAAAAAGACTTGAGGCTGTAATTGCTGCCAAAGGTGCATCAACAAAGTACTGAGCAAAGGCTACTTTGTACTTATGTACATGTGATTTCTAAGTTTTTTATTTTTAATAAATTTGCAAAAATTTAAAAAAAAAACTTTTTTCACATTGTCATTATGGGGTATTGTGTGTAGAGTTTTGAGGAAAAAAATGAATTAAATCCCTTTTGGAATGAGGCTGTAACATAAAATGTGGAAAAAGAGAAGCGCTGTGAAGACTTTCTGGATGCACTGTAAGTGGTTGCTGCACTGTATTTATTTTGATCATATTACACCAATTAAATCTTGTTGTTATTAAATACATAGTTAAATGAAAGTCTTGCTCATGAATATCATATCACTGTATAATGTAACTTTGACCAGCTGGAGAACTTGATTTACTACAATCGGCTGAAGCAATCCAAAATAGTCATCAGTGACTTCCATCTCGCCAAGCTGGAGAACGGACTCATCAAAGAACCTTGCGGGACTCCAGAGTACCTGGGTGAGGATATTAAAATTAAAATCACAGGCGTGGTAGACAATATTATGTGGCAGCTTGTTGTGCGCTTTCCATCAAGCAAACTTTATGATGAAGTCTAACTTTTTTTTACAGCTCCAGAGGTGGTTGCCAGACAGCGATATGGCAGGCCTGTGGACTGCTGGGCAACTGGTGTCATCATGTACATCCTGTAAGTTAGCCAAGGGAGGATAAATGACCTAAATACAAGGCAGAGAAGTTTCTACTGCTAATGTCTAACTGCATAACAGAATGCAGAGTTGTCCGTTTAAAAGAGTAATCCCCAAATGCTTTTTTTCCCACCCTTTGACATCTCAGGCTGTCAGGAAACCCTCCTTTCTACGATGAAACTGATGATGATGATTATGAAAACCACGACAAAAACCTGTTCCGGAAGATCCTAGCAGGCGATTATGAGTTTGACTCTCCGTACTGGGATGACATCTCCGATTCAGGTACTTTTAGGATGACATTAACATTGTGAAGGAACACACTGACAGCTCGCTTGGTAAACATTTCAGATTTGGAGAGTTTTCTCCTCTTCTTACCTCTGGAGTCTTCAAACACATGTCATATTTATGATCCTCTCCATCAAGAGAATAAACCTCTTTTTTGCTGCACTATTTCTTTTTCTCTGACAGCTAAGACTCTGGTTGCTCGTTTGATGGAGGTGGATCAGGACCAGAGACTGACAGCCCAGGAGGCTATAAACCATGAATGGTAGGGAGCACAGCTTTCATAACTGATACGTCTAGATCAGAGGTGTGTGATAAGAATGAATCAATTTGATTTGAAAAGCTGTTTAAAATCCACCTGTGTTCCTTAAGGAACTTTGAAATAAAAAAGAAAACTTTTCAGAGGCGGAACATGCGTCTTTTTAGCTCCAACACATAGAGAAAGTTCTTCTTTCTCTAACCTGCAGATACTATCAAAGTTTTGAGATTGCAGTGCTGGTAGATTTCAAAAACATTAGTTTAGGGAATACAACAGACAGAGAGAAATGAACTAACAACAAAGAATGGGGTTTTATAAAGGAAATGCAGAATTTTGAAACTAAAATTAATTAATCTTCAACCACTTAATCCTTTTCGGGATGCAGGGGTGGAGCCAATCTTTTGGGCAAGAGTCAGGGTACAACCTGGACAGATCATCAGTCCGTGGCAGGGCCAACACAGAGAGACGGACAACCGTTCACACCTAAGGACAATTTAAAATCCCCAGTTGATCCCATTTAACCTGACACGCATGTCTTTTGTGGGAGGAAACCAGAGTACCTGGAGAAAACTCACACAGACATGGTGAAAACATGCAAACTCTACACAGAAGGGTCACCAATGGTCGGGGGTGGGATCAAACCTGTGACCTTCTTGCCGTGCTGCCACAGTGCTAACCACTGCTCCACTGAACTGCATTGGAAATAAATGTTAATGGAAATAGCCAATATTTCTTCTTAACCAGATAAATGCTCACTCTGTTTCTGCTGCTGCTTTTTCCTGTTTCCTTTGCAAGTCTGTGCGGCAGCAAAACATCTGATGTACTTTGATGACCGGCGACACATTGTTTTACACAGTCCAGTTTATTGTCAGCTGTGAACTTACATCATTCTACATACAACAAGAAAGTCACTGTGAAACATAACCAACACATCTCATGCACATTAACTACAAAAATTAGCAACAGTAAAGTCTGAATCAAACTTTTGCACAGTGGAATCAGAGTTCTGATGTCCGCTGGGTTTTGTTCTTTCTGTTGCCACATTCTCTTTCCCTCACTTATTTTTTTCCAGTGTTGCAGCTTCGTTTTCAGCCTTTTTTTTTTTCCTGCCACTGACACCAGCTTTCATCACAGTTTGACAAGTGGCGTGCAACTGGTGTGTCAGCACATACTGTGTAGACTGTTGTCTGTATGCAAATGCAGCCCTTCATATAAACAGTAGGACAGAGAGGGTCCAGGGGTATTAGGGTGAACTAACCCTACAGCCAACCCTAATATTCATCTAATATGGCATATCCTTATGGTAGTGTTTCGCCTAGGTTTACAGCCAGGAGGGGGAGACCTGGACCTGGGTCTAAGGAAGATCTAGTTCCGAAGCTCAGGTCGGGCCCAAATTTTTATCATTTTATCACACCGGCCTCCAGAGCCTGCCCTGTGAATTTCAGCCCCCACCTCCCAGTGGTTACACCTTTTCCATCTCTGTGCTCATCTAATAACTCCCCAATGGATGTTCAATAAAGATTTCCCCTCCTGAACTTTCACATATCCAGGGAGGCTGAAATTTACAGCAATTATTGGGCTTAATATTATAGCCATAAATCTAAATTTTCAGCCCCCAAATCCCAGCGGTTATACCTTTTCCACCTCTGTGTTCATTTAATAGCTCCTCTAAGGACATTCATTAAATATTTCCCCTCCTAAACTTCCATATATTAGGGGAGGCTGAAATTCTGGGGTGCACACTCCCATAACCTCAGCAAAGCACGTATCAAATCTGAGGTCAGTCTGACAAATCATTCGAGAGATATGCAAGGAACAGATAGATACGCAGAGAATCCTTGCATTTATAGATCGATACACTAATGTTCAGGATGAGGGCTGATATTATTGCGACAAAAAGAGGGAAGATAAGAAAGTAAGCCACTCCTGTAATTCACTAATTTTTAGATTAGATTAGATTAGATTCAACTTTATTGTCATTACACATGTATGAATACAAGGTAACGAAACACAGTTTAGCATCCAATCAGAAGTGCAATTTAGTACGCTTAATACGTTAGCCAGCAGAACTGAAACAGCTCAGCTGTCGGCAGCCATCATCCAAGAGAGATTACTGTCCAGCAGGTAAACTAACATAAGCCGCACATGATAGCAGTTTAATGAGTTTTCTAAAGCTGAGACAGTCCCTTATTGAAAATAAGAAGTGCAAAATTTACTCGCTAAAACTTGCTAACTTTATCAGTGCGGTGGTTATAAGTGGCCCAACTTCAATCATCACCGAGACGGAGCACAGCAGAGACCCGCTGACAGGCGGCCGAGCCAGTGGACAGAGCAGAGGGTGGAGGGGGAGGAGGATGGACGCATCGCTGTAGTGCTGATGTGATGATGACAACTCTGCTTTATAGAGTTTGCATTTAACTTGTGTGATTTGTTTATTTTCAGTAAAATGTGCCCATACTTTGGAAAGTTTTGGCCTCTTCTTGTCATGAATTGCCCTTCAGGGCAGAAAGGTGAGACCCACATGCTGAACTGTGAATTTGGGAGATTTATTGAAAAAACAACAAACATAAAGTCCACACAGTGCTCTAACGGAAAATACAAACAACGGGTAAACTTACTAATACAGCGCACCAGAGCAGGGACAGAGCTCTGGTGGAGACAGAGAGAAACTTCCTCAAGACAGTGGCAATCAGAAATGAAAACAACTGCCCTTAAATAGGGTCAAAAACAATTTACATAAGTAGCGACAGGTGTGGGTCACATGATCAGGCAGAAGAAAAGCAATGATACATAATAGGACCAGCTGGGGGCAATGAGAGGAGAGCGGCTAAAGCTAACAGCTGACAGGGGCGACGCCCACACGAAGCACAAAACCCGGAAATGCCCTTGACAGCTGTCAACCCAACAGTAAAGAACTAAAGAATAAAATATCAACAAATGCAGACTGAAATATAAATGTAAATTAATACAAAAATAAGAGTGTAAAAAAACTAAAACATAAACAGGAAAATAGCAAACAGTTCAAGAACTACAGAAACCCAAAAAGCACAAAATACAACAAATATGTACGTAAAAAGAAAAAGCCATGAGACCGAGCCTGGTGGAAACCTCCAGTGCTCGGCTCATGACACTTCTTCTCCGTGATTTTCTCTCATAGTGTCACCATGATGCACTCTTCTTCTTCTTCGCTGGAACAGTTAAACTGAATATTTCCACGGCATGCATATAAACTTTAAGATTAAATGATTCGTCGACAATAAAAATATATGTCAACAAATTTTTATGATTGACATTGTCAGTGACATTGATCATTGCAGTCTTAGTGTGCGAGCACACATTACGCACAGTGGAGTTCCACCCTGCTGCATGATACCAGAGCGCAGAGGAGAAGAGACAGAAATGAGCTGCTGTCATGTAAATAAGATAAATAACATCAGGATATTTACTGTAGTTTGTTTAATAAAAGGACAAGGTAAAGACTTGTTCTATTGTGAATGCATCTTAAAATGACTTCTGTTGTGATCTGGCGCTATATAGAAAAATAAAATTAACTGGACACTCTAAGGGGGCGGGGGGCAACCCCCCCCCCCCCCCAACAGACCCCCCCTGCCCCCCCAGTAAGTGAGGGATATAATTTCTTTTTTTGTCAAATTATTTTCCTAAAAGGTCACAACCTGAGTGTTCAATGATCCACGGTAACTCCCCAGTCTGAAAGATCCAATCTGCCTTTAAAACTACATAGGCGAGAGGGAGGGGCATGGAAAAAGAGTGAGCCAATGTCAGATGGGCTGACCAGTAAAAGACTAGGATTACTTGTAATACCTAGAATCTCCAAAAGTACAATGGGAGGCAGAGCCTTCAGTTATCAAGCTCCTCTCCTGTGGAATCAGCTGCCAATCTGGATTCGGGAGTCAGACTCGATCTCTGTTTTTAAGAATAGGGCTAAAACCTACCTTTTTGATATAGCCTACAATTAGGGAGGGATCATGTGCTTCTGAACCCTCCCTTAGTTATGCTGCTAATAGGTTTAGACAGCCGGGGGACCTCCAGTAATGCACTGGGCCTCACTCCTTTCCTCACTCTCTATGAAATATTTTTTTTGCTGGTCATTAACATTTGTTTGTTCTCTCCCATAGATTGAGTCCCCATCGTGCTGTTTGCTCTCTACATGTCTGTTCTTTTCTTCTTCTCTATCCCCTCACCCCCCAGCCAGTCACAGCAGATGGCTGCCCCTCCCTGAGCCTGGTTCTGCTGGAGGTTTCTTCCTGTTAAAAGGGAGTTTTTCCTCTCCACCGTCGCCAAGTGCTTGCTCACAGGGGATCGCCTGATTGCTGGGGTCTTTCTGCAACTGTGGGGGTTCCCCCCTACAGTTGATAGTGCTATGAGATGACTGTTGTTGTGAAATGGCGCTATATAAATAAAGTTGAATTGAATTGAATTGAATAGGAGGGAGAACGTCTAGCTCCTGAACTTAAGATACAGTTGTATCCAGGGGTGCACGTAAATGGCATGCAAGTACAAAACTGGATGGGACTAAAATCCTAAATGCGCCACAACATCATGCATTCACTACAGTGCATTTGCACCACTTAATCATCAGACCATTTAGACCAGGGGTGTCCAATCATGTGCCATGGAGGGCCAAGATCCTGCAAGCTTTACCTCCAACCAGTGTCTTCAACAGCAGAGTTCACTGAATTTCTTCCCACTGATTGCTGATAAGTGAAAACACCTGCTGAAGAGACTGGGTAGAAGAGAGAACCTGCAGGGTCTTGGCCCTCCATGGCACATGACAAAGTCTAAATCAGGGGTGTCCAGTCATGCACGGTGCAAGGTAGGCCAATCGCATCCACATCTCACTGACAGAACAAGTGCGTTTCACACAGGCTCGGAGAATTTCAGTCATCCTGTCCCAACCAGCGTGTCCATGTGGGCCCCACTGTTAGTTAAACTGGGCCATCTGATGGGTCCCATGTGGGTTTGTCCACGGCTTCCATGTTGGCCCCACCTGAGTCTGCCCAAATGGATGTTTCCCGTGGTCCAGGTGAGCGGGTCATCTGCTCACCCACTTTAAACCCTGTTAGGCCCCACATGCGTTTAATGTGGATGAGCAGGTTTCAGTAAAAGTGGTGCCAAATTTATGAGGAAAAAAGTCACAAATTTATGAGAAATTTGAGGAGAAAAGTCACAAATTTATGAGGAAAAAGTCACATTTATGAGGAAAAAAGTCACAAATTTATGAGGAAAAAAGTCAAATTTATGAGGAAAAAGTCACAAATGTATGAGGAAAAAAGTCAGATTTATGAGGAAAAAGTCACAAATTTATGAGGAAAAAAGTCACATTTATGAGGAAAAAGTCACAAATTTATGAGGGGAAAAGTCACAAATTTATGAGAAAAAAAGTCACAGATTTATGAGGAAAAAGTCACAAATTTACAAGGAAAAAAGTCACAGATTTATGAGGAAAAAGTCACAGATTTATGAGGAAAAAGTCACAGATTTATGAGGAAAAAAGTCAGATTTATGAGGAAAAAGTCACAGATTTATGAGGGAAAAAGTCAGATTTATGAGGGAAAAAGTCACAGATTTATGAGGGAAAAAGTCAGATTTATGAGGAAAAAGTCACAGATTTATGATTTATCACAGTCACAGATTTATGCAGAAAAAAGTCACAAATTTATGAGAAATTTGAGGAGAAAAGTCACAATTTTATGAGCAAAAAAGTCAGATTTATGAGGAAAAAAGTCACAGATTTATGAGGGAAAAGTCACAAATTTATGAGGAAAAAAGTCACAGATTTAAGAGGAAAAAAGTCAGATTTATGAGGAAAAAGTCAAAGATTTATGAGGAAAAAAGTCACAAATTTATGAGAAAAAAGTAAAGTTTATGAGAAAAAAGTCACAAATTTATGAGGAAAAAAGTCAAGTTTACGAGAAAAAAAGTCACAAATTTATGAGGAAAGTCACAAATTTATGAGGAAAAAAGTCAAATTTATGAAGAAAAAAAGTCACAAATTTATGAGGAAAGTCACAAATTTGAGGAAAGTCACAAATTTATGAGAAAAAAATCACGAGAAAAAAGTCACAAACTTGAGAAAAAAGTTACAAATTTATGAGAAAAAAATCAAATTTATGAGAAAGTCAAATTTATGAGAAAAAATCACATTTATGAAAAAAAAAGTCATAAATTTATGAGAAAAAAAGTCACAAATTTTTGAAAAAAGTCACAAATTTATGAGAAAAAATTAGAAGTTGCAAATTAGCAAAAAAGTCGCAAATATATGATTACAGGTACATCTCAAAAAATTTGAATATCATGAAAAAGTTCAATATTTTTGTCACTCATTTCAGAAAGTGAAACCCATTTATTATATAGATTCATTACACACAAAGTGATATATTTCAAGTGTTTATTTATTTTAATTTTGATGATTATGGCTTACAGCCCATGAAAACCCCAAATTCAGATTCTCAAAAAATTAGAATATTACATAAAATTAATTTTCAAAAGTAGTTTTTAAATAGAAGTGTTGGCGGACTGAAAAGTATGTCCATGTACCACTCAATATTTGGTCGGGGCTCCTTTTGGATTAATTACTGTATCAATGTGGCATGGAGGTGATCAGCCTGTGGTACTGCTGAGGTGCTATGAAGGTCCAGGTTGCTTTGATAGTGACCTTCAGCTCGTCTGCATTGTTGGGTCTGGTGTCTCTCATCTTCCTCTTGACAGTCCTCCATAGATTCTCTATGGGGTTTAGATCAGGAGAGTTTGCTGGCCAATCAAACACAGTGATGCCATGGTCATTAAACCAGGTTTTGATGCTTTTGGCAGTGGGGGGGGGGGGGGGGGGACAAGTCCTGCTGGAAAATGAAATCAGCTTCTCCATAAAGCTTGTCAGCAGAGGGAAGCATGAAGTGCTCTAAAATTTCCTGGTAGATGACTGTGCTGACTTTGGCCTCTATAAAACACAGTGGACAAACACCAACAGATGACATGGTTCCTCAAATCATCACTGACTGTGGAAACGTCACACTAAACCTCAAGCAACTTAGATTCTATCCCTCTCCACTCTGTCTCCAGACTCTGGGACTTTGATTTACAAATGTAATGCAAAATTTACTTTTATCTGAACAGAGGTCATCTGCTGGTAGTGTCTTCAATTGAATATAGTTTGAAAATGATTTAAAAATAATTGTATTCTGTTTCTATTTGCATTTTACACAACATCCCAACTTCATTAGAATTTGAGTTTGTATTAAAGGTTGGAGCAAAATCAAAGCTATGGTAAGGAAGTTGTGTGAAGAACTCTGAGAAGGTATTATCACACCTCAACTTAATGGAAAAAAAAAAATCAAGTACAGCTCTCATCTGCCACATGCACGCCTCACACCCCAGATGCACATTCACCTGCCAAAGAAAACCACAAAGATATTCCACCCAAAGCCAGCTGCTGACATGTGGATGGAGACAGCTAAACTCAGGCTCCACCAGGGAAGTTCATCTGTAGCATCATCATATGCACCAATGTAGGAAGCTGAAAAAGAGGACAGTGAGAAAGACGCTGAGGAGGACAGTGAGGAAAACTGCAGTTTTTAAGACCTCAGGACATATGGGATGAGTACCAGACATGATCTCTTGGTACTCATCTGAGTAACTTAATGAAAAAAGTTATGTGCACCTCAGGTTATATCCGAATATTAAGCCAAGGGAGGAGTAAGGCTCCTTTGTTCTCTCAGGAAGATGGTTGATTTCAGGCTTGTTTTTGTACAGAAGGGGAATTTGAAGAAAATATTGTAGAGTCCTGCGTAGGCATGGCCACAAGGACTTTTGGGTATTCACCAATATGGTGGGAGAAATTACTTCCCAGATCTTACCCCCCAGATCCAGCTATGTGTATGTAACAACAGGGCACTGCCACCCCCATCCCCCCACCCCCGGTTCCCCAGTCTGCGTGGAGTTATTTTTAGATCAAGGTCTGACTTTAACTAAGCATTTGTTGTAATGTACCATATTTACCATAACCATGTTTACACCATTTTCCACACAATCTTCTATAAACATTATTTGCTATTTAAATTTCATCTGGGTTTCTCAGTCTCATTCTTATTTTTTTTTCTACACTTATAAATGTTGCAATTTACAAATAGTGTTCCAGTGTGTTTCATTAATTGTTCCTGCTCTGATTGCATTGTACCCAGTTTAACGTTAAATCACTGAGATGCGAGTATGATACCCATTCTGAGGTAATTAATATGTAGAAATTGGACTTCCGGTTATGGCGGCCACGTAGGAAGACGTGTTTCGCCCTGCTCTGCTCCTAAAGATAAAAAGTCGGCAAATAACTCTCATTTGGAACAAAACCTATCCCAGCGTTTGGGCGAGAATATGCCGGTAAAGCCTAAGGCTGGGAAATCAGGTGGAGGAAAAAGTGAACCGCCGAAACAGTCCAAGTTAACGGACTTTCATGTTCGTGACGAAGCAGAAAAATCTTCAGATATGGCGGAGCAAGCTAGCAGCGGAGCGGTGACTGCTGCCGACGGCACAGGTGCGGTGCTCGCTGCCATTAGCTCAATGAGAGCAGACTTTTCCGCTAAATTTGATGCAATTATAGCAGCAATAGAAGGAATGAGAAAGGAAATAGGCGACTGTATGGAACGAGTATCGCAGGTGGAGCTCCGAATTTCCAGCGCTGAGGATGACGTCACCAGCCTACAATTAAAGGTGCGCACATTGGAATTAAAAAATAAACGTCTGGAAGATAGTGCCCTGGACTTAGAATCCCGGTCGAGATGGAACAACCTGAGGCTGGTGGGCCTCCCAGAGGGAACCGAGGGTTGGGACCCATGTTCCTTTTTGGAAAAGTGGATTCCAGAAGCGCTGAACAACGCGGAGCTGCAGTCATCAGTCGTTTTAGAGAGCGCCCATCGAATCGGCCCACCGAGAGATAATAAGGCACCACCGAGGATGCTGATTATGAAGTTCCTCAGCTATAGAGACAGGATGACGATCTCCAACGCGACGCGAGCCAAAGGAGAAATTAAGTACCAGGATCAACAGGTGCGGTTCTACCCAGATTTGGCCACAGGAATCCAACAAGTAAGGAAACAGTTTGACCCCGCCCGTAAAGAGCTGCGCAGCCTCGGGATTCGTCATGGAGTGATTCATCCGGCAAGACTGCTGGTCACATATAAGGGCAGAACCCACACCTTCAAGACCCCTCAGGAAGCCATCAAGCAGATCCAAGAAGTGACTGGTGGGAGCTAAGCATGAAGCATGAACAAAATATAAGGTAGAATATTTAAGCATTTGCACAGGCATCTGACTGATCTGAAGCATATAGCAAGTTTACAAAATATAGATTGTACATCATAGTTTTTTTTTTAATATATAATACAAAAAAAAAAAACGCGTCCCTCGTGGATTTTTGTGGGGGGTGCTTCGGGAGTATGGGGTATCGGGCTTGTTGTTACGAGCTATTCGGTCTCTGTACGACCGTTGTGAGAGTTTAGTTCGCATTGCCAACACTCGGTCGGAGTCATTCCCAGTGAGAGTTGGACTCCGCCAGGGCTGCCCTTTGTCACCGGTCCTGTTCATAATTTTTATGGACAGGATTTCTAGGCGCAGCCAGGGAATGGAGGGTGTCATGCTTGGTGACCACAGGATCTCATCTCTGTTGTTTGCAGATGATGTTGTCCTGTTGGCTTCATCCAGCAATGACCTACAGCTCTTGCTGGGACGGTTTGCCGCTGAGTGTGAAGCGGCTGGGATGAGAATCAGCACCTCCAAGTCCGAGTCCATGGTCCTCAGCCGGAAAAAGGTGGATTGTCCTCTCCGGGTTGGGGACAGGCTCCTGCCCCAAGTGGAGGAGTTTAAGTATCTTGGGGTCTTGTTCACGAGTGAGGGGAAAATGGAGCGAGAGATCGACAGACGGATTGGAGCAGCATCTGCAGTGATGCGGACGTTGTACCGGTCTGTTGTGGTGAAGAGGGAGCTTAGTTCTAAGGCAAAGCTGTCGATTTACCAGTCAATCTACGTTCCTACTCTCACCTATGGTCACGAGCTTTGGGTAATGACCGAAAGAACGAGATCGCGGATACAAGCGGCTGAAATGAGCTTTCTCCGTAGGATTGCTGGACTCACCCTCAGAGATAGGGTGAGGAGCTCAGTCATCCGGGAGAGGCTCAGAGTAGAACCGCTGCTCCTCCACATTGAAAGGAGTCAGTTGAGGTGGTATGGGCATCTGATTAGGATGCCTCCTGGACGCCTCCCACTTGAGGTGTTTCAGGCACGTCCCACTGGGAGGAGACCCCGGGGCAGACCCAGGACTCGGTGGAGAGATTATGTCTCCCAGCTAGTCTGGGAACGCCTTGGTATCCCCTCTGAAGAGCTGGAGCAGGTGGCTGGGGAGAGGGAAGCCTGGGCTTCTCTGCTTGAACTGCTGCCTCCGCGACCCGGACCTCCGGAAAAGCGGTAGAAGATGGATGGATGGATGGATGGATGGATGGATGGATATAATACAAAGTTGCTATAAAATTTTGGAGTTAAGTTGGAAAACTACAGAAGAGAGTTAATCTTACGTCATTAAAAGCAGTAGAGTCAGGGTGATTGAGAGGATAAAGAAGGAGTGGCTTTGGCTGGTCCTCGCGGGTGTGGAGCGGTCAATTCCTATAGCGGGAGACAGAATTTTTTTTGATTTTGGGGGGATTGCCACGAATGTGGGAAGGGGGAATTTGTTTGTGTTGTGGGACACATATATGCACATATGTATATCACTGTATGATTCATACGTATACCACCTTAGGCTTCACATCTGAGATGGAACAAAGGACTGAGCAGCTTTGGAGATAACACGAGAATGTGAAAGTTTAGTCTTTGGCATGCAAAGAGACAGCCTTGGGGGATTTCGCCCAGCGGCCAGAGACTGAAGGTGGGGGGTGTTAAGGTCGGGAGGAAGTTACATTGTTACTGGGGATTAAGTGCCATGTGACTGTGTGTTTTGATGTCCTGGGTATAAAAGGGACAGATGTTGGGGGATTCTTCCTCTTTCTGTTTTTGGATGATGTTGGAGAATGTGAATAAACCTGACTTGTGAAATAAACTCAGCCTCGTCCTTCCACATTCTCTACAGTGTGTAGTTTGTAGGATGAATGTTCAACCACTCATGTTTTTGCTTCTCTGTATGAGCATGTTTACATTGCGAGGTAATCTCAAACTCCTTATTGATCATAGACCAAAGCGTTAATCTTAATTTAACTTCATGGAATTGCAGAGGTCTACAAAATTTAAAAAAAAACTTAAACAAGTTATGAATAAAATAAAAGACATAGGTTCAAAAATTGTGTTTTTACAAGAAACTCCTCTAATAGAGGAGGATGTAAAAAGAATTAGGAGAAGATGGCAAGGAAGTGTATTCACCTCATCATTTTCATCCCGAGCCAGGGGAGTTATGACTCTCATACATAAATCAATCCCATTTCAAGTGAAAAATGTAATTGGAGACAAATTTGGAAGATATCTAATCATTCAAGGATCTTTGTTATTAGAAAATATAAATCTGGTGAACGTATACGGTCCCAATATAGATGATCAAAAGTTCTTTGCTAATTTATTTCTTATTTTATCATCACTTACAGGGCAACATATAATAGGAGATTTTAATTGTACATTGAATCCCGGTATAGATAGATCAACAGGACTGGACTGTACGCACAATGGATGCAGGATGATCATTAATCATTTTATGAAAGAATTGAGATTGCTAGATATATGGAGAGAAATGAAACCACAAGTTAAAGCCTACTCTTGTTATTCTAATACCTACAAGACATTCTCACGTATTGACTATTTTTGATCTCCACAGAATTAAGGTCCAAGATTCAAAACTGCTTCTATGATAATATTGTGATCTCTGATCATGCACCCTGCTGTCTAATATATGTAGATAAGAAATTGACAAAGGTTCCAGGTAGATGGCAATTTCAGCATAAATGGCTTCAGGATGAGGAATTTAAGTACATAGAAAAACAGATGAGTTCTTTGATATCAATACTACACAAACATCGGCATGTATAAAGTGGGAGGCTTTCAAAGCTTTTATTAGGGGGCATATTATTAGTTATACAGGTTCAAAATCTAAGAAGACTCGAGAGGAGAGAGTCCAATTGGAACATAAAATAAAAATTCTTCAAGAAAAAGTGTATGCAGGAAGTGACCCAAAGTTAGAGAACGAATTACTGATTCTGAGAGCTGAATATGACAAAAAATCAGCGAATAGAGCTGCCTCGAGTCTTCTAAGATTGAAGCAATCTTTTTATGAACAAGGTGAAAAATCAGGAAAATTATTGGCATGGCAGATTAAACAATTAGAATTTAAAACACCAATTACCAGTATTATAAGTAACGGACAGGCAGTTGTAGATCCTTTAGAAATTAATAGTGCCTTTAGAGATTACTATGAAAAATTATATGATACAAAAAATGAAACTGACTTAACAAAACTAAATGGGTTTTTGGACGGATTATCTATACCGAGTATTCCTAATGAAAACAGGGAGATACTGGAGTCTAAAATTAGTCAAGAAGAAGTTGGGCTAGCCATTGATAATATGAAATCAGGAAAAAGTGCAGGACCAGATGGTCTTCCAGTTGACCTCTATAAAAAATTTAAGAATAAATTAATAAAACCATTTTTGGAAATGGTTTTAGAAGCATTTCAAAATAGTAATTTACCACCATACATGAATAATGCCTTAATTATACTATTGCCAAAACCAGGTAAACCCTCTAATAAATGTGAAAATATGAGACCAATAAGCCTATTAAATGCTGACCTTAAGATAATTTGTAAAATTTTAGCAAGACGACTACAAGAAATATTACCAAATATTATTAACCGAGATCAGAATGGCTTTATAAAGGGAAGACAAGGCTTCCATAATGTAAGAAGACTATTTAATATTATCTATTCTAATAAAGAAGCACCGGATACAGCTCTCCTATCATTGGATGCCGAAAAGGCCTTTGATAGGGTCGAATGGCCCTTCCTTTTTGAAGTCTTACAAAGGTTTGGACTTGGAAATAATTTCATAAAATGGGTCCAGATAATATACAATAATGCTACAGCAGAAATCCTAACAAACAGCAATATTTCAAAATCAATAAATATCAATAGAGGATGTCGACAAGGCTGTCCACTTTCACCTTTACTGTTTACTATGGCAATTGAACCTTTAGCGATGGCAGTACGTTTACATCCACAAATATATGGAATGAAAGTAGGACCAACAGAACATAAAATCTCCCTGTATGCCGATGACATAATTTTGTTTATGTCGAATCTTAAAAAATCAATTTCGACCTTGTTGAATTTAATAAAGAATTTTGGGGAAATATCAGGATATAAAGTAAATAAAACTAAATCTTCAATATTAATGCTAAATGAGACCCAGAGAAATCATCCAGCTCCTGAGGTAAATCAATTCAATGTTGTAAATCAGTTTAAATATTTAGGAATTCAAATTGTGCCTAAGCTAGAATCAGTTGCCAGTGCCAATTATGAAGCCTTAATGACAAACATTAATGAGTTACTTCAGAGATGGATGTCACTACCAATGTCGATAATTGGGAGAATCAATATACTTAAAAGTAATATCTTACCCAAAATATTTTATTTATTTCAATACATTCCTTTACCACCACCTTCAGATCACTTACCAATCACTTACCAATCCATGCAGATATCTACACTCCACCCACTGCCCGACTTTCATCCAGACGGCCGATTTGGAAAAACCCTCCCCCAGCTGACTTTACCATCCAGACAGCTTGGCAAGAGGAATGGGAGACCAAGGAGGTCCCAAACAAACAGCTGGTGATAAACCCCAACCAACAGGTCCCGGGCACCAACCTCCCAAGGAGACCGTGGTCTACACTCAATCGCTTCAGGACTGGACATGGCCCCTGCTTGGCCAGCCTTTACAGATGGGGCAGTAGCCCTAGCCCACTGTGCGCATGTGGAGAGGAGCAAACAATGGAACACATCATAGAGGCTTGCCCGCTCCAAAGACTGGAAGGAGGATTACACACCCTCCATACAGCAAACCAGGAGGCAACTGCTTGGCTTAAGGACTTTGCATTCGCTAAATAAATAAATAAACCTTCAGATCTATTCTCAAGAATTAAAAAAAAGTTAGTGGAATTTATATGGAACAATAGGAAGGCTAGATTACATCTGTCCTTACTATATTTACCATTTGATCGTGGAGGTCTGAAATGTCCAAACTTTATGTTGTATTACTGGTCAGCACAACTGAGGTCTATGACATATTATTTTTCATCAAATGATCTCCCTCACTGGACTGAAATGGAATCATACAATTTACCTTTACCTCTTCCCATATTCATATACTCAGACTCGGCTAAAAAATTACAGAAACAAGTTAAAAATCCATTTGTAAAGCATATGATCAAAATATGGTGTGAAACCAAAAAATATTTAAAAGAACCACACTTATTGTCACAATTTAGCCCAATATGGGGTAATCAATATTTTACACCAGGGAGAGCGGATGCTGTATTTAAAGTATGGAATTTAAAAGGGATTCAAAAGATTCAAGACTTATATCTGTCATGTACAGATAACATAATGTCTTTTGAAGAACTGAGGATCAAATTTAATCTTAATAGAACACATTTTTTAAAATATCTTCAGCTTAGGAACTTTATTCGATCAAATCAAAATAATGCTCTCACCCGACCTACTTATTCATCCTTGGAAAAAATTTTGACGAAAGATAGTAAGAGAAAGGGTATTATTTCAGAGTTTTATAACTCATTGACACTATCCTCAAGTGAAAACTCACAGAAAAGATTGAATTATTGGAAAGAAGACCTGCAAACTGAAATTTCAGAGGAACAATGGGAATTGGCTTGCACAGAAGCTCAAACCAAATCAATAAATGTACGTTTTAAATTGATACATTTTAAATGGTTAAGGCGGATGTATGTTAGACCGGTGGAGTTAAATAGATATAACAAAAACATACCAGATACGTGCACAAAATGTATGGAAAGTAAAGGAACCTTATTTCATTGTTTATGGGAATGTAGAAAAATTAGAATGTTTTGGGAAGAGGTGAGGGTAACAATTGAAAAAATAATTTCAAAACAAATCATATTGAATCCTAAATTGTTTTTGTTGGGTCTGCATCCAGAAAAGCATAACTTTAATAAAAGTGAAAGAGCATTCATAGACCTCAGTTTGCTTAACGCCAAAAAATGTATTGCACTATTGTGGAAAAAGACTCATAGACCAGATGTGACTCAGTGGTTAAGACAGATGTTAACAAACCTTCCACTAGAAAGAATAACATGTGGAAATGTGTTTCAGAATATATGGAGACCTTTCATTGATTATGTAAAGAATTTAAACATAACTTTTGAAGAGGAAGGTGAATGATGTGTGTGGACCTTGTAAATTCTAAACTGGTGAATGTATAATATGTATACTTATGTAATGGATTGCCTAGACTAAACAGAGGAGCATTGTTGAAGACCTGTTCTTGTTAGTGGTTGTCGGTGTTTTTAGTACTTTTTTTTTTTTTTAATTACTTTAGTGTTAGTGTTTGATTGTTTGTGTTATGTTTGTAAAAAAAAACTAAAAGGTTCAATAAAAAATATTGTGGAAAAAAATATGTAGAAATTTATAGAAAATATTGCTATACCATTACTTTTTTTTTTTTTTTGCTTCAAATTATGCCACAATAGGAATTTTTTGGCCTGACTGGCCACCTGTAGTTAGGAGCAGAATGACATTCTTAAACTCTCTTCAGAAGTCCTAACAAGTCTATACTTAAACAATATTACACAAGAGGGCATTAAGGCGTATCACACCCCAGAGTTACTGTATCCACTGAAACCATACTCTCTCTCATGTAATATTGCTTTTATACAACAGTTTCTTAAGCACAATTTATTAAATGACGACAATACTGGGCAAAATATAATTATTTGTTTGTTTTAACCAGTTATTTTGTGCAGCTGAGAAAAAAAAAAACAGTCCCTTCTAAATGTAGCCAGTAACTGTTGCTAAACATCTCAATCAGCATGAAGACGTCTGTTGTCATTTCACACACATGGAAACAAATTAAATATTGTCAAGTGCACAAGTAATAAGTGTTTATAAAACATACCTGTTGAGCCGGTACTGCAGAAGAACGGCGATCAAAACACTGGTCGTCAGAACACCGGTAGCTAGCCGGTAGCTAGTAGTTAGCATGCTAGCAATTTAGCACACTTTGTTCGCTTTTTTTCACATTTTCAAATGAAACAAAGAGTCCATCACCACCACAAAGGTATTGTGGTTTGTTAATCGAGACAATAAATCAAACTCTAGCACTGCCTATTTTTTTTAAAAAAAAGACGTGAAATAGCTTAATGAGCTTAATGATGCTGATACAAGAGCAGACTGAAACAGTTTTTCTTCAAAATGGTGGGACTTTCAGGTCACAGATGTATAATTTCTTGTCAAATAGTACCTCACTGTGGAAATTAAGGTATCCAAAACAGTACTGCAATTCTCAGAGAGTTGATAGTAAATTACTGTTAGTAATTAATGGTTACCTGAACACCTTTGAAGCAAAGTGATACATATCCAGTGAAACTGGAGTGCAATTATCATGGAATATAGTAACTCCTGGAATCTCTATTGTCCAATGAAATTGCTCGGTTATAACTAACTGTTGTATAATGTGTATTATACAGTAGATTACCATTAAAAGAGTTATTGCCATTTACACCTTGATGTTTGACCAAATCAACAAATCAAAGATATTACAGTAGCACTGCACTGTTTTTATTGGGTTGTTAATCATAATCAATGTCATTCTAAAGCTTCTGTAGCCATTTATAATAAAACCCATATGTCACATATAAAGTCTACCCTATGTAGTCAATTGTATTGTTATATAGGCTGCAATTTCCCAGTTTGGCATCAATAAAGTATATCTATCTATCTATCTATCTCAAAATAAAGAGCTGTTTAGTGATAACACTTAAGAGGAAGAAGAAGCCAACTTTATTGTCATTCAGTCCATACAGCCAATCATGTACAGTAGAACAAAATTATGTTTCTCCTATCTACAATCTTAACCACATATAGAATCAGAGGGGCCACTGCCATGCAAGGCAATGCCACAGACAACTAATTGGTGTGAGTTAATGTTTATACAAACATCTTTCTGGGCATTCTTTCTGGAGTCGAAGAATCTGACTTGGCAGTAGTTGCACAAACAAGTATTCAGCCCTTTTTATGTTTGACTGCTGGCACTGTTCAGTTGGAGTTGGAAGAGGCCTTTGCATGAGTCTGTATATTTTGAACACAGATTGACTGTCAAATTGAAAAATGTCCAGGCTAAAAGGAAAAAAAGGAAAACAGATCAGCATAATGCTCTGAGGTTAATCTGCCCTTGCAGAACTTTGCTGTCAATAAAATAAACAACAAACTGAATAGCGCTGTGTGCAGCAGCCTGTGGCACAAAGCTCTGTGGTGAAGTTGTGTTTTTTTTGTACAACAGGATCTCAGGTGGTGCAGCTTCAGATAAGAACATCAAGGAAAATGTGTGCGCTCAAATAGAGAAGAACTTTGCCAGGGCTAAATGGAAGGTAAGCCTTTTGTACTCTCTTCCAGGAAGTTGCCTTTGAACACGGATGCATAGCAGCGCTATACTATTT
This sequence comes from Pholidichthys leucotaenia, assembly GCA_020510985.1. Classification (NCBI taxonomy): domain Eukaryota; kingdom Metazoa; phylum Chordata; class Actinopteri; order Cichliformes; family Pholidichthyidae; genus Pholidichthys; species Pholidichthys leucotaenia. The sequence goes on from CM035837.1 coordinate 199,057,009, forward strand.
TGTGTTACTATTGCATGAGTGAAACAAGTTTAGCACCCATTCACCATCTCTTTCATCACTGTTCTCTGCAGAAAGCTGTGCGGGTCACCACTATCATGAAGAGACTCAGGATACCTGAGCACAGTGAGACAAAGATGACAAGCTCTGCAGCTGGGGCCACCGCAGACCCCGCAGCTGCCCAGGCTGCCGCCAACCCAGCTGCACCTTCATCTGCCGAAGTACCTGAGGCATCCCCCGCTGCAGCTGTGGAGGTCCCCGCTGGAGTGGAGAAGAGTCAACCAGCACCAGAAGCCGGAGCGGCAGCAGAACCGGCAGCGGCAGTGGCAGCGGCCTCAGCCAGCGAGGCACCGCAACCGAGCCCGCTGCCACCAGCGGGAGAGCCGACATGGCGATGCAACGGGGAAGCTTCAGCCACTCTTCACACGGCTGAGGAGGCTGGGGGTGAGCAGGGTTAAACCCCTCCACCCACTCGCGTGTGACCTCTGCTGTCCACACCGACTCCTGCACACTGTACATTAGCTGCTAGCATGGTGACACTGACTCTGCTTCTCTCTCACTTGCGGCATTAGTATCATCTCATGAAGGCCGTGTGCTACCTTTCCTGAGTGCTGCGATGCATTGGCTTTCTTTTTTTGTATACATGTATTATGCTTCATTGACCCTCTGGAGTTTATGTCAAATTATAGAAAGCATCTCTTCACTCTTGAGTTTTGGGGGTAAAATGGATTGGCTGTCAAGCTGTGGCTTACAGCTGCGTGTTCTTTCTTAATCTTCTTGTAGTGATAAAAGAATAATGGGAGACATAATTGTGCTGAAAACGCCTTTGATTCCTTTTTAATGAGCCAACTTGGGAAACTTCCTCCTACCACTGTTGCAAATGCTGCATCTGTTCATAGAATCGGAGGACATACGCCCTAACCTTCATTAAGTGCTAGCCCTCATGAAAAAGATGGCATGCTTTTTTTTTAATGGCTCAAATGGATAGCTTTACTATCTGTTATGTTCCATACTAATCCGTTTCTGTGTGTTTAACAATGCTGAGATTAGCCACTGGGTGTTTTGAGCCCATTACTGTACTGAACGAGGCAGCTTCACACACACACACACACACACATACACTCAAACCGTGTTTCTTTGCTAAGTTCCCACTCAGGAAAGAACCTTTTAGATCCAAGTGTAAAGACTTTGTATATAGACACCTTTGTAGACGTAGCCAAAAGAGCATGCCTCCTCACACTTCTCGCGCTCCATTTTCACCCACTTAGTAGATAAAGATGCGCTATTACAGTGTTTGTCTCAACACACGCTGCAGCACTCTCGCTTCTCGCCACGAGCCGCGTCAAGTCAAATGTTTCCGTTAGGAGTGTATTACACATCGGCCCGTCTACTGCGATCATTTATTTAAGCGCCCCTGTAGGTGACACGCATAGAACACGGCTTTCACCACATAGCAATTCTATGCATCCAAGTTATTTTGTAGCTTTTCTTTGTTTTCTTAAGACAAACCGCAGCATCATGACATCTTTATCTATTCAGTTTGATTTCTTTTAAATTTGATAATAAAATTACATGAGAATTCAGGGTTTGATTTAAATGCCTGAATTGTACGTACAGTATACACCTTTGTCACCGCAGCCATTTTAACATGGAACAATAAGTCCTTTAGCTTTAAATAACTTGAATACAACCTAATTCCAAAAAAGTGAGGATGCTGTGAAAAACCTAAAACATTAATAAAACTACAAAAATGCAATGATTTATAACTCTCCTAAACCCCTATTTTAGTTGGTGCCTACTAAAACACGGAAAGAAGGATACGGTACAGACCGTTCCATCGGCATTCCGTATGGAGCTTGTTCCGTACATGTTCCATATGGAACATCAACCGAGCCTGCCTGCTGTCAGTCCCACTAGCTACAGTACGTACTAGCTAACCACGGAACGCTAGCAGTCCTGCAACATTTGTCCCATACATGTTCTGGAACATGTTCCATACATGCAATTATCAATAAATAAATACATGCAATTAGAAATTAGCGAACATACCATAAGGCTTGTAGGTTGGCTGGTTGCCTGGTTGTGTAAGTGCAGTAATTGGAACCTTCCTTACGGAACGCTAGCATTGTGATTCTGCCATCACCACGCTAGCAGGCTAGCAGTGTAAACAACCCATCATCCAGACGAAATTTTGGAGGCAGGAACATTCCAAAAATTGATGAAAATGAAAAGAACGCATGCCAAAAAGCATATTTTTCCAGGAGATCTGGTTTTATAAAAAAATGCTTTATGAAGAAAGTGTCCCTGTAAAATGACAAGCAAAATGTAAAAGATACATCCCAAAAGTTCGGCACGTCTCAGCTCGTTGGGGTGTCTCCATGAGCCATTGGACATTTGAAGATAACCGTCCTCCCGGATGGCCACTACCTGCAGCCACCCTGGTCCTCTCATTGTTTTCTCTTGCCTTGGACCCCCCTTAGCCGAGCCTCCTCCCTAGGTTGAACCATGTCAGCGACCCGCAGGGGAGCTCGACTCGGCTTCAAACGTCCATGACGTCTAGACCGGGCTTCCTCTCTGGATCAAACCGCTCCAGCGACCCCATGAGAAGCCCAACTCGGCCTCCAGTGTTCCTGTGTGGCACGTCTGTCCACCGTGCCAGCCGGTCCTGCCCCACTCTCTTTCATTTTGAACACCGGCAAAGCCGTTGCAGCCCCTTGATTCTCGGTACCTCCCAGCCGAATTCCGGAAGCAGAGGGAGCTGTCCTCACAGCTCCACCCGCCGTCACAGGTGTTCCTCCGTGCTGCCCAGTTCCCACATCCAGGGTAACTTGGGCCCTGGCACCGGAACCCTCCCGTGATGGCCCTGTGTAGGATTGGTCCTGTCCATCTCCCAGAATGCTAGGCCAATCTTCGTCCCATACTGCATCGTCCACCACGCGCGGAACCGGTCGGTCCCACAAACCACAGCCCAACCACTCCTCTCCGATACTGCTGGTGATTGTAAAGCCCAGTCTGTAAAACAGGTCGCGGTCCATGACGTTCGACCCCTTGACAGTCACCACGAACTGGATATTTGAGACCACAGCTGAGTTGTACCTTGCCATCAACTCCAATGAATTCACCATTTGAGTGAGCTGCAGACAGGCAAAGCTGCCTTTATAACTTCTGCAGCTGTGTCCAACCTGTTATATCCATAACCAATACTATAATAATGAGGCTGAAGATGCAGTCGAACAGAACTTTATTGAACAGACTCACACAACTCTAAGGCGCTCCCGTCAAGGCAGAGGTGCTGGTCGAAAAGAGACCGTGCCTCTTCTGGGTAGGCCTTTTATGCTGTGGGTGGCGGTGGAACCGGAAAGGTGTAGCTGTCACCCATAACACACAATAATAAAAATAATAATCATAGTTAATACGTTACACAACCTGCTGTGGAAGGGGGTCTCACCTGAGAAAACTGTCCCTGCCTCAAAATTTCATCTGGATGATGGGTTGTTTACACTGCTAGTACGATGATGGCAGAATCTCAAGGCTAGCGTTCCATAAGGGAGGTTCCGATTACTGCACTGACACAACCAGGCAACCAGCCAACCTACAAGCCTTATGGTATGTTCATTAATTTCTAGTTTCATGTATTTATTTATTGATAATTGCATGTATGGAACATGTCCCAGTATGCATACCGAATGAATGTTGCTGGACTGCTAGCGTTCTATAGCTAGCTAATAGCTAGTAGGACTGACAGCAGGCAGACTTGACTGATGTCCCGTCTGGAACGTGTATGGAACATGTTCCGCATGGAACACCAACAGAACATGTTCTGTACGGAACACTAGCAGAATGGTACGGAATGCTGATGGAACATTCTGTACCATACCATTCTGTGTTTGAGTAATCGCCATTTTAGTTAGAATAGAGCATATAAAATGGCTCAAATATTGAAAGTGAGATATTTTATCATTTCACAGAAATAAGCGACTCAGAGCTGGGACAGGGCAACAAAACTGTGGAAAAGTAAGTGGTACTAAAAAGAAACAGCTGGACAAACAATGCTAATGCAGAACATTTTAGTCTGGGTATAAAAAGAGCACCTTAGAGAGGCAGTCTCTCAGAAGTGAAAATGAGCAACAGTTCTCATGTTTTTACAGGGTGTCCCGTAAGTCTGGACCCATAGGGAAAAACAGTAAGATTACAAAATAGTCTCAATATTTATTCCATAATGTGTCCAAAGTTTAGTTCCTAAGTTGTGTCCACCGTTGAACTCTCTCCTCTCTTGTCAGTGACCTGCATGGGTGCAGACTTCAAGGACACTCTGTATGTTCTATTGCTAATAAAACTGTGGTTTAGGACATGTGCAAATGACTGCATTCTGCTGTTATTTAGATCTTGCACAGCATTTCAACCTTTTTTTTCAAATTTGGATTGTAGACCATAATCGTTGATGATATCATTTGTAAAATCTGTGTTTACCTTCTGTTTTAAGTCTAAATGACTGCTGTTAAAAGAGGCTTATTGTACAAGGACAGATGTACAAAACATGTTTTATACCAAGTAATTTATCGTTGTTTATTTTGAGTTCAACTTTCATATCCATCAACTGCTATTCAGTATTATTTTTTTAAATCTCACTATTTAGCTCACACTTGATTAACAGTAATAAAAATGTGTCCTTTGTGGTCACTGGGCCCCCCCGAGCGTTAATGACGAGCTACAGCAGCAGATTTCTGTCATAACTCTGGAGGAGAAGGAACTTGAGCAATACTCGACTGGCTGCAGAAACTGTGATTCCTGGTGTCCGCATACTTGTGAGTCTGCAGTCCTCATTTGCTGTCAGGCCAATCAGGGTCACTGACACACAGCTACTGACTCACGGCTGCCGTCAAACTGCGACGCGTCTCTGTGGGCCACCTGCAAGTTCCCAAGTGATCTCCTGTCACAATCCAAGCTATATGTCCACCTAGGCATCTGGTTCCCACGCTTCCACAGCACACGGATCCGTCAGGAGCCTGGAGGGGGCGTAAACAGGCGAGAGTCCTGGGCCCAATACGCCGTAGCCGCAAACTGCACGGAGAGTATCACTGGCCGGTCAGACAGCTTCCACCGGTTTTCAAGCAGTATTTTTAGCTATGAAAGTGCAGTTTGACAAGGTTTTTCTATCTACCCCAACCTGCTCTGCGCTCCCCGACCTGCACAGCCTGTATCTTATTGGTCATCGCGACTCCCGGTGGGTGGGCTCTCCTACTCTGTTCATGACGCTTCCGGACATTAAACTCTTGCCTAGATCTTCAAAAGTAAAAAGCGACACATTTTTTCTGAAAACAGTCGAGGCGAGAGATAGATTTGTCATCGCCAAATATTTGTTAACTTTTTACTAACATCCACTATTTCAAAAGTTCAGCACGAGCTCCAGGAAGTGATCGGCTCCACGCGCCTGCTCCTCATTTGCATATTCTGGATCTGAGTGGGGAGTCAGGAGGAGGGAGGGGGAGCGGGCACCTCCAAGTGACGGCTCAAATTTGACGCCCCGCTACCAGAGTACAGTGGGGCGTGCGACATACACAACGAATGGGAAGCGTGAAAACGCACGTCTAGGTGTGGACACGTGGCTTCACAGACGCAGGGTGGCAGGACGGCAGCCGACGCGTGGGTCAGGTTAAAAGGTAACACGTCCTGCCTGTGTCTGTCGTCCAGCGTATTTACTGTGCTCACCTGTGAAACAATGTGAACATGTACATTTTAAAGGAATTTAAGAGACAACTGGTTTATCTCCTTATTTAGAGGTTTTTGAGGCTTTTATGTGTTCCTGGTTCTCTTCTTAATGTGAGCTTTAAGCAGATTGGTCAACACACTGTCACTGAGATGACGTCACCATGTTTTTTTGTACATTGTCTAAGTCGATTTAGATTCAGCAGCGAGCTTAAAGTTTAGGATATCAGTTTGTTTCTTCTTCAGTGTGAATAAAGTATTTCATGTGCTCTGTTCTCTTTTTTTGCCCGGTGCTTTTGTCCCCAGTACACCTCCACTGTGTTCCTACCCTACGTCCGATCACGCTGCCCACTGTAGATGTGATGTGTGCCAGGACCCGTGCTCACCTGCAGGTCTCAGCTCTGTACCGTGCCCCCACCCCCTTCTGACTTCATGACTTTGATGGTAATAAAATGATGTCATCTGTTGATTCACCAGCAGTCCATCGTCTCTGTTCCGAGCTCGCAGAGGCTGCAGAGGCCACCCAGCCAGCATGTCCATGTGGGCCCCACCAAAGGTGAACGCTGGGCCGTCTTATGGGTCCCATGTGGGTTTGTCCATGGCTTCTGTGTTGGCCCACATGGACTTTGTCTGTGTAGCCATATACAACTGATTTTCTCACCAATTTGTTATTGTAAATTTGAGACTTTTTTTTTTTTACAGTAAACTTGCAACTTTTTTCATAAATTTGTGATTTTTTTTCTTTGATAAATTTGCTATTTTCATGTAAATTGACTTTTTTTTGTAAATCTGGAACTTTCTTAAAAATTTTAATAAAATTTGTAACTTTTTTCTTGTTGATTTATTTACTCAGATATTTGCTATTTTGTTAATTTGCAACTTTCTAATTTTTTCCTCATAAATTTGTGACTTTTTTTCTTGTAAATTTGCAACTTTTTTTCTCCATTTTCATTTTTTTTCTTATAAATTCATGATTTTTTCCCTAGTAAATTTGACTTTTATTCTCATGAATTTTCAGTTTTTTTCTCATAAATTTGCAACTTTTTTCTCATCAATTTGTGACTTTTTTACAATAAACTTACAACTTTTTCTCATAAATTTGTTTTTCTTGTAAAATTGTGATTTTTTTCTTGCTAATTTGCTAACTTTGTCTTGTAATTTTGCAACTCTTCTCATAAATTTGTGATTTTTTTCCTTGTAAATTTGCTATTTTCGTGTAAATTTGTGAATTTTTTTGTAAATTTGGAACTTTCTTAAAAATTTTAATCATAAATTTGTAACTTTTTCTTGTTGATTTATTTACTCAGATATTGTAGATAATGTGAAAATGACGAGGCAGAGTTCATCTCATGAGTCAGGTTTATTCACATCATCCAACATCATCAAAAGCAGAAAGAGGAAGAAACCCAGACATTCGTCCTTTTAATACCTCAGGACTTCAAAGCACACAGTCATATTATATTTAATCCCAAATAACAATACATCTTCCTTCAGATCTTAACACCTCCACCCCCAGCCTCTGGTGGCCAGGAAAATCCCCCCAGGGCGTCTCTCTGCATACCAAAGACTAGACTTTCACATCCTCCTGTTATCTCCAGAGAGGCTCAGTCCATTGTTCAATCTAAGATGTGAAGCCTAAAGTGGTATACATATGAAGCATGAAGTGATATACATAAGTGCACATATATGTGTCCCACATGACCCCCCCCCCAAACGTCTAAGATGGAACAACGGAATAACAGTCTGCATGACATGATAAACCATTACACATCAGTCCACGTGCTGCTTGGGCCTCAGTCTCCTCCTGTATCTGCTGTAAGTGGGCTTTACCACTTCCACGGCGCCATCCTGCTGGGGGGCTGCTGCCTGAGGGTGAGAACTGTTAGTCAATCCCTGTGGGTGTTCTGGGGAATGTCCCCTAGGGGGTGCGCCGAGGAGCCCTGGTGCACAGCACATCCTCGTCTGCCACAACAAAGGTGGGTTTGAGCCTGTTTATGCCAATCTTTTCTTTCCTGCCCCCCAGGTCTAGCAAAAAATGCTTATCCCCTGTTTCCAGCACTCTAAATGGTCCATCATAAGGTGGGCGCAACGGTGGGCGATGGGCATCGTGTCTGACAAAAACAAACTCCGCGGTTTTTTAAGGTCTTAGGCACAAAAACGCGCGGAAAACTGTGGTGAACGGGGCCAGGCAGCGTGCCCGATTCCGTGCCCCTCTGTAACCGCTGAGATGGGGAGCTATCTGGCGCAGGATTATCTGGGAGAAACTCCCTGGGCAGCCGAAGTGGCTGTGCAAAAACCAGCTCAGCCAGGGAGCCTTCTAAATCCTCTTTAGGTGCAGAACGCAACCCCGATAAAACCCACGGTAGCCTGTCCACCCAATTTGCATCCGTAAGCGACGCTCTGAGATCCGCTTTCAATGACCTATGAAAACGTTCGCATAACCCATTAGCCTGTGGATTGTACATGGTTGTGCGGTGGATCGTTACCCCCAGGCTGCGGGCCATTGCTGACCAAAGTTCGGAAACAAATTGAGGACCTCTATCGGACGTAATGTCCGATGGGACTCCAAAGCGCGCTACCCACGCTGTTAAAAACGCGCGCGCCACCTCCTCGGCTGTGGTTGACGACAGCGGAACCACTTCCGGCCAGCGCGTGGTGCGGTCTACCATTGTCAGAAGGTGTGTGCACCCCTGTGACGGCGGTAGGGGGCCTACGAGGTCCACGTGAACATGATCGAACCTCTTAGCCGGGATGTGGAATGGCTACAAGGGAGCTCTCGTGTGTCTGTGTACCTTGGCTCGTTGACAAGCCATGCAGGCTGCTGCCCACTCTAACTTGTTTGCGCAGGCTTGGCCAAACAAATTTCTCTCCCACCATTTTGACCGACTCCCGGGTGTGCCAGAGAATGAATCGAGTCAAAAACGCGGCGGCGCCACGCGGCCGGTACCACAGGACGCGGTCGCCCAGTGGAGACATCGCAGATTAGGGGGGCATACCGTCTTGCAGCACCCTGTTCTCCAGCCTTAATCCTGTTGGTCCAGACTGCACGCCTGCACGTCCGCGTCGCTAACCTGATCCGCGGCCATGGCTGCATAATCTATCCCTACGCGGACTGGGGCCGCCACGGCGCGCGAGAGACAGTCTGCCACTACATTTAGTTTACCCGCCACATGCTGGATATCGGTAGTAAACTCTGAGATGGCGGCCAGCTGTCTTTGCTGCCGGCCTGACCACGGTTCTGAAACCTTGGCCATCGCGAATGTCAGCGGCTTGTGGTCACCAAACGCGGTGAAACGGCGTCCCTCCAGCCAGAACTGGAAGTGGCGAATGGCCAAGTGGAGAGCTAACAACTCCCTGTCGAATGCGCTGTATTTTCGTTCGCTATCACGCAAAGTCCTGCTGAAAAATGCGAGTGGCTGCCAAGCCCCGGCTACATGCTGCTCCACAACCGCCCCTATGGCCACATCTGACGCGTCAGTAGTGAGCGCTATGCGGGCCGTTGGGTCTGGATGTGCTAACAACGCAGCGTTTGCCAGGGCTGTTGTGACCTCCGAGAATGCTCGCTCTCGCTCCGGAGACCATTTGATCTTATTTGTGGGTTTTTGTTTTTTTAGTGCGGCATACAATGGTTGCATGAGCTGCGCTGTGCGGGGGAGGAAACGGTTATAAAAATTCACCATTCCCAAAAACTCCTGTAACGCCTTGACTGTTTGTGGCTGGGGAAAATTTGTTACCGCACGTACTTTGTCAGGCAGCGGAACTGCTCCTTCTGGGGAGACGCGATGCCCCAAAAAATCAATCTGCGTCACCCCGAACTGACACTTCGCTGGGTTGATTATTAACCCGTGCTCTCCCAACCTCCGGAAAACTGCCGTGAGGTGGTTTTCGTGTTCGTCTTCGGACGCGCTGGCTACTAAGATGTCGTCCAGGTAGACGAATACGAAGGGGAGATCGCGCAACACCGCGTCCATCATGTGTTGGAACGTCTGCGCAGCGCCCTTAAGCCCAAACGGCATGCGCAAAAACTCAAATAGGCCAAACAGAGTTATTACCGCTGTTTTGGGTATGTCTTCAGCGCGCACTGGGACTTGATGGTAACCGTGGACCAAGTCTATCTTAGAAAAAACGCGCGCCCCCGCCAAATGAATGGAAAAATCTTGGATGTGCGGGATTGGGTAGCGGTCGTGCGCTGTGGCGTTGTTCAACCTGCGGAAATCTCCGCAAGGTCGCCACGAGCCATCAGCTTTCGGGACCATGTGCAGCGAGGAAGCCCATGGGCTTTTCGAACGCCTGATGATGCTCAACTTTTCCAGGTTGGCGAACTCCTCGCGCGCTATGGTCAGTTTAGCTGAATCCAAGCGCCGAGCTTTTGCAAAAACGGGTGGTCCGGTGGTAGTAATAAAATGTTCCACTCCGTGTTTAGCGACAGCTGCTGAAAATGTGGGAACTGTGAGTGCTGGGAACTGAGTGAGCAGTGTGTGGAACTTACCGCTTGCCGTTGCGACGTTGGCTTGTGCTGTAGGCGGGGTCACTTGGGCTGCACAGGGAATAGAATAAAAGGAAAGTGCATTAACCAGGCGCCTGTTAGCAAGATCAACCAACAAACCATGTGAGCACAGAAAATCAGCCCCCAACATATTGAAACTCACTGCAGCTATAACAAAAGTCCACTCAAATGTACGGCCGTGTAGGGACAGAAGCAGGTTCCTCTCACCAAAGGTCTTAATCTCCGAGCCGTTCGCTGCTGACGCCCCGCAACCTCCGGGACCCACCAGCCGGTCAGCAGAGGTAGGCGTGATGAAACTCACTTGGGAGCCTGTGTCCACGAGGAATTGCCTCCCCGAACGCGCGTCCGTCAAGTAGAGCAGTTTGTTCTCCTCACCGAGGGCCGCAGCTGCTACCGACCCCCGGTCTTGGCGTTTCCCAAGCGCTTGAACTGGCACGGTGGTATACATTTGCGTGCCTTCTCTGCAAAGCGGCGATGGTAGAAACAGAGGGTGTCTCCTCCGCGATCCTTGGCCCTCGCTGCCGCCGTCATCGGTGGGTCTGCTACCGCCGTCTCTGGCCCCTCGCCATCTCCGGCCATCATGCCGAACTCCGTCGCTGCTGCGGTGGCCGCACGCTGTTTGCTGGCGTTGAGAATCCGGTGCACCTCCTGGGCCAGCGCACGGAAGTCCCGCTGGGCCAACAACGGCGAACTGGCCAGGGTCACTCTCGTGGCCGAAGGTAGAGTTCTCAGGAAAATGTGGGTGAAGATGAAGTCGTCGCCGTCTGAGCCCCTCAAGCTCAGCATGTTTTCCATCAGGTCAACGGGTGTGCCATCTCCCAAGTCGTTCAGAGCCAGGAGCCTCTCCGCTCTCTCCTGGAGTGAGAGTGTGAAGCGTTGGATGAGCGCAGCCTTCAACCCGCCGTATTTGTCGTCGGCCGGTGGCTGCTCCACAAGGCTCTGCACATGCCGAGCCGTGTGGTTGTCGAGCTTGGCAATCACATGGTAGAACTTCGTGTCATCTACCGTTATTCCCCGGAGGGCGAACTGTGCTTCGACCAAGTGGAACCAGGAGCGCGGGTTGTCTCGCCAAAAGTCCGGTAGCTGGACGGTAGCGGCATACGCTTGGCTGGGAGCTTCTGACCCGGCTGGCTCGGGGGAATTTCTTTCATGATACGTCTTAGGGTCACCAGTGTAGATAATGTGAAAATGACGAGGCAGAGTTCATCTCACGAGTCAGGTTTATTCACATCATCCAACATCATCAAAAGCAGAAAGAGGAAGAAACCCAGACATTTGTCCTTTTAATACCTCAGGACTTCAAAGCACACAGTCATATTATATTTAATCCCAAATAACAATACATGTTCCTTCAGATCTTAACACCTCCACCCCCAGCCTCTGGTGGCCAGGAGAATCCCCCCAGGCCGTCTCTCTGCATACCAAAGACTAGACTTTCACATCCTCCTGTTATCTCCAGAGATGCTCAGTCCTTTGTTCAATCTAAGCTGTGAAGCCTAAAGTGGTATACATATGAAGCATGAAGTGATATACATAAATGCACATATATGTGTCCCACAATATTTACTATTTTTGTTAATTTGCAACTTTCTAATTTTTTCCTCATAAATTTGTGACTTTTTTCATGTACATTTGCACATTTTTTCTTGTAAGGCTGCAAGTTTTTTCAAGTAATTTTACTTTTTTCTTGTAAATTTGCAACTTTTTTCTCCATTTTCACTTTTTTTTCATAAATTCATGATTTTTTCCCTAGTAAATTTGACTTTTTTTCTCATGAATTTTCTGTTTTTTCTCATAAATTTGCAACTTTTTTCTCATCAATTTGTGACTTTTTTTTTAAACTTGCAACTTTTTTCTCATAAATTTGTTTTTCTTGTAAAATTGTGACTTTTTTCTTGCTAATTTGCTAACTTTGTCTTGTAATCTTGCAACTTTTCTCATAAATTTTTGATTTTTTTCCTTGTAAATTTGCTATTTTTGTGTAAATTTGTGACTTTTTTGTAAATTTGGAACTTTCTTAAAAACTTTAATCATGAATTTGTAACTTTTTTCTACTTAATTTTCAATTTATTTACTCAGATATTTGCTATTTTTGTTAATTTGCAACTTTCTAATTTTTTTCCTCATAAATTTTTCATGTAAATTTGCAAATTTTTTCTTCTAAGGCTGCAAGTTTTTTCAAGTAATTTTACTTTTTTTCTTATAAATTTGCATCTTTTTTCTCATCAATTTATGACTTTTTTCCTGTAATTTTCCCCGCGGTGCCAGTATTACTGAAACCTGCTCAGCTGCATAAAAACCATATGGGCCCAGTGGATTTAATGCACATGTAAAGTCCATGTGGACAAACCCACATGGGACCCATAAGACAGCACAGTTTAACCCACAGTGGGGCCCACATGGGCACACTGGCTGGGCAGCGAGGATTATTTTGGGAAAATGTGGGAAAGTGCCTGCGTCACTCCGCTCTGCTCCCCTTCACCCCGAGGAGAGCATCTGTGTTCCATGGCCTCAATTAGCACAAGCTTAGCACCCATCCTTGTGGGTGTGAATGTAGTTCTGGGGAAAAAAAACAAAACAGCAATACCATTTGGTGACACTTTCTAAGATGCTGCAGTGGAATAATGAAGCAGAGAGCTCACTTCCTCCTGGGGTTGAAGTGGGCCTTCTCTTCACAGCATTTCTTTTTTAACGCCCGCCGTGAGCCCGCGTGCCACCATCGATACATCCACTGGGGACTCGGGGGGGCTTCCATGTCCCTCTGTCTCTGGATGGCGTCATTACCAGTGGTACTACTCAGTGAGGGGAGTCAGCTTCCTGTTTCCCTCAACCAGCAGAGATGGAAAACTAGTGATCAGTCTGTCCTTGCCAAGAGCGAAGGAGAGTTTTACAAGAAACACTGAATTATTTCAGTCTTACAACCATAACTGAAGATTTAGATGAAACTATAGGACTAATAGAGTAGGTTATACAAATTTGGCATCCATTTTTCTATCAGCCATGAGTGTATGAGATAATTTATTGAATTTACCATCTCTGCTTACTGTGCACAAACCGCAGCTGACCAAAGTGCTGTACACCTTGTACACATGAAATATTAAGAACAACCAAGTTTACAATCCAGACTAAAAATACACAATAAAAACATAAAAAACGGTATAATAAACCCAAATAAAATTAACAAGATAAGCAAATAAATCAAATAAACTATGAGAATAAAAACTAAGATATTCTGCTCAGCTGGAAGTGAAAACCAGGAAGAATAAATGATTTTTCAGAAAACACTCCGTCATCTCTAATGATGGTGACAATAATAAAGATAATATAAGAAATTTGTGTTAAAAAGGCTTAAACACTGACATGAGCATCGCCACACCCTGAGCTGAGGTTTGTGAGGATTCTAAAGAATAAACTATCTGTAGACTTTTATGGCATTAATAAAAAGCCTCCCTCAAATAAGACTGAGAATCGTGCTTTTATGACCCATTTGCGCCAAGTTCATTATCTCCCAATATCATCTAAGTCCCTAATGAAAACATGACTCATTAAAGAGATTATATGAGCTAAATGTACCATTTGAATGATATTATATAACCTAATTCATATAATTACCAATTAACTTTAAAAAAGAATTAGAAGTAATTGAGTAAAACAGGCTGCAGACTGATGGATAATGGCTGAGGATGTGCTGTAACAAAGTGCTGAGGCTGCCCTCTGGTGGACACATACTTAACTACACCACTGGTGTAGGTGGTAATAAACCACATCGTTGTTGTTCCGCCATATCGGACATCGGGAACAGCAACAGATCAGCACATTATAGCTATTATGTAGCGGGGCAGACTGAAAGGCAAAAAGCAGACAAACTGTTAAGATTTTTTAAAGTGTAAAACAGGCTTATTTTAATTTTTAATGGTGTCCTATTAACTTTTCATGTGCTGGGAATGTGCAGTGATTAGGTTAGTCCTCGGTGACCAATTTAGTCCATAAATCTGGGAGTAAACAGGACTTTTGTTTGTTTGACGGACAACTGCAAGAGAGCTCTCTAAAAAAAACTTTAAGAAACAAAGAACTGCAAAGAGTCATTTTGATTAACTCTTGTAATCCCTTACAGGAAGGCCTGGGATGGCCTAAATATCATGGATACATCTCCCATTTATATGATGGTGATTGTTTTTTCTTTTCACAAATAAGTGGATGAGAGCCATCTGTCGAATACCATTAAAATTAGATGGAAATGAAGTCAAAATGTTTTAATTAAAAGGCAAAATTTTACCACTCCAATTTAAAATAATGAGTTTTTTGAAGCAGGCTCATCCCTCTGACAAACTGAAAGCATAATGGCATCATCAGTAGAACATATCTATTTAGCTAGCTAGCTATCTAAGTTGCAAGTATACAAGACAAAAGATGCAGATTTATGGGATGAATATCATGAAACTGCACTAATACAGAGCAAATTTATAAGAAAAAAAAGTTTAAATGTATGAGTAAATTTTCCTTAAAACTTAATGTTTAAAAGTGTCATTGACTGAAAAATGGTGTTTGTAAGTTTTAACTGTCTGAAATAAGTCTATTGCTTACGTAATTCTCAAAAATTTTCAAAACAGCCAATTCTCTTAAAAAATACACAGCTTTTATCTCGTTTTTCTCTCCCAATAAATGCCAGAAATGTTTCTGACTATTCCAGGTAAACCTTAGAAGTAGGGATGCAAGTTATCAATTAATTCATGAATTATCGATTGATTAGCGATTAGTGGATAAGCAGCGTTTTTCCTGAGAATCTGAATTTCCCTCGGTACAATACGGTCTATCTTTAACACACCGGGTCGCGTGACCAGAACCACGAGTCCGTAACAAGCGGACCAGTGTCATGTTCATCTGACAATGAGGAAGAGAAGTTCGCCAGCGACACTGCTGTTGTTGACAGGTAAGTGTTATAAGCTAAATTATTCTTTATCCCTGAAAATTGTAATCAAAATGACTTTTGACCGATCGGTAAATTACAACTGTGCGTAGCAGACCGCGGCGCAAGGACTGGACACGGTTCGTGCGCCGCATCCGGACTGTGAACGTCCCCCCCCCCCCGCTACTCTTCTGTAGTGGATTGCAGATATTACTGCAGATATTTTAGTACAACTGTGCGTAGTAGACCGCGGCGCACGGAGCGTGAATGCCCCCCCCCCACACACACACACACAGCCCTTCACCTTTCATTAGAGCCCAAGATGAAGCTTCTATATTGAATCATTCAAAAGTTACAGACGTTTTTCCAAACTGTGCCATTTGGCACAATTTGGCACAGCTCAAAAACGCCTGGGAACAACCTAAGAAAAAAAAGCTGTGTAATATATTCATTTTTTGTGGTATTGTTACAAAATTTTGACCTCAGCTGGATAACACTTGGTTCTACATTTCTGTTGCATTTTCCAGCCCGGATCTGACAGCTGTGTGTTATTTGCAAGCATTTGTATCCAAAAAAACACCCAGGCGAAATTTATTTTCTTCGAGTTCAGTATGTTTAGATGACTGTTACTCAGTGGCAGGAGCACTTAGAGAGATTATGACTGTTTTGCCAAAAAATTCAAAGTGTTTTCTTTTAAATGAGACCAACCCCATGAAGATTCTGCAAAGGGTTGAAGAACAGCTTTTGATTTACTTTGGGTACGTTATTTTTTGGCGTTTTTAGGGAAATTGACCAGAGTGCAAGGGGTTAACAAATTTTGCACTTCAGATCAAAGAAAAATAGACAATTATCTGCTTGATCTTCCCTTGGTCTGCATTTTCCTCAGACAAGAATGTTTAAACCAGTAATTTTCTAGATTTCATTTACCCATAATATACTCACCTTTTATATCAATATTTAACTTTCTTCAGCTTCGTTTTTTCCTGTGTTTACCTATCTGTTTAAAGGTCATTAAACTGATCAACTTTGGTTTAAATTCAACAAAGTACCTCATTCATCCTACCAAGTTATCAATGGATTCAGTAAAATACCCCTTTAATTTATTAATTTATTAATTTAGAAATTCCCATTCTTGTCAGGCATACAAAAATTATTTTCAAAGATGGGTTATCATAGCAGAGTCAGGTCCCCACCTGCTGGACATCAGTCCCCCTCATCTCAGACCAATTTGTGTAGAGGTATAGAGGCAGGAATCTTTCCTCGGAGGCGTCCCCAAGCGATGTCCAAAACAGAGCAGAAAATGGACCCACAAATGATCCCAGAACACAAATTCTGCCTTTAATGTGTGTGTGTGTGTGTGTGTGTGTGTGTGTGTGTGTGTCTATCCAAGTTAAATTAGCTATAATTTAATTTGTTTGCTTGCCAAATAATTTAAACTTGTGTCAATAATTGTTAATCCCCAATAACTTTTATTCTTCAAACATTAAGTGTCTTCTTTTATAACAATGTATTTTAAACCAACCAAAATTTAGTCAGTTTTGTCTCTAAATTAATAAGATTTGCCAAACTTATAATATTGTCTCAAAGTGAATACATAGGGGGAAAAAAATGCCAACAAATAAAGAAACTGTTCCTAAACTATATTCCAGATATTGCCCCACCCCCTTTTCTTTTTTTTCTCTACATCACCCCAAGGGGAGGTAGACAAACACAGATCAAATAAACAATTCAGGACAAAACAAACAGACATCAAACAAAAGAAGAAAGAAGAACAGAAAAGGTAGAAGAAGGTAGATTATCAGTGCCATCTGAAGTCATTCTAAACTTAAGAATCAGGTCATCTAAGTCTAATCTCTAAATGTCAAACTTCAAAATGTTAGTCAGTTTACTTTAGAATCAAACTATATTTCATTCAGATTGTCCTGAGGCCTTCTCCTACTGATAGTGTGTTGTCAGGGGTACCTGCATTTTGATTAAGAATGCTGAGAGAAAGGATCATTCTTCAATATTATCTTTATTTAACCATGGTGTCAAAACATCTTGTGAAACACTAAATACCACTGTCACTTAGGACATGAATTCTAATAAAACTAAGGTCTCAGTGTCTCAAAAAGAAAAAAGGAAAAAAAAAAACATTATTATTGTATCCAAGTGTCATACTTGTTGCCATTATTGTGACATAATTTTATCTATCTTAAAGATCTGAAATACAGTCACTTAATCGTTTTCTTTTAAATGTTGTATGTGATCACATAGTTCAGATTAATCTTTGCTTTACAAAACAAATTATAATTTACTTATTTCAATTTATGGCCATGTAGTCAAAATACTCTAATTACTTGTTAAACTTTGCAGTTTCTATTTTGTTGATCAACATTTTATGAAATCAATTAATCATACAGTTCAAAGGACTGCCTCTTCTGGATGCCAGTTTTTCAAGATTTTCTCCATAATCCATGCTCAAGTTTGTCCTGTAATGAGAAAAACAGTCATTTTTCTAAATTTATTTTTTAGCCACCCTTGAAGGCAGAAATCTGAGAAGGGTATGAGTAAGAATCTTAATTTTCAGGCAGTGGAAGAGCTCTTCAGTTTCTATTTTTGTCATTTTGATCTCAAAATATATTTATTCCATGCATGGCTTAGCTAAAACTTTTAGTAATTATCATTTTGAAATTCAAATATAAGCATATACTTTTACACTTTTATACTTTAGAAGTATATTTAGATGGTAAAAGTTATGGTGAAAATTATCTCAAACTCGTTGGCTGCCATTTTAAATAATGTTGCAAGTAACTTTTGATTAAAATTTATCAATACCGGTAGTTTAAACACTTTTCTCTCTCTGGTTTGCAGCTTGTCAAGCATTCATTCACTCATTCACACATTCACTCATCAGTCTACTTCAGTTCTGGTGTGTAATCAATTGTATGTGTGAGGGCATTATTATTATCATTATTATTCTTTTGTACTAGTAAAGGTGTGATTACTTAAGAAATACTTATTACCGTGTGCTAGTGCATTTGTATATTCATAACTGTAAACTATATCTCAAATGTGTATGTAATTTGTCTGACTATTGTCGTACATATAAAAATATCATGTTGACAGGAAAAACAAACAGAAAAACAAAAAAATGTTGGTGTAGGTGCGTTTTACCACAGGTTTTTTTTTTTTAATTTGTTGGGCTAGTAAACCATGGCAAACAGTGTCCATTCACCACTCTCTTCGACACCCAGAGAATGTCCATCTTATCATTGTCTTTGTCCAATCTTCAGTTCTCAGCTGTTGTAATACCTTTGGCACCCACACATAGAGCGTTCATGGCCCACTTCCAGAGGTGGGGTAATGTTACTCAGCAGTTCTTGGAGACGATTGCCACAAACAAAGTACACAGAGAGGGAGTTATGTTTGTCACTCAGCAGTTCTTGGTTACAGGCAATTGCCACAAGCAAAGCGATACTGGCCTGTTGTTTTCTTCAGCCACCCGCCGGTGACTAGCAAGAGAGTTCTTAGTCCATTGTGCCAGAGAGCTACTCATTTAGGAAGTGTGCATGCTGTAGTGCTGGTTGATTGATGGATTTGGTGATTACGTCGGTGTTGACACTGGGTGATGATGTTGGGGTGAGGGAAGCAATGAGACAATAAAGATAGCACTGATCTGCCATGGTTCAGTTTGCCCCCCCCCAAAAAAAACAAAAAAAAAAACAAAGGAGAAAAAGATTCCTGAGATGTATATTCTTTTCATATATCATCCACATGGAAATTAAAACTAGGACTTAAATAAAATGCCACTGTTTCTCTGTTGTGGGTGTCAGTCTGTGAGGTTACTGTCTTAATACAATTAAAATATATGATTCCTTGAAAAAAAAATGCATAGAATTATAAGATTATAAAGTACAATGAAAAGGGTAAATTAGGTTGTAATATATACCTTGCTAAATGATATTATTATGTTTGCTTTATGAACTACAATGAATTAAACTGAACCTAAAATAAAACAAACCAAAATAAAATAAAATAAAACATGATTTCTGCTTAAATTCATAGGGCCATATGAATTTCTGCATCCTTGGATTTTAAATAAAGTCACAAGTGACATGTTTCAGACCCAGGAGACAGATGCTGACACGAGTAGATATAGACAATTATTCTTTATTGAATGGAAAGTGAGTGTAGTGCGTGTGTGAGTGCGAGTATAGCTGTCTGGTCACTGGAGCCGAGCAGTTCTGATGACGACCTGGCAACCCTGGAACACACAAGCAGAAACAATTACAGCTGTTCAGCGATAGTGGGTAATTGCAGATGGAGAAGCTTACTTGAGAGTGCCACAGGTTGTGTCTTGCTGGCTCCGAGTGCCCATGCGACGTGGTGGTGATAGTGCCCGTAGCTGTGGGGGTGAGGAGGAACTCCGTGATGGAGGAGGCGATGCCCCGTTAGCTGGGGAGGCTGGTCCGCCGTCAGGGAGGTCCACCTGTTCACAGGGGAGAATGCTAGGAGATGATGAGTGCAGAGAGCTCTTACGTGAACAGTCCAGATGTGAAGATCTTGGCTTGGCTTGAGAACGTAGTCTTGGCTCATAACCAGGCAGAGTAGACAGACGACTCTGTGCTGAGCCATCAGTGACACCGGCTTTTAAAGGCCGCTGATTGACACCTGCCGGTGTGCGCGCAGCTGGCGATAATGAGGCAGATGACGGCCCAGCGGCCGTCATGACAGTACTCCCCCCTCTAGCAGTGCCTCCAGGCACCTGCCCAATTCTACCTGGATTCGCCCGGTGGAAGTCGCGGATCAACTGCTTATCCAGGATCAACGCTGGGCGAATCCAAGAATGATCCTCCAGTCCAAAACCCTCCCAGTCCACCAAATACTGAAGACCTCGGCCCCGCCGGCGAACGTCCAGGATGGCAGTCACCCCCCAGGCTGGATGGCCATCAATCATCCTCGGGGGGGCAGGAGCTGCGGGGGGCGGGCACAAAGGGTCGGAGATGTAAGGCTTGACCTGGGAGACATGAAAGGTGGGGCAGATGCGCATGGAAGGGGGAAGAGACAAACGCACAGACACAGGATTGATAATACGAGAGATGGTGTATGGACCGATGAAGCGCTTAGTGAGCTTGCGCTTCTCAGCCGGCACACCGATGTTCCGGGTAGATAGCCAAACCTTCTGACCCACCTTGTAGTCCGGGGCGGGCCTCCTGTGACGGTTGGCCACCTGGATGTTGCGCTCAGTGGTCTTCAGAAGGGCCCTGCGAGCAATGGACCAGACCCGCTGACAGCGCCTGACATGGGTCTGCAAGGACGGGACCGCTACCTCCCTCTCCTCCTCCGGGAACAGTGGTGGATCGAACCCAAACGACGCCTTGAAGGGGGAAAAACCCGTGGCCGTAGAGACCGTGGTGTTATGGGCGTATTCAATCCAAGGTAGATACTTGCTCCAAGAAGAAGAACAGGAGGAGATGACACAACGCAGCGCAGCCTCAAGTTCCTGGTTAGCCCGTTCACACTGGCCGTTGCTCTGGGGATGATACCCAGAGGAGAGGCTGGCTGTGGCTCCCAGCGCTGCGCAGAACGCCTTCCAGACTTGGGAGATGAACTGTGGTCCCCGGTCTGACACTATGTCAGCGGGGATGCCGTGGAGACGGACCACATACTGAACAAGGAGATCTGCCGTTTCCTGAGTCGAAGGCAACCCCCGAAGGGGCACAAAATGGGCCGCCTTGGAAAAACGGTCCACTATGGTCAAAACCGTAGTAAAGTTATCTGAGGGGGGCAAGCCAGTCACAAAGTCCATGGCAACATGGGACCAGGGGCGAGAAGGGATGGGCAGAGGATGTAACAGGCCCGCCGGGGGGAATGATGTCGTTTTCCCAGTGGCGCATTGAGCGCAAGCCCGGATATAACTTACAACGTCCTTCCGCAGCCCTGGCCACCAGAAGGTTCTCTGGAAAAGGTCCACAGTCCGGCCCACTCCCGGATGGCACGCCAGCTTGGAAGCGTGCCCCCACTCAATCACTTGACCCCGAATGGAGCGTGGGACGAACAAGCGACCCGGGGGATCCCCCCCCCCAGATCTGGCTCCGTCTTCAGCGCTCTTCGGACTTTCTTACAAATACCCCAGGACAGGGCGCCCACTACACAGGAGGGCGGTAGGATGGGTGCTTCCTGATCTTTGGTGGATGGTGCATCGAACTGCCGCGAGAGGGCATCCGGCTTACCGTTCTTGCTCCCCGGCCGATAGGTGATGGTAAAATTGAAACAGCTGAAGAAGAGGGACCAGCGAGCCTGGCGTGCGTTCAGACGCTTAGCCGTCCTGAGGTACTCCAGGTTGCGGTGGTCAGTCCATACGATGAATGGCTGAGCAGCCCCCTCCAGCCAGTGTCTCCATTCCTCCAAGGCGAGCTTAACTGCCAACAGCTCCCTGTCTCCTATGCTGTAATTCCTCTCCGCCGGTGACAGGTGATGAGAGAAGTAGGCACATGGCCGGATCTTGCCGTCCTCCGGGGAACGTTGAGAGAGCACCACCCCCAAATCCGAAGCGTCCACCTCCACCAGACACTGTAGATTAGGGTCCACCTGGGTTAGTACACGGGCCGAAGCAAACTCCTCCTTGAGCTTCCCAAACGCCTTGGCCGCCTCCTCACTCCAGCAGAAAGGGGTCTTGGGGGAGGTGAGAGCAGTCAAGGGGCGTGCAATATTCCCGAAATTGGGCACAAACCGACGGTAGAAGTTAGCGAAGCCTAGGAACCCCTATAGCTGCTTCCTGGAGGTCGGTATGGGCCAGTCCACCACCGCCTTGACCTTGGCCGGGTTGGGGAGCACCTGATTCCGAGCAATAATGAACCCAAGGAAAGAGGTCTGGTCAGTGTGAAACTCACATTTCTCTGCTTTGACGAACAGTTGGTTCTCCAGGAGGCGCTGTAACACTCTTCGAACGTGCACCTGGTGCTCTTCTAATGTGCGGGAGAAGATCAGTATATCGTCCAGATATACGAGCACGAACGAGTTAAGGAAGTCCCGAAGAACATCATTAATTAGCCGTTGGAAGACGGCCGGAGCGTTGGTTAACCCAAACGGCATCACCAAGTACTCGAAATGTCCGCTTGGGGTCCGGAAAGCCGTCTTCCACTCGTCACCTTCTCTGATGCGCACCAGGTGATAGGCATTCCTAAGATCCAGCTTGGTAAACCAGGACGCCCCCTGGAGAGAGTCAAAAGCGGTGTTCATCAAAGGCAGAGTATACTTGTCCTTGACAGTGATCTCGTTGAGACCCCGGAAGTCGCTGCAGGGGCGTAACGAGCCATCCTTCTTCCCAACGAAGAAAAAAACGGCCCCCACGGCCGAGGACGACGGGCGGATGATACCAGAGGCCAAGGATTCCTTGATGTAAGTGTCCATGGCCTCACCCTCCGGGGCTGATAGGCTGTACAGGCGGCTGGCAGGAAGAGGGGCCCCAGCCTTCAGATTTATGGCGCAGTCATACGGTCAATGGGGGGGTAGAGACAATGCCCGTGACTTGCTGAAAACTAACCCCAGGTCATGGTAAACCCCTGGTACCTTGGACAGTTCCAGGGGTGACGTCGGAGGTGGAGGCACTTTGACTGATGGGGCACACGCCGCAGATTGGAGACAGGCACTCAGGCAGAACGTACTCCATGCTGTAATGCTCCCAACTTGCCAGTCGATGGTGGGGTTATGAAGCCGAAGCCAAGGTTACCCCAGGATGACGGGCGAGGAGGAGACGGGCAGGATCAGGAACCTTATTTCCTCCCTATGATTGCCCGAAACAATCACGGACACAGGGGCCATCTGATGGGAAACGGTGGTCAGTGATGCCTTGGACAGGGTGATGAGATTGACAGGGGGATCCAGAGGCTGACAGCTTAGGCCCATCCGGGTTGCCAGGTCTCTGGAAACAAAGTTCTGCTCAGCTCCTGAGTCAACTAAAGCCAATGTGGAGTGTTCTGTATGTTTGTGAATGAGTCTGATGGGTATGCAAAAACTTGCGAGGGGTTCTTCTAAGTTCTTGTCCGTGAATCCCCCTACTGCGATTCACGGACCTCCCCTTTTAACTGACTAGGACATTCGAACACCCCATGAGACCCCTTCCCACAATAGAAACAGAGGCCCAGATCCCTGCGGCGCTGTCTCTCAGCCGCTGACACTTTTGATTGCCCTATTACCATAGCCTCTTGATCCGGAAGTTCCTCTGACGCGGGTAGAGCGAGCAGAGGAGAGCTAGTGGAGCGAGGGCAGGGCTTAACCGAACCGGAAGTAGACCGCCGTTCAGCCGCTCGCTCCCTTAACCTGCTATCTAGAGTAATTGCAAGGGCAATTAATTCTCCCAAATTATCCGGCTTGTCCCGTGCCGCTAACTCATCCTTTAAGTCAGCATTGAGACTGCGGAGGAAAATACCGCAAAGCGACGGCTCCCCCCACCCAATCTCGGCGGCCAGGACCCGGAAATCAATGGCGTAGTCAGCAGCTGATCTTTTGCCCTGCTGCAGGCTCAACAGCCGTTCTGTCAACACCGCACCCCTATCTGAATGGTCAAACACTTCCATAAACTCCGCCAAAAACTGCTGGTAAGTTAATACAGGATAACTAGGTTTAGCCATGACTGTATATGCCCAGTCTAAGGCTCTACCCCCCAACAAGTTGATGA
Source organism: Pholidichthys leucotaenia (assembly GCA_020510985.1). Lineage (NCBI taxonomy): Eukaryota > Metazoa > Chordata > Actinopteri > Cichliformes > Pholidichthyidae > Pholidichthys > Pholidichthys leucotaenia. Next base: position 199,080,787 of record CM035837.1, read on the forward strand.
TGTATCCGATCTTACTTGAGTCTATGGCGAAGTCCCCCGGAACGCGGAGAAAAACTGATTCGCATTGCAGAATAAATCCGCGTGCTTCCCCAAGTTTTCCACTAAACCGGGCAGGAGTTGGCACAGGGGTGAGGCGAGGTGTTGGTAATATTTTAGCTTGACCCGGTGATAAGCCTGCAGGGGTTGAGGGTCTAGCGGCCGGGGGAAACGTCTGGTGTCCTTCCAGACGATCCAGCCGGCTATTAATGTGAGTCAGTTGGTGTAGAATAACCGTCTGTTGGTGTGAAATCATATCTACCCGAGCGCTAAGTGTGTTTAGTCTGCGCGACAGTCTGGTCTGCCATGGTTCAGTTTACCCCCCCCCCCCCCAAAAAAAAAAAAAAAACAAAGGAGAAAAAGATTCCTGAGATGTATATTCTGTTCATATATCATCCACATGGAAATTAAAACTAGGACTTAAATAAAATGCCACTGTTTCTCTGTTGTGGGTGTCAGTCTGTGAGGTTACTGTCTTAATACAATTAAAATATACTGTATGATTCCTTGAAAAAAAAAATGCATAGAATTATAAGATTATAAAGTACAATGAAAAGGGTAAATTAGGTTGTAATATATACCTTGCTAAATGATATTATTATGTTTGCTTTATGAACCACAATGAATTAAACTGAACCTAAAATAAAACAAAATAAACCAAAATAAAATAAAATAAAACATGTTTTCTGCTTACATTCATAGGGCCATATGAATTTATGCATCCTTGGATTTTAAATAAAGTCACAAGTGACATGTTTCAGACCCAGGAGACAGACGCTGACACGAGTAGATATAGATAATTATTCTTTATTGAATGGAAAGTGAGTGTAGTGCGTGTGTGAGTGCGAGTATAGCTGTCTGGTCAGTGGAGCTGAGCAGTTCTGATGACGACCTGGCAACCCTGGAACACACAAGCAGAAACAATTACAGCTGTTCAGCGATAGTGGGTAATTGCAGATGGAGAAGCTTACTTGAGAGTGCCACAGGTTGTGTCTTGCTGGCTCCGAGTGCCCATGCGACGTGGTGGTGATAGTGCCCGTAGCTGTGGGGGTGAGGAGGAACTCCGTGATGGAGGAAGCGATGCCCCGTTAGCTGGGGAGGCTGGTCCGCCGTCAGGGAGGTCCACCTGTTCACAGGGGAGAATGCTAGGAGATGATGAGTGCAGAGAGCTCTTACGTGAACAGTCCAGACGTGAAGATCTTGGCTTGGCTTGAGAACATAGTCTTGGCTCATAACCAGGCAGAGTAGACAGACGACTCCGTGCTGAGCCGTCAGTGACAACGGCTTTTAAAGGCCGCTGATTGACACCTGCCGGTGTGTGCGCAGCTGGCGATAATGAGGCAGATGACGGCCCAGCAGCCGTCATGACAACAAGTTCAACAAAAAAGTGGAAATGAAATGTAAAATGTGAGCTACAGAATTATTACTAAAATTTAAAACCAGCAAAAAGGTATGTTGGCAAGAGAAAAAAAAAATCAAAAGAAGAAAACACATTAATTTGAAGAAAAAATACATCCATAGGGCCCTAGTTTCAGTTTTGTTTTGTTTTTTTCTTCACATCCTTCTGACTTTGCTCTAATGCTTGGGGTCATAAGAGCATTTAATAGCCCACACCTCTAATTGATTCAAACCATATACTGTGTGTAAAATAAATATAAACTATATAGTTAGCAAATAGGCTTTTGTTTTCACTTTTATAACTTCTTGTGTACACACTCACACATTTTCATACAAACACATTCTCACATGATGTCCTATTAAACTAATTTATGTTTCATGTACATAATGTCATAATTTATTTAGATGGAAGGAGTTCTCTTTTATTTATCATACATTCTTATTTTCTGCTTTTTCTCATCTAACTTTTCTTTCAGATAATGTAATTGATGGAGACTAAATGATCCTCCATCTGGAAAACCCATTTCAGACCAGATAGGCACCAACCCTCTAAAGGCTCTTTTCCACTAGCCCCGATTAGAAAACCCGTCTCTACTCACTTCGGTTCGGTTTTGCCTCGGTTGCGTTTCAACATTACTGCTGGCACACCTGCTGGCACACCTGCTGTGGGTGGGATTTGTTGAACAGCAGGCAGCGCCACACTCTCGTGACGTCAAACACGCGACCAAATCCTCCACAACAAAGAAAATGGCTGATGACGAGGAGAGAAGGAAGGAGGAAGGAGAGAGGAATGACTGTGACATGAAACTGGTGAAATCTATGGTGCTGACTTGTTGTGCTTTGCCTAATCTGTGTGAGAGTCATGGAGAGACGTATGACACTACATTGGATGATGCAGTAGATGAACCAGTGGTGGCAGCGACCCAGGGAGCAGAGGAGCAGGGAACCGATATACGAGATGCTGTGCTGTGATGCAGTACTTGTCTAGCAATAGGCAGAAATGTAATTTCACCCACATTTATGTGCATACATATTTCAAAAATGTTTTTTGTAAATAAAATGTTGTGCATGGTCCATCTACCTGTCCTCTTTTGTTCATAACGCTTATCTGTTAAGAAGGTGCGAAGCCATCAGCCTAATGATGAGTCCACACTTCTCACTGTTGTGATAATTGCTCACGCTGAGCGCTCTGACAGCCCCGCTGTGGGGGTCACACACGACATGTTCCTCCCCACACTCTCAATTTTTTTTCCCGTATATTTTTCTGTTTGGCGTACAGAAATGGCAATACGCCCGTATTTGCTAAAATTGCATTTTCCCCGTATTAAAATACGGCGAAACCGTATCACTTGACAGGTATGTAATTACATGCAGAAACACCGCACAGGCCATCTTCACAAAAATCCAGCTCGACAAGCCACTTTTGCTTAGGTGGAAATGCAAATTGAACTATAAATCATGTGCTGATACATGTCATATTCCCATGTAAAGGTCTCCCACTTTTACTTACAAATTGATTTTTAATTTTTGGGAAAAGGGAATATAAATTTTGCATTTGTTGGTAACAACAGTTGTGTGCAACAAAAACACAGTTGTGTATCCTTGTCCGATTTGTCTACTGTTATTAGTGCCAAATTTTTGCAAGATTCCTTCTTAATATATTAAATTTTGACTGGTGATGCAACATTCAACTTACATGCACTTACCTTTATCAGTGTCTACTGTACAAGTTAAAGCACACCTGTACAACTGCTTATAACATAAAAAATGTACCCGTTCAAGAGAAATGGATTCAGCATTGCAAATTTGTTTAAAATAAAAAAAAATCCTACCAAGACATTACGTTTCGTTGTGTTGTTAAAAATTAAATTACCATTAGAAGGCTGTACACCTGACCTGATGAACAGCAGCACGTGGAGTGAACAGAGAATGGAATGTGTATGTAATTATTGGCTTTTCTCATACGGTGTCATAACAGATAAACCAGACTTTTGATGCAAACAATACAATTTTATTCCAGAAGCAAAATTTACAAACAAAAAAACAGACTGGGCGTGGGGAGACATGGTTAGACACGCCGACTGCTAAATGCGTCCACAAGCCTGCCAAATAGGGTCAGGAAATCTCTGTTGAATGATGACATCTCTGCGAGCTCTTCCCTTCGTAACGCAGCGTCCTGCTCCAGGGCTTCACGCGCATCTGCCCGCACATCTGCGGCCACCTGTCGCAAATGCTGCATGTACTCCTGATGGTGTTCTTGCCGCTGGTCATGTTGCCGTTCCAAGAGCCGCATCTCTTCATCATGCATGTTGACCATCGCTAATGTAAGGTCAGCGATGGAGTTGTCTGTTTTTGTCTTGCCTAGATGGAAAGACAGAAAGGCATGGTCGTTAAAGCTGGATCACTACATATATTATGGAATTACACTGGTGAAAGTCTGTGGTGGAATGTCACTATTATATTATGCTTCATTGCTGTATATAAGCTGAACTGTCATGTTGCTGCCCCTCAGTAGAGCAGATTTTGCAACACGCAGGGTGCTGTCTTTGGCTGCAGCCCCCCTGCAAAACTAAAAAGGATTAAGATTAAGAATATGGATGGATGGATGGGTAATGTTTAAACTAGTTGCTTGTAGTGTGGCAGCAGAAATCTGAATGGGTTAATACAGTCAGCTGACGCAAAGCATTTCAATGAAGAATGTTGATTTCAACGGCAGTTCATGAGCTTTATTTGTTTTTATAAAACAGGAGTTACAACAGCACTTCAATCACCACACCTAAAAATGGTTGTGGAACACTGATAAGTGAAGACCAAAGAATAACCTTTTTGTACATTTAAAAAGACATTTTCAATTAATTAATATGCAGCTACAGGAAATTGCATTAATCAATTTGGTACATAACTTGTTAGGCTCCAGCCCCCCCGCGACCTGTAAAGGATTAAGCGGTAGAAGATGGATGGATGGATGGATGGATTTTCGACCCTGGTTTCCGCTGGACCTGTTTCAACCAAAAAAAAATCGTGGTTATTGTGCCTTACCGGCACTTGAACGTTATCCAGATGGAGCTGGTGATGTGGCTGACATCAGAGTCGATACAGCTGGCGCTCCGCCAGACGCAGACGCAGGAGAGTCCGCTGTGTCCATGTCCACTGAGGTGGACCCCTGTGATATGAACTGCGATTCTAGAAAGAAAATGCACGCAATTTAAAACTTAACACCAAAGTGCAACATGTACACAACACTCTAAAGTTTTTAACCGGAATACAATAAGCGTAATTCAGCATTTTGTTTGCACTAATACTTAACACAAAGCAAGCGTGAATCTGCAGTTGGCTGCAAAACAATAGGCAAGCCTCAGTAACAACCATTACCCACAATCTAACAACCTTCCTATTTCTTAAAAACAGTGAGCTTGGCACAGAAAGGATAAAGTGGCGAAAAGATGCGCAATATCAAAACAACACTCACCATCCACGGTTTCCAAGGCCGTGACTGTGGCGGTGTCGAGCCCAATGTCTCTCAGCGAACCACTTCCACTCCTTCCGATCTGCTGCACTTCGAGCATTGTGGTCCTTCACTGCTCGGTAATCGCTTTTCAGCTTTTTCAGCTTCTCCCGACACTGTTTGGCAGTATGGATGTGCCCTTGGGAACCCATCTGCTCGGACACCTGCATTTCGAGTAGATCCGTCCAACTCGCGCTGGATGCGATCGTCAGCTAATATAGAAAGAAAATTGCGCACCTCCTAATATATAATATTAGGAGTATATTATTATATAAGTATATTATACAGTATATTAATATAATATACTGTATTAAAGGGGCACACTGTGTTCACTGGCTGAACAACTACAAATGGCGGTCGTGGAGTAGATTCAGCAGAAAAAGTCGCTTTCGTGACGTTACGACCTGACCAATCAGCGGCGACCAGTCTCTTAAAGTCATATCACAGCCATACTCAGCCCTACTCAGCTCGGTTAGACCCTGCCCTGGATCAGGTACTAAAAAAGCACCTGCTAACCGGTGCTGGGGCTAATGGAAAATGTTCAAACGTGGGCTGAATGGTGCGGTGTAGGGCTAAGTGAGGCTAGTGGAAAAGGCCCTTATCTGTCCCAGGTGCCGTTTGGCACCATAACCCCTAGTGGTCAAGCGTGGCAATGATTTTTTGTCAGTAAAATAGTTCAGATTTCCAAGGCTATAACTTGAAAGTTGTAAGAGATAATGGCTTACTGCCAATTAGAAAGATGTAGAATATGATCCAAAGTTTCAGATAGGAATAAATTTATGCATCTAATTTGCATAATGTTGCGGCAGCTATAAAAATTACATAACTCAGTCAAAAGTGGACTTTGGACATATTTACACAAAGAATGGTTTGGGTTTTTGTTTTGTTTGTTTTTTTACACCGTTTTATCTACAGGGGCATTTTGTTATTTTATCTTCAAAGTATATGAACCACAATACAGTGTACAATCAGTACAATGTAAAAAATAAATAAATAAATAAATTCATCACTTATCAGTGGGGGGGGGGGGGGTCGGTCCGTAATGTAATTGATGGAGACTAAATGATCCTCCATCTGGAAAACCCTTTTCAGACCAGATAGGGACCAGCCAGGCACTTTCATCACCATATTTTTGCCTCATATTTTTTACATATGGGAATTGCTCCAAGGTGTCATGTTCGCTGCGTAACAGTGCAGTGAACAAATGAATTGCTATGAGCCCCAAGTGCAAGTGAAGTAAATTTGTTTTATTAACAAAAGAAAGACACACAAAAATGTCCATAGGATACAGTCTTGTAACAAACAGTCTCGGGTAGCCGAGCTTAGTAGGCTGGAGGAGGAGAAACCCCATGCACTCCCAGGGCGTAACTGGGCAATGGACCAAGAATGGTAGTCATAATAATATTAAAGAAGACTTACGTTGGGCGTCGGAGCTCAGCGGGCTCTGGAAAACAACGCCGGAGAAGTCCAAAAGGAAAACACGCCAACTGTCTCCAGGACATCAACAAAAACGGCGTTAACATGAAGCAACCTTGACAATGGATGAAGGATTATTGACTATCGCCACCACCACAAGTGCTCCCAGCGTCAACCATAAATAGTCTGCTCTAATGAGTGACAACTGGAAGAGTGAGAGAGAGAGTGTGTGTGTGTGCTGAATGCTACACAAGGAGTGAATGAAAATGAGTGTGTGTAATGTGAATGTAAGAGTAAATGTACATGGACAAAAGAAAATAACAATAGACAGCTCGGTGGATGCCTGACAGGGAGAGAGGGAGACAAAGGGGCATGGCAGTAGACTGGCAAGGAGCCCCAAATCAGGGATCTAATAACCTGCCAGTTGGGACCAATAAACACATTATCAGAGGCTACAGCCACGAATCATGGGTGGAACTGAAACATCAGTCCAGCACATGACACAAGGGTTCACACTCTTACTTTGAGATTTTCCCCTATTCCATCAAAGTAAAACCCTAGAAACATTATTTATTTTAAAACAAACAAATAAACAAACTGCAGTTATATATTTTAATTTATTTATTATTTTATCTTAGTTTAAAGGCTATTTTATTCTATTTTAAGCTTATTTTAAGTTATATCTTATGGTATTTTAGTTATTGTTATTATATTAAGGTTATTCTGTGGGCCTCAGGTTATTTCACACCTTAGACAGAGACAATGAATACACATGGGAGAACAATGCCCAAGTGGGTGAGAGGGGGTTGAATGAAGTGTAGTGTAGATGTCATGCTGTGTAGGAGGAAGTGCCTTGAACCTTGTGAAGTGTGACTTGATATAGAGAGAGGAATGCTTGATGTGACCAGTCAGTCTGTTCTTTGCTTGTGAGATGTGAGTGTGTAATAAATCATCTGAAATGAATATGCCTCTTCATTTACACACTCCACAATTCCATATTATATTAAAGTTATTTCTCTTTATTTTAAGGTTATTTCTTGTTATAACCTTTATCTTCTCTATTTTTTCTATTTTAGTATTTTTCTCTTTATTTTAAGGTTATTTCTTGATATAACCTTTATCTTCTCTATTTTTTGTCTATTTTATTATCTCTCTCTCTATCTCTATCTCTCTCTCTCCTTTTCTCGGCCATTAATATCACTCCGCGGTATCCTGCTGCTGTATTTTTCTGGGGTATCGTTCCACGATATCCCCCTGTGCGCTGTTGTACCCATTTACTCAGTAGAAATGCATTTCACTGATGGACTCTCACCGGGGCACCGTCAAGCTTTACCAAACAGACCTAGACCTATGGTAATTAATTAACCGTTTGAGTGTGACTGTCGCCAAACTGTGACATAACCCCTAGTGGTCAACAGTGGTAAAGATTTTTTTCAAGAAACTAGTCTGATCAGATGTCAGAACTTTCCAAGGTTATAAATTTAAAGTAGTAAGAGATAATGGCTTACTGTCAATTAGAAGGATGTAGAATACGATCCAAAGTTTCAGATAGGAATAAATTTACACATCTAATTTGCAAAATTCCATGTGCATAATTCATAACTGGTAAGAAGTGGACTTTGGCCATATTTACACAAAGAATGGTTCTGCTTTATGTCGCCGTTTCTTGTTTGTTTGTTTTTTTATCTTATCTTTAAAGTATTTAAAGTACATGAACCAGAAATTCAGTAGAATGTACACAAACTGGAATACAATCAGACCTACCGCTGGTGGAAATGAAATGAACACACCGCTGGTGTGTTCATTTGTCCACTCTCATCATCTATGATACTTTTTTCATCTTCTGCCAGGCAATTTTGCTTTCTCTTCCACATCCAGAAAGTCTCACATGAATCTTGTTATTTTTTCCACCGCAAATTCCGTCATAAATGCCATGATTGCAATTTCATTCAAAAACGCCGCTATTGTCCCACTGGCAACCAAACATATTTAACTGTGGAGGTCTTCTTCTTCTCCATTTCTTAAAGAAGAAGATTCTTCTTCTGTGGTGTATTCCGTGTCCTCCAATGCTTGTCTGCCATCTTGGGTATGGGCATGATACCACAAATGGTCCATAGAGCCGGCAGTGTTTTTGGCAGATGATTACAACTTGACAGATGTAGTGCTGCACTGTGCCACTAGGGGCACATGATATATTCACACTGAAAGGGTTAACTCTTAACTCTCAACTGTTTATGCATATTTTCAGACCGACCGTGGACTCGAACCGGGATGAAACGTTTTTCAAGCATTAGTAATTAATAATTAAATTTACTCACTTCAATCCTCTGCCTTGGGTAGACCCCGTCACCTCCCATGCCGGCGGAAGGATCCTCTGTTGCCTCACTTCGAACAAATTGTCTCAGTTGGAGCCGATGTGGGAGGTCTTTCAGTTGCCATGCACAGAGCTGGAGGGATCCTGCCACCGGGGAGGAAGGGTCTTGTGGTCCCTGTTTAGGGGCCAAATATGTTGGAAAAAATCCTTATCAAAAATTAGGCATGAAGTAACAGATGGTGTTAAGCAGATTATGGATTGGTCACAGCAATTTAAAGAGCTCTCTCTTCGTAATGGGGAAACACCCAAAAGGCCATTGTGATCAGTGTGAAGAAAGTGAGCCGGTAGAGCATGTGATGTTATGTTGCAGGATATATATAGAGGAGAGAAGGATTTTTATGGCTAGGCTCCAGAGGATGGGAAAGGTGGTGAACAGTGCAAAAGATGTAATTAAGGTTGCAGAGTTGGTGGAGGGCAGGAAAATGTTAATGGCCTTCCTAAAGGATACAGGACTATTTAGCAGGATCTACAAGTTTGCGCGGTAGTGGGGTTTAAAGGACAGTAGGCGGCAGTAGTGCAACATATTGGATGCCAGCTGCCATAAAAATCCAAAGAAGAAGAAGAAGAATCAAAGGCTGTGTTTGGAATGTTCACTCCCTCTTCCTTTCCCTCCCTACTCGCTATATAGTGAATTTAGATATAGTGGACTATATAGTAAATTCAATATAACAATAAAATTAACAGCTTCCGGACACTACTGGGCTTGTTTTCATGGCACAGTTAATGATGTCATCATGGTGAGACAGTAAAGCATAACAGACTAACAGTGGTTAAAAAAAAAAAATGAATTCCTGCTTGTAATTTGCAGTAAATATGTATTAAATCAAATTGTTTTTGCTGAATTAATAAATATAAATACCTTAAGGTAGTGTATTTTGTGATGTGAAGGTCTCCTCTCACTGCTTTATTAGCTGCACATTGCATTATGGGTGTTAGGCCATAGCTCATCATATTGTTGTTGTTTTTTTTCCCCCTCAGCCTTTAATTCTTCTGCTCTGCTTTTGTTTGGTGTATTTTAGGATTTTTTTTTTTTTTTTTTCATGAGGAGAAGGTTGGTTAAACAGTAAGAGGGCAAGAGGGCAATGTGGAGCAGTTTTGGTTTGTAGGTGTGGCAGCTCAGCAGGCAGAGGTTTCATTAGGCAGTTCACATGAGCAGCTGGGACTTCTTTGCTCAGTGTTGCAGAGAGCAGGGTTCCTTGATGCTTGGGTGACCACAGAGACACATCTGGTGAGATTTATCTTTTATGTTGTTTAAGATAATTTGGGCATTAATTATGTTATGAGGGAAAGTGTGCAATTTGAGTTTATAAAATGGTATATTTGCAGGTTACAGGTGTGTTTTAATTTAAGTACTTTTGGTGGTGGTGGGTTGAATCAATTATGTGACTGTGTAGCAAACTGATTTCAATTAAGGAAAACAAGTGCTTTATTTGGCATTTAATGGTGAAAGAATGGTGAAATTGAGTTTGTGCAGTGCTTAATTTAGTGATTTAATTTAATAATATGGAAAAATTTCTTATCTGGATGAGTAGGTTAGAATGGTTTGTAACAGATTAGATAAACATGGCAAATAAGTACATTTTTTAAAAGTATTTTAATTAAATTTTCTTGGCTGTACATACAGGATTAGTACTATACATTCATATAACAAATATACAGCCTGAATATAAAACAAAGAATCCACTATATATCAACACCCCAAACATTGGTAAACCCTGAACAAAACAGAGGAAAAAAATAAATAAAATTAAGGAAAACCAAAAAAAGGCACAACCTCTGTACACACCACTCATTCATTAAAAGCAATCAACACCACGTAAGACAGGACACGCGCGGGGGGGGGGGTCACCAGTTGCATAAACAAAGATGAAATATTGTCAACCACAGCATATCAGAATAAACAGACTGCTGAATGTCTTTCAGTCTAATTGTAGACCATCCAGCTCCTTCACAAGGTTTATAAAGCCATTCCAGATGCTGTGAAAGTCATGGACACCATTTACAGTGTATTGAATCTTTTCCACTTTAAGATTAGACATAATATTAGGAATGAGGTGGGTGGGGCAGTGTTTTACCAATTCAACAATATTACTCGTCGTGCTACTGAGGATGCAAAAGCGAGAGCCTTATTCTGTTGGAAAGTTGTAGATATGTTTATTGGGGGCACCCCAAAAATAGCAGTCGGGGTGAAGGAGAGATTTTTCTTAAATATTCCAGAGAATAAACTAAATAATGAGGACCAGAAATGATCTAGCTCAGAATATCCCCAAAACATATGATAAAGGGCACTAGTTTGCATCTATCACACAGGGGGTCTGTGCTCGGATATATTTTAGCTCGGGCAGATTTGGAATAATGGAGTCGATGCAACACTTTAAACTGGATCAAACTGTGACGTGCACAAATTGATGAAGAGTGTACATGTTTAAGGACCGTGTCCCAAATATCATCCTCAATGTTAAAACCAAGCTCATCTTCCCAGTGTTGTTTAATGATGGCTAACGAAGGTGTATTAATTGAAATAGTATATCCGTATATTTTAGCGAGCCTCCTCCTCTGAGACTGCAAGCACTTGGTCATGATATGGTCCAAGTGAATTTCAGGTGGGTAGAGTGGGAAATTGGGAAACTTCTTTCTGATCAAGTCCCTTATCTGAAGATATTGAAAGAAGTGACTGTGCGGCAAGTTAAATTTGACTGCAAATTGGGTGAAACTAGCAAAAGTATTATCTATGTACAAGTGTTGGAGATTCTTTATGGCCCTGGCAGCCCAGCTAAAAAAGAAAGAGGAATGAGTGGCAGGAGGGAATAAGGGGTTAACAAGAATAGGGGAGAATAGAGAAATGCCATGTATACCAAGGGTCAACTTAAATTGCCTCAAGATCTTTAGGGAATGCCACACCACCACATTCTTTTTGGAAATGGAGACCGGAAGAGGAAGCGACGCTCTGAGGAGAGCCGCCGGAGAGTAGGGACGACACAATGAGGCCTCAATATTAACCCAGGCAGGATGGTTTGTGTTATGTGGAGGAAGAAGCCAGAAAGACATGTTACTCAGATTAGCAGCCCAATGGTAGTATTGAAAATTAGGTAAGGAAAGACCTCCCAAATGTTTAGGCCTCTCAAGAAATTCTTTACATATCCTTGCTGGTCTCCCCCCCCTCCCCAAATAAAACCAGCAATTAATTGTTGCAGTGTTTTAAAAGATGAGCGAGGGATGAAAATAGGAAGACATTGAAACAGGTAAAGAAATTTGGGGAGAGTATTCATTTTCACTGAATTAAGTTTGCCAATTAAAGAAAGCGGAAGGGCAGCCCATCTTGCAAAGTCGGATTTACAGCGTTCAAGAAGGGGGTGAAATTAGCTTTGAAAAGTTTTGAATATGACCTAGTAATAGTTATGCCAAGGTAATGAAAAGAATCCTTCACAGTTTTAAAAGGTACATTGATTAGGAGAGTGGAGGAAGACGTTAAAGAGAAATACTCACTTTTCTGCAAATTAAGATTATAACTAGAAATGGCTCCAAAAGCACTGAGTGTTGAAAAGACATGGGGGAGAGTCGTGGTAGGGTTTGTGATTAAAAAGAAGGAGGTCATCCGCATAAAGAGAGACAGTATGTACCTGACCACCCCGGACAATTCCCTCTATCCTATTGTGCTGTCTCAATGCTATAGCAAGAGGTTCTATAGCAACAGCAAACAAGAGGGGGCTCAGAGGGCACCCCTGTCTCATGCCTCTATGTAAGAGGAAATGGTCAGACATTAGTTGGTTGGTAAGAATGGAGGCCATAGGTGAAGCATATAACAGCCTAACCCATGAGATGAAATTGGGGCCAAAGCCAAATTTGCCCAATGTGAAGAAGAGGTAATTCCACATGACACGGTCAAAGGCCTTTTCCGCATTGAGTGAAATGACAGCATCATGAGCAGAGTGCACAGAGGGAGTGTGTAAAATGTTGAGTAGTCTGCGCACATTAATTCAATTCAATTCAATTCAACTTTATTTATATAGCGCCATTTCACAACAACAGTCATCTCATAGCACTTTCAACTGTAGGGGGGACCCCCACAGTTGCAGAAAGACCCAGCAATCAGGCGATCCCCTGTGAGCAAGCACTTGGCAACGGTGGAGAGGAAAAACTCTCTTTTAACAGGAAGAAACCTCCAGCAGAACCAGGCTCAGGGAGGGGCAGTCATCTGCTGCGACTGGCTGGGGGGTGAGGGGAAAGAGAAGATGAAAAGAACAGACATGTAGAGAGCAAACAGCACGATGGGGACTCAATCTATGGGAGAGAACAAACAGATGTTAATGACCAGCAAAAAAAAAAAAAAAAATATTTCATTGACAGTGAAGAAAGGAATGAGGCCCAGTGCATTATTGTAGGTCCCCCGGCTGACTAAACCTATTAGCAGCATAACTAAGGGAGGGTTCAGAAACACATGATCCCTCCCTAATTGTAGGCTATATCAAAAAGGAAGGTTTTAACCCTATTCTTAAAAACAGAGATCGAGTCTGACTCCCGAATCCAGATTGGCAGCTGGTTCCACAGGAGAGGAGCTTGATAACTGAAGGCTCTGCCTCCCATTGTACTTTTGGAGATTCTAGGTATTACAAGTAATCCTGCATTTTGGGAGCGTAGTGCTCTGTTAGGATAATACGGTAGTATCAAATCTTTTAAATAAAAAGGAGCCTGATTGTTTAGAGCTTTGTAAGTAAGAAGAAAGATTTTAAACTTGATTCTAAACTCTATGGGAAGCCAATGAAGGGAGGCCAGAACCGGAGAGATATGACCGCTCTTTCTAGTACCTGTTAAAACTCTGGCTGCAGCATTTTGGATCAGCTGAAGACTTTTTAAAGATGTTTTAGGACAACCTGATAATAAAGAATTACAATAATCTAATCTCGAGCTAAGAAAAGCGTGGATCAGTTTCTCAGCATCACTCTGAGACAAGATGCTCCTAATCTTGGCAATATTACGCAAATGATAGAAGGCAGTCTTAGAAACAAATTTAATATGTGAATTGAAGGACAGATCTTGATCAAAAATCAAATCAAACTTTGTCATATTGCTGTACATACAACTGTAGTGCAGGCAAGATGAAATTGCGTTTCTCTCGGCATCTATATAAATAGAAGCAGCATGATTTAAGACACACTCCCACATAGTTAAATAATTCCAAGGTTCCTCACAGAGCTATTGAGAGAAAGAGTAACCACATCCAAACTGAAAGTTTGATTTGGAAAGGTATTTCTAAGGTTTTTTGGACCAACAAGAATGACTTCAGTCTTATCTGAATTTAATAGCAGAAAATTACAAGTCATCCAAGCTTTGATTTCCTTAAGACAGGCTTCCAACTTGGCTAATTGATTACTATCATCTGGCTTCATAGACGGGTATAATTGTGTATCATCTGCATAATCAGATGATCATATATCATCTGGTCACACAATACTGACGCACTCTACAAGAAGGGACAGTGCAGGCTGTTCCTGCTGAGGAGACCTCAGGTCTTTTGGTGTACAAGGGGCGCTGCTGAAGACATTCTATGACACGGTGGTGGCATCAGCCATCACTTTTGGAGTGGTCTGCTGGGGCAGTGGCATTACTGCAGCCGATAGGAAGAGACTGAACAAACTGATCAAGAAAGCTAGCTCTCTCCTGGGGCAGCGCCTTGATCCGGTGGAGGAGATAGGAGAGAGAAGGACGGTGGCTAAACTGTCATTTCTGCTGGAGTCCGAGTTCCACCCTATGCAGGACATACTGAATGCACTGACGAGCTCATTTAGCAGCAGACTACATCATCCCAGGTGCACAACCGAGAGGTTTCGCAGGTCCTTCCTACCAACGGCTGTCAGACTGTACAACCTAAGCAGGGCTGCTCGCAGAGATAGCAAAAAGACGTAACAAACTAATAGTTTTTTGAATGCAAAAGATGCAATAGACTTACACAATGGTCCCCTCCGGCATACAACTAGGAAAATACCGGTAGGATAACCAAAGATGGTTATGCTGTTTCATCCCATCTAGCAACAATGCTCTGCACTGTGTGTGTTTATATATTTACATATTTATTCCATCTAGCTACAATGCTCCGCACTGGGTGTGTTTATATTTATATATCTATATATTTATTCCATCTAGCTACAATGCTCCGCACTGTGTTTATATATCTACATATCATTCCATCTAGCTACATTGCTCCGCACTGTGTGTGTTTATATATTTACATATTTATTCCACCTAGCTGCAATGCTCCGTACTGTGTGTTTATATATTTACATATTTATTCCACCTAGCTGCAATGCTCCGCACTGTGTGTGTTTATATATATATTTACATATTTATTCCACCTAGCTGCAATGCTCCGTACTGTGGGTGTTTATATATTTACATATTTATTCCATCTAGCTTCAATGCCCCGCACTGTGTGTTTATATATTCATATATTTATTCCATCCAGCTACAATGCTCTGCACTGTGTCTGTGTGTGTATATACTGTATATATTTTATAGTAATATGTACATATGTATATTAGCTGCTCTTGCTTGCTTGCTTTTTTTCTTGCCTTCTGATTGTTGCTCTGAGTGTTGCTATCCCTGTGCTGTTGCAATCCTGGAATTTCCCCGTTGTGGGACTAATAAAGGCTTATCTTATCTTATCTTATAACAATGAAGATGTATAAAGTGCTTTCTAATAATGTTGCCTAACGGAAGCATATATAAACTAAAAAGAGTAGGGCCTAGCACAGATCCCTGTGGAACTCCATGACTAAGCTTTGAGTTGAAAGAAAACTCATTATTTACATGAACAAACTGGAACCTATCAGATAAATAAGATCTAAACCACTGCAACAAAGTTCCATTAAGTCCAACATAGTGTTCTAATCTATCAAGTAGAATATTATGATCGATAGTATCAAAAGCTGCACGAAGGTCTAAAAGGACAAGTACAGAAACCAGTCCATTATCAGATGCGATGAGGAAGTCATTGGTGACCTTTGCTAAGGCTGTTTCAGTACTATGATGGATTCTAAACCCAGATTGAAACTCTTCAAGTAAACCATTTCCCTGCAGGTGGTCAAATAATTGCGTAGCAACAACTCTTTCTAAGATTTTTGAAATGAAAGGGAGATTAGAGATTGGTCTATAGTTAGCTAAAACTCCTGGATCTAGTGTTGGCTTTTTGAGTAAGGGTTTAATTACAGCCATTTTAAAAGCTTGCGGTACATGGCCTAAAGTTAATGAAGAATTGATTATATGAAGAATAAAGCTACCAATAAGTGGGAAGACTTCTTTAAATAACCTGGTAGGAATAGGGTCTAAAAGACAAGTTGAAGGCTTGGATGAGGAAATTATTTTGTCTAACTCTAAAAGGTCAGTTGGAGTAAACTCATCCAAACAGATATCAGTTGAAGGAGTTGTAGTAGTTACTGTATTTAAGTTAACTGTGGGAAGAATCTGATTGATTTTATCTCTGATGAATAAAATTTTATTATTGAAAAAGTTCATAAAGTCCTGACTAGTAAGCTCTAAGAGAATGCTAGGACTGACAGAGACTTGACTCTTTGTCAACCTGGCTACAGTACTGAAAAGAAACCTGGGATTATTCTTGTTCTCTTCTATTAATGCAGAATAATAACTCATTCTAGCTTTTCTAAGAGATTTTTTTATAAATTAAAAGATGATTTCTCCAAGCTAAATAGATTTCATCTAAATTAGTGGAGCGCCATTTTCTTTCTAACTGACGAGTCTTCTGTTTTAAGCTATGAGTTTCTGTGTTGAACCAAGGAGTTGGAAATCTCTGATTAGACTTTTTCTTTTTTAAGGGGGCCATCAAGTCTAGAGTCTGATGCAGAGAAGCTGTAGCACTATCCACCATGCTATCAATTACAGAAGGAGCAAGCTGTCTATAGCTTATTTCCGTTGTGTTGACACATGGCATAGAGGAAACAATCTGCATAAATTTGGTAACGGCATCATCTGAGAGGCATCTACTGTAGTAATATTTTTCTTTAGGAGCCAAATAGTCAGAAATAGTAAAATCAAAGGTTAATAGACAATGGTCTGACAGTACAGGGTTATGAGGAGACACTACAAGATTTTCTATTTCTATGCCATATGTCAGAACAAGGTCCAACGTATGGTGGAGATAATGAGTAGAATTTCCTACTTTCTGAGAAAACCCAATCGAGTCTAATATTGAATTAAATGCTACATTAAGGCAGTCACTATCTACATCTACATGTATATTAAAGTCCCCTACTATAATTATTCTGTCTGATTTCAGCACTACATCAGCTAAGAAATCAGCAAATTCGGATAAAAATTCTGAGTAGGTTGATGGAGGACGATAAACTATGGCAAATAAAATTGGGTTTGGCCTAAAATTGCTAAAGTGCCCAATACTGAGGACCAGTCCCTCAAAGGAATTATAACATGTTTTTTGCTTTACATTAACTAGTAATTTGGAATGGTAAATTGTTGCAACTCCTCCTCCACGACCAGAACTTCTGGGATTTTGACAGTTTAAATAACCAGAGGGAGTTGATTCCTTTAAACCAACATAATCCTCTTGTCCTAACCAAGTCTCTGTAAGGGATATTAAATCAATCTGATGATCAATTAACAGATCACGGACTAGCAGAGACTTGGGAGTTTGAGACCTAATATTTAACAAACCGCATTTAATTTTTAAATTATGAGGAGGAACAGAGGCCAAATCATTCAATTTAGAGGCTTCATGTTTAATTTGAGTTTTACCAACTTTTTGCTTAATCACTTTGGAATACTTACATATTGTATTTTTATTTGCTTTGGAGGGAGCCGACAATGATTCTCTGATGGGGAAGACAGGGGCTAAGGTGAGGGGTGGCGGTGAAGAGGAGCTGCAGAAAGGCGTGTAAGACTGCGACTCTTCTTCCTGGTCTCAACTCTGAGTTGTCAAGATTTTGGAAATTTGGATAAAAAAGAAAACACATTAGAAAATAACGGTCTGTTACGGATGAAGCTGATCTGATCATCGGAGATAATAGAGGGGAGGATTAATTCTAAACTCTGACCAAGAGCTTTGGCCAAAATTTTCAAGTCCTGATTAAGAAGTCTTAGTGGTCGATAAGACGAGTAGTACAGGGGGTCTTTATCCTTCTTTAATAAAAGTGAAATGGTGGCTTGTTATAAAGTTGGGGTGAGCGATTTTACCTGAAATGACTCCATACACATTGCATGTAAGAGAGGCACGAGCTTGTTACAAAATTTCTTATAGAATTCAGCTAAGAAGCCATCAGGCCCCGCAGTTTTCCCACTCTGCAAAGATAAGATTGAAGTTTTTACTGTTTCAGGGGAGACTGTTTCTTCAAGTGATGCGGCATCATCTGGATTAAGTTGAGGAATGTTCAAATTATTAAAAAAGTTAGTAAATAGATTTGGGTCACGTTGAGAATCAGATGTATATAACTTAGAGTAAAAACTTTTAAACTCATTATTGGTAAGCCTATGGGCTGAGGTTTTTATTTTTTTATTTTATTTGTTTATTTGACAGGGACAGTGCAATAAACACAGACAATCAAATGACAATCTAATGTGTTGCACAAAGAGTGTATAGCTATTAGCTAATTTGCAACTCTTGTCCCTGGATGGGCTTTAGAAAGAAGAAACAGGTAAAAAGAAAGAAGGATAAGGAAAAGAAAAAATGAAAACAGAATAAACAATAACCACATACATCAATGCAAACAAGATTATAAATACACAATATAAAAACCTGGTTCACATTTGCCTATTTCAGGTCTCCCTCCCTTCGTCACTCACTATAAACAAACATTCATTCCTTCCCTTCATTCACTCTCACCCTGCAGACAATCATTTCATACATGGGTACATTCTTGTTTATTTTTCAGCCAGTTTTTAACCTTTGTAGTAAATGTTTTAAAGTCAGTTATTATTTTAATTTCATTTGGCATTGTGTTCCAGATATGACTGCCCTTTATAGAGAAAGCTGTTTGTCCAAATGTGGTTCTGCGGTGGGATATTTTACAGTTATTGTTAACAGAACTCCTGGTAGCTCTGCTGCTGTCCTGTCTTTGGATGAAACCAGCAAGTGGCTCTGGCGCTGATTTATGGAAACATTTGAAAATTAATTTCAGAAAACAGAGGTCAATGAAACTCTCAAAACTCAATAGATTGTATTTTTTTTTAAATATAACAGTGATGCCACCTAATGGGCTTTTTATCCAAGATTTTTAGAGTTTGGTTATATAATGAATCTATATGTTTTATTGTGGAAGGAGCTCCTTGAGCCCAGACTGTCAAACAGTATGATATATGAGAAAAAACCATTGAATGCATATACAGTACAGCTGCTTCGTATGGTATGTAATATCTAATTAATTTAAAGCAGTTCAGATTTTTTTTTACTGTTTTAGAAATTTTCTTTATATGAAGATTAAATTTGAATTGAGGATCTAGTACAATGCCAAGATATTTGAATTCTGTAACTAAACTGATGTCTTGATCATGTATATTAACTTTAAAATGTTGCAGGTTACATTTTTTGATTGAAAAGCACATTGAAACTGTTTTCTGAAGGTTCAGCAATAGATGGTTCTTGAGGAGCCACTCTTGGACATCAACCATACTTGTAGACAGTACATCTGCAGCCTGTGCTGGAGTCTTGGCAGCTGTGTAAATAACTGCATCATCTGCATAAAGTTGACATGCTGCAGCTGAGCAGTGTAGTGGCAAGTCATTAATAAAAATGCTGAAAAGTAAAGGACCAAGAATGGACCCTTGTGGGATACCCATACGGTTGTTTAAAAATAAGGATTTATCCTGGTGAACTTTTACACACTGTTCTCTATTCTGGAGATAAGATGCAAACCATTTTAATGTATCTGGAGAGAAGTTAAAAGATACCATTTTGGATAAAAGCAAACTGTGGTTTACAGTATCGAAAGCCTTTTTGAGATCTAGAAAAACAGCCCCTACCACATTACCCCTGTCCAAGGACTGTTTGACATTTTCAATAAGGCAACAATTTGTTGTTTCTGTTGAGTATCCTGGTCTAAAACCAAATTGATGTGGATGAAGAAGTTGACTGTCTTGTAAATAGTCTATCAGCTGTGTAGCTACAACTTTTTCAAGAACCTTAGACAGGACTGGTAAAATAGAGACTGGGCAGTTGTAATGACGAGGCGCACACACACTGAGTGTCAGTCAGAACTTTTACTTGTCACTGCAACTTCAACCAACAACTAACCACACAGTGGCTCATGTACAACTCCTTTTATACTCAGGTCATGGCCAGGGTCATACTGCCCTCTTGTGGTGACTCTATATGAACTTCACATATCAATACATCCCCCTTTTTTTTCAAGTAAAGGTCATGTCCACTATAAACTTTTTCTCAAATTTCAATAAACAAATAAACTCCATTTCTGTTTACATCTTTGTCAACCTTGTTCTCTGAATCACAACTTTAACATTTTCTCTGTTTACAACTCAACATCAACACATTTTTTTTTTTTTTTTCATTCATCTCAGTACTCCTTACATTTCCTCAATCAATCTTTTCGGTTTCACAATTTGCCTTTGTGAGCATCTCTTTTGTGTCACCTCAGTCTGTTCGTTAGTGTCTGTCTCTATGTTCTGGTTCTCAGCCATTTCTGGTTGTTCGGTTTGGCTGGGAATTGGCATGTCGCTTGTTTCACTGTCTGTGACTCTCATTTTTGTCTGAGGCACTTTCAGTAAGTGACGTCGGTTTCGCCTCATTGTTTTCCCATGCTCTGTGATGACTTCATATGATCTGGGAGTTGTTTCTTTGACCACTTTTGCCAGCGGTCCCCATTCTACATCACATCTCACCCGCACAATGTCCTCATGTGCAAGTGGTCTCAGAGGTCGTGCTGTTCTGTTGTACAGTTCAGTTTGCCTCTCATCGCGCCTCACATCTCTCTTTTCCATCACCTGTGATGCTGATGGAAGTCGCGTTCTGAGTTTCCGGTTCATGAGCATTTCTGCTGGGGAAAGTCCATTCTCTAGTGGTGATGCTCGGTAATTCAGGATCGCCAGATGTGGGTCTTCTGCATTGTCTGCAGCCTTTTTCAGTATGCGCTTCACTATTTGCACCCCTTTCTCTGCTAACCCATTCGACTGTGGGTACAGAGGGCTTGAGGTCACGTGCTTGAACCCATATGTGTCTGCAAAGTCTTTGAAGCACTGACTCGTGAATTGTGGTCCGTTATCGCTTACAACAGTCATTGGAATTCCATGGCGTGCGAACATTGTCTTTGTATGTGCAATCACTCTTTCTGCTGTTGTGTCACTCAACCCTGCAAACTCTGGGTAGGTGGAATGATAGTCCATGACTAACAGATAGTCCTTGCCCTTAAGCTGAAATAGATCCATGCCCACTTTTCTCCATGGCCCTTGAGGCTTCTCATGGGGCCTCATAGGCTCCTTTGGCTGTTGATACCTGTGGCGCTGGCAAATCTCACAGCGCTGCACATATGCCTCAATGTCCTTGTGCATGCTGGGCCAATACAAAACATCACGTGCACGTCTTTTGCACTTTTCAATACCCAAATGCCCCTCATGCACTAATTTAACCATTTCTGATCTCATGGAGGTAGGTATGACTATCCTTGTACCCTTTAACAGAACCCCATCTAACACAGACAGTTCACCTTTAAAGTTTTGGTAAGGCTCGTCAATCATAACCTGTCCTGGTTGATGTATCTGTTCCATTACTTTTTTTAGTTTCTCATCTTTTTGTGTTTCTTTCACTATCTTCGTCCATTTTGCATCTGACACTGGCATGTGTGCCTTAATAGAGTCTACATGTATTTGCACAGCTTCCTCTGTTGTGCTGCTGGTGTTGCTCAAGCTAGCCCTACTCAGCGCATCGGCTACAATTAGTTGCTTGCCTGGTGTAACTCAAATTTCAAGTCATATTTCTGTAATCTTAACATTAGACGCTGGATGCGCGGTGGTGCGTCACCCAGTGGCTTCTGTGAGATAGCAATCAGTGGTTTGTGGTCTGTGGTCTGTTTCTAGTATTACTGACCGTCCATACACATATTCGTGAAACTTCTCACATCCAAACACTGCACCTAGAGTCTCTTTCTCTATTTGCGCGTAATTTCTTTCTGCGCTTGTCATGGTGCGCGATGCGTATGCGACTGGATACCACTCTGTGTCATGTTTTTGCAATAGCACAGCTCCTAGGCCGGCTTTGGACGCATCTGTGGACACTTTTAGCAGTTTGTCCTGATCATAGAATTTTAACACTGGCTCCTGTATTAGACTGCTTTTGAGCCACTCCCATTCTCTGGCATGCTCTGCCATCCACTGCCACATTGTATTGGTCTCTAACAGGCTTCTAAGAGCTATTGTGTTAGCTGATAAATTTGGGATAAATTTCCCCATGTAATTGACTAGCCCTAAGGCTCTTTGCAAGTCAATTTTGTCCTGCGGTACTGGCAGCTCTGCTATGGCCCGCACTTTTTCCGGATCTGGTTGCACGCCTGCCCCAGATAACTTCTCTCCCAGGTATGTAATCTCCTGTACCCCAAATTGGCACTTACTCTTATTCAGTTTCATACCTGACTTTTGCGCCTGTGTGAGAACTCTAGCCAACCTTTCGTCGTGCTCCTCTTTTGTTTTTCCCCAGACTACCACATCATCAAGAAAAACTCCCACCCCTTCTATTCCGTCAAACAATTGCTGCACAGTTCTATGGAAAATTTCAGGGGCTGAGCTAATCCCGAATGGCATTCGTAGAAAGCAATGCCTTCCGAATGGCGTATTAAATGTGCACAATTTAGCGCTTTCCTCATCGAGCACTATTTGGTAAAACCCAGATTTGGCATCTAATTTTGTGAAGTAGCTTGCTCCACTCATTGTGCTGGTTATGTCAGATTTTGTTGGTAGCCTGTAATGCTCCCGCTGTATTACTTTGTGCATAGATCCGAAAGATCTAAATAATCTCAAATCTCCATTTGGCTTCTCCACTATAACTAGGGAGTTAACCCATTCAGTTGGTTCTTCTATTTTTCTGACCACTCCGTCTGCTATCAGTGAGTCTAGTGTTTCCCTCAGCCTCTTTTTAAGAGCTATTGGCACTTTTCTTGCTGGATGTATGACTGGCTCTGCATTCTCTTTCAGCCTAATTTTTTGTTTGCCTGGTAGGCGGCCTATTCCTTTGAACACCTCTTTGTATTCTTTCACCCAGTCAGTGTGTTTGTGCCTACTTGTTGTAGCCTCTGTATTTTCTCGTGCTGTCACCTTGTCTGTATCAATGACATTCACCCTCTTGATCAGACCTAGCTGATCGCATGTTTTCAAACCCAAAATTGCTTGTCTATTTCCATCAACAAGTACAAACAATGCATTCACTGTCTTATCTTTGTTTGACAGTGTAACCCTGCACATTCCCTTAGTGGGTATTGGCTTATCGTCATATGTTCTCAGATTAATCTTTTTATCTCTTATTTTCGGTTTGTTTTTCAGTCTTTTAAAATCTTTCATTGGCAGGATGTTTACCTGCGCACCTGTGTCGAGCTTCAGTGACATGTCCGTGCCATTCATATCCAAGCACACTATCCATTCGTCAGCGCTCGTCTCTCCCTCGATGGCGTCCACGTAAAACTGATCCTCTTCGCTGTCGCTCTTTTTCTCCACGAGTTGCACCCTCTTCTTCGAGAAGCAGGTCTTTGCGAAGTGATTTTTTCCGCCACACTTGCGACATTCCTTCCCGAATGCTGGACACTGCTTCGGCGCATGTTGCATTCCACACCGCTCACAGTTCCCGCGCGCGCGCTTTGCATCTCTTTTCCTTGCATACAACGTTCCTTTCGGCTTCGCACGCTGCACTGCATCGACTTCAGCAGTCTCTCTTTCCTTGCTGCTAAAAGTCTTTAATTGTGCCTTTGTACTCTCAGACGCTTGGCAAATCTGTATCGCTTTCTCCAGCGTTAAGTTAGTCTCTTTCAGTAATTGCATCCGCAATTTGTTGTCTTGGACCCCAATTACAATTTGGTCCCGTATCATTGACTCACTCAATGTTCCAAAGTTGCATGACTGACATTTCAACCGTAGGTCTGTGACATACAGCTCGATGGACTCTGACTCTTTCTGAAGTCTTTTTCTGAACACATACCTCTCGTACGTTTCATTCTTTCTCGGTGTGCAATAATCGTCGAACTTCTTCATTACGACGTCGAATTTGCCTTTTTCTTCTTCCGTGAAGATGAATGTGTTGAACACATCTAGCGCCGCTCGCCCTGCTACTGTTAGCAGTAATGCTATCTTCCTCTCCTCGTCACGGAGACCGATAGCTAGCGAATAAAGTTCAAAACTTTGTTTGAATGCTTTCCAGTTCTCGTTGACGTTACCAGTCAACTTTAACTCGTCCAGCTGTCGAAGAGCGTTCATCTTCGCCGTCGGTTCGTATCTTTTATCCTGGTACCATGTAATGACGAGGCGCACACACACCGAGTGTCAGTCAGAACTTTTACTTGTCACTGCAACTTCAACCAACAACTAACCACACAGTGGCTCATGTACAACTCCTTTTATACTCAGGTCATGGCCAGGGTCATACTGCCCTCTTGTGGTGACTCTATATGAACTTCACATATCAATACAGCAGTAATTGCATATATCGTCTTTACTGCCTGATTTATAAACTGGTATGACAACAGCTTTTTTCCAACCAGATGGAAATGTACCAGACCTAATGGAGAGATTAATGAGATGAGTCAGTGGTTTGATTAATATTTTGCTGTGCGTTTTGAGAAAGGAAGTGCTCATATTGTAGATATCATTAGTTTTTGAGTTTGACAGTGTTTTAACAATACCAGCAATTAACTCCTCATTTACCTCATCGATGTGAAAAGAAACTGTTGAAAGTATTGATTTTGTGTTGTTGAGCACATTTGGCAGCACAAAGTTTTTTGTTAATTCTTCCACAGTGTCCACAAAATATTTATTAAATTCATTTGCCAATATAGCCTTGTCACTGATGGTCTTGCCATTGATTCTAAGTTCCTTTACCCCCTTCTGAACATTTTTTTTATTAGTTAAGTTATT
The DNA here is from genome assembly GCA_020510985.1 of Pholidichthys leucotaenia. NCBI lineage: Eukaryota > Metazoa > Chordata > Actinopteri > Cichliformes > Pholidichthyidae > Pholidichthys > Pholidichthys leucotaenia. The sequence continues at coordinate 199,105,599 of CM035837.1, forward strand.
TCAATGCCTCCATAGGGAACTGTTGTTACCCTTTGCATGATCTATCAGTTTATTGTAATAAGATACTTTTGATTTTCGCAGCTCTTGTACCACTTTATTTCTTAAACTTTTGTACACAAGGTGATCATTTTGTAATTTAGAGGTTAATGATGTTTTCAATGCAGAATCTCACCTCTTCATAAGTTTTCTTATTTCATTATTTAACCATGGTAGGTTAATCTTCTGTTGTCTACTTTTAATTTGCTTTGTAAATTTTTCTATAGACTTTGTAGTTGTTGCAGTTATAAAATTACAACAATCATCTACTTCATATATTGACACGAGCTGCTCCCAATTTTTTTTTTTTTTTTTTTTTTTGTTACTTATTTGTACCCGTAGGTAGATTTGGTTTGCAGTCTGGTGACAAGCCACCAGCTGCCGGTCGCTGCGTGCGCAAGCGCCCTAAACCTACATGTTTTGGTATGCGGGAGGAAACCGGAGAAATCCCGGAGTAAACCCACACAACACGGGGAGAACATGCAAACTCCACACAGCTCACTGTTGGTCGGGGGCTGGGATCGAACCCACGATCTTACGATCCCCGCGATCCCCCGGCCGAGGGTAAACTGTGCTGCCACAGTGCTAAACCACTGCGCCACCGTGAATTGATTTGGGAATAATAAAATTTAATTTGTCAATATCAACTCCCCCAAAATACTGTAGTCGCTTTTTAGTAAGTTTTCTGACAGCAAGAACCATGTTATGATCTGAGAGACCAGTTACAAGATTATAGGTTCTGGTTATTCTTTCTGTTTTATTAGCAAATACCATGTCAATAAGTGTTCTAGATTGTTTGGTTATCCTGGTGGGTCCTTTGATTATTTGTTGGTAATTAAATTTAGTCATGAGGCTTTTCAATTTCTGTTTGTCCTTTTTATCAGACCAGTTAATATTAAAGTCACCATAAAATAATGTTTCTCTGCTCCTCTCAAGTTGTTTAACCAGATCACTTAAATCATTATAGAAAGAAGAATTGTATGACGGTGGGTTGTACAATACTGCAATGTTGAAATTCATTACCGGTGAGAGACATACATTAACAGCTAAACATTCAAGTGAAGTATTCAAATCAACCAGTTGACATTTAAATTTCTCTTTGATGTAAATTAAGACACCTCCTCCCCTCCCTACCTGCCTGTCTTTTCTAAAACACTGATAACCCACAATATCGATCATATTAGTGTCTATGTTCCTGTGTAGCCAGCTTTCTGAAAGACAAAGATAGTCCAGATTTGAGTCCAACAACAACACCGAAATCTCATCTCTTTTGGGATTATGCTCCGTATGTTTAAATGTCCGCCGAGGATCCCCTTTGGTTTAGCCTTTGTGTCCCAAAGAACTCGTGCATGATTAACAGTTTGGAAAAATAAATGTTGTTTTTGCTTTTGTACAGCTCGGTTTTCAGATCTCGCCTCATTTGCATTTTGTTTAACTGCTCCTGTTTCCAAAGGTTTGGACATAGCACAGCTGTTTACAGCAGGATTAGATATGTGAGTCTGTCCAGTGCAGTTCGACTCACCCAACTCGCTATGTCCAGCTGTACCGAGGCGAAGACCAGCATTATGCTGCTCCACCAGTTCAGATGTTAGCAGGGCCGTTGACAGCAGTGGGCGATCAGCCGGTTCAGATGTTAGCGGGGCCGTTGATGGCAACAACCAATCCGCCGGTTCAGATGTTTGTGCTAACCCAGTGGCCTGCTGTTTAATAGTGGCAGGTCCAGGGTTAAGGTGAATATCCCCTGCCAGAAGTAGCAGTACTAACAGTACTTTAACTGTATAGCCTCTGCCATATTGTGTTGTTTGCTTAACTAGGGCCAGAGGAAGTTTTAATTGCCGAAATAATTCTTGAAGCAGTTTTTTTGCGAAGTTGTTGAGCTAAGAGCCTGGAAGGTTTATCCCCATCTTCAAATACTTTTTTGCCGAGATTTAAGAAGAGATTCCTCTGCATGTTGAGTTGTTAAGAGGTCAAATTCAGTCTTTAAGATTGTCCTTTCTTTAAGGAACCCCGGTGTGGGGCTTATTGCATACTGATGGTCCAGGTGGAGAATAGAGGAGGTGAGCTCAGAAATTTTACTTTTGCGATGCTTGTTAGTGTGAGAAGTAAAGGAGATTATCTGTCCACGCAGATAAGCCTTTAATGCTTCCCAGCAAATAGAAGCTGAAGTGTCCAAAATAGAATTAGTTTCAAGAAATAATCCATCTTGTCTGTTAAATAAGATACAAAATTAAGGTCTGAAAGAAGAACAGGATTGAAGCACCAGGGTCTAGGTGACATATTTTCCTGTATAACCAGCTGAAATTTAAGGGGTGCGTGGTCTGAGATAACAATCCCTTCATAGTCACAGGCTTTCACTGAGCCAAGTAAAAAGGCGTCAATAAAAAAATAATCTTTTTGGGAAAAAGAATTATGTACAGGTCAAAAGAAAGAATAGGATTTTGAGGATGGGAATTTAAAACGCCAAGGGTCAACATATTCATGATCATTCATAAATAGTTTAATTGCTTCGGATGATTTTGAGATGGGACAGGGTTTGTTCGAAGAACGGTCGAGACTAGGATCTAAAACTAGGTTGAAGTCACCACCAAGAATTAGGTGGTGTTTGTTTAAATTTGGGATGGAGCTGAAAAGATGGTTTAAAAAAACTGACGTCATCCCAGTTCGGAGCATAAATGTTAACAAGTGCAAGGGCAACATTATAAAGCGTACCAAAGACCATAGCGTGGCAAGTAAGTACGTGTATTCAATTTTATTTGACTTAATAGATTTGGCGAAAATAAGATTGAATTAGGGTACTTAAGTTTAGTTTTTATCTGAGTTTGTTGACTTGACATGCTTTCTTTTTTTTCCCTCTCTTTTGAAGGTTATCAACCTGCTACTATGCTTGTCATTCCTTGCATTTGTTAAATAAATGAAGGAAAATGATGAGTAGAGTTGTCCAGCGTTCTCTGTTGGTTGCCATGCCAAGTCGAGTTTAGGCAGGCATCAATGCTAAAATCTAAATAACTCAACAATGGGATATATTGGCTAATGTAGTGACCATCTGTTGTGCACTACTTTCCAAAATGCACTGTGGGATATTTTGAGTGTACTATATAGTGAATGAAATTTTCAGTTAAGATTTCGAACAGCACTAGAAAATGCCTGATTCACTATATAGTGCACTATATGGGGAGGGAGGGAGCATTTCAAACACAGCACTAGTCACCCTAATAGCCATCCCTGGTTTGCAGGTGTGCTTCTTGTCACTCCGGCCCATCTCCCAGTGGCTTCGTTGTGATTCTGTGGTAGATCACCCATACTGGAAGCTGCTGGCTCTCACGGCCAGCTAAAAGTAGATTATTAGCCTCTGAGCTAACATGTCTTGCCGCCCCATGTTTGTTTTTGGGGGGTCAAGGACTGCTCACAGTGGCTAATTCTGTAGTATACGTAAAGGTTTCTGACTACTGCCTTATACAAGAAGTTCTATACATGTTCAGATTGGCTTCTGCTGGTTAAACTGAAATGCAGCTTTGAAAGGACTCCGGTCATAGTTAACAAGAATCAGCAGAGAACAGTGGTGCACAAGTGTCTGTGGCCAATAATTGTACACCAAGGAGGTGACGCGATCATACAGTTTGTCTGTTTGTTAGGAGGATTATGCAAAAACAACCATATAGATTTAGATGAAATTTTCACCAGACATAGGCCTTAGGCTACAGATGACTCCAATAGGTTTTGGAGGTGATCCAAGAGTGCATACCTCCAACAAGGCCCTTGTTTGTTTGTGTGCAGCAGGATTACATAAAAACTACAGGACAGATTTGGACAGGTAGGGATGAACCCATTAGATTTTGTCTACATGAATATGGAGTATGTCTCTTCTTTCTTCCCTTTCTTCCCCCCCCCCCCTCCCCAACCAGTCGTGGCAGAAGACTGCTCCGCCCTGAGCCTGGTTCTGCTGGAGGTTTCTTCCTATAAGGGTGTTTTTCCTTCCCACTATCACTGCTCATAGGGGATCATTTGATCGTTGGGGTTTATCTCTGAATTATTTATGATTTGTGCTTATGTATCTAGCACCTTGAGATGACTGTTGGAACTAGGCGCTATACAAATACAGTTGAATTGAAATTGAATTGAATTTTGGTGGTGATCCAGATCAGGTTGCGGATTCTGGATCGTTTTTTCCCCTTTCTTTAACATTGAGAGACAGGGCCGTGGCAGACATCTGCCATCTTGGATCATCTCCAAAAATTGAAGGTTCATCTGCAGCCCAGTTAAGTGAAACCTCTAGTTTGTTTGTTTGCTAGAGTCGTATCTCACTGGGCTGGGACAGGCTTGAGACTAGTTGGAGAACGGCATTCTCGAGAGAGTTTCCAAAATTTCTCCTAAAATTCTCGGCGGTTCTCATTTTCCTCTCCTAGGTCACAGGGTCTCACATTCGTCTAGCAGGAATTTTGATCATGTTCTAAAAAATTTGTGCGACAGCTTTTCTCTCAAAATAATCTGAGTCATCACAGGTGTCTCAAACTGATCTCGACCTCATCTCAAACCCTACTCAATTTAGTTTCCACCAGTTGGAAAGTGCGAGAAAAGTTAGACAACTTTGTGGTGGGTTGGGGACCTATGACGCTACATTCTGAGTGATTGGAGACAAGCACCTGCAGCAGTTGTGACTGATGAGAGAGCAACCGCCGGCAGCAGGTGTTTATTATTACACCCAATCATTGCCAGGAGCCTACTACCGAGGGGCCCATCACCCCCACTCTTTTTGACATTGACATCGATTTTTATTTGAACATTTAAAAAAAAAAAAAAAAAAAAAAAGAGAGAAGAAAGTTCAAAACGCAACAAAAAAACAAACCAAAAATAAAATGTTCAAAAGGAGTGGGAAGAAGCCAACGCTTATACAGTCCCACCCCTTCTCCACACCCAACAAATTACAGTATTACTCATAATCATCATTATCCCACAACCACATTCACCATAATACACCCATAGTCAAATTATACAACAAAAATGACACAACAATGACAGTCCATATTGACAACAATACCAACATCCAACAATATTACAACAACAATAAACATACACTTCTGGCATGTTCAATACAAACACAAACAACACCATCACCTTCACAATCACCATAACACACAACAACCTTCCCTCACTGAAGACACAATGTAACATCACTGCCCTTCATTCTCATACTGCTCAAAAATCATTTCTTTATGTTGATTTAAATATATGGATGTTTGGACATTGCCTGTGTTTCTCCCCCAACCCATTCCACAATTTTACCCCACACACAGACACACAAAAACTCTTCCGTGTAGATCTTACTAAGTGCATTTTAAATTTTGTATTCCCCCGTAAATTATATTTCCCTTCTTTCTCCCTGAAAAGATTTTGTATATTGTGTGGCAAGAGGTTTTTACTAACTTTAAACATTAATTGTGCTGTGTAATAATGAACCAGATCCCATAATTTCAATAACTTTGAATGTAAAAACAATAAATTAGTATGTTCAAGGTACCCGACTTTGTGTATAACACGGACTGCCCTTTTTTGTAATATTAACAATGAATTAAGTTTACTTTTATAACTGTTACCCCAAACCTCTATACAATAAGTCAAGTATGGAAGTACTAATGAACAATACAAAATATGAAGTGATTTATAATCTAGGACCTTTTTGAATAATACCCTGTGGAGAGGTGAGTGTCTTTTTCAGTCTATCCATCGTCATGTTGTTTATATATCTGCTTGTCATTTGCTGATATGAAAAACATAGAGCTGTTAATAGGAATTTCCTTGCTAGCCAATATAGTCATTTTACGTGTGCAATACTTTGGTCGGAGAGAAGCTGCAGTGGGCAAACAGTGAAAACGTCCTTATTCTAGTGTTTGTTGTGGCTCCCAGGCATGTGTGATTGTGCTGTATATATGAGTTTGACATCAGACGCCAAGATGATCACTGGAATGGAGAGACGCGCTGCATTTATCAGCTAGAGAAATATCCATCGTGTGAGTGTTGGGCAGTCACTGTGGGACTGTCATGACCCAGCCAGCATGCCCATGTGGGCCCCACTGTAGGTTCTTATGGGTCCCATGTGGGTTTGTCCACAAGTTCCATATTGGTCCCATCTGCATTTGCCCACATGGACTTTACCTGTGGTACGGGTGAGTGAGGAATCTGCCGACCCACTTTAAACCCGCCTGGGCCCACATTGGTTAAAATGGGCGAGCAGCTTTCAGCAACATTTGTGCCAGAGGCAAAATTATGCAAAAAAGTCACAAATTTATGAGAAAAAGTTTTGAAAATTTATGGGGGAAAAAAGTCAAAACTTAACAAAAAAATAGTAGCACATTTATGAGAAAAAAGCCACAAACTTAGGAGGAAAAACTGTGAAAATTTAGGAGAAAAAAGTAGTAAATGTACAACAAAAAATGTAAAATTACTTGAAAAAAGTTAGAAATTTACAAGAAAATTTTAGCAAAATTTAAAAAACTCACAAATGTATGAGGGGAAAAATGAGAAAAAGTTGCAAATTAAAGTAGCAACTTTATCAGTAAATAAATTGAAAATTTACAAAAAGTTAAAAATGTATGAGGAAAAACAAATTTATGAGTAAAAAAATTGCAAGTTTACAATAGAAAAAAAGTTGAAATTTTTTTAGAATGTTCCAGATTTATAAGAAAAATGTTGCAAATTTTGGGGGGGAAAAGTGGAAAAATTTACAAGAAAATGGCAAATCTACAAGGAAAAAGTAACAAATTTATGATAAATTGCAGAATTACAGTAAAAAAATAGCAAATTTCAGAGAGTTCCAAAATTACAAGAAAAAGTTGGCAAATTTGAAAGAAAAAAGTCACAATTTTACAAGAAAAACTAACAAATTTATGACAGTTTCAAATTTTCAAGAAAAATGTATCAAATTTATGGGGGAAAAGTCACAAATTTACAAGAAAACGGCAAATTTATGGGAAAATAAGCTGAAAATGGGTAATTCCATGCGGACAAACACAGATGGGGCCAACATGGAACCCACAGACAAACCCACATGGGACCCATAAGACGGCCCAGATTTGACCTTTGGTGGGGCCCACATGGGCATGCTGGCTGGGGAGGGGAAAAAAACCACTCAATGTTGTCTTGTGCATGTTGCGAGAATGTCCTGCAACACTTGCATGACATGTATGCAAACACCTGGAGAACACTGGCCAAAAACCAGCTGGGAGTTTGTGCAACATTACTGCAACATTCGTCAGTGTGAATCCAAGTGAAAATTGTTGCAGATTCTCAGATTTGCCTCACTTTTTTTTTAATCTCCAAATAGTTGCAAGCTGTCTCAGCTCAGTGAGATTCTTCCCTTAACAGGATTATGCAAAAACTAATGGATTTAGATGAAATTTTCACCAGATGTGGCCATTAGGCTACAGATGAACCCATTAAGATTTTGGAGAGTTTTGGACACCGACTGCATACCTCCACCATGGCCCGATCTCGCATGAACAGAGGAATGGATAGGCCAGAATAAGGTGTGATGTATAAACTAAAGCTTACAGTGGAGCCATTTTTGGAGCAGAAGTTCTTTTTAATAAAGTCTGTGAGCAATGCCAGGTTGAGGCTTTAAATTCCAGCCACATCATCATGTACTGTATCTTAGACTGATTTTAGTTTTCAACACCGGCCAAGTCTGTTGCCGTTAGAAGAAACCCTGAGGATTTAGTTTGATGCCAAACTCCTGTCTCTCACTATTCAACTTCTGGGTCCCTCCGCTCCAACAAAGCACTCACTGTCCAAAGGCTCCTGCTGTGAGAGAGACAGAACTGAGATCCTCAGAAAGCTGCTGCTGCCTCTGAGCTGCAGATCAGACTGATAAGGCAGAGCGAAATTCCAGCTCTGAAAAACAGACCGAATGATGCTACGACTTGGCATCATGTCATGTGATTTGCCATTGTGGAGATAATTCCCTGCAGTACCACATCTCTGTTGTGCTGTGAGGAATGGGGCACAGAAGCATCTGACGAGATGTGGCCGGGTCATGCTTTGTAGTGGGATGTTTCGAATTTACAAAATGTGGATAGGCCGCTGGGTTTTTAAGCCAGTTTCCCATTCAGAGGCAGAAGTGGCTGGATGTGGAGCGATCTGCACACAGATATGATTTTAAAGGCCTCAGTGGGGGAAGCTGACCCTGAATATTCTGCGTCTGCTGGTCAGGACCATTTGTCCCATGCTCTGACTGTTCCCTGTTGAGGATCAGATAAGCTGAGGGAACAGAGCTCCGTCTATGATGCAGAAGGAACTCTCTAAAGTCTCGGCGCCATCTGGGGCTCAGAATGCTCCATAATGGTTTTCCAGACTATCTGATATGATGCCTCTCATCGTGACCTCAAGAAAATCCATGCTGTGCCAAAAACTGATATCTGTAGACATGTTGTCATCCTCATATTGTTAGATACAATATGACCTTGATACAAATCTCAGCAAGTTCCCTTTATAGAATGAAACTTCTTTTGTGACATGCATGCACTTTCTCAACTGTCTCGTTTCATTTTAAATTCATGCAAGTTAAAGTGAGGATACGAAAAGATTTTGCATAAGTGCTTTTACCACATCTCTCATTATGATTTAATGTCCATAAATTATGAACCATTTGAGTTTGTCTGAGAGTCTAAGGGACATGAATTCCTCATTACTTATTAACACTGACATTCAAGATCAAGAAAACATTCACGCCATATGTAAATAGAGATTCGAGCTTTGTGATATCATGCAAAGCACCATTTAGGGGAAGGTTAGGTACCTTAACCTTTTTAAAATAATGAAGAGCAGGAGCTGCTTTTATGGGAATGGAGGTCTATCAATTAAGCCAGTGTTTTTCAACCATTTTTGAGCCACAGCACCCTTCTGTGCAGGTTTAACAGGTACAGCCCTGCAGTGCTTCAAGTTGTAAATGGTAAAATGGTAAATGGCATTCACTTATATAGCGCTTTTATTCTCATCTCTTGATGACCAAAGCGCTTTACAGATCCTGCTATCCACCCATTCACACACTGTACCTTTCTGGGAGAACTTTCTCCATTCATCCATTCATTCTGGTCGTGCACTCTTTAGTTGTGGGGTGCCACAGGGATCAGTTTTAGGTGCAGTGCTTTTTCTGTATACTTAGTACCCTTTTTTTTTTTTTTTTTTCTCAAACTCCTTGCCTGGCCACTTAAGTGACCATTGCGGCCAATAGTCTGAGGGTAGGGCAGTCTTTTGCTAGGGCAATGAGGTCAGCCCAGAGGTCTTATCGTTGTGACCTGGGTCATCCAGGACAATCTGGGCTGACCTTGGGGGTGATGCCAGCCCTGGGGTGGGGGGGGGTGGGGGGTTGGTGGAGAGGGCCTGTTTGGCCAGAATCTCATCATCCACCTTGGCCACGTGGCCAAGGAGCAGCAGTCTCCCCCTTCTGATGACGGTGGAGATGGGGATGGGGCAGCTAGCCCTCCTGCAGACCTCATCGTTTGTGATGTGGTGGAACCATCGGATGCCGATGATGTTACGGAGGTAGGTCCGGTGGAATGTATCCAGATGGCGGCTGGTTGTGGTGGAGCGGATCCAGGTCTCAGACCCATAAAGGAGTACGGAGTCCACACAGGTGTTGAAGATTTGTAACTTTGTGGTTATGCAGATCATCCCGCTCTGCCAGATTCTCTGGAGGCAGCTGAAATTCAACCAGCTCATTATTGATGGTGATGACTTGTGGTGGTGGTGGCAAGAAGTCTGACAGCAACTGGATCTTTGTCTTTGCCCAGCTGATGGTGAGGCCCAGGGGCGATGCTTCTTCTGCAAGCAGCTCCAGTGCCTCAGCGATTATGTTTATTTGCATGGCGAAAAGTGCCACATCGTCCATGTAGCACAGGTCTGTGAAGTGGGAGTGGAAGTCAACTTTGAGATTGGGGCAGTGTTCTGTCGCGTTCTTGACCCAGTAGTCAACCGCAGCATTAAAGAGGTTTGGTGCAGCAATGCATCCTTGCCAGACTCTAGAGGTGGTGACAAAAGGGTCTGACATGTCACCCTCAGTGCATACCCTGTACATTATGTTGGAGTAGAGGTCCCAGAGAATGTTGATGTACTTGGACAGGACTCCAATGCCACGGAGGAGTTGCCAGAGGGCCTTCCTGTCTAGGGAGTCGAAGGCAGCTTTGACGTCGACATAGGCCACATAAAGAGGTTGCCGATACTCCTGCCGTTGCTGCGCCAGGACACTCGAGGCAAGGATGCAGTCCGCTGTGGACTGGCAAGAGGTGAAGTCAGCCTGCTGGGGGCAGCACTTGGCAAGGAGCAAAGGGCAGATGCTCAGGATGACAGTGGTGATTACCTTGCCAGGGATGGAGAGCAGCATGATGGGACGATAGCTGGCTATGCTCCAACGGACACCCTTGTTCTCGTAGGACAGAATGACCCAGTCCCTGCACTCCCCAGGGATGCATTATTACCCTTGGGCAACATATTTAGAATGCACAATGTCACTTTCCATTGTTTTGCGGATGACTTACAAATCCACCTGCCCTTAAAACATAGCATCTTATCTGTGCAGACCTTATTAAACTGTCTGAAAGAGTCAAAGACTGGCTAGATTCTAATTTACTCCACCTAAACAGCCAAAAACAGATTCTTTTATTTGGAAACCCAGACATTTTTAACAACGTGGACAGCCCTATTTGTCTTTTATCTGCTTTTAATTGACCATTTTTAAAAATCTTGGTGTTTTACTTCATCAGTCTTTTAAAATGGATAAGAAAATTAGTGCTGTGGTGAAAAGTAGTTTTTATCAGCTTAGGCTTCTCATCAAAATCGAGCCATACCTGCCGGCTCATGACCTGGAATGATCCATCTGTTCATATCCTCAAGGCTGGACTACTGTAATGCCCTTTATACTGGTGTGGACCATTCATTGCTGCACTGTTTGCAGTTGGTCCAAAATGCAGCTGCACCAACAGGTGTGAAGAAATTTGACCACATTACACCAGTTCTGGCATCACTGCATTGGTTGCCTGTCACCTACAGGATCCAGTTCAAGACCCTGATCCTTCTCTTTAAATCTTTGAATGGTCTGGCTCTTCCGTAGCTCACTGAGCTCCTCACCCCTTACATGCCAGTTAGACCACTGAGGTTTTCCTTTCAGCTGCTTTTAAAGATTCCATGCTGTAAGCAAAAAAAAAAAAAAAAAAAAAAAAAAAACCTGAGGAGACAGAACATTTTCAGTGGCAGGTCCCAGATTGTGGAACACTCTACCTTTGCACATTAGAGCAGCTGAGTCACTTGAGCATTTTAAATCTTTGCTGAAAACACACCTCTTTGCACTGGCTTTTAACACAGGTTGAGCTTGGACATTATGGATTTTATTTATTCTAATTTATGACTGACTGATTGCATTAATGTATTGATTTTGCTTGTGTTTTGATCTATTGGTATGCTTTTATTTCATTATATACAGCACTTTGGGTGGTGCTTGTTGCTGTAAATGTGCTATATAAATAAACGTGACCTTGACCTTCTTACATTGAAAACATCCTGCAGCACTCCACCAACCAAAAATGTTATAAAATGACACAGCATATGTAATGACAATGTAGTCTTGTAATTACACCTGAAAAATCACAAATTTTGGAAGACAATAAATTTTAAGAGTATTTTTTTCTATCACTGTACTGTTTATATCTGCATTATTGGTCAAAGGCTCCTTTATAGCTGACTGTGGGGAAATGGAGGCTTTGCATGTCTGAGTGCTGTTTTGTTCCCACTTGGAAAAACTGAGTAGGATGGTTACGTTTTTAATGAATTTTTCTGTTTTGTTACAACTGTTTTCAAATATAGGAAACAAATCTCACTGACATTTGGCTTCAGCCTACAATGTTCTCACACCGGAGCTTCAGAGTTCAATTTTCTGTTCATTCTTCTAAACTTTCTGGAATTGTGGAGCTGTCAGGAAACGACCATAAACGGTCCTGCTGTGCTAATATTATAATTTATTTATACTTGGTGTGAAATGTTGCGCAATTACATACAAATCAGCTCTGCTATTCCACCATTATTAGAATAAATAAGTTTGAAAATGAGGGTGAATTAACTGAGGGTGGATGGACAGATGGGACTGCGGACAGTTTTCCGCTTGTTTGGTGCTGAGGGCAGCAGACATCGGGATGTGGTTTGTGGACAAGGTTTTATCCTGGTTGGAGATCACTAAAACATGGAACGAATGGTACAGTACGGAACTTTGTTTGCGTTCCGTATGGAGTGGTTCTACTAGCTAGTGGTCTCAAGTGTTTTACGAACATGTACTTGCAACGTTAGATACTGTACTTAACATTCCGTATCTAATGTTCTGTATGCTGCCATCCATGTTCCGTATATGTTCTTGTGTCCTGCTAGCTAGCAGTCCAGCCTCCTGACATTCCCATGTGCCTTACATACGGAACGCTGGATACAGAATGTTCCTTACAGAATGCTAGCGGTCCTGCTAGCTGGTAGCCTCAGGTGTTTTACTCACACGTTCCATTGATACGTAATGTTCCACATGGGATGCTAGCAGTCCTGGTAGTTCTGTAGCTATGTAGAACGCAGCAGGCAGTACAGTTTCTCTGTAGACCAAGCACTATGGGGTGACAGCTGTTCTCTAGTCCTGTGAGGGTGAAGCCCGTGGTGAGTCCCAAGGGAGGAGGAGGACTGATTCCTCAGGCTGACCGATTGATGAAAACTTCAAAACATACTGAACCAATGAAGCATAAAGTGAAGTAGCAATGATGTTTGAAGCTTCGGACATCATCGGTCACGTGACGTTAGTGTTTTGATACAAGCGCCGACACACTGAACAGTGAGACAAGCGCCAAAGCCTCGGTATCATTCGCTCATCACTACTTATGGTATGTTCCTTAATTTCCGTATGGAAGATGTACAGAACATGTTAAATGCCAAGTGCAGACTGTGGCTCATGATAAAGGCACATTTACATAGAACTGACAGCAGGCAGGACCAGCAGATGTCCCGTATGGAACAAGTTCAGTACGGAACAGGTTTAGTATGAAACACGCATGGAACACGTTCAGTACAGTACACATATGGAACATGTACAGAACGTTCCGTACGTACCGTTCATTCTGTGTTTTAGTAGGCACCACCTTGGTTCACCCTACGTTAACTTTCACCCAGTTATGCTTTGCTCCTCTTTTCCATGACAGCTCCCTCTTCAAAAAACAAACCAAAAAACATATCTTGCTTTCTGTGTCACTGGACATGAAACATGACACAACAACAGATGGCCCCACCAAATAAAATTGTAAGTGCACCCATGCACCACACACGCATAGCCTCAACACATTTTGCAACCCTGTCTGTTGAAATGGAGGACATGAAGCAGCAACCTATAGATCGGTGTATTCCAATCAACCACTGATCTGTGTTGAGTTTGGCACAGAGTGATAATAAAAGACTTGTAAAAATGCCAGTGACTCGATCAGTAGCAGTTGGTATCTCCAGCTTCTAGGCTCATGTTGCCTTCACGTGACATCATGAAATTTGATACACCGGAGAAATGCCATAGTTATTTATCAGACTCCTATCTCCTTAAAGTTTGGAAAAGCCATGAAGGGTTGTTGAGATATTAATTTATGCTAATGCAACCCACACCTGCAACTCACCAGTTGTACGTTGAAAGCGGCCTACAGTTTCCCATGGCACCCTAAGGCCCCTTTTCCACTAGCGCCTACTCAGCCCAACTTGCCTCAACTGTACTTGGTTTGAAGGGCTTTCCATTAGTACCTAGTACCAGGTACTTTTTTCGTACCTTCTCATTTTGGCTTCCAAGCGTGCTGAGTCGAGCTGAAAATGTGACGTCAACAGACTGCAGGCCACTGATTGGCCAGGGCATAACGTCACTGGATGAGAGCGACGTCTTCACAAGAGTCATAACCGCCATTTATAAATACGGCTGTGGGTTTTTATTATTTCTGTGATAATCAACGAAATAAATGGCTACACACAAATCAACATCGTGGTCCAATGATGAGGTGCGGACTCTTCTGTGCTTGGTGGCTGATGAGAGAATCCAGAGGGGGCATCAGGACTGCAGTTCATAGGCTGAAAAGTTCATATAGAGGTCAGATTTGACCAAATGTGGTTATTTTTCAATAGTCTCCCCATTGGTCCACATACTTCTTCCATCGGTGTTGCAGTGCTTGGATCCCTGCGGTTGAAAAATAAATGGCATTTGGTCAAATTTGACTACTATGAACTTTTCAGCCCCCTCGATGGTGGAGCAACCCGAAATGAAAAAGTATACCAGGAGGTCTCTGAGCTGATGGCTGCTCATTGGGAAGATGGTGAGTGTTAAGTAATTTTAAACATCTTTTATGTTATTTATCCCATTGGTGGCAAGCTCACTTTGAACAAGCAAGTGCTGTGTTTGAAATGAAAGGGCAGTGCAGTGACGCAGTGGTTAGCACTGTAACAGCACAGCAACTCACCCTTCACCATGGGATCCCGGGTTCAATCCCAGCCCCTGACCAACAGTGATCTGTGTGGAGTTTGCATGTTCTCCCTGTGTCTGCGTGGGTTTACTCCGGGATTTCTCCGGTTTCCTCCCACAGGCCAAAAACATGCAGGTTAGGTTAATTGGAGACTCTAAGAGTGGCCCTAGGTGTGAATGTGTGTGTGAATGGCAATGGGATAGCGCCGTATTGTGGCTGCTTCATCCATCCAAGTGGATGCCCTCAATTTCCCCTCTGGGGATCAATAAAGTACACAAAATCAAACGAAAATATAGTGTACTATATAGTGAATCAGACATTTTGTAGTGCTGTTCAGGTTACTTTATTTGTACCCGAAGGTAAATTTGTTTTGCAGTCTGGTGACATCCATATTTACAAGCCACTAATTACATTCAACATAGACACAAACACAGGCACACATCATACAAAATAAGTAAATATAAAATATGTACAATATATTTATAGCTTGTTCAACTCTTTGACAGCAGCAGGGACAAAGCTGTTTTTAAAGCGCTGGGTTTTACTTTTTGGGACAGCAAACCTCCGTCTGGAGGGAAGAAGCTGAAAGTTGCAGTGCAAAGGGTGGGAGTCATCATTTAAAATCGAGTCAGCCATCCTCTGTACTTGTCTGGTGTACAGGGATGTCAGGCTCGGCTGTGACTCACCAAGCAAACGACTGGACCATCTAACTACCTGATCCAAGGATTTCCTCTGTTTCAGTTTTATCTGACCAAACCATGACATTAAAGAAAAGGATAAAACAGATTCAATAAAAGCCCGATAAAACATAGTCATTATGGTTCGGTCAATTTGGAAGCGTGCCAGTTTCCTCAAACAATGCAAATGTTGCTGACCCTTTTTGCACACCCTTTCACAGTTCACTTCAAAGTTTAAATTACTATCAATAATCGTCCCAAGATATTTGTACGATTGTACACATTCGGTGGTCTGGCCTTTTAGTATGGTGACTTTGTGCCTGGGAGTTTTCCTCCTAAAGTCAATAATCATATCTTTCATTTTTGTTGTATTCAGCTGCAGGTAGGAATCCTCACACCAGTGAACAAAGTCATCAACTACTGGGCCGTGGCCACTCTCACCATCCTGGAGGAGACTGACAATGACTGAGTCATCAGCATACTTTATAATGTGTCTGTCATGTCTGCTCCAACACATGTTTGTGTACAGGATGAAGAGTAGTGGTGACAACACACACCCCTGAGGAGAGCCAGTAGAAGAGCACTTTAGGTCAGACAATGTGCCATTGACCCTTACTCTCTGCGTCCTGTTGGTTAAGAAATCCAGAATCCAACCCACCAGATTATTGCTCAAATCAAATTGTTGCAGGAGCCTTTCAACTAAAATATGAGGTTGGATTGTATTAAAGGCAGAAGAAAAGTCCACAAATAAAAGCCTGGCATGTGTCCCATTAAAATCCAGATGTTTAAAAAGCATGTTAAACATAGTGACAGTGGCATCCTCCACTCCTCTGTGAGGCCTATAGGCAAACTGCAGAGGATCCAATGCATGTTCAGTCTGCTTTAGGACCTCACATCTGACCAGTTTTTCAAAAATTTTCATTAAAATTGAAGTCAAAGCAACTGGTCTAAAGTTGTTTACCGTTTTAGGACAGCTGGATTTTGGAACGGGAACAACCACGGCTTCTTTCCAGATCTTAGGCACATGTTGTGTCTGTAAGGACTTATTGAAAATGTAATGAAATATAGGACTCTGTTCATGTGCACAGGACTTTACCAAGCGCCCACATATATTATCAGGGCCCTGACTTTTGTTCACTTTTACAGCACAGAACTCCCTTTTAACATCCTGCATCTCAATATTAAAGTGCTGATCGTCTTTGAGTTTCTGTTTCAAATCTTGGATTTCTGTGCTGAAATCAGAGGAGTCAAAACGACCATAAAAATGAAATCTTAACTGAAAATTGCATTCACTATATAGTGCACTCAAAATATCCCACAATGCATTTTAAAAAGTAGTCTACAATGGATGGCTGAATTGGCCAGTATATCCCATAATGCGATGCGCAGCCAACGGAGCAGTGAGAGTAGAGCTTCACGTCACAACATAAACTACCTTAAGGTATTTATATTTAATAATTCAGCAAAAATGATTTAGTTTAATACATATTTGCTACAAATTCCATGCAGTTATTAATTTTTTACCACCGTTAGTCTGTTTTACTGTCTCACCATGATGATGTCATTAACCGCGCTGTGTAAACAAGCCCAGTAGTGTCCAATAGCTGTTAGTTGTATTGTTATATTGAGTTTACTGAATTCTGTATTCACTACTGTATTCACTACTACTGAGTTTACTGTATACTGTGGTCACTATATAGTGAGGCGGGAGGGAATAACATTCCCAACACAGCTAAGGATATTGCCGTTGTCTCCTGTATGCAGACAATGAGCTAGCTAGTTAGCTAGCTAGCGAGCCAGCAACGCTAACTCCATGCTTTGCTTGTATTTTGCTCTTGCTATAATAAGTATTAGTATTAATGAATTGATAAGTATTTGTAATAAGTATTTGCTTCTGACAGCAAAATGTCAGCATGTCAACAACAATAACGGGCCACCTTTCTGTAATGAACCCACCCACCTTGAGGTGGTACTCAGTTGTAATAGAAAATGACCTAAACCGTATCAGGCCAAGTAGAGTCGGGCTGAGTAGGTGCTAGTGTAAAAGGGCCATAAGGTGCTGTGGCACCCTGGTTGGAAAAACACTGGATTAAGCAACCCTGTGTTACAGGGTTTGAATTATGTCAAAACTTCATTTCAACAAGGTGATAGAATAACATGTAATGATTAGTTACATTTTTTTTTTAAAAAAAAAGAAGGACCCAGAAGAGTCCAAAAGGATTCTCTGTGCATGGTGAAGTACTAGTTTGAAGGATGAAGATTGGAAAAGCCCCCCGGAGTCTGGATGTTGCTGGTGATGGAGGAGCAGAACAACTGAGCATCGTACCATGACAGAATAATGTTGAGTTTAAGGAGAAGAAGGGGGCTCATTTTCTCTCAGAAAACGGGTGCAAAATGACTGGATGAGTGTGCTGGTGGCTAAAAAGTGTTTGACCGTGTAGTAAAGTAGCAAGCAGAACAGAGAAGCAAATATAGACCAGTCTGGCTACTGATTTGTGTGTGGCGCTGCCGTTACTGTGATGGACAGTGAGCATCTGCTGCATGGAAAGCTGGCTTGATGACATTAGGCTGCACTACTGTAAACTGGCATTGACATCACTTTTGACATCACAGTGGCTGCATGTAGTCTTCAATAGCTGAGGAGTTGATGTGTGACCACTTCAGCCCCCCTGAGAATACATTAGCATATTAATTAGCTTGCTTAGCAGAAGATATTACTGTTGCATGGTAAGCTAAGCTGCATGCTGACCATTTTTATGTTGGTGGGAACAAAATCCTTGTGGTTCGGGTGCTTCTTCTGTTAAGCGTTTCTGTCCACTACATGCTCAGGGAATTTGTGCCTCGGGCAATATGCTACAAGAACTCACTGTTATGTATGTAAAACCTGGTGATGAATGAGGCAAGATGAGGGTAGCATCAAACACAGCTTTGATGGTTGGAACTGCGGTCACATGACAGGCACCTGGCGTGGGCATCCGGCACAAGAGACCATGCTATGGCGGTTCGTCCCGCTATATAGGGCAGTGCGGTGACGTGACAGGAAGTTGTTGTCACTACACTGCACTTCACAATTTGGAACCCAAATCACACTCTAAAATAACAAGAACTTAAATGGCCTAACACATTCGCACAAAACAACCTAAAATAGAGTTGGTGGATGGACTGCCACACAACCCGCATGGCCCGGAGGATTATTCTGCCACCGGATAAACTAAAAATGTCCTTTATTAAACTAAAATTAACCGCCGTGCTCCTATACTAACACAGCAAAACACACAACCCCACAACATAACATGCATATGAACTTGGGTGGGAAAGGTGGATCCGGCATGGGGGGGCCCAGGGCAGCCCCTCAGCAAGTGTGCCCCTGGAAGCAGCAAACACCCGGGACAATAGCTGATCTTCTGGATGATGGAGCCCGGTTCCCACACTTCCAACACTGACTCCCGTCCAGCCTCATCACCCGGAGCGTCCTCCTGGACATGCCGAAGCTGATTGGTGTGCCTCGATGAGCCATCAGACAACCGCAAGTATGCTGCACCCAACTTCGCCACTATCCGCAGACATACTTGGTGTTTCGCTGGCTGCCATTTGGCCCATCTTCACCGTGGTTGTTCATCACCCCGAACCTAGTCCAAAACCCTAAGTGGGGCCCTGCTTGGCCTGGTGTGCTGCTGCTGAGCATGCAGTAACTCCATGCTTGTCGGTCTGGCCCCGTTCTCTTCGTAGCAATCACTGTTGTAGCTGCAGACCTTCCCATCCCCCTGCGGCCAAGCTCTGGAGGCATCTGGGGCTAGCATGGTGTCACTCGCCGACGCAGGTGCCCCGCTACCACGCTCGGTACCCCCCACTGCCATGTCCCAAGTGCTGGCACTGAGACTTTCCTTCGCTGAACCTGAGTGAGACTGATCCTGCTTGACCGCTGGAGTGCCTGGTAGCTCTTCATCCCACACAACGTCCTCTTCGGCCACCGGAACTAGGGGGTTCCAGTGGCCACAACCTGACCATTCATTCCCGACACCTTCTTTAATGGCGAAACCCAGTCCGTAAAATAGGTCACAGCCCATGTTATCGCCACGTGCTGCCACTTGGAATGTGAAGTCAACCATCTTTGCAGCCTTGTAACAAACCGTTAACTCCAAAGTCCCAACCATGTACAGCCTGCTACCTCCATAGCCATATAACTGTGCCGGGTTACCTTTAATTCTGTAGTGGGGGAAGAACTTCTTCACCATGGCCCAATTCAACATCGACCGCACTGCCACCATGTCGAGCAGCAGTGGAATTTCCACTTCGTCTAACTCCACTGAGCAATACATGTACCAGTTAGTGCTGGGGATCACCATATGGATGGTTGTCGGGGGCGGGTGGGCTCTCCGGCTCTGATAAGCAGCACACTCTAGCATAATGGTTCAAGCGTTCACATCTGCTACAAGGTTTTCCTCTTGCCGGACATTCGGTTAAGGCATAACGCCATACCGTGGCTGCTTCATCCATCCAGGTGGATGCCCTCAAGTTCCCCTCTGGGGATCAATAAAGTATACAAAATCAAAAAAAAAAAAAAAATCCTTTGCCTTATTGCGGTGTGTTGCAGACCCACAACCCTTGCACAGGGGTTTTCCTGGGGCAGACCTTCGACTAGCAGCATTGGCTTCCGTAATGTCGTCATCTAAACTATCCTTGCCTCCCGAGTCCAGTGCCGTAAGTAGCCTAGCTTGCAGTGCAGCGCTGCACGTGTGCGCCACTAGCTGGTCGCGCACCATTTCATCTTCTAGCTGCCCAAAGCGGCACTCGCTAGCTAGCTGTCTCGAGTCAGTGACAAACTGGTGAATGGGCTCACTTACACATTGGTGCCGCTGGTGAAAATGAATCCGCTGTACAGTCACGCTGTCTGGAGTGTGGAAATGGTTGGCTAGCAGCTTCACGACGTCCTCAAATGACTCCAATGTGTCGAACGTCCGCAGGGCTCGCTGGCCCTCAATACCCAGGTTATGGATGAGAAGCACACGTGCCCTCACTTTGAGTTTTCCAAGGTCCAGCGTGGTGATGTAGGTCTGAAAAGCCTCGAGCCAACGTGGCCAAGGCACCGGCAGTTCACCCGGGAACTGGAGGAAGGGATGGAGTGGTGTCACGCACGCCTCCATGAGTTAATCCTCTGTCGCCAAATGTTATGCATGTAAAACCTGGTGATGAATGAGGCAAGATGAGGGTAGCGTCGAACACAGCTTTGATTGTTGGAACTGCGGTTGGCATGGGCATCCGGCACAATAGACTATGGCGGCTGCCCTGCTATATAGGGCAGTGCAGTGACATGACAGGAAGTCGACGTCACCGCACTCACTTCCTGGACTTGTTACCCTTAGCTGATTATTTTCCCTACCTGAACCTCTAAGTATCACTTCCACCATCAAAAATTTAACTTGGTCAGTGAAATACTAACTTTAATGACCCATCTTGTCTCACTGAGCAGTTAAACTACGCATATATTTTGCTAATAGATATCTATCATCTCATTGGTTGAGTTTTTCTTTCTACATTTACAATGTACCTCACTCTTTAATGTGTTACGACAGTTGCTGTGAACTGGCGCTAAATAAATCATTTTGGATAGAAGTGAATAGCCTTGCTCTATTCAGGTCTCTTAATAAGCCAGAGGCGCATGGTAGCAATTGAAACTAAATCCTGCCATCATTACTGCTTTCACAGCTCTGTTTCCTGCAGTGAAATGTCAAAACATTTTCAGTGAAACAAGGTCCCTGAATGTCAGTGGTTTTGAGTTATTCTTCAGTTGTTGGTGAAAATAAGAACTTGGTTACACCACACAGAGCAAAGGAGAATTTTAAATGGCATGTTTGTGAAGATCTGCCTTTGTTTGGAAATTAGTATTGATTATCATCCCCTAAGGTGGTGGCGGCTATGCTGATTTTCTCAATGCTTAACTCTAAAAATGTGAATTAATGGACCTCTAAGTAGTGATTGAGCCTGGCCATATTAACTGATGGTGGTTAGAAGCTCACATAATCCATTCCCATTAGGCCCAGCGGTAAAGACGCACGCACACACACAACGCACCCCCCCCCCCCGTGCCATTCCAAAGCAGGCCTTTTCCCTTCCAGCAGTGTCATCATTACAAAGTCAAACGCAGCGTTCATACAAATGTGCATACATGTCTCTTTAACAGGTACAACTTTATTCCAAGGATCCAGAGAGTCTGGGCAGAACATAGGGGCTGATTTAAAAAAACAAAAACATCCAGCATCAAGCCAATCACAATGAAAGGGGGGGGGGAACATTCCAGTCTTATAAAATATAGAGCTTTAATTTATTAGTCGGCAACAACAGTGGAAGGAAGAGAAGAGTCATTTACACAAGTCATACAACATCACCTCTGTGCATTTTTTTCTTATTTTCATAAAATCTGGATGAGGTGGAAAACAGAAATAAATGAATTACACAGAAACTAAAGACAGTTTAAAAAAAATACAAACTGTACAACCTTTTCTTGCATTTTTTAAAATAGTCTGCTGTAGGACTGGAGTTTCATTTGACTGATTCAGGTTTGCAGACAGTCATGTATGAACACTGGATACATCTTCCCCGAGGCATCCACGCTGCCTGATAACAAGCTAGGCAAGACAAAATCATTAATTGCTACTTAATACCAAAATGGTATGAAAATCAGGGTATTGTTCTTTCATCTCCACATTAAAAATCCAATTTTAATTTCTGGAGACCTGCTGTACTACTGCCTTTTTTTAACCTTGCTGTACTAGATGGGTTGTGTGTTCTGCAGGTACTGGGACCGTAAAATATGCTTTTCTCCTAATTTTTGCTGCACTGAGAAGGTTGGCCAGACTTCACTGAACACCCACAGAGATGAGAAACAGGAAAAAATTGGAACAAAAAAACAAACGACCACACATTATTTTGTCAGTATTACAGTACAGATACAAGTTCATGCACACAATGAAAGCCAGCTTCCCAATATTCAATATTTTGGTTAGTGTCACAACATTGTTACAATGCTCTGTTGTGTAGACGGGCTAGTTCATTTTTTCTCTCCATTATTTTATAACCACATATGAATGCCATAGAGAAAATTTTCAAAAAGACACGGTGTTCCTTCCAAGATGCTAACAGCTGCTGCTTGATCCGGGCTCTTCCAGACTGGATTTGCCAGCTTCTAATTCGCCCGAGTGTGCTTGTTGGGTTTGGCCCCAGCCACTTCCCTGTGAAAGTTAACAGACTAATGCCCTTTGTGCAAAAACCTTGATCCTCGTTTCACCACAGTGTCAAAGGGTTTTTGGATTGGAAAAGAAGCCAGCGCTGTTCCCCAACAGAGCATAGAATAACTGACCTCATGCTTGTTTTCTACGGCTGCTGTAATGACTTACTCTGAACTTCAACACCATAGAAGAGAGAAGAAGAGCACACTAGAGAATTTTGCCATTCGTTTGTTAAGCTAACATAAATCTCTTTAATTACAATTAGCGTCTGAGCTGGGGTGTAGCAGCAGTGCTGCATCAACGTTCAATTGGTCCTCCAGTTAGGGAGGAAACTTGGAGAAAACAAAACCACTAAGGGCACGCAGCAGCTTCCTTTTTAAAGGGCCCAATTACAGCCTTGAACACGTCTTAGCAGTCTTCTGTCGGTCCAAGTTCCCATGGTGAAAGCCACGTTTGCCCCTCAACAAACTGAGCCAATGTGTCCATGGTTCCCTTGTAAAACATCCGTGTCCGTGTGCAGCCACGAGGAGGTCCACGCAAGCGATCTTGCAGTGTCCAGAAAAACAAAACCAAAAAATAAAACCAAGCTTGTATCACTGAGTGGAAGACAGCAGAGATCCCGACACCTCTTCCCCACAACTCCTGTCCTCACAGCTTACGTGCCCGTTAAGAGTTGCCTGACAGATGAGTACTGCATCCACAGTAACAGCAACAATAAACTTAACAATATCAATAATAACAATATTTGCCCCAAAGGTACCTATACACAAACAGCTTGTCTTTTTTTCTATAAGTACAAAGAAATCCACAGAATGATGACTATATACAACCTACAATAAATACTGTGTATCATATATCTTACTGTTTTAGAGCATGTGTTGTCTGTGGGGAGGAGTTGGAAGCTTTTTTTTTCCCCTCAGTTTTTCTTTTTTCGGGTTTGTGGATTTTTTCTTTTTTCTCGTGACCATTCTTTTGAGTCTCTCCCAGTTTTTACAAGGATCGGTGTTAGGGTGCTGCAGACACAAAGTCCGGCTCCTCATGTCTCTAGTCCCTTGCACTCCTCTTCCTCCTCCTCCTCCTCCTCAATCCTGTGATGCCGGCGGTTGCGGGGCTTCTTCTGCTCCTTCAGCTCCTTCAGGTCTTTGGCCTTGAGGGGGCCCAGCAGCGGATCTCCATACTGCCAGTAATCTTGGCAGTACTGATTGATCAGGCTCATCTCTGGCTGGCTCAGGATCGTCAGGAGGTCCTTGTACTGGCCCGCGCTGGGCGTCCACTGGGTGCTGCTGGAGTAGAATGAAGATGGGACAAGCCCTGCCCCGCCCTCCCCCAGCGCGTTGTTGACGGCCCGGTTCGACAACACCACCAACTGCAGCTTGACCAGCGTGTGCTTGAAGTTCTTCTCCGTAGCAGTGCACTGGTACATGCCAGAGTCGGAGGGCTGGAGGGAGCGCAGGAGCAGACCTTGATCCGTCTTCAGAATGCGACCATCAGAGCGCATCTGCAAAGACGGAGAAACAGGAGTACAACGGAGTGTGACAACCTGATTGGAAGTGACACTGGGTCCATGGGTCTGCAACCTGCAACTCCAGAGCTACATCTGGGACACTGGTTCCTATCCAGCAGCTCAATATGGCTCATTATGGCGAAAATAAAAAACAACACAAATTTACAAGAGAAAAGTCATGCAATTATTAGGGAAAAAAAATCTAAAACTTCTGACAAAATAACTGCAGATTTACAAGAAAAACTCTTAAATTTACACTGAAAAATGGTAAATTCTTGTAAAAGTAAAAGCAGGAAATTTATGAGGAAAAAATATTAAATTTATATAAAAATTGTTACAAATTAATAATTTAGAAAATTAATGAAAAATAGCAACATTTTAATTACAAATAAACAAAGTTGCAAAAAACAGAGTTGCAAATTTACGAGATCATCCAAATTTATAACTCAGCTATTCCACGTTAATTTTAAGGCCCCAGTGTGTTTTGAGGTGACATTATTTATTGATTTACTGCCAAACAATGACTTAAAATGGCTGATGCCCCCTGTAATTCACAGGTATATTGTGGAAGCGTGTGTGGCTGACAACAAACGCATTTACTGAATACTTGTGCAATAGCAGAAGCTGAACTACACGTCCTGCATCTGCCCACATCCCACGCACAACAGTAATTCAAAAGAACACCGTGATGGAGTTCAGATGATGCCGTGGCAATCTGGTGATAAAAATTTAAGCAATTAAGCTTAGCTCAAAACCTAAATCAACTGACAACTTTTAACACCACAGCTCAACCTCTGTATTACATTTTAAAACATTTACAGGAATGATCTGAAAATAAAGTCTATTTTAAGGTAGATTAGTTTAAATACCTGGGGTCAACCACCCAAAGCAATGAATGGTGCACAAGAGAGGTGAGTGTAGGCAGGAAGGACTGGGTGCAGACGAGTGTGTGTGTGTGTGTGGGGGGGGGGGGGGGGGGTTGGGACAGAAGGATAGCAGCTAGAGTGAAAGGGAAAGGTTACAAGACGGAGACGGCGACACTGATGAAAACACAGGAGATGGAGCTGGAGGTGGCAGACTTGAAGATGCTAAGATGCTCACTGGGAGTGACTAGTAGGGACAGGATTAGAAATGAGTACATCAGAGGGACAGCTCAGGCTGAGCAGTTTGGAGACAAAGTAAGAGGCGAGGCTGAGATGGTTTGGACATGGAGCTGCCAGGCAGGAGGGAAAGAGGAAGACCACAGAAGATTCATGGATGTAGTGAAGGAGGACATAGAGAGGGTTGGTGTGAGTGAAGATGGTGTGAGATGGAGGCAGACCATCCGCTGTGGCCACCCCTAAAGAGAGCAGTGGGAAGAAGCAGAAGATCTGAAGATGATAATCTAAGCTTTCATTTTTTTCCTTGTTGAGCAACTGAGACATGCATGTTGCACAGTGCTAACCAAACTTGCATGCAACAGCTCATAATATAGCTCTAAGGTCTTCTGGATTGAATTTGATATTGTCTTAATTGCTTTATTAATTGCATTTCTTTTCTCATTACCTCGGGGAGAATTTGTTGGTTGATGCTATAATTTCAGCTTCAATGTACCATGTGGAGTATTTGTATCATCACCAGTGTCCTCGTTAATCAAGTGCACTCCCATTAACTTCTATAGGCTTTTAAAACAAGTTAAAAAAAAATGAACAGCTTTCTTGTGCCTGACAAACGTCAGGGAAAAATGATGAAAAACAAAGATTACTTACTGAGCCTCAGAGAATCAACATTTAATCCAAATGTAATCATTTTAATTTGCATATTTACACAGAGAAATGTGACTAGGTGATGATTTTATTTTCCTCTAAACCAGAAGCTCCCAGCAGCAATAAAGTCTGCCCTGCGTGTGGGAATAGAGACGGTGCAGAGAAGCAGCACCATGGCCTCACGGTGGAACTTTAACTGGTGCCCTGGGCTGTATTTCATCATAAAGAAGTACTTTGTGTCCTTCCCTTTGGGAACAGAGGACAGCTGGAGGTCTGTGTGAGAAATCAGGCCTCATTCAATCAGAGCCTCAGCCACTTAATCATGTTACTGGATAATTAAGAAGAAATTACACCAGAGTTGTTTTTCAAATCTGTTGCACAACACATACCCCCCCCCCCCAAAAAAAAAGAAATCCTTCGGCAGATGTGTCCAAACTTAATTCTTCATGCTCATCTATCCCTAATCTATGGCCATCCAAAAGTAAATTTTGGATTGTGGTGGTTTCTGGAGTATTTATACAGGAACACGCAGCTGGGTGGCTCACCTCTTTCCTGCGGTCACTGTTGTCTCTCTGAACGTGCCATTTGATGACGGCGTGCGGAGAGCGGGCCTGACACTCCAGGAAGGTGCTGCTCCCCTCCACCCCGTACTGTACCATCTCCAGAGTGTTCTTATTGGCTGCAGGGCACAGGGAGAGACAGGGGATTTCCATGGCAACCAAAACACTCATGACCACAATATCCATAGATCCAAAAATCTCAACTGGGACAGTACCCCCTCTTTTCTTTTTTTACAAATTACCACGAAGCTGCATTACAGCTCATACAGTGGATAACCGCCAACTGCTGTTAGTAGCACACGTGAGATACACAGTAATAATGTCCTCAGTTTATTGTTATCAGAAATGAACTCTAGATTGGGGAGAAAAGCGTCTCACCATTAGAGTTGAAGCCTCTGCACTGGCGAATGGGGTTCCCATACTTGACGTCTTGCCGCCGGCTACGTCTAAATGGGTCAGACCAGTATTACCGGATAAGGAGAGAAAAAAAATCATAAAGCAACGGCAAGCCATTCAAAGCCATTCAGAAATACCCAATCCCATGTAATGTTAAGTTTTAAGGAATCCTACCATAAACCACCTCAGTTATCTTAAAGGGGTCATTGACTGCACTTTTCCACGTTAACAGCTCACACACGTCTTATTGAAGTGCTTGTGACATATTTTGTTCACGTTTTCTTTAATTTTCTTAATTATTGAAGCAAATTTGTTTTGTATTTTTCCTGGCTTTCTTCAAATGTTCTGATTTAAAGCCTGTCACTTTAAGAAACATCCTTCACCTATTCAACTCCACCCCCCCCCCCCACATCAGCTAGCCATTAGCTGACTGGCTTCTAGCCTCCTTCTAACTGGGATGAGCGGCGCTGGTTCACTGATCCACAGTCGATGGTGTAGCTCGCGTCAGTCCGGCCCATTTCCCAATAATTTTGCAGTGATTCCACAACAAATCGCTAGCACCGCCCACTGGGTGGCCCGCTGATCACCACAACCTAGCTGGCCTGGGACCCGAGGCTCCTGGCTGAGCCGAGCTACCGGGCCACAGAATCTCAAAAGGCAGTGACTCGTTCTGCGGGTCTCCGCTCTGCTCCCATGGCCAGCTGGGGGATGCCCCACCATGAGGCAGCTCCCCTACGTTGCCTGTGAGAGTGGAGCGGAGTCCAGAGGACAGTGGGGGGGGGCTGGCCGTGCAAGGCAGCAGCCTCAAGTCCCAAGTCGGTTGCTACAACCGGCGCATCAGTACTGGCAATTTACTGTGGAATTACTGCAAAATTACTGGGAGATGGGCTGGAGTGAGTGAAGCACTTTGTGTTCCAACTTTTGTATAAAAAGTGCTACATAAATAAAGCTTTGATTGTGGATTGGTGAACCAGGTGGTAACAGGGATGGCTATTAGGGTGGCTAAGATCTGAAGAAAATAATATAAGCTGTGCTTTGTGTGAGTCTCCTGGTACCAGTGTTAGCTGGGGGGCTAATAGGCGACTTTTAATGCCCCTTCCATCTACATGACAGACAGCTAGATGGGCCAATAATAGAGCAGTGGGTGCGTCTCAAGGACAGCAATGGATTTTTTTCTAATCATGACGTATATGATTTACCTGGAAGAGTCAAAAACTTTTCTGGCGTTCCTGGGAGAGAAAAACGAGATAAAGGCTGTGTGGTTTTTTTATTAAGAACTGGCTGTTTTGATATGTTTTGGATAATTATGTGACCAGACACACTTCAGACAGTTAAACCCTACAAACACACCATTTTTCAGTCAACAACCCCTTTAATTTATAATAGTGTTATGTGAATTTACAAGGTTTACTTGTTATAAGATGTATTTCTGTCATCAACCAAAGTGTGCCGAACAACTATTATTAATATACCGGATTGAGAATGCCAATAAAACAGCCATTCAGCCATCCAGGCAGTCTGAGACCAGCATCATTCGACAGGCCGATTGAGTCAGTCAGTTAGTATTAAGTTAGCACTGCCCATGCCCATGCCAACACTGCTGTTGGTGCTCACCTCTTCTGCGAGGCAGAGTAACGGGAGCAGGACTTGCCATCCCAGGCACAGTACGGATCTCTGGCCAGGCAGCAGTCGGCACAGGCCTCGCCGTACACGTCGCAACGGTGGAGAGCCAGTTGGGTCAGCCCCACTGCAGAGGACACGTACAGCTGTTGCTGTTGGAAAGAAAACAGATGGGGAAAAATTGTTTTAAACATGTGGAACAGTGTACACATTATATAAACATCCATCCATCCATCTTCTACCGCTTTTCCGGAGGTCCGGGTCACGGAGGCAGCAGTTCAAGCAGAGAAGCCCAGACTTCCCTCTCCCCAGCCACCTGCTCCAGCTCTTCAGAGAGGATACCAAGGCGTTCCCAGACCAGCTGGGAGACATAGTCTCTCCAGCGAGTCCTGAGTCTGCCCCAGGGTCTCCTCACAGTGGGACGTGCCCAAAACACCTCAAGTGAGAGGCGTCCAGGAAGCATCCTGATCAGATGCTCAAACCACCTCAACTGGCTCCTTTCAATGTGGAAGAGCAGCGGCTCTACTCTGAGCCTCTCCCGGAAGACTGAGCTCCTCACCCTACCTCTAAATCTGGACTCATGCTGTACCTCTGCTGTCCGCGTACGTGTAACTGGAAACCTCATGTGACGAAATTTATGTCATCATCTCCACTCCGCTAGTGTCCATAGTGCTTGACCGCGGACAACCGCATACAGCCCAAATTCTGTGACCACGCCGCCTGCCCACGACCTGAACGTGTTGAAAAGTGCATGCACAAGACTGAACGTCCCATTCACGAGGTGGTGATATTGACACAGCATACCAAGACAAAGTAGATTAAGAAGACAACAAGGAAGCAGAAGACGAGAATAAACATACATGAATCATACATAAATACTTCAGCAGCACCTTCATGGAAAAGGAGTGAAAACTGGCAAGTCAAGCAGCAGAAAGCAAGCAGCGTTTCTTCGTTGGTGAAAGTCCTGGTGTGTCAGTGCACTGGTGCTACCTATCGGGCGGGAGTAAAACTACAAATGATGGTTGTGCGCATGCGTCAACCGCTTGGCTTGGGTAGATGGAAAAAAGTGAGCATAAACAGCGCCGTGTGCGTGCTGGGCTCGTCCAAAGCACGTTAGAGGGGAAATGCAGCATGAATAAGGCTTTAGGGTGAGTCCAACAATCCTATAGAGAAAGCTCATTTCAGCCGCTTGTATCTGCGATCTCATTCTTTCAGTCATTACCCAAAGCTGATGACCATAGGTGAGGGTAGGAATGTAGATTGACTGGTAAATAGACAGTTTTGCCTTAGAGCTCAGCTCCCTCTTCACCACGACAGACCAGTACAACATCCGCATCACTGCAGATGCTGCTCCGATTGGTCAATCTCTCGCTCCATTCTCCCCTCACTTGTGAATAAGACCCCGAGATACTTAAACTCCTCCACTTGGGGCAGGAGCTTGTCCCTAACCTGAAGAGGACAAGCCACCTTTTTCTGGCTGAGGACCATGGACTCGGATTTGGAGGTACTGATTCTCATCCCAGCCACTTCACACTCAGCAGCAAACCATCCCGGTAAGAACTGTAGGTCATTGCTGGATGAAGCCAAACAGGACAACATCATCTGCAAACAGGAGAGATGAGATCCTGTGGTCACCAAGCATGACACCCTCCGATCCTTGGCTATGCCCAGAAATCCTGTCCATAAAAAGTATGAACAGGATCAGTGACAAAGGGCAGCCCTGGTGGAGTCCAACTCTCACTGGGAATAAGTCCGAGCCGAGTGCTGACAATATGAACCAAACTTTCACAATGGTCGTATAGAGACCGGATAGCTCATAACAACTAACCCGATACCCCATACTCCTGCAGCACGCCCCACAAAAAACAACAAAGGATGTGGTCGAATGCCTTCTCCAAGTCCACAAAACACATGTAAACTAGTTGGGCAAACTCCCACAAACCCTTGAGGATTCTCGAGAGGGTAAAGAGTTGGTCCGATGTGCCATGGCCAGGATGAAAACCACATTGCACCTCCTGAATCCCAGGTTTGACCAATGGCTGGACTCTCCTTTCCAGTACCTTGGCATAGGCCTTCCCAGGGAGGATGAGAAGTGTGATACATCTAAAGTTGGAGCACACCCTCCAGTCTCCCTTCTTGAAGAGAGGAACCACCACCCCAGTTTGCCAGGCCAAAGGTACTGTCCCCGACCTTCACGCAGTGTTGCAGAGGCGTGTCAACCATGACAGCCCTACAACATCCAGGGCCTTGAGGTACTCAGGGTGAATCTCGTCCACCCCTGGGTCCCAGCCACCAAAGAGTTTTTTTTTTTTTTTTTTTTTTAACCACTTCGGCGACCTCAGCCCCTGTGACGGGCGAGTTGTCCCCTCGTCCACAAGCCTTGCTTCCTCTGTGGAAGGTGTGTCTGTAGGATTGATTGACAAAAACTGGAAAAAAAAAGTTAGTTCTGACTGAGCAATTTGATTGGATAATAGGGATTCCAGGAGTTACTATATTCCTTGGTCACTGTTCTAGGACATTTCACAAGATTTGTTAAGATTCTGTGTCATTTTACCTTTAAAATTAGTTACCCCAAAGTTTAGTTTAAAATCTCACAGCATACAGTTTTTATTGAAGCCTGAAAATGCCAATACGAAGGCGGCAAAGAAACTAGACCACTGGACTCTGAAAATATTTGTATATAACTGATCAGCAATAGCAGATTTCACTGAGTATGTATAATATGACAATAAAGCTATTATGTTTTAGATTATACACCGGAGTGGTGGCCTAGAGGTAGAGCATCTGGCCCACAGCCAGGAGGTCGGGGTTCAAGTCCCGGACAAGTAATGCCAAAGACCATATAAAAATGGAACTTCCTGCCATCCAGCTTGGTGCTTAGCAAAAATGGAATGGAGGAGCGAAATGTGAGCAGCAGTGGCTCAGAAGGTAGAGCGGGTCATCCAATAACCAGAGGGTTGGTGGTTCGAATCCCGCTCTCCCCAGCCATCCTGCCATTGTGTCCCTGGGCAAGACACTTTACCCACCTTGCCTCCACTGTCCATGACACTGGGTATGAATGTGTATAAATGTTCGGTAGTGGTCGGAGAGGCCGTTGGTGCGGACTGGAAGCCACATTTCAATCAGTCTGCCCCAGGGCAGCTGTGGCTACAGTAGCAGCTTATCACTATCAATGTCTGTCTGGAATAAATGAATAATGAACTCTCTGTGGGTGCTTTGAGATGTCACTTGACATGTAAAGTGCCATATAAATCTAATCCATTATTATTATTATTGATGTTTGTGTTAGCAACATTCAAGAGTAGCAGTCGGGAAATATTTGCTTTCATGTAGTGATACTAGTGCCAGTCGGTGCATCGTGACATGCACTACACAAAGAGCAGAGATAAACAAACCTATCACCTGGTCAGTCACTGCAACAGATACTGGAGTCAGTTTGTCTTGGCCTGTCCTTGCCACTGAGAACACCTATCTGCCAAGAATGTGCTGCTAGTCCAGCAAAAGCTAGCGATACTCAAATACTTTGCAAGCAGTTTCATGAAATGGTCAGTCAGAAAGCAACCCATACCGGCTTGGACGTCACCCGGGTTAACAAGGTCAGGAGTTCCAGACAGCAGAAGGCGAAGGACAGAGCTGCTTGGAGGAATCTGATCAGACCTAAATAAAACAGTCATTGTCGCCCCCAACAGACTGCTATGACGATGAGTGATACTAGCCTTGGAGAAACATACAATTTTAAAAAAATCAATCTGTTGTTACTTATCATTGTCAATTTATAAATTGTTTGTGGAACTGTTCTATGAGGGGGGGGGGGGGCTGAAAAGTTCATAGTGGTCAAATTTGACTAAACGCGGTTCATTTTTCAACCACAGGGATCCAAGCGCTGCAACAACGATAGAAGAAGTGTGTGGACCGAAGAGGAGACTATGTAGAAAAATACACCACATTTGGTCAGATTTGACCACTATGAACTTTTCAGCCTATGACCTTTTCACCCACCCCCTAGCAAATTACATTTGAGCTTAGCAGTATAATGACTATAGCATTGGCCCTACAACTGAATCACAGAAGTGATATATTCATTGACACGGCACTTCCTCTCAGTATTGCTTACTTAGGGTAACAAAACAAAAAGCAGAGCTAGTTACTTGGAGGCAAGAAGTAGTCATTAAATTGAATAATAAAAAACATTATTTGACATTAGTGCAACTAATATTTGCAATTAAGCCTGTTTCTCACAGAGTGGTGAGTGCTAAAGGAACGTTCATGAACACCGCAATTTGAGGGGCTTCATTAGGGTCCGTAAAAGGTTGCACAACAGTTTTTAGGCTGTGTCCACCAAATGCATTTTTTTCAACTGTGGGTGACTATTTTCTATTCATTCTCTACGTAGTTCAGCGTCTACAGCGCTGCGCGCCCTTGGTGCTGAAACACTCTCGGTGGTGGCTGCTTTTTGTCACTGTAAGGAAGGTAACTTCATTACTTATAGTAAACAGATACACAATGGACAATAATTTTCAGTATGTTAAATAATGACTCTATAAGACTCAATTGTAGTGCACATATGTGGGTTCCATATGCTTCACATGTGTATCACTGTATGCTTAATGTGTGCTTCATGTCTCAGAGGAACAAAAGGTCTGAACCTCCTAGGGGTAACAGGAGGATGTGAAGTCTGGCCTTTTGTATGCAGAGAGATGGCCTTGAGGGATTTCCTGACCATCAGGACTTTAGGTGAAGACGAGAAGACCTGGAGGGGGGGACATTGTGATTTGGGATTAAAAGACCATGTGACTGTGCTTTGATGTCCCGAGGTATTAAAGGGACAAATGTGGGGGGTTCCTTTCGCTTTTCTGTTTTTGAATGTTGGAGAATGTGAACGTGAATAAAACTGGTCTTGAGAAATAAAACCAGCCTCGTCCTTCCACATATCTCCACACTGGTGACCCTAAGATGTATAATGAGCGGAGACGAATCTTCCGACCCAGACTTGCTGGGAGCCAGCCAAACGAATGCAGCCACAGTCCAACTACTGGACTTCTGGCCGAACAATCCGCGCTCCTGGTTTAACGCAGTCGAGGCACAGTTCCACCTCCGGAGGATTTCGGTAGACGCCACAAAGTTCTACCATGTGGTTGCAAAGCTGGACAACCACACAGCCCAGCGAGTGGAGAGCCTGATCAACCACCCGCCGGACAGCGACAAGTACAGCACATTGAAGGCTGCACTCATTCGTTACTTCACTCCCTCGGTGCAGGAGCGAGCAGAGAGGCTCCTGGCGCTGACTGAATTTGAGGGCGACAGACCTGCAGACCTGACGGGGAAGATGCTGAGTTTGAGAGACTCCGAGGATGGTAACTTCATCTTCACCCACCTTTTCCTCAGAACCCTACCGTCAGAGGTGAGAGTGACCCTGGCCAGTTCACCACTGCTGGCCCGACGAGACTACCACGAGCTGGGCCAGGAGGCGCAACGACTCGTCGACGCCAGTAAACAGCGCGGCTGCGGCAGCGGGGCCAGGCGCAACATCCGGAGGCTGCAGGGGGCCAGAGGCTGCAGCACCAGACTCACCGGCAGCGGCAGGGGCCGGGAAACACGGAGCAGACGACATCCTTTGCTTCTACCATTGCCGCTTTGCAGAGAGGGCACGCAAGTGCATTCCACCGTGCCACTTTAAGCGCTCGGGAAATGCCAAGACCGGGGGTCGGTAGCAGCTGCGGCCCTCTGAGAGGAGAACAAGCTGCTCTACTTGAGGGATGCGCACTCGGGGAGGCATTTCCTCGTGGACACGGGCTCCCAGCTGAGGTTCATCACACCTTCCCACGCTGACCGGCTGGCGCCTTCCAGTGGTCCCCGGGTGTCAGCAGCGAACGGCTCGGCGATTAAGACCTACGGTGAGAGGACTCTGTCTTTACACGGCCGTACATTCAAGTGGACTTTCGTCAAAGCGGCAGTCAATTTCAACATGTTATGGGCTGATTTTTTGTGCTCACATAGTTTGTTGGTCGATCTTGCTAACAGACACCTGGTTAATGCACTCTCTTTTTCTTCTATCCCCTGTACAGCTCGAGTGGCCCCGCCAACAGCACAAGCCAACATCACAGCTGCAGGTGGTAAGTTCCACACACTCCTCACTCAGTTCCCAGCACTCACGGTCCCAACATTTTTGGCGACGGTGGCTAAACACGGGGTGGAACATTTTATTACTACCACCGGACCGCCCGTTTTCGCAAAAGCTCGGCGCTTGGATTCAGCTAAACTGACCATAGCGCGCAAGGAGTTCGCCAACCTGGACAGGTTGGGCATCATCAGGCGTTCGAAGAGCCCATGGGCTTCACCGCTTCACATAGTCCCGAAAGCTGATGGCTCGTGGCGGCCTTGCGGTGATTTCCGCAGGCTGAACAACGCTACAGCGCATGACTGCTACCTGATCCCACACATCCAAGATTTTTCAGTTCATTTGGTGGGGGCGCGCGTGTTTTCTAAAATAGATTTGGTACGCGGTTACCACCAGGTCCCAGTGCGCGCTGAGGACATACCCAAAACAACGGTAATAACTCCTTTCGGGCTTTTCGAGTTTTTGCGCATGCCATTTGGGCTTAAAGGCGCGGCGCAGACATTCCAACGCATGATGGACGCGGTTTTGCGCAGTCTACCTGGACGACATATTGGTAGCCAGCGCGTCCAAAGACGAACACGAAAACCACCTCACGGCAGTTTTCCGGAGGTTGGCAGAGCACGGGTTAATAATTAACCCGGCGAAGTGTCAGTTCTGGGTGACGCAGATTGATTTTTTTGGGGCATCGCGTCTCCCCAGAGGGAGCGGTCCCTCTGCCTGACAAAGTGCGCGCTGTAACAAATTTTCCCTAGCCACAAACGGTCAGCGCGTTACAGGAGTTTTTGGGAATGGTGAATTTTTATAACCGTTTCCTCCCCCGCGCAGCGCAGCTCATGCAACCATCGTATGCTGCACTAAAAAAAAAAAAAAAAACACAAATAAAGTCGAATGGTCTCCGGAGCGAGAGCGCACATTTTCCAAAAGTCAAAACAGCCCTGGCAAACGCAGCGTTGTTAGCACATCCAGTCCCAGCGGCCCACAGGGCGCTCACTACTGACGCGTCAGATGTGGCCATAGGGGCGGTCATGGAACAGTATGTAGCCGGAGCCTGGCAACCGCTCGCCTTTTTCAGTAAGACCCTGCGTGACAGCGAACGAAAATACAGCGCATTCGACAGGGAGTTGTTAGCTCTCCACTTGGCCATTCGCCACTTCCAGTTCTGGCTGGAAGGACGCCAATTCACCGCGTTCGTGGTCCACAAGCCGCTGACTTTCGTGATGGCCAAGATTTGAGAACCTTGGTCAGGCCAGCAGCAGAGACAGCTGGCCGCGATATCAGAGTTTACTACCGATATCCAGCATGTGGCGGGTAAACTCAATGTAGTGGCGGACTGCCTCTCGCGCGCTGTGGGGGCTCCAGCCCGCGCGGAGGTAGATCCTGCAGCCATGGCCGCGGAGCGGGTTAGCGACGCGGAAGTGCGCGCGGCCCCGGTCCGCGTGGGGATAGATTATGCAGCCATGGCCGCGGAGCAGGTTAGCGACGCGGATGTGCGCGCGCTCCAGTCTGGACCAACAGGGTTAAGGCTGGAGAACAGGGTGCTGCAAGACAGCATGCCCCCCCAATCTGCGATGTGTCCACTGGGCGGCCACGTCCGGTGGTTCCAGCCGCGTGGCGCCACCGCGTTTTTGACTCGATCCATTCTCTGGCGCACCTGGGAGTGCGTGCTTCGGTCAAAATGGTAGGAGAGAAATTTGTATGGCCGAGCCTGCTCAAACAAGTTAGAGAGTGGGCGGCAGCCTGCACGGCTTGCCAGCGGGCCAAGGTTCATAGACACATGAGAGCTCCCTTGGAGCCGTTTCACATCCCAGCTAAAAGGTTTGATCATGTCCACGTGGACCTCGTAGGCCCCCTTCCACCCTCACAAGGGTGCACACATCTTCTGACAATGGTTGACCGCACCACACGCTGGCCGGAAGTGGTTCTGCTGTCGTCAACCACAGCCGAGGAGGTGGCGCGCATGTTTTTAACGGCATGGGTTTTGGAGTCCCGTCGGACATTACGTCCGACAGAGGCCCACAATTTGTTTCCGAACTTTGGTCAGCGATGACCCGCAGCCTGGGGGCAACGATCCACCGCACGACCGCTTACAACCCGCAGGCTAATGGGTTATGCGAACGTTTTCACAGGTCACTGAAGGCGGCTCTCAGAGCGTCGCTTACGGATGCAAATTGGGTGGACAAGCTACCATGGGTTTTATTGGGGTTGAGTTCTGCACCTAAAGAGGATTTAGAAGCCTCCCCAGCTGAGCTAGTTTTCGCACAGCCACTTTGGCTGCCCGGGGAATTTCTCCCAGATAATCCAGCGCCAGAGTGCTCCCAGGCTGAGCGGTTACAGAATAGCACGGGCCCGAGCACGCTACCTGGCCCCGTTCATCACAGTTTTCCGCGTGTTTTTGTGCCTAAAGCTTTAAAAGATGCGGAGTTTGTTTTTGTCAGACATGATGCCCATCGCCCGCCTTTACGCCCACCTTATGACGGACCATATAGAGTGCTGGAAACAGGGGATAAGCATTTTTTGCTAGATTTGGGGGGCAGAAAAGAAATGATTGGCATTAACAGGCTCAAACCCGCTTTTGTGGTAGCTGACGAAGCTGTGCAGTTGGCTAAGGCTCCCCGACGTGGCAGACCCCCTAGAGAGCATTCCCCAGAACACCCACAGAGGTTGACTAACAGTTCTCATCCCCAGGCAGTGACTCCACAGCAGGAAGACGCTGCAGAAGCGGTACAGCCTGCTTACAGCAGATACGGCAGAAGGTTGAGACCTAAGCGGCACGTGGACTGATATGTAGTGATTTTATTATGACATGCAATCTGTGGTTATGTTGTTCCATCTTAGACGTTTGGGGCGGGGGGTCATGTAGTGCACATATGTGGGTTCCATATGCTTCACATGTGTATCACTGTATGCTTATTGTGTGCTTCACGTCTCAGAGGAACAAAAGGTCTGAACCTCCTAGGGGTAACAGGAGGATGTGAAGTCTGGCCTTTTGTATGCAGAAAGATGGCCTTGAGGGATTTCCTGACCACCAGGACTTCAGGTGAAGACGAGAAGACCTGGAGGGGGTGACATTGTGAGTTGGGATTAAAAGACCATGTGACTGTGCTTTGATGTCCCGAGGTATTAAAGGGACAAATGTGGGGGGTTCCTTTCGCTTTTCTGTTTTTGAATGTTGGAGAATGTGAACGTGAATAAAACTGGTCTTGAGAAATAAAACCAGCCTCGTCCTTCCACATATCTCTACACAATAACCTTTATTCAATTGCATTTTGATGAAGCAGTGCAATTTGTTGTAAACTTGCTCACTGGTCCTGAGAAGGTTGGTCTGGAAGAAATAGATGTGAGTGAGCTAATCGGGGACATGTGCATACCTGCCAACTTTTAAAACCTGAAAAGCCTAGTAGCTAGCCGGGGTCCAGGGGCTGCAGGCCCCGGTAGGCCCAGGACAAAGTCCTGTTGGGGGGTTCACGGGGGCAAAGCCCCCTGACGGCAAACAAATATTAGCATTACAGTGATCCCTCGCTACTTCGCGCTTCACCTTTCGCGCCCTCAGTGCATCGCGGATTTTTCAAAAATATTCATCAAAAATTCAAAATTGAGAAATAATGGGCGGGCGCTAGCAGAAGGCAGGGAGACTACATTAGAACATCAGGTATCAACACGGAGAGCCGCACGACTCAAAAAATCCACCTCTCTGTTCGCTGTTCTCGTGTTGGCTCGGCTCGGAAATCTCGCAAGCTGATTGGCCGAGACGTTTTACCCCGCAAGCTGATTGGCCGAGACGTTTCACCCACCTCCTCTCCCTGCCGAACGCCCATGAAGGGAAGGAAGACCGCATTCATTGCTCTTTATCACTCGTGTTACGTAGTCTCGCAGCGTGGAACTTTTTGCTGTTCTCTTGTGCCATTTTGTGCGAAATAGTCTTCCCGTCGAGCCACTACGCCGCCTCCTGCAGCTTCTCCAGCTCTATCGGAAGCTGCCCTCGATGATCCTGCGCTTCTAGCACCTGATGATGAGGCGTCACCTGAGGAGCAGTAAAGCTCTCATTAACCTGTGAAGTAAATCATCTTCATCTTGAGTTACGTATCTTGTTATAAGAATAAAAGAGTTCTAAAAACATATTTATGTACACTTTATTTACATCTACGTATGTATGTACACATACACACACACACACGTATCATATGAGAGAGTGAGAGAATGAACGTACGTATTATTTATGGATGACGTCATTAGGGGTGACGCTACTTCGCGGTTTTTCACTTTTCGCGGTCGGTTCTGGAACCCATTAACCGCGATAAGTGAGGGATCACTGTAAATCAAGTTAAAATGTAGCTAACAGCCTCGTATTTCTTCAATAATCATGTTTCTATTTTTCTTACGAAGAACGCAGAAAGTTTGCCGCTGGTGTCACTGGCATTCGACTTGTTTTTTCGTTCCCACGTGGTCTTTCACATCGCTGATTCCTCCATGTCCGATCGAAAATCTTGTCTACACAAAGTGCAGTTGGTGTAATTTTCACCCCTTCTTGAGCGAATAACAATTCCTGGAAATGCTTTGGAGTATTCCTCGTGAAAAGACTAATTTTTGTTTGTTTTTTACACATTTGTGATTTTTGTCCGGCAGATTCCATGATGAAAATGTATACAATGCTGACCTAATTCCTTCGCAATTTCAAATGGAAACAATGGCTCCAGGGATGTGATTTGGGGTTGGGGAAATTATCTTAAAATTTAGCAGGGGGTCTGGGGGACTGTGTCCCCCAGCGGGGTCCGGGGCAGAACCCCGGTAGGGGGACAAGGGGGGCAAAGCCCCCCGAAGCGCCTGGGTTTTTATGATTTTTAAGTACCAGAACTGTGCTTAAATGACATAAAACAAACAGCTGAATGCCACTTATTACTGTATAATATTGACTTACGTTTCAAGAAGATAGCATTCCTAAAATATTCCAACAATTTTATCTATTCCATAATAGAAATAAAATTCCAACATACCATTACTTTTTATAATTTCAGCATTCATTTCAGATCACCAGTTTCAATCTCCATTGAGTCTTGAGCAGTTCATTTTCCACAATCACTGATGTAGCCAAGTCTTAGAAATATTCAAAAGTTATGAGTCAATGTCCACTGTGCACTGTCAATTTCAAACTGGTTGGAATTCAATTCAATTCAATTCAATTCAACTTTATTTATATAGCGCCATTTCACAACAACAGTCATCTCATAGCACTATCAACTGTAGGGAGGACCCCCACAGTTGCAGAAAGACCCCAGCAATCAGGCGATCCCCTGTGAGCAAGCACTTGGCGACGGTGGAGAGGAAAAACTCCCTTTTAACAGGAAGAAACCTCCAGCAGAACCAGGCTCAGGGAGGGGCAATCATAAAAGTAATTAACTAAATTGTTTTGCTATTTTTTTCTCCTCAACATCAATGTCAGGGCGCTGCAGGAGTTTTGGGGGATGGTTAACTTTTATAACCGTTTCCTCCCTCGCGCAGCCCTGCTCATACAGCCGTTGTACGCCGCACTCAAGAAACGGAAACCGGCGGACAGAGTCGACTGTACTCCTGAGTGGAGCAGGCGTTCTGAGGTTAAAACAGCTCTGGCGAACGCTGCACTACTGGCGCACCCACACCCGACGCCTCGGACGTGGGCATAGCGGCCGTCGTGGAGCAATGCGTCGCCGGTTCTTGGCAGCCGCTCACCTTTTTTAGCAGGTTTTTGCACTACAGTGAACGTAAATACAGCGTGTTCGACAGAGTTAATGGCTCTCCACCTGGCCATACGCCACTTCCAGTTCTGGTTGAAAGGGCGCACCTTAGGCTCAGACCTCTCGCACATGCGCAATACACCTACAGGAAGCAGTGCCGATTGCCTTTGTTCTAAATTTAGATACGATTCCTAGCAATCTCGTGTTTGGAATTGCTTTCGTGTTTTTTTTACAATTGAAAATTTTTGACTGAATTTTTACTGAAAAACCGTAATTTTCATTAATAAAGCCGTAACCTGGAATGGGGTCTTGAAAACCGGAACCATTACGGCAAAACCAGAGTAGCTGGCAGGTATGCATGTGCAGATAAGATATGGCACTGTGGAAAGCATAGTTGCATGTTACTCACCTTGTGTTTCTCCTGTGTCCTAGGTGGTGATGACAAAAGAGTCCCCTGGTTCATGAACACACTTATATTGGTTCCAGTTCATACCAAGTTACTGATAAGAAAAGGGAGTTTGATATATATTTGTCTTTTAAATTACTTGTGAAATTAAATTGTTTAATTTGTGTTGTGATTAGAATAAAGGGTTGGAATTTTTAATATAGTTGTGCATATTAATAATGGAATACATTGTTAGGTATGTTTTTTAAGAATGTTTGTTGGATATCTTCCCTTTAGGATGGAGCAGTTGAGAAGGCAATCAGTGGCAGGCTTTAAAAGGGGCCAATTAACACCTGAAGCTCATTGCTGGACCATGCTGCTGACAGAGGGGGAGATTCTTCTTTTAAAGTGTCTGTTACCATTTTAATGATTTGTTCAAATAAATGTGTAAGTGATCTGCAAGTTCTTTCAGTCCCCAGACTCCTGCTTGCCTCCTACCACAAGGTCATTCTAACAGTCACGGTGCTCAGAGTTGAAAAAATTTCAACTTTTCAGACCGCAGCAGAGCTCGTCAGCATCAGACCTTTCTAAGCAGCCAATCAGAATAAGGAAGGGTGGGACACAGGACGCCGGTACTCATCTGTACTCGGACTCCTGTTGTCTGTGTCAACATATTTTGCATCCATAACTGCTACCAATGCTAGAATACTTGTCCTGTCTATTGTTATTTAGAGACTGCTTTGAAAAAATGAGTAGAAAAGCTGAGCTGTGAGTGACAAGCTGCTGCTGCGATACAGGGCACAGACTTCCCCCCCCCCCCCCCCCCCCCAGAGTGCAGCACACAAATGCCGAAAAAAGGACGTTCAAGGTGGTTGGGCGACAGTGCATTTGGTGGACACGCAGCCTTATGGTGGTAAACAGTTTTTCTTGTTGCTTGCCTTTGACTGCGCTTCAGGATTTTCTAGTAGAGTGCAGCATTCTAATAGTTTTTTTTTTTTTGAATGCAAAAGATGCAATAGACTTACACAATGGTCCTCTCCGGCATACAACTAGGAACATACCGGTCGCTATGGAGGGTGAGAATATGTATGGGCACATAATCATACCATGTAGGATAACTAAATAGACGGTTATGCTGTTTCATCCCACCTAGCAACAATGCTCTGCACTGTGTGTGTTTATATATTTACATATTTATTCCATCTAGCTACAATGCTCTGCACTGGGTGTGTTTATATTTATATATCTATATATTTATTCCATCTAGCTACAATGCTCCGCACTGTGTTTTTATATATCTACATATTATTCCATCTAGCTACATTGCTCCGCACTGTGTGTGTTTATATACTTGCATATTTATTCCACCTAGCTGCAATGCTCCGTACTGTGGGTGTTTATATATTTACATATTTATTCCATCTAGCTACAATGCTCTGCACTGTGTGTTCATATATTCATATATTTATTCCATCCAGCTACAATGCTCTGCACTGTGTCTGTGTGTGTGTGTGTGTGTGTATATATATATTTTATAGTAATATGTACATATGTATATTAGCTGCTCTTGCTTGCTTGTTTTTTTTTTTTTTTTCTTGCCTTCTGATTGTTGCTCTGAGTGTTGCTATCCCTGTGCTGTTGCAATCCTGGAATTTCCCCGTTGTGGGACTAATAAAGGCTTATCTTATCTTATCTTATAGTTCCATCTGTTACAGCAAGTTTTCCAGGTCCTGAAACAGCAAAGCAGCCCCACCACATTATGCTGCCACCACCATGTTTGACTGTTGGTATGATGTTCTTTTTATGAAATGCCGCATAACTCAGCATAGCTGTAGTGCTGTGGAAAAGTATTTGCCCCCTTCCAGATTTCTTATATTATTTATTACACTTAAATGTTTCAGATTAAAAAAAAATGTAATTAGTCAAAGATAACCCAAATAAATGCTCAGTGCATCTTATAAATGATGACTTCATTTATTAAGTGAAAAACCTATCCAAACCTACCTGGCCCTATGTGAAAAAGTAATTGCCCCCCAAACCTAATAACTGGTTGTGCAACCCTCACTGGCAACAACTGCAATCAAGTGTTTGAGATAACTGGCAATGAGTCTTTTACATCACTGTTGAGGAATTTTGGCCCACTCTTCTATGCAGAATTGTTTTAATTCAGCCACATTGGAGGGCTTGAGCTTGAAGTCACGAACTGATGGCCAGACATCCTCCTTCAAGATTATCTGGTAGAGAGCAGAATTCCTGGTTCCATCAGTTATGGCAAGTCGTCCAGGTTCTGTGGTTCCAAGGTTGTCATAGCCAGGAGCGGCACTGGGGTTAAGCTCCCAGTGCTCATAAAATGCTCCTTACGGTGTGCGTCTCAAAAAGCCTCTGACAACTAAGTCCAACTCCTAGCCTGCCCGTGTGGTTTAATCTCTAAGCCCTGCGGAACTGCTTTTACTAATAGGAGAAGGGGTGAGGGCTGATCTCTGGCGCCTTAAAACCAGATGCTTCGGGTAGATGGTGGCTCGTCAACTTGGGAAGGCAGCCCATCTAGGGGAAGGTAAACCCTGATTTCAAACCTCCGCTGCCTTGCGGCACACCCGGTCACGGGAAAGGCTTCGGGAGTCAACCCTGAGGAAAAATCCGGAGTCGGAGCCCCTAAGGCAGTTCTCTGTTGTGCTCAACATCGTTCTGGCAGCTCCTGCGACGGCGCTGGTGCCAAACTATAGCAGCCCTGCTGTTCCTTTGGATTCATCAGTGACGTGGAGAGGGGGGACATGCTGCATGGGTAACATCTTGTCCTCCATATCTTCCTGCCCAGGCTTGAATCCTACTAACGCCCAACGCTGGAAGGTAGAACACCGGTGCGCATTGGCCTGTTCAGCCACAGGCGGTGCTGTTCCAGCAGAGTAGGTGTTTAGGATTCTCTTCCATGGTCATCATAGACCGACGGAGGCCGACGACGACCAGGTTCTGAAGCAGTAAAGCAGCCCCAGACTATGACACTACCACCACCATGTTTGACTGCTGGTATGATGCTCTTTCTATGAAATGTTGTGTAAGTTTTACCCCAGATGTAACACATCAAGGGACAAATATTTTTTTTCACTTTTTCACAGCACTATAAAGTCAGTTCACACAAATTGCAATACATATTTTTAGCTTTGAAGGATTTTGAAATTAACGTCTGAAATTTAATTTCTCCTGGGATCACTGGGGCACGCTCATGGATCGTCACCTTATCGTGGTGGGGGGGTTTGCGTGCCCCAGTGATCCCAGGAGCTATGTTGTCCGGGGCAATTTGCCTCTGATAGGGTCTCCCAAGACAAACTGGTCCTGGGTGAAGGGCCAGACGAAGAACGATCCAACAGACTCTCATGATAAATTGTATATCAAGGATTCAGTGTACCCCGCCCGGTATGGGGTTACCGGGGCCCCACCCTGGAGCCAGGCCTGGGGGAGGGGCTCGAAGGCTAGCGTCTGGTGGCCGGGTTTCCACCCATGGGACCCGGCCGGGCTCAGCCCGAAGGAGTTACATGGGTCCGCCCTCCAGTAGGTTCACCACCTGCAGGAGGGATCATGGAAGTCCGGTGCTATGTGGATTAGGTGGCAGTCAAAGGCGGAGACCTTGGCGGACTGATCCCAAGCTTTCTAAACTGGCTTTTGGTACGTGGAATGTCACCTCTCTGGTGGGGAAGGAGCCTGAGCTGGTGTACGAGATTGAGCGATACCGGCTAGATATAGTCGGCCTCACCTCAACACACAGCTCCGGTTCCGGAACCAGTCTCCTGGAGAGGGGCTGGAGCTTGGCCTTTTCTGGAGTTGCCCCGGGCGAGAGGCG
The DNA here is from genome assembly GCA_020510985.1 of Pholidichthys leucotaenia. Classification (NCBI taxonomy): domain Eukaryota; kingdom Metazoa; phylum Chordata; class Actinopteri; order Cichliformes; family Pholidichthyidae; genus Pholidichthys; species Pholidichthys leucotaenia. The sequence goes on from CM035837.1 coordinate 199,149,904, forward strand.
ACGAGCAGGGGTAGGTATTCTTGTATCGCCCCACCTTGCTGCCTCTATATTGGAGTTTTCCCCGGTGGACGAAAGGGTTGCTTCCCTGCGCCTTCGGGTTGGGAAACGGGTCCTGACCATCATTTGTGCCTATGCACCAAATGATGTTTCAGAGTACCCACCCTTTTTGGAGTCTGTGACTGGGGTGCTGGAGGGTGCTCCTCCTGGAGACTCCATTGTCCTACTGGGGGACTTCAATGCGCATGTGGGCAACGACAGTGAAACCTGGAGGGGGGTGATTGGGAGGAACGGCCTGCCCGATCTGAACCCGAGTGGTGTTCAGTTATTGGACTTCTGTGCTAACCACAGTCTGTCTATAACGAACACCATGTTCAAGCATAAGGGTGTCCATATGTGCACCTGGCACCAGGACACCCTAGGCCGCAGGTCGATGATCGATTTTGTTATCGTATCATCAGACCTGCGACCGTATGTCTTGGACACCCGAGTAAAGAGAGGTGCAGAGCTGTCAACTGATCACCACCTGGTGGTGAGTTGGATCCGATGGCAGGGGAGGAAGCCATTCAGACCTGGTAGACCCAAACGTATAGTGAGGGTGTGCTGGGAGCGTCTGGCTGAGGCCCCTGTCCGGGAGGTCTTCAACTCCCACCTCCGGAAGAACTTCAACCACATTCCGAGGGAGTCTGGAGACATGGAGTCTGAATGGGCCATGTTCTCCACCTCTGTTGTTGAAGCGGCAGCCCAGAGCTGCGGCCGCAAGGTGGTCGGTGCATCTCGTGGTGGCAACCCCCGAACCAAGTGGTGGACACCAGTGGTGAGGGGGGCCATTAAGCTGAAGAAGGAGTCCTATCAAGCTTGGTTGGCTTGTGGGACTCCCGAAGCAGCTGAGGTGTACCGGCAGGCCAAGCGGAGTGCAGCTCGGGTGGTTGCTGAAGCAAAAACCCGGGTATGGGAGGAGTTCGGTGAGGCCATGGAACAAGACTTTCGGTCGGCTTCAAAGAGATTCTGGCAAACTGTTCGGCGGCTCAGGAGGGGAAAGCAGCTCCCCGTCCACACTGTGTATGGTGCGGATGGGACACTGTTGACTTCAACTGGGGATATCGTCGGGCGGTGGAAGGAATACTTCGAGGATCTCCTCAATCACACTGATACGCCTTCCACAGAGGAAGCAGGGTTTGGGGACGAGGGGGATGACTCGCCTATCACAGGGGCTGAGGTCGCCAAGGTGGTTAAAAATCTCCTTGGTGGCCGGGCCCCGGGGGTGGACGAGATTCGCCCCGAGTACCTCAAGGCCCTGGATGTTGTTGGGTTGTCATGGTTGACACGCCTCTGCAACATTGCGTGGAGGTCGGGGGCAGTGCCTTTGGCATGGCAAACCGGGGTGGTGGTTCCTCTCTTCAAAAAAGGGGACCGGAGGGTGTGCTCCAACTTTAGAGGGATCACACTCCTCAGCCTCCCTGGGAAGGTCTATGCCAAGGTACTGGAGAGGAGAGTCCGGCCGTTGGTCGAACCTCGGATTCAGGAGGAGCAATGTGGTTTTCGTCCTGGCCGTGGCACATCGGACCAGCTCTTTACCCTCTCGAGAATTCTTGAGGGTTCGTGGGAGTTTGCCCAACCAGTTTACATGTGTTTTGTGGACTTGGAGAAGGCATTTGACCGCGTCCCTCGTGGATTTTTGTGGGGGGTGCTTCGGGAGTATGGGGTATCGGGCTTGTTGTTACGAGCTATTCGGTCTCTGTACGACCGTTGTGAGAGTTTAGTTCGCATTGCCAACACTCGGTCGGAGTCATTCCCAGTGAGAGTTGGACTCCGCCAGGGCTGCCCTTTGTCACCGGTCCTGTTCATAATTTTTATGGACAGGATTTCTAGGCGCAGCCAGGGAATGGAGGGTGTCATGCTTGGTGACCACAGGATCTCATCTCTGTTGTTTGCAGATGATGTTGTCCTGTTGGCTTCATCCAGCAATGACCTACAGCTCTTGCTGGGACGGTTTGCCGCTGAGTGTGAAGCGGCTGGGATGAGAATCAGCACCTCCAAGTCCGAGTCCATGGTCCTCAGCCGGAAAAAGGTGGATTGTCCTCTCCGGGTTGGGGACAGGCTCCTGCCCCAAGTGGAGGAGTTTAAGTATCTTGGGGTCTTGTTCACGAGTGAGGGGAAAATGGAGCGAGAGATCGACAGACGGATTGGAGCAGCATCTGCAGTGATGCGGACGTTGTACCGGTCTGTTGTGGTGAAGAGGGAGCTTAGTTCTAAGGCAAAGCTGTCGATTTACCAGTCAATCTACGTTCCTACTCTCACCTATGGTCACGAGCTTTGGGTAATGACCGAAAGAACGAGATCGCGGATACAAGCGGCTGAAATGAGCTTTCTCCGTAGGATTGCTGGACTCACCCTCAGAGATAGGGTGAGGAGCTCAGTCATCCGGGAGAGGCTCAGAGTAGAACCGCTGCTCCTCCACATTGAAAGGAGTCAGTTGAGGTGGTATGGGCATCTGATTAGGATGCCTCCTGGACGCCTCCCACTTGAGGTGTTTCAGGCACGTCCCACTGGGAGGAGACCCCGGGGCAGACCCAGGACTCGGTGGAGAGACTATGTCTCCCAGCTAGTCTGGGAACGCCTTGGTATCCCCTCTGAAGAGCTGGAGCAGGTGGCTGGGGAGAGGGAAGTCTGGGCTTCTCTGCTTGAACTGCTGCCTCCGCGACCCGGACCTCCGGAAAAGCGGTAGAAGATGGATGGATGGATGGAATTTAATTTCTCATAGGGATAACCAGTAGTTTGCAATATTCATTTTCACAGACATTTTTTTCCATATGAAAATTTCACATGGCCAGATGGTTTTAATGACCATACAGTGAGCACTGCAAGAGCAGACAAGTGTCATCTGGGGCAGTACTGAGCTCATCTCTATCAGGTATCCATCATAATTTTATGACCAGCTGTTAGACATTCATCAATCTGGCGGCAGGATGTAACGTGAGTTCAGCGTGAGTAACATTAGTTCTCTGTCTGCAGACTAATATCATAACATGCAAAAGAAGCCAAATATTTGAATTGCTCTCAAAGAAATAAGATAATCCTTTGTTAGTCCCACAGCTGGGACAGTTATAGTATTACCGCAGCAAAGGGACAGTAGCACTCGGTAATAATAATCAAATAGGGCAAAAACAGTACAGTATATGCACAGTGCAAGGAATTAGAAAAAAAGTAAAATGGTTTTTACAGTTAAAAATAAGTAAATAGTATTTACAGCAAGCAGTTACATTGAATTATTCAGCAATATACAGTGGATATAAAAAGTCTACACCCCCCCTGTTCAAATGCCAAGTTTTTGTGATGTAAAAAAATGAGACCAAGATAAATCATTTCAAAACTTTATCCTGTGTGACCTATAACCTGTACAACCCAATTGAAAAACAAACTGAAATATTTTAAGGGGAAAAATAAAAATAAAAAAACAGAAAACTTCTAATAACCTGTTTGCATAAATATGCACCCTCTTAAACTAATACTTTGTTGCAGCACCTTTGGCTTTTATTACAGCACTCAGTCTTTTTGGGTAGGAGTCCATCAGCATGGCACATTTTGATGTGGCAATATTTGCCCACTCTTCTTTGCAAAAACACTCCAAATCTGTCAGATTGTGAGGGCATCTCCTGTGCATAGCCCTCTTCAGATCACCCCACAGATGTTTGATCAGATTCAGGTCTGGACTCTGGCTGGGCCATTCCAAAACCTTAATCTTCTTCTGGTGAAGCCATTCTTTTGTTGATTTGGATGTGTTCTTTGGGTCATTGTTGTGCTGAAAGATGAAGTTCATCTTCAGCTTTCCAGCAGAAGCCTGAAGGTTTTGTGCCAACACTGACTGGTATTTGGAACTGTTCATAATTCCCTCCACCTTGATTAAGGCCCCAGTTCCAGCTGAAGAAAAATGGCCCCAAAGCATGATGCTGTCACCACCATGCGCCACTGTAGGTATGGTGGGTTTTTTTGGTGATGAGCAGTGTTTGCGCCAAATAAACCTTCTGGAATTATGGCCAAAAAGTTCAACCTTGGTTTCATCGAACATCAATACATTTTTCCACATGCGTTTGGGAGATTTCAAATGTGTTTTTGCAAAATGTAGCCGGGCTTGAATGTTTTTCTTTGTAAGATAAGGCTTCCATCTTACCACCCTACCCCATAGCCCAGACATATGAAGAAGATTGGAGATTGTTGTCACATGTACTAATAAACAGCCAGTACTTGCCAGAAATTCCTGCAGCTCCTTCAGTGTTGCTGTCGGCCTCTTGGCAGCCTCCCTGACCAGTTTTTTTTCTTGTCTTTTCATCAATTTTGGAGGGACGTCCAGTTCTTGGTAATGTCACTGTTGTGCCACATTTTCTCCACTTGATGACTGTCTTCACTGTGTTCCATGGTATATTTAATGCCTTGGAAATTCTTTTGAGCCTTCTCCTGACTGATACCTTTGATGAATGAGATCCCTCTGATGCTTTGGAAGCTCTCTGCGGGCCATGACTTGTGCTGTAAGATGTGACTACAAAAATGTCAGGAAAAGCCTACTAGAACAGCTGAACCTTATTTGGGGTTAATCAGAGGAACTTTAAAAGGTGGCAGGTGTGTGCTGACTCCCATTTAACATGAGTTTGAATGTGATTGGTTAATTCTGAACACGGCCACATCCCCAGTTATAACACGGTGTGCATATTTATGCAACAGGTTATTACCTCCGCCAAAGGGGGAGGTTATGTGATCATCGGCGTTGGTTTGTCTGTCTGTCTGTTTGTTTGTTAGCAAGATAACTCAAAAATTTATGGACGGATTTTCATGAAATTTTCACAGATTGTCAGAAATGTGGTATCCTACAGATGATTAGATTTTGGTGGTGATCCGGATCACCGTCCACAAGAAAACCGCCATCACGCAAAATGCCATTTTCGTGACTAACTAATAAACCACCAATCCAATTGCTTGTCATATGTTTTCATGGTCAACGAATCTGAAAGCGTACACACAAACACTGTATGGGGGGAACTGTGGCGCTAAACCGCCATTACGGAAAATGCAATTTTCGTCAACTACTGAACCACTAATCCTATCATTGTGAATCCAATTGCTAGTCATATGTTTTCATGGTCAAGGAATCTGAAAACGTACACACAAACACTGTATGGTGGGAACTGTGGCCGCCATTACGGAAAATGCCATTTTCGTGAATAACTACTGAACCACTAATCCTATCACTGTCAATCCAATTGCTAGTCATATGTTTTCATGGTCAAATAATCTGAAAACGTACACACAAACACTGTATGGGGGGAACTGTGGCCGCCATTACGGAAAATGTCATTTTCGTGAATAACTACTGAACCACTAATCCTATCATTGTCAATCCAATTGCTAGTCATATGTTTTCATGGTCAAGGAATCTGAAAACGTACACACAAACACTGTATGGGGGGAACTGTGGCGCTTGGCGGAGGTCTGCGCTCTCCGAGTGCTTTTCTAGTTGTAAGTTGTTGTCCCCCCCCCCTTAAAAGATTTGTTTGTTTTTCTATTGGGTTGTACAGTTTACAGGTCACATTAATGGTGGAAAAAGTTTTGAAATTATTTATCTTGGTCTCATTTTTTTACATCACAAAAACCTGGCATTTGAACAGGGGTGTGTAGACTTTTTATATCCACTGTACATTAACAGTATATTTCATAGCTGAATGAGTACAGTGTTGTTGCGATCTTCAGTAATAATGATATTAACAGTGTATTGGAAAGTAACATTCCTTATTTTGCAAAGTAGTAGTAGTGTTATGTCTCTATGAACAGTGCAGATTGCAAAGTCTGACAGTAGCAGGTAGGACGGACCTGCGAAACTTCTCCCTCATGCATTTTGGATGTAGCAGTCTGTTGCAAAACAAGCTGCTCAGTGCACTCAGCTTGTCCTGCATGGGGTGTGACTCAGACTTCAGCAGAGATGACAGCTTAGCCACCATCCTCCTCTCTCCTATCACCTCCATTAGGTCGAGGCAGCACCCCAGAACAGAGCTGGCCTTCTTGATTAGCCTGTTCAGTCTCTTCCTGTTGGTAGCTGTGATGCTGCTGCCCCAGCAGACCAATCCATACAGGATGCCCGATGCCACCACAGAGCCATAGAAGGTCTTCAGCAGGAGTGCCCCCTGCACTCCAAAAGACCTGAGTCTCCTCAGAAGGAAAAGCTTGCTCTGCCATTCCTTGTAAAGTGCATTAGTGTTGAGAGACCACTGCAGTTTATTGGTCATGTGAACACCCAGGTGTTTGCTGGGTGTAACATCTGAACAGACAAAAAACGTTACTCATGTCCAAATCTGACATTTTAACCAGTGCTGTAGGGGAGTGTCTACATCTGTCAGACTCCACCACTAGTTCCTTGGTCTTCCCTGCACTGATCTGGAGGCAGTTCTGCAGGCACCAGTCCACAAAGTCCTTTGTACTCTGAGTCATCCCCATCAGAGATGAGACCAACAAACAGAGTTGTCAGAGAACTTTTGCAGGTGGTAGTGTGGTGTGTTGTATGAAAAATCAGCAGTGTAGAGGATGAACAAGAAGAGAGCCAGGACTGTTCCCTGATGGGCCCCCGTACTACAGATGACCGTGTCAGACACACAGTCCTGGGCCCTCACAAACTGTGGCCGGTCTGCTCAGGTCCTTGGGGTGTGGAGTTTTCAGCACGGGTACCACACAGGATGTTTTCCACAACTATGGTACCCTCCCCAGCCTAAATAGCTGAACTCCTGATGTTTTTCAAATATTTCTGTGTGCACTGTTTAAAGTAGATATGCTTTTCTAAGAACCATAAGGAAGGAGGCATAAAGGAAGTACAGCTGGATACTACAGCTTTTCCTTGTTCATTTTTCTTTTTATGAGAGCAAAGGTTAAGAAAATCTTTTGTGTAGAAGTGCTTACCCTTTTGGATGAGATCTTCATTGTTGTTATTGGAGTAGGGACCTTGATGGAGAAAATAATATTGTGAACACACTGTGTCATAGTTGACAAAGGCATCAGATATTGTAGCACACATTATTCAATACTAAAAACCGACCCTGAAAACCTCGACTTCCTCCAGAACCAGTTCCTCGGTCTGCAGGTCATCTTTAGGCAGGACAATGACCTTCTGAACAGTTCCCTTGTCTGTGGATGACCACACACACACACACACACACCTCTCTGTCAGCAACATATCTACAACCCCACATCTGTCAACAGACTCCCAGATTCCCATTTCATTCTCTCAGCAACCTTTAACAGGAAAAGATCCTCAATTCTATACACTCCACAGTGCTCTTCACCTTTATCATACTTGTGTCATTTTACTCAATGACACAAAGCTCCGCTTTACATGGAGGACTTCATGCTGCCACTATGGAAAACCACCAGTTGTACTTCTTGCCTTGACCTACCTATTCAAACGGCATGAGGCATCCTCTGGGCTATCCCAGCCGTGTGAGAACTGTGTAAAGACCTGCTGTAAGCAGGATACCCGAGATCCATTATGACTTCTGCACTGAGCCCTGCTGCAGGGCTGAATGGCTGTTTCTGAAAGAAGCTCAAAGGACATGCATTCCTCCAAAGTGGCGGCTGTCGTACACACGGGCCCATTAGTCTCTCTACAAGTAATGCACAGATGAACAAAGGAGCCAGCAGAGAGGCGTCACATGCAAGATGTAGGGGAAACATATGGTGCATTGATTGGTGTCATAAAGGGGCCTTAGTATAGTTTCTAGAGCCGGAGTCTGAAAATTGTGACTCTGTAGGTATACTTGTCAATTTTGGCCATAACCAGAGGCTCCTTGTGGTTTTGACCAAAGAAATTTACCATAGAGGTGTAACAAATTTATGGGAAAAGTTGCAAATTTAAGAGAAAAAAAAATGTCAATTAAACATAAATTATAGTTTTCAAATAATGATGAAAGCTGCAAATGTAGGTGAAAAAATTACAATAAATTGCAAACTTACAACAAATAGTAGTAAATTTAAAAGAAAAGTTCTCACATTTGTAAGGGGAAAAAACTGCAAATTTGTGTGGAAAAAGTCTTAAATTTAATTTATCCATAAAAAGTTGCAAAATTTTGACAGAAAAGTTTCCTGTTCAAAAGGATTTAAACCCCCTCATATTTTCAGGCCAGTTCATACTTAATAGTCAGCTGCTTTGCTCCCATTTTACAGCTCCGATATACAGCTGTGGAAAAAATTAAGAGACTAAAGAGACAACTGCAAAATTATCACTTTATCTGGCTTTACTATTTTTATGCACAGTGTGTGTTTGAGTCAAATGAACTATTTTAATTTTTCCTCTACCCTACTGAAAACAACTCACCCAAATTCCAACCTCATTGACAAATGGCCAGAACAACAAAAAGATGTTGCTTTTAGGCCAAATAATGCAAAGAAAGCACATTTATGATCATTCTAAACATGACAACACTTAAGTTTTAATTTAGGAAGAACTCAGAAATCTATATTTGTGTCATGACTCTGATTTTTACTCGCAGCTTTCATGCATCTGACCGTGGCTCAGATGATCACCTAGTCAGTAGACTGAGGTGTCCTTGTGCTAGAATTCAACAGATACTGAGGAAAGAGTTTGCAGTGGTCTCTTATTTTTTCCAGAGCTGTATTTTGCAGCTTCATGCTGATCTGCACAAAATGTTGCAGCCGCCTCTTGTAACCTTTCAACATATCCATCTTAAACCAGCGATCAGTGGTGTGTCTGCTAACTACACCCCTCCTTCCTCCATTTCATGGGAACCCCCGTACCCCAGTGGCTGATCCACCCCTGCCCTCCAGGTACAAATCTCCTGTTGTTTACTTAATGTGAGCAGAGCGAGTTGTAGCCCTTTGAGTGGTTAAATTTCCACTCGAGCACAAAAGGCAGGAATGCTTTTTCTCTTAATGATAAATGATTGCAGAGGAGAGGAGCCCTTCACTTACAGAGGATTTATTTCCAGGCGGGGGGGGGGGGGGATAATGCTGTTCTTCATTATTCAGCTTCCCACTGACAATGTCATTCACCTTTCTGACTCTGATCAAAGGGTTCGTGGGTTTAGATTGGCTCCTTTTAGTCGGTTAGAAATGACCTCAGACATTCATTTCAATCAGGAGGCGGGGGGAGAAAAATCATCACTTTTTAAAAGTTTACAAAACACTCACCGGTGCCTAAGAAGAGCACTTCATAGTTGCCGTCTGCAGCCGTAACCTGGTCCACTGAGATGGTGGTGAACTTGTAGTCCACGTTGGTCCGCACCACCAGGGGGCGCTTGTGCACTGGGTACACAGCATTGTGCATGGCAGGGTGATTCCTCATGAAGTTAATCACTTCATCTGGATAGTCCTTGGTGGACTTCATGTTGGGGGTGAATGTGCCTCCGGGGCACTGGGGGAGAAACATTAACATTTAGAGGATGAACATCCAACACCCCCACCAAAAGAAAAGAAGCCTGTCTGGCAGTTTTATTTTGTTATACCGATGCCTGCATGCACACTGGATTAAAGTGTAATGTCAGCGGGGGGAGGGGGAGCTCACCGTGCCCGGCCGAGGGTAGGGGATCTTCCCAGTGTAGGCCACCCACTGGTAATTGGGACCCTCCTTGTGGGCAAAGGGCCCATTGAAGACCATGCGGATGTCAGCCATGGAGTACACACAGACCGCTGAGCCTTTGAACACAGAGCTGTAGAGTTAAGAAAAAGAGGAGCAGAGGTTTACGTTTATCTCACCACAGAGACACAGAATCACAACTGTGCATCATAGTGCACTAACCCAGAGACAGAGAACACTCCATATATGACGGGATTTTTTACATCCTGTGTTGGCTGTATGTAAACATCCCCTGTGAAAGAGAGAGAAAGACATCCGGTCAGGGCAAAGAGAGTGACTGAAAGAAGCATCACGCTCCACAGCACAAGCACACTTCTTCCCAAATATTTACCCTCTGTTCAGTCAATCTAAATGTCCTTTGCCCAGAAAGGCTATAAAAGAGCTGCCCCCCCCCCCTAAAAAAAAGATCAGCATTCAGACACAAAGAACAGGCTACAGGATTTGGATAATGACAAATGTGAGATAGACAGTAGAGACGTTTCTTAATTTCTCTCCATGAAACCCATAATTATCTTGAGAGAATAAAGGCTAGGTTTCATTGAAGAATTATTGTGGTGTTGTGTGGGAATTCTGGGCAATTTCAGCCTCGCCAGGGCAGCTTATAGCAAATCTGAAATCATCTCCCTTCTTCACTACTCTACACTGTAGAATTAATACTGGAGGATCAACAGGTAGAAGCTGCAATCAGTTCTTACAGACATTTGTTATGGTGACGCTGAATCACAACAACAAATAACAAATCCCAACCAGTACTGTGGAATGTTACTTTTAAAAGTAAACCATTAGGTTTGGGGATTACTGTCACTGAAAAGTAGATTGTTACTATTATTGTATTTTTATTAGCATATTGTATACAAGATAAGATAAGCTTTTATTAGTCCCACAATGGGGAAATTCCAGGATTACAGCAGCAAAGGGATAGCAGCACTCAGCGCAATAGTAAATAAGATAAGAACTGGTTAGCCAAAGCAATAAATATACATACACTACCGTTCAAAAGTTTGGGGTCACTTAGAAATTTCCTTATTTTTGAAAGAAAAGCACTTTTTTTCAATGAAGATAACTTTAAACTAATCAGAAATACACTCTATACATTGCTAATGTGGTAAATGACTATTCTAGCTGCAAATGTCTGGTTTTTGGTGCAATATCTAGATAGGTGTATAGAGGCCCATTTCCAGCAACTATCACTCCAGTGTTCTAATGGTACAATGTGTTTGCTCATTGCGTCAGAAGGCTAATGGATGATTACAAAACCCTTGTGCAATCATGTTAGCACAGCTGAAAACAGTTTAGCTGGTTAGAGAAGCTATAAAACTGACCTTCCTTTGAGCAGGTTGAGTATCTGGAAAAAATTATTATTTCAAATACAAATCATTATTTCTAACCCTGTCAATGTCTTGACTATATTTTCTATTCATTTTACAACTCATGGTGGTAAATAAAAGTGTGACTTTTCATGGAAAACACAAAATTGTCTGAGGTGACCCCAAACTTTTGAACGGTAGTGTATGTACATAGATATATACACAGTGCAGGAGCATTGCAGTTAGATGGAATAAACAGCATTACGGTTAGTTAAATTACCCTGCAGAATATGAATATGTACCCACACAGTATATTTTGCACTTGCATCAACAGTGTTGTTGCCACCCTCAATAATAATTGTTATTGTCTTAGTTGTGTATTGGAGGGGACGATCTCTATTGTGCAAAGTTGTTACATTTAGTACATTTAATACGACCTCTATGAGCAGCCCTGGTTAGGTTATAAAGTCTGACAGCCGTAGGTAGGAAAGACCTGTGGAACCTCTCCATCGTGCACCTAGGATGGCATATCCATCCATCTTCTTCTGCTTAATCCTTTTCGGGACGGGGGGGAGGCTGGAGCCTATCCCAGCGTCTTTGTGCAAGAGGCAGGGTACACCCTGGACAGATTGCCAGTCCATCACAGGGCCAACACAGAGAGACAGACAACCATTCACTCTCACAGTCATACCTAAGGACAATTTAGAATCCCCAGTTGATGCCAATTAACCTAACTTGCATGTTTTTGGCGTGTGGGAGGAAACCGGAGAAATCCCGGAGTAAACCCACGCAGACACGGGGAGAACATGCAAACTCCACACAGATCACTGTTGGTCGGGGGCTGGGATCGAACCCAGGATCCCCCGGCCAAGGGTGAGTTGCTGTGTTGCCACAGTGCTAACCACTCTTCCACCACGCTGCCCTAGTTGAGCTCCTCAGTGCATTCAGTGTGTCCTACATGGGGTGGGACTCGGACTCCAGCAGAGATGACAGCTTAGCCACCATCCTCCACTAGGTCGAGGCATCACCCCAGAACAGAGTTAGCTTTTTTGATCAGCCTGTTCCGTCTCTTCCTGTCGGCTGCCGTGATGCCTCTTCCCCAGCAGACCACTCCGAATGTGATGGCTGATGCCACCACCGAAACGTAGAACGTCTTCAGAAGAGCCCCTTGCACTCCAAAAGACCTGAGTCTCCTCAGGAGGAACAGCCTGCGCTGCTCCTTCTTGTAGAGTATATTATATAACAGTTAGTTCCGACCGAGCAATTTGATTGGACAATAGGGATTCCAGGAGTTACTAAAATCCACAATAAAATTGCACTCCAACTTCACAGGACATGTATCCTTCCACTTCAAAGGTGTTCATGTAACCATTAATTACTAACACTAATTTACTGTCAGCTAACTCTGTGACAATTGCAATACTGTGTTGAATACCTTAATTTCCACAGTGAGGTGCTGTTTGAAAAGACTTCTTACCTGGCCCGGAAGTCCCACCCTTTTGAAAAAAAACTTTATTCAGCTTACGTTCTGCCCTTGTATAAACATCGTTAAGCTATTTCACATCTGTTTAAACAAACAGGCTGTACTAGAGTTTGATTTATTGTCTCGATTAACAAACCACAATACCTTTGTGGTGATGGACTCAGTTTCATCTGAAAATGCAAAGAAAAGACAGCGAAGTGTGCTAAATTACTAGCATGCTAACTACTAGCAACCGGCTAGCTAGCAGCATTGGTCTTCTGCAGTACCGACTCAACAGGTATGTTTTATAAACAATTATTACTTTTGCACTTGACAATATTTACTTTGTTTACATGTGTGTGAAATGACAACAGACGTCTTCATGCTGATTGAGATGTTTAGCAACAGTTACTGGCTACATTTAGAAGGGACTTTTTTTTCCCTCAGCTGTACAAAATAACTGGTTAAACAAACAAATCATAATATTTTGTCCAGTATTGCTGTCATTTAATAAATTGTGCTTGCGTAACTGTTGTATAAAAGCAATATTACACTGGAGGCCGTTACGGTATCAATGAATATACTAACTACGGGTGTGATACTCTAATATTACTATATATAATAATAATATACTATGTTATATGCTATATAATATCTAATATTACTGAATACTCTAATACCCTAATACTCCGCTATGCGCAGGGCATTAGACATACAGTGGGGTAAAAAAGTATTTAGTCAGCCACCAATTGTGCAAGTTCTCCCACTTAAAAGATGAGAGAGGTCTCCAATTTTCATCATAGGTATACCTCAACTATGAGAGACAAAATAAGAAAAAAAAAAATCCAGAAAATCACATTGAAGGATTTTTAATGAATTAATTGGTAAATTCCTCGGTAAAATAAGTATTTGGTCAATAACAAAAGTTCATCTCAATACTTTGTCATTGCCAACAAAGGGTATATAACAGAGGTCAAACGTTTTCTGTAAGTTTTCACAAGGTTTTCACACACTGTTGCTGGTATTTTGGCCTATTCCTCCATGCAGATCTCCTTTAGAGCAGTGACGTTTTGGGGCTGTCGCTGGGCAACACAGACTTTCAACTCCCTCCAAAGATTTTCTATGGGGTTGAGATCTGGAGACTGGCTAGGCCACTCCAGGACCTTGAAATGCTTCTTATGAAGCCACTCCTTTGTTGCCCGGGCGGTGTGTTTGAGATCATTGTCATGCTGAAAGACCCAGCCACGTTTCATCTTCAATGCCCTTGCTGGTAGAAGGTTTTCATTCAAAATCTCACGATACATGGCCCCATTCATTCTTTCTTTTACACGGATCAGTCGTCCTGGTCCCTTTGCAGAAAAACAGTCCCAAAGAACGATGTTTCCACCCCCATGCTTCACAGTAGGTATGGTGTTCTTTCTCCTCCAAACACGACAAGTTGAGTTTTTACCAAAAAATTCTATTTTGGTTTCATCTGACCATATGACATTCTCCCAGTCCTCTTTTGGATCATCCAAATGCTCTCTAGCAAACTTCAGACGGGCCTGGACATGTACTGGCTTAAGCAGGGGGACACGTCTGGCACTGCAGGATTTGAGTCCCTGGCGGCGTAGTGTGTTTCTGATGTAGCCTTTGTTACTTTGGTCCCAGCTCTCTGCAGGTCATTCACTAGGTCCCCCCCATGTGGTTCTGGGATTTTTTTCTCACAGTTCTCGTGATAATTTTGACCTCACGGGGTGAGATCTTGCATGGAGCCCCAGATCGAGGGAGATTATCAGTGGTCTTGTATGTCTTCCATTTTCTAATAATTGCTCCCACAGTTGATTTCTTCACACCAAGCTGCTTACCTATTGCAGTTTCAGTCTTCCCAGCCTGGTGCAGGTCTACAATTTTGTTTCTGGTGTCCTTTGACAGCTCTTTGGTCTTGGCCATAGTGGAGTTTGGAGTCTGACTGTTTGAGGTTGTGGACAGGTGTCTTTTATACTGATAACGAGTTCAAACAGGTGCCATTAATACAGGTAACGAGTGGAGGACAGAGGAGCCTCTTAAAAAGAAGTTACAGGTCTGTGAGAGCCAGAAATCTTGCTTGTTTGTAGGTGACCAAATACTTATTTTACTGAGGAATTTACCAATTAATTCATTAAAAATCCTTCAATGTGATTTTCTGGATTTTTTTTTCTCATTTTGTCTCTCATAGTTGAGATATACCTATGATGAAAATTGGAGACCTCTCTCATCTTAAGTGGGAGAACTTGCACAGTTGGTGGCTGACTAAATACTTTTTTGCCCCACTGTATAAGATAAGATAAGCCTTTATTAGTCCCACAATGGGGACATTCCAGGATTGCAACAGCACAGGGATAGCAACACTCAGAGCAATAATTAAGAAGATACAAAAAATATAAATAAGAGCAGTGGATATACATACGTACACAAATATATAAATATATATACAAAGTGCAGAGCATTGTAGCAAGATGAAATAAACAGCATAACCGTCTACTTAGTTATCCTACATAGTATGAATATGTACCCATACATACTGTCACCCTCCGTAGCGACTGATATTGTCCTAGTTGTATACTGGAGGGGACCACTGTGTAAGTCTGTTGCGTCTTTTGCATTCAATACTACTAGGTCGTCACGTTTTTTTGCTATCTCTGCGAGCAGCCCTGCTTAGGTTATACAGTCTGACAGCCGTAGGTAGGAAGGACCTGCGAAACCTCTCGGTTGCGTACCTAGAATGATGTAGTCTACTGCTAAATGAGCTCCTCAGTGCGTTCAGTATGTCCTGCATAGGGTGGGACCCGGACCCCAGCAGAGATGACAGTTTAGCCACCATCCTTCTCTCTCCTATCTCCTCCACTGGGTCAAGGCGCTGCCCCAGGACAGAGCTAGCTTTCTTGATCAGTTTGTTTAGTCTCTTCCTATCGGCTGCTGTAATGCCGTTGCCCCAGCAGACCACTCCAAAAGTGATGGCTGATGCCACCACCGTGTCGTAGAATGTCTTCAGTAGCGCCCCTTGTACACCAAAAGACCTGAGCTTCCTCAGTAGGAGCCTGCGCTGTCCCTTCTTGTAGAGTGCATCGGTATTGTGTGACCAGTCTAGTTTATTGTTCAGATGAACAACAAGGCACTTGTAGGATGTCACCATCTCAATGTCTGTTCCCTGTATGTTTACTGGTGCTGTGAGGGGTTGTCCTTGCCTGCGGCAGTCCACCACCAGCTCCTTAGTTTTCCTCGCGTTGATCTGGAGGCAGTTCCGATGGCACCAGTCCACGAAGTCCTGGATAAGTCCTCTGTACTCCGCTTCATCTCCGTTGGAGATGAGGCCGAGATAAGGAGATGATCACACCCGTAGTTACTATATTCATAGATACCGTACTCTCATGTAATATTGCTTAAATATTATATATTATCATTATTACTGCGTTATCAACCACAAAAAGTAATGCTTTGGATTATGTTTCCATTAGCGGCATTCAACATTCAGTGATCACCAGAGGTCCTCAGACTCAAGAGGGTCCGTGAGAGAGTGTTCAGGGGTCCATGAGAAACTGTCTAATGTAACTGCTTAATTGGTGCTGTTGTGCACTAGCACCTAAAGTGGCTCCTCCATATCAGTGGTCGGCACTTCTTCCTCTTCTTGAGGCCACGTTGGGGACTCCTGCCCAACTGGAGGCAGCAATTTCAGGGCTCTCAGGTTTACTATTGCTGACTCCACAAAACTGCATCCCGCAGCACTAAACAAGTGGTGGAACTGGAGGCCCACCGGTGTTGAGCCGAGAAAAGCACACCAGCCTTAAGAAGAACCCAGAAAGGGATAAAAAGATGTCTCCGGTAAGTGGCTTCCTGTCTCATTTTCAAGTTAATTCCAACACCAATGCCAAAAGCATTAAACGAACTCCTCGGCCAGGTTGATTAAAATCTAACTTGCGGACGTGAACTCACATCACCCAGTTGTCTTGCATTTACTTAATTGCATGAAAAGTTGATGTTAGCAGCATACTGGTAGCTTCCCATCCAGTCTGTAGCCATTAGCTACACATTAATCTCCCTCAACGTGGTGATTTAGCTGAAAACTAATGTTGGCACTAAAGCTAACCAATGTTCTGAAGCTGTCACCTGTGGATCGGAGGCCCGTCCTCAGAACTTACGTAGAGCTCTGTATCAGCTAACTGGGACACTTACTGTCATCCTGGGAAAAATATAAAGGCTAACACTTTTGTGGCTTCTTCATCTTTGAATTGTTTTTCTGTTTAGATGCCATTACACACATGCTACTGCACACACTTCTACACACACACTGACATCCAGCTGATGAATACACAACAGGATTGCCAGACTTTGCATGAAAAACAAGCAACTGTATCCATGAAAACAAGGAGCTTCAAAAGAAAAGAGAAAAATAAAAGAAATGACAATTTTTTTGGTGCATGAGACTTTTAGAGCATTGAAAACAAGAGTCCTAGCCCCCACCTCCATTTTCTTTCAAGATCCCAATATGTCACTGAAGGAGAGCAGTTTTCAACTTTTCCCTATAATTACTGGGGCAGAACCAAATTATGATAAGCTTATCATCCATGAATATACAACAAAAATAGCTGGATACAACCCATAGTTGGAGGTCAGCATCCCAAGGTGAGCCTAGGTAGCATAATAGTATATTAGACCCCCGCGACCCGAAAAGGATTAAGCAGAAGAAGATGGATGGACATTATTATTTTAATTAATACACTTGTATTATTAAAGTCTGTTTTGCATCGGGTATCGAGTGTGTTCTCAAAACTCTGAGAACCACTTAACGACAAACCATCACAGACACAGATAGGTAAAGCCATCCCATCAAGGCATATACAGACCTCTGCTTCTCTACAGTCTAGACTGCAGCGACATGATTGCTAAACCATCTGAGACTTATTCAGAAATTCAACCACGGTGTGTAGGGATTCTCCTCTTCCTGCGCTCATACTTCATGTCTACTACTTGCAGGGAAAGGAAATATCTCTTTTCTCCCAACAGACAACTGCATCATCCAGTAAACTGTTAAGCCATTTTTGTTGGTCTTTAAATCATAAACATGGCCACAGGGCTGTGGTAGGGAACTGCAATGAAAAATGGTGAAGCTGAACACTTAATGGGTGATATATGTTTCTCTGCCATTCAGTACCTGACCTAAATACTACTCTCATGAGGAATGCTCGCTGTCTGCAAGAGGACAAAAGCCTTAGGTGTGAAAGAGAATGCACTTCCAACCTGGCTGTGCAGATAAATGACCAGGAATCAAGTGATGTTGAGGACAATACTCAACAGTATCCTTGGAAATAAAAGCAGAAATACAAGCTACCCAACTAATATTCCAAAAAATAATAAAACGACTCAGAGTCTGAATATAGCTTCACCTGCAGATGAATTTAATAATTTTTTTGTTAACATTGGACCTAAACTGGCCCGAGAAATACCCACTACGGTGCCTACAGGTAATACAATATGCAATAACACTGCTGTAAAAGACTCCATCTTCATAAAGAACACAGACGAAAGAGAGGTCATTGAAATTGTTAAATCGTTCAAAAGTAAAACATCTACTGACTGTGATGGTATTGATATGCTACTAGTCAAAACTGTTATCGAATGCATAGTAAAACCACTGACGTATATCTGTAACCTGTCTCTCCAATCAGGTATATTTCCCAATGCAATGAAAATAGCTAAAGTAATTCCGATATACAAGACGGGCGACAGAGGTGAACTCTCAAACTATAGACCAATTTCACTATTACCGCAATTTTCCAAGATACTTGAAAAAATATTCTATGAGAGAATTGACAACTTCATACTGAAGAATGATTTATTATGTGAGCAGCAATATGGGTTCAGACACAAGAGGACAACTGCATATGCCCTAATGGAATTTACAGAAAAAATATCAACAGCCATTGAAAATAAAGAGTATTCAGCTGGAGTATTCCTAGATCTTAAAAAAGCATTTGATACAGTAGATCATAACTTATTATTAAAGAAACTACAAAATTGTGGTATTAGAGGAGTAGCACTGTCCTGGTTAAGTAGTTACTTAAAGAATAGATATCAGTATGTATGTGTTAGCAACAAAAACTCAGAGTTGCTGAAGGTCACCTGTGGAGTCCCACAGGGTTCAGTTTTGGGACCATTATTATTCAATATGTATATAAACGATATATGTAAAGTTTCAGAAAAAATGGACTTAATATTGTTTGCCGATGACACTAATCTGCTATGCAGTGGAAACAATTTGGAACAACTTCTGGATACACTTGGAAAGGAATTAGGAAAGCTTAAACTGTGGTTTGATTCAAACAAATTAACGTTCAATTTAAGTAAGACAAAATTTATAGTCTTTATCAACCATCACAACAACCCAGTACCCAAACTCAATGTAAATGGTGTAGAGATTGAAAGGGTATCTGAAACTAAATTCCTTGGAGTAATAATTGATAACAAACTGTGTTGGAAGTCACATATTAATTATATTAAAGGTAAAGTATCCAAATCAGTTGCAATATTACACAGAGTGAAATATTTGCTGAATCAACCCACACTATACACCTTGTATCATTCATTAATACTCCCATGCATGACATATTGTAATGAAGTATGGGGAAACACATATAAAACAAACATATATCCACTCTTTATGCTTCAAAAGAGAGCTATTAGAATAATAAAGCAGCTTACAGGGAACCAACAAACACACTTTTTCTCAAACAAAAAACTCTCAAGTTGAAAGATCTGGTTGACTTTAAAACCGCAATAATAATGTTCAAAGTGAAGAATTTATCACTGCCCGCAAATATCCAAAAGTTGTTCCAAACAAGGGAGAAACGATATCACTTCAGAGGAACATGTATATTTCAAAAGCCTACAGTGAGAACAACCACCAAGCAACACTGTATTTCAGTGCAAGGAGTCAGATTATGGAACGATTTTGGACCTGAATTAAAATCATGTACAACGCTTGGACAATTTAAACAAAAACTAAAGGAAGAAATACTCCAAACATATTTACAAGACGACATGTAAACTCACATAAGGACTGACATATCCAGCCTGTGTTGTGTTGTAGCTTAGTTTTTTTTTTTTTTGTCTTAGATTTGTTTTGAATAGTAACCGCTTAACTTAGCTTAGCTTAGTTTTCTTTTTTTTCTCTCAGTCACATTTTGTCTTAGCTTTGTTTTAAATTGTAATCGCTCTTGTCTTGTTTTCTCTTTTAAATTCTTGGATGGAATATGGGTGGGCAATATAAGCTGCGGCTTCAGCCATCACCCATTTCGGATAACTCACGTGGAATTGTATAGAAGAAGGAGTCCTTGTCTAATTTGACCTTGTTGTTATATTATACAGTTTCTTTTAACCTGTACTGTACTATCCGAAATAAATAAATTCATTCATTCATTCATTCATTCAATAAATTCATTCATTCATGTGATCAATGGGAAAGTCAAGGTAAAGGCTTAAAATGTGGCTGCTGGGAGAACACCCTCAAAAAAGGTGAACTAACCAGAACCTGAAAAAGAACACCAGTCAAGATTACACGCTCACAGTCCCATATAGAGCAGCATGAGAAATTTGCTGTCAGGCTGCTATGTAGATAGAATGATACATGGAAGGGGCAAGGATAGGCTCTGAATCTGGACTGCAGGGTTCTGCTCTTGTCCACATTAGAGAGGCTGCACAGTCTTACTCTGGGGACCTCCTGCAGCTGTGCACTCCACCCAGGAGAAAAGGATACATCTCAGAGATAGAAGGTGCATTGTCCTTACTCCTCAACAGCTACTGGATTTGCTCCATACACACAGGCACGCACACAGACCACTATGCCTATCATCCAGAGCTTCGGTCACGGTTCCCAGAGGTCACAGCCTGACAAGTCGTCACGGTGAAACAAACCAGATGATCTTCATCATGACATAGTGTCTGCTGCCTTTGCTGCACACAAGAAAACACAGATGTGCATAAAAAGACACAATCTCATCAATGCCAAGATGCAGCGATCATGTAGAGTCTCTAGAAATGGATCAAGGCTTCAGGGGACAGCTGCTAGGTGATTTGCAGTAAAAGCTGTCCTGACAGGGCAATGAAGACTTTGCTCCGCAGATCATGTATTTAATAACTAGGAAGAGAATCCTGATTTCACAATCACACACATTCTGCTTTGCAAGAGGTTTGGTAAGAAATTATCTCTGTTATTCTCGTAACATGAATAAGCAATGGTCGCAAACAGGCAGAGCTCCAGAAATGACTGGACATTTTTGAAAAAGTTGTCAATAATTTCTTCATAATAAGTTTGCCATGGTGATGGACAGGTTGACAGATGAGGTCAGGCAGGAGTCTCCATGGACCATGATGTTTGCAGATGACATTGTGATTTGTAGTGGGAGCAGGTGGAAGAGAACCTGGAGAGAAGAGGAATTAGTCAGTAGAAGCAAGACAGAATACATGAGTGTGAATGAAAGGGAGGCAGGTGTAACTGAAGATGCAAGGAGTCGAGGTAGTGAAAGTAGATGAGTTTAATTACCTGGGTTCAACCATCCAAAGCAATGGAAAATGCACAAGAGAGGTGAAGAAGAGAGTGCAGGCAGTGTGGAGTGGGTGAAGACGAATGTCAGGGGTGATGTGTGACAGGATAGCAAGAATGAAAGGGAAGATTTACAAGACGGTAGTAAGACCTGCTATGATGTATGGTTTAGAGATGGTGGCGTTGACAAAAAGACAGGAGCTGGAGGTGGCAGAGTTGAAGATGCTAAGATTCTCATTGGGAGTGACTAGGAGGGACAGGACTAGAAATAAGTATATCAGAGGGACAGCTCATGTTGAGCGGTTTGAAGACAAAGTAAGAGTCAAGGCTGAGATGGTTTGGACATGTGCAGAGGAGGGATAGTGGAGATACTGGACAAAGGATGCTGAAGATGGAGCTGCCAGGCAGGAAGAGAAGAGGAAGACCACAGAAGATTTCATGGATGTAGTCAAGGAGGACATGGAGAGGACTGGTGTTACAAAGGAAGATGAAGGGAGGGGTGAGATGGAGACAGATGATCCACTGTGGTGACCCCTAAAGGGAGCAGCAAAAAGAAGAAGAAGAAATATGTATATCAATTTTATTAAAATTCTTACAAATTGTAAGTCAGTCTTAAATGTAGACAGCTGAACCTTGGATAAAAACATTTCCTGGCTTGAAACACAGTCCAACTGCAATGCCAACATAATACGCTTGCTTGCAAATTTGTAAGAACATGTTCATTTGTTACTTTACCAAAAGATAAATAAGACTTCTTTATTAAAAAAAAGTCAATATTAAAAAGACATTTCTCTACAGATGGGAAAATGTTTAAATATATGCTAAGAGGAACAGATGTGATCGTTACATACAGTTGGACCTCTGAGTTTATTCAATACCCACAGCACTGCACAGCAGTGGAAACCATATGGACACCTAGGACTTGAGAGAGCAATTAAATAAACCATTTGGCTCTCATTTGGGGCATTTAAACAGTTAGTTGAAAATTAAAGATACCATCATTATTTATTGTTTATTTTATTGTCAGTGTGAGACTTCTGTCAACCTATCAGAGAGATTAAAGCATAAAACACAAACGATTAGCTGTTCCAGGTTTGTGCAGGTGTTAAAAATCTCTTTTAAAAGGCATCAATGGATGATGCATCATCGGCATCAATCGATGCCTTTTGGCTTTGCTGAAATGAGCTAACAAATGAACTATTTTAAATGAGCAAAGGTAGCCATTTTCTCTATTCCTTTACCTCCAGTTGCAATCAAAATTATTCAACCCTCACTGCAAATTAGGTTTATTGGCAAAATGTACAAACTAGCAGCTGTTTGCAATAAATAAATAAATCTAACCAGAGCAACTTCAATAGCTCAACACAACTAATATTACAAGTGGTTTCTCCAAATTCCACTTTTGATGACTACTGCAGTCTCACAATTATTCAACCCCTTCATGACAAGCATCTTTAGAACCAAGTAGAGCACCCTTTTGCCGTTATGACCTGCTGCAAACATGAGGCATAGCCAGACACCAGCTTCTGGCAGCATTCATGAGTGATCTTAGCCCATTCCTCATGGCAAAGGCCTCCAGTTCACTAACATTCTTGGTTTGTGTGCTGCCATCGCCTTTTTCAAATCCCACCAGAGATTTTCAATGGGGTTCAAGTCAGTATCTTCCAGGACTTCTTCTAAAACCAAACTTTAGTGGACTTTGAGGTATGGTTGGGATCACTGTCCTGTTGGAAGGTCCAATGACGCCCAAGCTTCAGCTTCCTCACAGACGACATGACATTTTCTCCCAGGATTTCCTCATACGTGATTGAATCCATCTTGCTCTCCGCATGCTGCAGGTTTCCAGTGCCAGAGGAAGCAAAGTAGCCCCACAACATCACTGAGCCACCACCATGCTTCACTGTAGGCAGGGTGTTCTTTTCAGCGTGTGTTTCATTCTCCTCCTCTAGACATACCATTGATCCATAGAACTGATATTGTTCTTCTATTAAGACAAAGCAAAGAGATGTCTCATTCCTCTGACATGTTTCGACTGTCATCTGCAGTCTTCTTCAGAAAGTGCCATGAGACATTGATCCATAGACCCGAAAAGTTCCAGTTTTGTTTTATCTCTCCACAGAACAGAATCCCAAAACCTCTTTGGCTTATTTACAGCAGGGAAAATAAGTACTGAACACGTCAACATTTTTCTCAAACATATTTCTGATGGAGCCACTCACCTGAGATTTTCACCAGATATCAGTAACAACCCAAGTAATCACTTCCGGTTATGGCTGCCACGTAGGACGGACGTGTCTCGCTCTGCTCTGCTCCTGGAGAAAAAAAAATCGGCAAATAACTCTCTCATTTGGGACAGAACGTATCCCAGCATTTGGGCGAGGATATGTCGGCGAAGCCTAAGGCTGGAAAACCAGGAAAAGGAAAAAGCGAGCCGCCGAAACAGTCCAAATTAACGGACTTTCAGGTCTGTGACGCAGCAAACAAAACTCCATATATGGCGGAGGAGGCTGGCGGCGGTGCGATGTCTGCGGGGGGAGGCGCAGATGCGCTGATGGCTGCCATGAGTTCAATGAGAGCGGACTTTTCCTCTAGATTTGATGGGATTATGACAGCGTTGGAAGGAATAAGAAAGGAATTGGGTGACTGTGTAGAACGAACGGCGCAGATGGAGCTCCGTCTCGCTAGTGCTGAAGATGACGTCACCCGTCTTCAATTAAAGGTGCGCACTTTGGAAAAAAAAAATAAATCTCTGGAAGATAATATTTTGGATTTGGAATCTCGGTCGAGACAGAATAATTTGAGGCTGGTGGGTCTTCCAGAGGAATCAGAAGGTCGGGACGTATGTTCCTTTCTGGAAAAGTGGATTCCGGAGGTGCTGGGCAGCGAGGAGTTGCAATCAGCAGTGGTTCTGGAAAAAGCACATCGTATTGGCCCACGGAGAGATAAGGGACCGCCGAGGACCTTAATTATGAAGTTTCTTAGCAACAGAGACAGGATGAAGATCTTCAACGCTGCACGTGCTAAAGGAGAGATTAAACACCAGGACCAGCAGGTGCGGTTCTACCCAGATTTGGCCACAGGAATCCAGCAATTGAGGAAGCAGTTTGATCCCATACGTAAGGAGCTGCGCAACCTTGGGATTCGTCATGGTGTAATCTATCCTGCGAGACTGCTGACCACGTATGAGGGCAGAACCCACATCTTCAAGACCCCAGAGGAGGCGCAGGAGTTCATCAAGAAGATCAAAGAAGAAGAAGAGACTGGTGGGAGCTAAGCATGAACAAAATATAAGGTAGAATAATTAAGCATTTGCACAGGCATCTGACTGACTTGAAGTAAATAGTAAGTTTACAAAATATAGATTGTATTATATATTAAAAAACAAAACAAAAACAAAACAAACAAAAAAAAAAAACTATGATGTACAAAGTTGTTAAAAATTTTGGAGTTAAGTTGGAAAACTACAGAGGAGAGTTAATGTTACGTCATTAAAAGCAGTAGAGTTAGGGTGATTGGGAGGATGAAGAAGGAGTGGCTTAGGCTGTTCCCCGTGGGTGTGGAACGGTCGATGGCTATATCGGGAGACAGAATTTTTCTTTTGATTTTGGGGGGTTTGCCACAAGTGTGGGAAGGGGAAATTTGTTTGTGTGTAGTTTGTAGGATGAATGTTCAACCACTCATGTTTTTGCTTCTCTGTATGAGCATGTTTACACTGCAAGGTAATCCCAAACTCTCTATTGATCATGGACCAAAGTGTTAATCTTAATTTAACTTCATGGAATTGCAGAGGTCTACAAAATTTAAAAAAACTTAAACAAGTTATGAATAAAATAAAGGACATGGGTTCAAGAATTGTGTTTTTACAAGAAACTCATCTGATAGAGGAGGATGTTAAAAGAATTAGGAGTAGATGGCAGGGAAGTGTATTCACCTCTTCATTTTCATCCCGAGCCAGGGGAGTTATGACTCTCATACATAAATCAGTTCCTTTTCAGGTGAAAAATGTAATTGGAGACAAATTTGGAAGATATGTAATCATTCAAGGTTCTTTGCTATTAGAAAATATAAATCTTGTGAACTTATATGGTCCCAATATAGATGATCAGAAGTTCTTTGCTAATTTATTTCTCATCTTATCATCACTTACAGGGCAACACATAATAGCAGGGGATTTTAATTGTACATTGAATCCAGGTGTGGATAGATCAACAGGACTGGATTGTACGCACATTGGATGTAGGATGACTATTAATCATTTTATGAAAGAATTGAGATTGTTAGATATATGGAGAGAAATGAAACCACAAGTTAAAGCCTATTCTTGTTATTCCAGTACCTACAAGACATTCTCACGTATTGATTATTTTTTGATTTCCACAGAATTAAGGTCCAAGATTCAAAACTGCTTTTATGATAACATCGTGATTTCTGATCATGCACCCTGTTGTCTAATATATGTAGATAAAAAATTGACAAAGGAATCAGGTAGATGGCAATTTCAGCATAAAAGGCTTCAGGATGAGGAATTTGTCAAGTATATAGAAAAACAGATAGACGAGTTCTTTGACATCAATACTACACAAACATCAGCATGTGTAAAGTGGGAGGCTTTCAAAGCTTTTATTAGGGGACATATTATTAGTTATACAGGATCAAAATCTAAGAAGACTCGAGAGGAGAGAGCTAAATTGGAACATAAAATAAAAAGTCTTCAGGAAAAAGTGTATGCAGGAAGTGACCCAAGGTTGGAGAATGAATTACTGATTTTGAGAGCTGAATACGACAAAAAATCAGCGAATAGAGCTGCCTCGAGTCTTCTAAGATTGAAACAATCTTTTTATTAACAAGGTGAAAAATCAGGAAAATTATTAGCATGGCAGATTAAACAATTGGAAATTAAAACACCAATTACCAGTATTATAAGTAACGGACAGGTAGTTATAGATCCTTTAGAAATTAATAGAGCCTTTAGAGATTACTATGAAAAATTATATGATACCAAAAATGAACCTGATTTAACAAAACTAAATGGGTTTTTGAACGAACTATCTATACCGTGTATTCCAAATGAAAACAGGGAGATATTGGAGTCTAAAATTAGTCAAGAAGAAGTTGGGCTAGCCATTGATAATATGAAATCAGGAAAAAGTGCAGGACCAGATGGTCTTCCAGTTGACCTTTATAAAAAAGTTAAGAATAAATTAATAAAACCTTTTTTGGAAATGGTTTTAGAAGCATTTCAAAATAATAATTTACCATCATACATAAATAATGCCTTAATTATACTGCTGCCAAAACCAGGTAAGCCCTCTAATAAATGTGAAAATATGAGACCAATAAGCCTATTAAACGCCGACCTTAAGATAATCTGTAAAATTTTAGCAAGACGAATACAAGAAATTTTACCAAATATTATTAATCGAGATCAGAATGGCTTTATAAAGGGTAGACAAGGCTTCCATAATGTAAGAAGACTATTTAATATTATTTATTTTAATAAAGAAGCACCGGATACAGCTCTCCTATCATTGGACGCCGAAAAGGCCTTTGATAGAGTTGAATGGCCCTTTCTTTTTGAAGTCCTACAAAGGTTTGGACTTGGAAATAATTTCATAAAATGGGTTCAAATAATATACAATAATGCTACAGCAGAAATCCTAACAAATAACAATATTTCAAAACCAATAAAAATCAATAGAGGATGTCGACAAGGCTGTCCACTTTCACCTTTACTGTTTACTATGGCAATTGAACCTTTAGCGATAGCGATACGTTTACATTCACAAATATATGGAATTAAAGTTGGACCAACAGAACATAAAATCTCCCTGTACGCCAATGATATAATTTTGTTTATGTCGAATCTAAAAAAATCAATTCCAACCTTGTTGAATTTAATAAAGAATTTTGGGGAAATATCAGGATATAAAATAAATAAAACTAAATCTTCAATATTAATGCTAAATGAGACCCAGAGAAATTACCCAGCCCCTGAGGTAAATCAATTCAATGTTGTAAATCAGTTTAAATATTTAGGAATCCAAATTATGCCTAAGCTAGAATCAGTCGCCAGTGTCAACTATGAAGCCTTAATGTCAGATATCAATGAGTTAACTCAGAGATGGATGTCACTACCAATGTCGATGATCGGGAGAATCAATATACTTAAAAGTAATATTTTACCTAAAATACTTTATTTATTTCAATACATTCCCTTATCACCACCTTTAGATCTATTCTCAAGAATAAAAAAAAAGTTAGTGGAATTTATATGGAACAACAGGAGGGCTAGATTACGTTTGTCTTTATTATATTTACCATTTGATCGTGGAGGTCTGAAATGTCCAAATTTTATGTTGTATTATTGGTCGGCACAACTGAGGTCTATGACATATTATTTTTCATCAAATGATCTCCCTCACTGGACTGAAATGGAATCATACAATTTACCTTTACCTCTTCCCATATTCATATACTCAGATTCGGCAAAAAAATTACAAAAACAAGTTAAAAATCCATTTGTAAAGCATATGATCAAAATATGGTGTGAAGCTAAAAACTATTTAAAAGAACCACAGTTATTGTCACAATTTAGTCCAATATGGGGTAATCAATATTTTAAACCAGGGAGAGCGGACGCTGTATTTAAAGTATGGAATTTAAAAGGGATACAAAAGATTCAGGATTTATATTTGCCATGTGCAGACAACATAATGTCTTTTGAAGAGCTGAGGATCAAATTTAATCTCAATAGAACACATTTTTTTAAATATCTTCAACTTAGAAACTTTATTCGATCAAATCAAAATAAAGCTCTCACTCGACCTATTTATTCATCCTTGGAAAAAATGATGATGAAAGATAGTAAAAGAAAGGGTATTATTTCAGAGTTTTATAACTCATTGACACTATCTTCATGTGAAAATTCACTGAAAAGATTAAACTACTGGAAAGAAGATCTGCAAATTGAAATTTCAGAGGAACAATGGGAATTGGCTTGTACAGAAGCTCAAACCAAATCAATAAATGCACGCCTTAAATTGATACATTTCAAATGGTTAATGCGGATGTATGTTACACCGGAGGAGTTAAATAGATATAACAAAAATATACCAGATACATGCACAAAATGCATGGAAAGTAAAGGAACCCTATTTCATTGTTTATGGGAATGTAGATTAATAAGAATGTTTTGGGAGGAGGTGAGGGTAACAATTGAAAAAATAATCTCAAAACAAATCATATTGAATCCTAAACTGTTTTTGTTGGGTCTGTACCCAGAAAAGCATAATTTCAATAAAAGTGAAAGAACATTCATAGACCTCAGTTTGCTTAATGCCAAAAAATGTATTGCACTATTATGGAAAAAGACTCATAGACCAGATGTGACTCAGTGGTTAAGACAGATGTTAACAAACCTTCCATTAGAAAGAATAACATATATACTGAAATCAAAGGAAATTGTGTTTGAGAATATATGGAGACCTTTTATTGATTATGTAAAAAATTTAAACATAACTCTTGAAGAAGAAGGTGAATGATGTGTGTGGACCTTGTAAATTCCAAACTGGTGAACATAATATGTATACTAATGTATTGGATTGTCTAGACTAAACAGAGGAGCATTGTTGAAGACTTGATTTTGTTGGTGGTTGTTGGTGTTTTTAGGGCATTTTTTTTTTTTTTTTTTTGTAGTACTTTAGTGTTAGTGTTTGTTTGTATCATGTTTGTTAAAAAAAAAAAAAAAGGTTCAATAAAGATATTGTGGAAAAAAAAAAAACAACCCAAGTAATCCACACATATAAAGAAATCAGGGCAACTGTGTTCACAAAACAAGTTATATTTAATAAAGTGGAATGACACAGGCAATAAGTATTGAACACACTTGGTGAAATTCATTTAACCCTTTAACTGTCCACATTTTATGGACGGGTCGCATGCCCCCAGTGGCACAGCACAGCAACTGCATGTGTCAACTTATTGACGTCCCCCGGCTATACTGAGAATTTGTACTAATCTGTATTGATCTGACAGTTTAGAAGGTGGCAGACACGCGCCGAAGGAATCATGGCTGACATGGAATATAGCAAAGAAGAAGAAATCCTCATTATTATTCTTCCTTTTTCCGCTTTGAGTTCACACACCAATGTGGATGCCGCCATGTTTGGTCATCGTGGCAGCAATGATGACTGAAACTGCATGAAATGGGGAAAATAGCCCCGTAATACAAACGAAATTCATGTGGGACAATCATAAGAGTTTGTAGATGTGGAAGTGGGTGTAAATTACTAAGTAAACACGAAACATCGGCCACGATGGACGAAAAACTGAGCTCCCATTACCAAGATGGCGGCGCCCACAAGTAGCTGGATTCCCACAGGAAAAATGCACCAAACAGAAAAAATAGCTGCATAATACAAACGAAATTCACGTGGGATAATCAAAAGGATTTGTAGATGTGTAAGCAGGTGTAAATTACTAAGTAAATGCGAAACATCTGCAACGATGGATAAAAATGGACCGGTCACGTGGGCGAGCAAGCCCCTCCACCCGGCAACAGGTAAGAGAAATATGTTTTTTTGACATTTTATTGATTTTCTGGTTCATATACTTTGAAGATTAGATAAAAGCATACCCCTGTAGACAAATTGGCGTCCAAAAAAAGACCATCCTTTGTGTAAATGTGTCCAAAGTCCACTTTTGACTGAGTTATGTAATTTATATAGCTGCCGTGACATTATGCAAATTAGATGCGTAAATTTATTCCTATCTGAAACTTTGGATCATGTTCTACATCTTTCTAATTGACAGTAAGCCATTATCTCTTGTAACTTTCAAGTTATAGCCTTGGAAATCTGAACTATTTTATTGACAAAAACTTTTTACCACTCTTGACCACTAGGAGCCTTGCATTTCCCCAGGCGTTGCCCCAGGCACCACACGGCACCTAGAGCAATTAGTTGTTTAATAAAATGGAATGACACAGGGAATAAGTATTGAACACAGTTGGTGAAATTCATTTAATATTTAGTAGAGAAGCCTTTGTTGGTAATAACAGCTTCCAGATGCCTCCTGTATGGAATAACTTGGCACAGGCATTGCTCAGGAGTGATTTTAGCCCATTCTTCCACATAAACTCTTCAAATCTTGAAGTTTCCATGGGTGTCTTCTATGAACTCTGATCTTGAGATCGTTCCATAGATTTTCAATTGGATTCAAGTCAGGTGACTGACTGGGACATTCTAGCAGCTTTATTTTCTTTCTCTGGAGCCAGCTGAGAGTGTCTTTGGCTGTGTGTTTGGGATCACTCTCTTGCTGAAACGTCCACTCTCGTTTCATCTTCAGTATCTTGGCAGATGGCAACAGGTCCTTATCAAGGATGTCTCTGTAGATTTGTCCATTCATCTTTAATTATATGAAGTCTGCCTGTCCCATGTGCTGAAAAACACCCCCACACCGTGATGGGATGTGCAGTGCCATTTTTCCTCAAACATGCTGTGTGTTGTGGCATCCAGAAAGTTCAATTTTGGTCTCATGTTGTGCCCAATTTTTCCCAAATGGTGTGCAGCAAACAAGCTTCAACATGCTTTTTCTTTAGCAATGGAGTTTTGTGAGGTGAGCGGGCATAGAGCCTATGTTGGTTGAGTGCATTACTTATTGTTTTCTTTGAAACAGCAGTACCTGCTAACTCCAGGTTTTTCTGGAACTCTCCACAAGTGGTCTTTGGCTCGTGGATAATTCTTCTGATAATTTTTTTTGACCCTTCTGTCAGAAATTTTGCAAGGAGATCCTGGTCATGGCTGGTTTATGGTAAAATGATGTTCTTTCCACTTCCAAGTGATGGCTCCAACAGTGCTCACTGGAACATTCAGCAGTTTAGAAATGCACCTGGAACCAATGCCATCATTATATTTTACAACAATAAGGTTGTGAAGGTCTAGAGAGAGCTCTTTGCTTCTACCCATCATGAGTTCTTTGTGGTGTGACAATCTGATATTCAGACCTTTTTAAAGGCTGTCAGTCAAGACTTAACCAGCTGAAATTAATTTGCACTGATGGGGGATGGGATGGCTTCCTAAATTCTGATGGATTTCGGCTGGTTTCTTGGCTTTCTGTGCCTTTTTGCACCTCTTTTTCTTCATGTGTTCAATACTTATTCCCCGTGTCATTCCACTATTAAATATAACTTGGTTTGTGAATACAGTTGCCTTGATTTCTTTGTATGTATGAATTACTTGGGTGGTTACTGATATCTGGTGAAAATCTCAGGTCAATGGCTCCATCAGAAATACAAGTGCATTGCCAGTAGAAAGCAAGTATTCTTGTCTGAAAACAGGTAGCCTAATTAGGCTTTACAGGCCCAAATGTAGGCTGTGTTTGAAAGTGGAATACAAAGAGGTGTAGCGAATATGTAGGCATTCACATGTTAGACTGACAAATATAAAAGGGACTGAACGGCAATGAGATTCATTTGATTGTGTGAATATTAATTACAGAATTATTGAAAATAAATGGGACATCCAATATTAGCGACTGTTTAAGAACCCTTTATTTTTTGTCAGATCACTTATTTGTGTGATCTTTTATGACATCTATTCATAGTTGTTGTATCTTGCACTTTGGGGAATGGGAGTTGTTCAGTCATCAAAATTGTTTTAGTTTATATGTGTAATTTATAGTCTATCGTCAATAAACTCATGCAGTACTATAACAGGACACATTTACAAATACTTGAGACCCATTCTAGTGTATCCTTTTATATTTTAGCAATATTATAAGTACAAAACACCAAACATTATTATACACAGCAGAATGACCTGTTTGGCTGCAGCTGTTGCATCAGTGTTTTCCAATTGTCAGTAAATATTCAAATAAAAATGTTTTATTTCATTATTTGGGTGTTTTTGTGTCCAGTTTGACGGTCTTCATTTAGTCAAACAGTGCATGTGGCCGCATATGATATGCATTTGATCTGGGCATTCTGTTCCACAATCATGGTGGTATTATTATTGAATTTTAGATAGCCGTGCAAGCACACCGAGAGGAGCGCCATTGGTGATGGTGAGTCGTGGTCCTGCAAAGGGACTCTCATCTACCACTGACCAGGTGGGCTGGGCTTGCTTCCCTGCAAAGGACCGCATTCTGCCTGCTGCTTCTCCAACACTGGTGTTCTTTAGGCAGACCCTGGGTCCCCACTGACATTCCCCGAATTATCCTTTAGACGTATGCAATCACAGCAACATTATAGTATAATTTTTTAAGCATTGCATCTTCACTATTCTCTTTCCTGTCAATTTTTTTTCTTTTCACTTCCTTTTATTTGCAAATCGCTGTGGTGACTGACTGGTCGTGATGCCGCGTATTATCCAATCAGTATGGCTGTGATGCCGCGTATTATCCAATCAGCATGGAGTCAATCCAAAACCCCGCCCACACTTCCTGAAGCCAGGGCATGAAGAGACAGAGTGGTGGCTAAACTTTTATTGATAAAAATTACATATTTTGATTGAGCGACTCCATACTCGGGGATGCACACCCTCATAACCTCAGCAAAACATGTAAAGTATCTCACAAAAGTGAGTACACCGCTCACATTTTTGTAAATATTTTATTATATCTTTCCATGGGACAACACTGAAGATATGACACTGATACAATGTAGTCAGTGTACAGCTTGTATAACAGTGTAAATTTGCTGTCCCCTCAAAATAACTCAACACACAGCCATTAATGTCTAAACTGCTGACAACAAAAGTGAGTACACCCCTAAGTGAAAATGTCAAAATTGTGCCCAAAGTGCCAATATTTTGTGTGGCCACCATTATTTTCCAGCACTACTTTAACTCTCTGGGGCATGGAGTTCATTAGAGTTTCACAGGCTGCAACTGGAATCCTCTTCCACTCCTCCATGATGACATCACGGAGCTGGTGGATGTTAGATACCTTGCGCTCCTCCACCTTCAGTTTGAAGATGCCCCACAGATGCTCAATAGGTTTTAGGTCTGGAGACATGCATGGCCAGTCAAATACCTTTACCCTCAAGTTTCTTTAGCAAGGCAGTGGTCGTCTTGGAGGTGTGTTTGGGGTCATTATCATGTTGGAATACTGCCCTGCGGCCCAGTTTCCGAAAGAAGAGGCTCATGCTCCGCTTCAGTATGTTACAGTACATCTTGGCAGTTATGGTTCCCTCAGTGAACTAGCTCCCCAGAGCCGGCAGCACTCATGCAGCCCCAAACCAGGATACTCCCACCACCATGTTTGACTGTAGGCAAGACACACTTGTCTTTGTACTCCTCACCTGGTTGCCGCCACACACGCTTGACACCATCTGAATCAAATAAGTTTATCTTGGTCTCATCAGACCACAGGACATGGTTCCAGTAATCCATGTCCTTAGTCTGCTTGTCTTCAGCAAACTGTTTGCGGACTTTCTTGTGCATCATCTTTAAAAGGGGCTTCCTTCTGGGACGATGGCCATGCAGACCAATTTGATGCTGTGTGCGGTGTATGGTGTGAGCACCGACAGACTGATCCCCCATCCATTCACCTCTGCAGTAATGCTGGCAGCACTCATACGTCCATTTTCAAAAGACAACCTCTGGATATGATGCTGAGCACGTGGCACTCAACTTCTTTGGTCGACCATGGCGAGGCCTGTTCTGAGTGGAACCTGTCCTGTTTAACCACTGTATGGTCTTAGCCACCGTGCTGCAGCTCAGTTTCAGAGTGTTGGCAATGTTCTTATAGCCTAGGCCATCTTTATGTAGAACAACAATTCTTTTTTTCAGATCCTCAGAGTTCTTTGCCATGAGGTGCCATGTTGAACTTCCAGTGACCAGTATGAGAGAGTGTGAGAGCGATGGCACCAAATTTAACACACCTGCTCCGTATTTACACCTGAGACCTTGTAACACTAATGAGTCACATGGCACTGGGGAGGGAAAATGGCTAATTGGGCACAATTTGGACATTTTCACTTACGGGTGTACTCACTTTTGTTGCCAGCAGTTTAGACATTAATGGCCGTGTTGTTATTTTGAGGGGACAGCAAATTTACACTGTTATACAAGCTGTACACTGACTAATTTACATTGTATCAAAGTGTCATATCTTCAGTGTCGTCCCATGGAAAGATATAATAAAATATTTACAAATACGTAAGGGGTGTACTCACTTTTGTGAGATATTGTATAAAATCTTAGGCCAGTCTGAAGAATGGTTCAAGAGATATGTGTGGAACAGACACACAGAGATTTTGTGCATTTATAGAGAGATGTTTAATGAGAAAAATGTTGACCTGTTCATCACTTATTTTCCCAGCTGTATATGGTTTTAAGCAAATTGGAGCTGACTTTTCTTGTGCTTTTGGGTCAGTAGTGGTTGTATGTCGTGGAGTTCGGGCATGGAGCCCATCAGCGTTTAGTATGCACCTTACTGTGGAAAATGAAACCTCAGTGCCTGCTGCCACCAAGTCTTGCTGCAGGTCTTCTGCTATCAGTCGAGGGTTTTGGACCACCTGTCTCCTCAGGACTCTGGTGGCAGCCGGTGGTAGCTTCCTCTTTCCGCCACATCCAGGTAGTGTAGTAGCCACTTTTCCTTTAACTTTAAACTTGAGAACCTATGCTTTCAACTGTATCTCTAGGAACATTCCGTGCCCTTGCTATCTTTTTGTATCCTTTTCCTTGTTTGTGCAAGGCAACAATCTCTTCTCTGAACTTTCTGGACAATTCTCTTGACTCAGCCATATTTCTAACATTTAATCAAGTAATGTCATCAGGTAATCAACATGTATCAGGTATTTTAGGTATTCTATCTCAAACACAATGGATGCAACTAATGAAGCTCCTGATTGATTGTATCAGGTGTCCTTGAGACCACTCCTGATTTGCAAATGTGTGCTTTTATGAGGAATTCCATTAAGGAGGTTGAATAATTTTTAGACTGCAGTAGTCATTGAAAGTAGGATTTAGTGTTGAATTTGGATAAAATTCTTGTAATATTAGTTTTGTTTAGCTTTTAAACTGTTCTTGTGTAACTTGTTTATTGCAAACACCTGAAAAATTAAATTTTTGTAACTAAACCTAAAATGCAATGGGGGTTGAATAATTTTGATTGCAACTGTAAATACAAGCATTCAAGCATCAAGACAGAAAACAAATTCAATCTGAAGTAAAGACACATTTCACCTAAAGAAACCCTAAAATCTCCATTTTCAACCATATAAACAAGCCCCATGTAAAAACTTGACAGTAACTGTGATACATTTGCTTGAATCTCAGTTGTCTCCCATTTATTGTCTGAAGTCATCCTTGGCAGGAATTATAGACAGACATGTGTAGCAGCTTCTTCCCACTGGGAATGTCTACCCTGGCAAGTCTGTCCCTGTTCATTCACCAGCCATTGCCACTACACATTTACAGCCATATTTGAACAATATCCAAAAATATTCCTTATCCACGCCAAACACTGACGACTCCCCAGGCCTCTCACAGAACCACGCCGTCTGTGTCAACATGGACCAAACCACAGGAAAGACAGAACCCTTGTTAGCAAAGGTAAAGTCAGTTCCTTTCCACTCCTAACAGCTTTCTCAACATGCATTTACAACTGGAAAAGGCCAGACTTTTCAAGGGTCACTTTTGAGAGTGTTCAAAGAATGAAATATCACATGTAAAAGTAAACCACTGATTTTAGAATCACAGCAGCAGGTGGACATAAAAGCAAGGGATAATAGTTTGTTGATGGCAAATTATCACACACTTTTCATTCTTAGCAGTTTGACAACTCACTTTAGCTTTCCCAGTAGAATCTAACAGTCTCAAAGTCACACACGATCCTGCTTGGTGATTTGACCTGCCAGCCAACAGACTGCCTCCTGACACACTGATACACAGAGACGAAAAAAAGAAAATGACACCTACGTAGGGTGGTGAGGTAATGAATGTCATTTGAAACAGTTCAGTGTTTTAGTCTGCTATGTGGGTCAAGTATCAAGCATTGTGTTGTGTGTGTGTGTGTGTGTGTGTGTGTGTGTGTGTGTACTCCTGGCAGGGCTGCAGTAACAAACCCCGCAGTGAACTGTCCTCTTCTCAATATTTCAGATGTGATCAGACATGACAAGAACCTGAAAATAAACACATCAAAAATAAATCCAGGCCTGTCATTTTTCCCCCCCTTTGCTGTGCAACCATGCATTACCCGCTGTCAAAATATGATTAACTGCACAAAGAGGCGATATGGTGTCTATGAAAGTATGGGGTGTAGTCCCAGCACTTTGAAGAGTTATTAGGAAGACCAGTCTTTTAAGCGAGATGTTGTATTTACAGGATCTGTTGAAAGGGTTGTTTTTGGTGTAAACCAACACATGGGATACTGGCATCAGCTGATATCAGCTCTACTGACTGGCATCAACTTATTGCCACCAAAGAGGCTTTTGCATTGTTGGTCTGTTTCTTAGGACTGCACAAAACCTACCGACCTGATGGTACAAAGGTGGAACCAGGGCCACAGAAGAACTTATCAAATTTCGGGGTGCATCCAACTCAATGGGTGGATCCAGGACTTAGCCTTGGTCAAATTTGACCAAATGTTGCTTATTTTTCAACCGCAGGGATCCAAGTGCTGCAACACTGATGGAAGAAGTGTGTGGACCAAAGGGGAGACTATGTCCCCCCCGTAGGTAGTGGTCACTATGCTGTGGATCCAGACATTTTGGAAGGGCTGGAAACTAGTTAGAGCACTGAAGTGCCATTGTAGCAACATGGCAGTTAACCAGACTCGCAGTAGCAAGTTCATTTCTGCACAACCACACAGTGTGCACGACATAAATATGGCCAGCTTCCAGTGCACCGGGGAACTGCAAAAACTCCTGTACACATGACTACATGCAGCCCAAATTTTGTGACTTCGCAGAAAAAAGTCCAGAGTAAACTGCGTATGTAGTACTTCTACATGCATGTAATAGTGTAAATAATAACGTCATCCTTCAAAAAAACTGGAGTCACTCATTTCTACAAACTTAACCTGGCTCAAAAATACAAGCTTGCAGTAGTAACTCAGTTGCTGTGAGCGTACTTTCATCTGGTGGCATTTTAGGTGTCGGTGACATAATTCAGTGTGTTGCATTTACTCATCTCAGTTACCTTCAATATTGCTATAAAGATTATTGCTGACATTTATTTATTTATTATTCAGGGGTTGAAATCCTCAGGCTGTGCTTCAATAATTCAGTAATCCAGATAATTTTATGTTCCTTTAATTGACACCACTAAGTTAACACCTTCAAAGAGTTGAAGTCTCATAATCCTTGTTTAATCAACACAAATTGATTAAATCAATTAAATCAATTAATTAATCAGCCACTTTGATAATGGCATAATTAAAGTAAATTTTTGTTTGTTTTTATTATGGGGGGCATAACATTTGCCTCTTTGCAAATTTGAATATTCCATCCAGCCCTTCATCCATTTTCTACTGCTTTTGCAATTGTGGGGGTTTCCCCTACAGTTGAAAGTGCCATGAGATGACTGTTGTTGTGAAATGGCGCTATATAAATAAAGTTTAATTGAATTGCTGTTCTGGAGGTCTGTGTTGCGGAGGCAGCAGCTCAAGCAGAGAAGGTCAGACTTCCCTCTCCCCAGCCACCTGCTCCAGCTCTTCAGAGAGGAACCAAGACGTTCCCAGACCAGCTGGGGGACGTAGTCTCTCCAGCATGTCCTGGGTCTACCCCGGGGTCTCGTCCCAGTTTGACGTGCCTGAAACACCTCAAGTGGGAGGCGTCCAGGAGGCATTCTGGACGCCAACAACTGTCTGCCTCTGTAGTATTCTCTGGGCCCCTCCCCAATCTGACAAGTGATGACATGTTTAGCCGCTCATCATCCTTCAACCGCTGGCTGTCTGTGTGGTGTCCTGCAAACAATGTGGGCTACATTGACAATTGGAGCTTATTTTGGGGAAAACCTGGTCTTATGAGACGAGACCGCGTCCATCCCACTTTAGATGGTGCGTCTCATTTATCTAACAATCTGGCATCTTTTTTTTTTCATCCCCACAATAATTTTTATTGAACCTTTTTTTAACAAACATGACACAAACAATCAAACACTAACACTAAAGTAATTTAAAAATAAAAAAAAAAAAAAATGCACTAAAAACACCAACAACCACTAACAAAAGCAAGTCATCAACAATGCTCCTCTGTTTAGCCTAGGTAATCCATTACATAAGTATACATATTATACATTCACCAATTTGGAATTTACAAGGTCCACACACATCATTCACCTTCTTCTTCAGAAGTTATGTTTAGTTTATTTACATAATCAATGAAAGGTCTCCATATATTCTCAAACACATTTTCCTTTGATTTCAGTTTGTATGTTATTCTTTCTAGTGGAAGGTTTGTTAACATCTGTCTTAACCACTGAGTCACATCTGGTCTATGAGTCTTTTTCCACAGTAGTGCAATACATTTTTTGGCATTAAGCAAACTGAGGTCTATGAATGCTCTTTCACTCTTATTAAAGTTATGCTTTTCTGGATACAGACCCAACAAAAACAGTTTAGAGTTCAATATGAATTGTTTTGAAATTATTTTTTCAATTGTTACCCTCACCTCTTCCCAAAACATTCTGATTTTTCTACATTTTCATAAACAATGAAATAGGGTTCCTTTACTTTCCATACATTTTGTGCATGTATCTGGTATGTTTTTGTTATATCTATTTAACTCCACCAGTGTAACATACATCCGCATTAACCATTTAAAATGTATCAATTTAAGACTTACATTTATTGATTTGGTTTGAGCTTCTGTACAAGCCAATTCCCATTGTTCCTCTGAAATTTCAATTTGCAGGTCTTCTTTCCAATAATTCAGTCTTTTCTGTGAGTTTTCACTTGAGGATAGTGTCAATGAGTTATAAAACTCTGAAATAATACCCTTTCTCTTACCATCTTTCGTCAAAATTTTTTCCAAGGATGAATAAGTAGGTCGGGTGAGAGCATTATTTTGATTTGATCGAATAAAATTCCTAAGGTGAAGATATTTAAAAAAAATGTGTTCTATTAAGATTAAATTTGATCCTCAGTTCTTCAAAAGACATTGTTATCTGAACGTGACAAATAAAAGTCTTGAATCTTTTGAATCCCTTTTAAATTCCATACTTTAAATACAGCATCCGCTCTCCCTGGTGTAAAATATTGATTACCCCATATTGGGCTAAATTGTGACAATAAGTGTGGTTCTTTTAAATATTTTTTTGGTTTCACACCATATTTTGATCATATGCTTTACAATTGGATTTTTAACTTGTTTCTGTAATTTTTTAGCCGAGTCTGAGTATATGAATAAGGGAAGAGGTAAAGGTAAATTGTATGATTCCATTTCAGTCCAGTGAGGGAGATCATTTGATGAAAAATAATATGTCATAGACCTCAGTTGTGCTGACCAGTAATACAACAAAGTTTGGACATTTCAGACCTCCACGATCAAATGGTAAATATAGTAAGGACAGACGTAATCTAGCCTTCCTATTGTTCCATATAAATTCCACTAACTTTTTTTTAATTCTTGAGAATAGATCTGAAGGTGGTGGTAAAGGAATGTATTGAAATAAATAAAGTATTTTGGGTAAGATATTACTTTTAAGTATATTAATGCTCCCGATCATCGACATGGGTAGTGACATCCATCTCTGAAGCAACTCATTAATATCTGTCATTAAGGCTTCATAGTTGGCACTGGCGACTGATTCTAGCTTAGGCACAATTTGAATTCCTAAATATTTAAACTGATTTACAACATTGAATTGATTTACCTCAGGAGCTGGGCGATTTCTCTGGGTCTCATTTAGCATTAATATTGAAGATTTTGTTTTATTTATTTTATATCCTGATATTTCCCCAAAGTTCTTTATTAAATTTAACAAGGTCGGAATTGATTTTTTAAGATTCGACAAAAATAAAATTATGTCATCGGCATACAGGGAAATTTTATGTTCTGTTGGTCCTACTTTAATTCCATATATTTGTGGATGTAAACGTACTGCCATAGCTAAAGGTTCAATTGCCATAGTAAACAGTAAAGGTGAAAGTGGACAGCCTCGTCGACATCCTCTATTGATTTTTATTGATTTTGAGATATTGCTGTTTGTTAGGATTTCTGCTGTAGCATTATTGTATATTATCTAAACCCATTTTATGCAATTATTTCCAAGTCCAAACCTTTGTAGGACTTCAAAAAGTAAAGGGCCATTCGACCCTATCAAAGGCCTTTTCAGCATCCAATGATAAAGAAGCACCGGATACAGCTCTCCTATTAGAATAAATAATATTAAATAATCTTCTTACATTATGGAAGCCTCATCTTCCCATTATAAAGCCATTCTGATCTCGGTTAATAATATTTGGTAATATTTCTTGTAGTCGTCTTGCTAAATTTTACAGATTATCTTAAGGTCAACATTTAATAGGCTTATTGGTCTCATGTTTTCACATTTATTAGAGGGTTTACCTGGTTTTGGCAACAGTATAATTAAGGCATTATTCATGTATGGTGGTAAATTACTATTTTGAAATGCTTCTAAAACCATTTCCAAAAATGGTTTTATTAATTTATTCTTAAATTTTTTATAGAGGTCAACTGGAAGACCATCTGGTCCCGCACTTTTTCCTGATTTCATATTATCCATGGCTAGCCCAACTTCTTCTTGATTATTTTTTGACTCCAGTATCTCCCCATTTTCATTTAGAATACACGGTATAGATAATCCGTCCAAAAACCCATTTAGTTTTGTTAAGTCAGTTTCATTTTTTGTATCATATAGTTTTTCATAATAATCTCTAAAGGCACTATTAATTTCTAAAGGATCTACAACTGCCTGTCCGTTACTTATAATACTGGTAATTGGTGTTTTAAATTCTAATTGTTTAATCTGCCATGCCAATAATTTCCCTGATTTTTCACCTTGTTCATAAAAAGTTTGCTTCAATCTTAGAAGACTCGAGGCAGCTCTATTCGCTGATTTTTTGTCATATTCAGCTCTCAGAATCAGTAATTTGTTCTCTAACTTTGGATTACTTCCTGCATACACTTTTTCTTGAAGAATTTTTATTTTACGTTCCAATTGGACTCTCTCCTCTCGAGTCTTCTTAGATTTTGAACCTGTATAACTAATAATATGCCCCCTAATAAAAGCTTTGAAAGCCTCCCACTTTATACATGCTGATGTTTGTGTAGTATTGATATCAAAGAACTCAACTGTTTTTCTATGTACTTAACAAATTCCTCATCCTGAAGCCATTTACGCTGAAATTGCCACCTACCTGGAACCTTTGTCAATTTCTTATCTACATATATTAGACAGCAGGGTGCATGATC
The DNA here is from genome assembly GCA_020510985.1 of Pholidichthys leucotaenia. Classification (NCBI taxonomy): domain Eukaryota; kingdom Metazoa; phylum Chordata; class Actinopteri; order Cichliformes; family Pholidichthyidae; genus Pholidichthys; species Pholidichthys leucotaenia. The sequence continues at coordinate 199,191,235 of CM035837.1, forward strand.
AGATATCATGATGTTATCATAGAAACAGTTTTGAATGTTGGACCTTAATTCTGTGGAGATCAAAAAATAGTCAATATGTGAGAATGTCTTGTAGGTATTAGAATAACAAGAATAGACTTTGACTTGTGGTTTCATTTCTCTCCATATATCTAGCAATCTCAATTCTTTCATAAAATGATTAATGATCATCCTGCATCCATTGTGCGTACAGTCCAGTCCTGTTGATCTATCTATACTGGGATTCAGTATACAATTAAAACCCCCTGCTATTATATGTTGCCCTGTGAGTGATGCTAAAGTAAGAAATAAATTAACGAAGAAGTTTTGATCATCTATATTGGGACCGTGTAAGTTCACCAGATTTATATTTTCTAATAACAAAGATCCTTGGATGATTAGATAGCTTCCCAATTTATCTCCAATTACATTTTTCACTTGAAATGGGACTGTTTTATGTATGAGAGTCATAACTCCCCTGGCTCGGGATGAAAATGATGAGGTGAACACATTTCCCTGCCATCTTCTCCTAATTCTTTTTACATCCTCCTCTATTAGATGAGTTTCTTGTAAAAACACAATTTTTGAACCTATGTCTTTTATTTTATTCATAACTTGTTTAAGTTTTTTTAGATTTTGTAGACCTCTGCAATTCCATGAAGTTAAATTAAGATTAACGCTTTGGTCTATGATCAGTAAAGAGTTTGAGATTACCTTGCAAAATAAACATGCTCATACAGAGAAGCAAAAACATGGATGGTTGAACATTCATCCCACAAACTACACACAAACATATTCCCCCTCCCCACATTCGTGGTAATCCCCCCAAAATCAAAAAAAAAAAATTCTGTCTCCCGCTATAGCCAGTGACTGCTCCACACCCGCGAGGATCAGTCAAACCACTCACTCTTTTCTCCTCTCAATCACCCTGACTCTACTACTTTTAATGACATGACATTAACTCTTCTGTAGTTTTTCCAACTTAACTCCAAAATTTTATAGCAACTTTGTATATCATAGCTTTTTTTTTTTAATATAATACAATCTATATTTTGTAGACATGCTATACGTTTCAGATCAGTCAGATGCCTGTGCAAATGCTTAAATATTCTACCTTTATATCTTGTTCATGCTTCATGCTTAGCTGCCACCAGTCTCTTCTTGGATCTGCTTGATAAGCTCCTGCGCCTCCTGAGGGGTCTTGAAGATATGGGTTCTCCCTTTATATATATCTTGCCGGATGAATCACTCCGTGACGAATCCCGAGGTTGCGCAGCTCTTTACGGGCGGGGTCAAATTGTTTCCTTAATTGTTGAATTCCTGTGGCCAAATCTGGGTAGAACCGCACCTGTTGATCCTGGTATTTAATTTCTCCTTTAGCTCGCGCCGCGTTGGTGACCGTCATCTTGTCTCTGTAGCTGAGGAACTTCATAATCAGCGTCCTCGGTGGTGGCTTATTATCTCTCGGTGGGCCGATTCGGTGAGTACTCTCTAAGACGACCGATGACTGCAGATCCGCGTTGTTCAGCGCTTCTGGAATCCACTTTTCCAAAAAGGAACATGTATCCCGTCCCTCCGTTCCCTCCGGGAGGCCCACCAGCCTTAAATTATTCCGTCGCGACAGGGATTCTAAGTCCAGGACATTATCTTCCAGACATTTATTTTTTAATTCCAATGTTTGCACCTTTAATTGTAGGCTGGTGACGTCATCTTCAGCGCTGGAGATTCGGAGCTCCGCCTGCGATACTCGTTCCATACAGTCGCTTATTTCTTTCCTCATTCCTTCTATCGCTGCTATAATCCCATCAAATTTAGACGAAAAGTCTGCTCTCATGGAGCTGATGGCAGCAAGTACCGCATTCGTGCCCTCCTCGGCAGTCACCGCTCCGCTGCTAACTCCCTCCTCCGCCATTGTCCCTGGAGATTTTTCTGCTTCGTCACGAGCGTGGAAGTCTGTTATCTTGAATTGTTTCGACGAATCGCTTTTTTCCTCTGCCTGATTTCCCAGCCTTGGTTTTTACCATATCCGCGCCTAAACGCTAGGATAGGTTTTTGTTCCAATTGAGAGAGTTTTAGCCTATTTTTTATTTTTAGGAGCAGAGCAGAGTGAAACACGTCTTCCTACGTGGCCGCCATAACCTGAAGTCATCTGGCATCTTTTTTATCCAAATTTCCAAAACCTTGACAACTCAAGAGTTGGGACCAGGAAGCAGAGTCGCAGTCTTACACGCCTCTCTGCAGCTCCTCTTCATCCGCCACCCCTCAACTTAGCCCCTGTCTTCCCCATCAGAGAATCATTGTCTGCTCCCTCCAAAGCAAATAAAAATATAATGTATGAGTATCCCAAAGTGATTAAACAAAAAGCTGGTAAAACTCAAATTAAACATGAAGCCTCTAAATTGAATGATTTGGTCTCTGTTCCTCCTCATAATTTAAAAATTAAGCTTCCGGTCTGGACACCATGGTGGTAGCAGCTTAACGCTGAAGCTCCCAGATCCCATCCATGAAAATCAGATTTAACGGATTTATGGAAGAGTGAAAATCAAAAGACAGTCATTATGCCTAAAGGAAAACAGAAGAGATGGACATTTACCAGGCTAAGACATGCATCGGCCGGAGAATCTGACCTCGAAGACAATAACCACTTGGAAATAGAAGAGCAAAATGAGGCTAGCAACACGGCTAGCTTAAAAACGATACTTCAAGAATTAAGAGAATTTCGCCCAGAGTGTTGGGCCAAATTTCATGAACTTAAAGACGAAATAAAAAGGACAAACAACAGAGTGGACCAGGCTGAGGACCGAATCATGGAAGCAGAGGAAAGAATAAAAGGGCTGGAAGAAACCACGCTGGAATTACTCAAACGACAGACAAGACTGGAGGCTAAGCTAACCGATCTGGAAGGAAGACTAAGAAGGGACAACATAAGAATTCATGGTCTGAAAGAAGGAGTCGAGGATGGTTTCACCACAATGGCTGCATGCGTGGAAACCATACTGAGAGAAAAGCTGGAAATTCCCCAATCCACCGACTTGAAGATAGAAAGGGCGCACCGTTCATTAGCCCCAAGGCCGTCGGCGGAAGCTTCCCCGCGATCGGTGGTGGTGAAGTTTTCCAACTTCAGAACAAAAGAACAGGTTTTGAGACTGGCTTGGCAGAAAAAAGGATTTATGCACCAAGAAAGAAAAGTTTTTGCGGAGCATGACTATGCCCTGGTGGTCCTTAAAAAGCGTCGGGAATACAATGATGCTGAAAAGGTACTAAGAGAGAAGAAACTGCGCTTTCAAACTCCATTTCTGGCGAAGCTGAGGGTTTTTTACGGGGAAGAGATGTGTCTCTACAACTCGGCGGAAGAAGCAACCAGGGATATGGCGAGAAGAGGGCTCCCACTAACGGTGTATAAACCCGCAGCAGACCCGATCGAAAGAATCAAGGCTCAAACGTGGTGCACACAGAGACCCTCAAAATCCACGGGCCAGCAGCGGGAAACCCAGCACCAGGGCTATAAGGAAAAACTGGACACTTTCAGGAGGGAATAATGATATTTTTAGTCAATCTACGCATCCAACCCTCCTCCTACAAGGAAACAACCATTAAAGGAGATGCAGAATCAGCAAATATGAAGTGGTAAAACATTTCATGGAACAGTCATAATGTTAGAAACAAATAAGTCTTTAAAAAAAAAAACTTGTTAAAATAGAAATTTGACAATGAACCACATGATCTCTCCACACTAACAAATACTGTATTAACGTGATTGTTTGCTGTGATGGTGGTGGGAGGTTGCGTACAATTTCATAGAGTATAGGCATAAAAAAAAAAAAAAAACCATTACAAGTCCGGATTGGGATCTGAAAATCACGTTAAAAACATGGGACAACTTACAGGGGTAAGGGAGGACCCTCAACACTTAAAGTTTGAGGAATTTCCCTCAGAGCCAACACACCATCAAGGCTCTTCTAAGGTCACTAAAAAGACCTCAGTTCAGGAAGATCTTCTGACAGTTTTTTGTTTTTAAGTTTTATATACTATGTTCTTAATGTTTTTTATGTTCTTAATGTTCTTTCAGTTTCTGAGTAGCATAAAAGAGGGCCACTATACTGTTATACTAAATAAGACAATACAATGGAGAAACAGGGTGCAACCAAAATAATCTCATAATGTAAAAGGGTCCTGAATCCAGTTAAAAGATCTAAGATTCTAGGCAAAATGAAAAAGACAAAGCAGGAATAATATTTTTACAGGAGACCCACCTAACAGACTTGGAGCACACAAAAACTTAATAGACAAGGGTTTAAACTGATCTCTTCATCTTCATATAAGTCAGGGAGGAGGAGGGGGGTAGCAACATTGATCTCAACCAAAATTATATTTGAAAAAAATTCAGAACAGAAAGATAAAGAAGGGAGATTTAGCATGGTACTTGGTCGGCTATAGGGAGAAGATATCACCTAATGATAACTAAAGCCCAAGGTTTAGTGATATGTGGTGGAGACTTCAATTTAAGACTGAATCCATACTGGGATGTATCAGGTAATTCTCCACATCAAAATAACACTCAAAGTAGAAAAACTAGGATGCTACTAAATGAAATGGGAATCTGTGACGTGTGGAGGGAATTCAACCCCAGTGTAAAAGATTATACATTTTACTCAGCACCACTTTCATCATACTCAAGGATTGACTATTTTTTTATGTTTAATAGAGACATTGGAAGAGTAAAAACATGTAAAATAGGACTGATGGATCTCTGACCACAGTCCGATCTACATGGACTTAAATATCCAAAAATACACATATAATGCATTTTCTTGGAGGTTAAATTCAAATGTGCTGAAAGGACCACTGAAAGATGAATTGGAATCAGATATTCTCAGATATTTGGAAGAAAATGATAATGGAGAAGTATCCCCTTTAATACTGTGGGATGCATGCGAAGCTGTAATAAGGGGAAAGATTATCGCAAAACTGGCAAGCCAAAAGAAATCGAGACAAGAAAAACTAATCACATTAGAGTCAGAACTTAAGAAAGTAGAAAAAGTGCACAAAGACAACACTCATTCTAATGACTCGCTCAAAATTAAGGAAATAAAAAACAAATAAACGAGATCTACACAATAGAAATCCAGAAGAAACTTACATTTCTGAAACAAAAATATTATGAAACAGGTAGCAAATCAGCAAAATTACTAGCCTATAAATTGAGGAAACAACAAACGGAGAGAGCAGTCTACAAAATCAGAGACCCAGTATCAAAGGAAATAAAATTTAGAATTCAGGAAATTCTTAAAAGCTTCGAGAATTACTACAAGAACTTGTACTCCCTCAAAAAACACAGACACATCCGAAGCCTTCCTAAATACATTAAATCTTCCCCAACTTACTGAGTCACAAAATAAAAAAAACTACTGGCAGAAATACAGCCTAAAGAATTAGAAAAAGCAATTATGAAACTTAAAGCTAACAAATCCCCAGGAGCAGATGGTTATACAGCAGAGTGGTACAAAACCTTTAAACAGCAACTATCTCCTCTCCTCCTGAAAACATTTAACTATGTCCTCCACACAGGGGAAATCCCCCCCCTCCTGGAGAGAAGGGGTCATTGCAGTTGTAACCCTCACTAACACCTACTCATTTTAGGTGTAGTACCAAAAAAAATAATTGGGCCAGATCAGAAGATTACAGGTTTGTAGGAGCCTGGGAGGTGCAACAACAGATGACAACACGGTGTATGGAAACTTGCAACTATATATATTTCAAAATATGTACATATAAACAAATACATAGCACTGTACAATAGAAAAAATAAAAACAAAATACTCCAAATATATATTTACAAAATTTACAGTCCTCTTGTGTCCTTTCCAGGTGACTAGTGGAGTCACCTTTATCTAGCCAATGCTAGATCCAAGAGCTTTAGCTAACTATAGACCAATCTCTAATCTCCCTTTCATTTCAAAAATCTTAGAAAGAGTTGTTGCTGCGCAATTATTTGACCACCTGCAGGGAAATGGTTTACTTGAAGAGTTTCAATCTGGGTTTCGAATCCATCATAGTACTGAAAAAGCCTTAGCGAAGGTCACTAACGACCTCCTCATTGCATCTGATAATGGACTAGTTTCTGTACTTGTCCTTTTAGACCTTAGTGCAGCTTTTGATACCATCGATCATAATATTCTACTTGATAGATTAGAACACTATGTTGGACTTAATGGAACTTCGTTGCAATGGTTTAGATCTTATTTATCTGATAGGTTCCAGTTTGTTCATGTAAATAATGAGTTTTCTTTCAACTCAAAGCTTAGTCATGGAGTTCCACAGGGATCTGTGCTAGGCCCTACTCTTTTTAGTTTATATATGCTTCCGTTAGGCAACATTATTAGAAAGCACTGTATACATTTTCATTGTTATGCAGATGACACACAATTATACCTGTCAATGCAGCCAGATGATACTAATCAATTAGCCAAGTTAGAAGCCTGTCTTAAGGAAATCAAAGCTTGGATGACTTGTAATTTCCTGCTATTATATTCAGATAAGACTGAAGTCATTCTTGTTGGTTCAAAAAACCTTAGAAATTCCTTTCCAAATCAAACTTTCAGTTTGGATGCGGTTACTCTTTCTCTTAATAGCTCTGTGAGGAACCTTGGAGTTATTTTTGATCAGGATTTGTCCTTCAATTCACATATTAAATTTGTTTCTAAGACTGCCTTCTATCATTTGCGTAATATTGCCAAGATTAGGAGCATCTTGTCTCAGAGTGATGCTGAGAAACTGATCCACGCTTTTGTTAGCTCGAGATTAGATTATTGTAATTCTTTATTATCAGGCTGTCCTAAAACATCTTTAAAAAGTCTTCAGCTGATCCAAAATGCTGCAGCAAGAGTTTTAACAGGTACTAGAGAGATCATATCTGTCCGGTTCTGGCCTCCCTTCATTGGCTTCCCATAGAGTTTAGAATTAAGTTTAAAATCCTTCTTCTTACTTACAAAGCTCTAAACAATCAGGCTCCTTTTTATTTAAAAGATCTGATACTACCGTATTATCCTAACAGAGCACTACGCTCCCAAAATGCAGGATTACTTGTAATACCTAGAATCTCCAAAAGTACAATGGGAGGCAGAGCCTTCAGCTATCAAGCTCCTCTCCTGTGGAATCAGCTGCCAATCTGGATTCGGGAGTCAGACTCGATCTCTGTTTTTAAGAATAGGGCTAAAACCTACCTTTTTGATATAGCCTACAATTAGGGAGGGATCATGTGTTTCTGAACCCTCCCTTAGTTATGCTGCTAATAGGTTTAGTCAGCCAGGGGACCTCCAGTAATGCACTGGGCCTCGCTCCTTTCCTCACTCTCTATGAAATATTTTTTTTTTTTTTTTTTTTGCTGGTCATTAACATCTGTTTGTTCTCTCCCATAGATTGAGTCCCCATCGTGCTGTTTGCTCTCTACATGTCTGTTCTTTTCTTCTTCTCTATCCCCTCACCCCCCAGCCAGTCGCAGCAGATGACTGCCCCTCCCTGAGCCTGGTTCTGCTGGAGGTTTCTTCCTGTTAAAAGGGAGTTTTTCCTCTCCACCGTCGCCAAGTGCTTGCTCACAGGGGATCGCCTGATTGCTGGGGTCTTTCTGCAACTGTGGGGGTTCCCCCCTACAGTTGATAGTGCTATGAGATGACTGTTGTTGTGAAATGGCGCTATATAAATAAAGTTGAATTGAATTGAACCTTTATCAGTTCATAGGATTCAGGCTTCGGCTCGCCATCCAGATCTGGAAAATCCACTTCTGGTCCAACCAGTCCAAACACAAAAAACCTGACCTATAAAATAGGTCCGAACACAAAAAAAATAAGCTATGTTCTAACTTATTACAAGATATTTCTAATTGTTCAACAAAAATATATTTTTTAAACACCTATAAATCACAGGTATAACATTCATCATTAAATACCAATCCATGGCAAGAGAACTGGGACTTGTGCTAACCACTACAGCTCTGAAAGACGTTTTTTTCCCGATGGAAAAACTAGCCGAAAATTAGCATCGCGGTTAACAACCATGGCACTTCCCACGCTAGGTGACACGTGCGTCAATGGGGTTCCCGCGCTCAACGGTGTTGACAGCCTTTGTATCCCAATCTTAAAATTCAATAAACGGGGCGTCAGAATTTGCTAATACAGCATGTCTCATTTCTCATTTTGGTGTAGACTTACCAATTTCAAGGGTTTTATCCAGGCAAAGGCTGCTACCAGCACGTTAGCTCTCTGTCTAGTAAGGAGTCGCGCTTCCGCGTCGGTATCTCTGCCGTGACTAAGAGCGTTCTGCGGATTACGCCAAACCCGAGCGAGAAAATGCGTGACCCCATTGGCTGGCGGAACCCCATTGGCTGTTGCTGCCAAGCTAACAATGCAGCCATTGGTCACCCAAAACGCCAAATAAAACTATCGGGAACATTATTAAAACTTCCCAAAGAATGTTCCCAACTATTTATAAACACATATTTATGAACTTATATTTATCCACATATCCATCTCCAAAATATCCCTTCCCACTGTGAAATGAGTGTTTGTTTTTTTTAAAAAACTTTACCGATATTTACAATTTTATTCGTGTTTTTAACACTGGGTTACACAGTCATACCTAAACCTGAAAAGGATAAATTAGATTGCTCCAATTACAGACCAATCAGTGTGTTAAATCAGGACTATAAACTTTTTACCGCTATCCTTGCCAAAAGGTTAGAAAATATACTGACAGACTTAATTCATTTAGACCAAACAGGTTTTATAAGACAAAGACAGACACAAGATTACATTAGACGCACTTTACACATAATTCATCATATAAAAACATGTAATTTAAATGCAGCCATACTGGGATTAGACGCTGAAAAAGCACTTGATTTGGTTGACTGGTCTTTCCTATATAGAATCTTATCCAGTTTCAATTTTCATAACAACTTCATTAGAACTATCCAGGCATTATATAAAAAACCAACAGCTAAATTAAGGATTAACGGTAAATTATCATCATCTTTTGAACTGGAAAGAGGATGTCGTCAGGGCTGCCCCTTGTCTCCACTGCTCTTTGCAATCTTCATAGAACCTCTGAGCCAATGGATAAGACAGAATAAAAAAAATTCAAGGTATTACACTTGGTCAGAAGGAACATAAAATAGCACTCTTTGCTGATGACATTTTAATATACCTGGGGCAGCCGGACACCTCTTTTCCAGAACTAATCTCAGTTTTTTCAGAGTATGGAGAGTTATCGGGGTACGAATTAAACATGCATAAAACCCGAATTTTAACCTTCAACTATAACCCAAATCAATATTTACTAAGCAAATTCAAAACTAACTGGGAGATGGAATCTATGAAATATCTGGGGGTCAATATCCCGAAAATAATCAACAAAATTATAACACTAAACTATGATCCACTGATGGCAAAAATAAAATCTGATCTAGCAAGATGGAATACGATACCATTCTTGGGTACTGCACAAAGAACTGAAGCAGTCAAAATGAATATACTTCCACGTCTTCTATACCTTTTCCAAACAATACCGGTAGAACCTCCCAAAAAAACATGGCAAGAACTGGACAGAAGGATCTCAAGATTCATATGGCAGGGCAAGAGACCAAGAATCAGATATAGAACCCTACAGCTAAACAAAGACAAAAGTGGGCTCGCGCTGCCAAATATCAGGGACTATTTTAAAGTCGCGCAAATTAAAACTTTAGTAGAGATACACTACCATTCAAAAGTTTGGGGTCACTTAGAAATTTCCTTATTTTTGAAAGAAAAGCACTGTTTTTTTCAATGAAGATAACTTTAAACTAATCAGAAATACACTCTAATATCTAATATACATTGCTAATGTGGTAAATGACTATTCTAGCTGCAAATGTCTGGTTTTTCGTGCAATATCTACATAGGTGTATCGAGGCCCATTTCCAGCAACTATCACTCCAGTGTTCTAATGGTACAATGTGTTTGCTCATTGCGTCAGAAGGCTAATGGATGATTAGAAAACCCTTGTGCAATCATGTTAGCACAGCTGAAAACAGTTTAGCTGGTTAGAGAAGCTATAAAACTGACCTTCCTTTGAGCAGGTTGAGTATCTGGAAAAAAATATTATTTCAAATACAAATCATTATTTCTAACCTTGTCAATGTCTTGACTATATTTTCTATTCATTTTACAACTCATGGTGGTAAATAAGTGTGACTTTTCATGGAAAACACAAAATAATTGACTGGGTGACCCCAAACTTTTGAACGGTAGTGTATGTAACCCAGTCTACACTGCACAATGGAAGGAGATAGAATGCCAACTAACAAGTGACATTCCCCTACAGGCGATAATAGGGAATAATACCTTACCTAAATTTTTGAATAACACTAACCCGTGGATAGCGACCCCGCTAAAAATTTGGTTTAAGATAGTCAGAGAGAATCAAACTAAAGAACCCCATCGATTATTGCAATGGATTTCCTATGATCAGGATTTTACTCCTAATAAAACAGACACTAGATTTAAAAAGTGGAAAGAGAACGGACTGATAAAATATTACGATTTTTTTAAAGGGCAAACTTTAAGAAGTTTTGAAGATTAGAAAAAACAAGGTCTAGTAAATCAAGATCTTTACAGGTTCTTTCAGCTTAGACACCACATAAACAAATTACTAAAAAAGGAGGATTTGGAAAAAATTAAAAAATTAAAATTAAATTAAATCACCCTTTATTGTCATTCAGCTGTACATCCAATCATGTACAGTAGAACGAGATTGTGTTTTACCTATCTACTGTGTTAATCACACACACCCCAAGTGTAGAATCAGAGGGCTGCTGCCATGCAAGGCGCCGCCACAAATTTCCCTCCTCCATTCCATTATTGCTGAGCACCAAGCTGGATGGCAGGAAGTTCCACTTTTATATGGTCTTCGGCATGACCCGGCCGGGATTTGAACCCCCGCCTCCCGGGTGTGGGGCGGATGCTCTACCAACTGAGCCACAGGGCCCAGTCAGGTGTTCTGAAGGTTTTCTTAATGGCATATAAAGGGATCCCAGGGATCAGATACATTTCTAAAATATACCATGGTCTTCAAGATTTAAAAGGAGACAACACATCATATATAAAAGAGAAATGGGAAAAAGAGGGGAATTTCACTTTACAACTGGAAATATGGGAAAAGCTAAATAAACAACAATGGAAAAGTAAAAACTCCCTTTTAACAGGAAGAAACCTTCAGCAGAACCAGGCTCAGGGAGTGGCAGTCATCTGCTGCGACTGGCTGGGGGGTGAGGGGATAGAGAAGATGAAAAGAACAGACATGTAGAGAGCAAACAGCACGATGGGGACTCAATCTATGGGAGAGAACAAACAGATGTTAATGACCAGCAAAAATATTTCATTCATCCAAGCTTTGATTTCCTTAAGACAGGCTTCTAACTTGGCTAATTGATTACTATCATCTGGCTTCATTGACAGGTATAATTGTGTGTCATCTGCATAACAATGAAAATGTATACAGTGCTTTCTAATAATGTTGCCTAACGGAAGCATATATAAACTAAAAAGAGTAGGGCCTAGCACAGATCCCTGTGGAACTCCATGACTGAGCTTTGAGTTGAAAGAAAACTCATTATTTACATGAACAAACTGGAACCTATCAGATAAATAAGATCTAAACCACTGCAACGAAGTTCCATTAAGTTCAACATAGTGTTCCAATCTATCAAGTAGAATATTGTGATCGACAGTATCAAAAGCTGCACTAAGGTCTAAAAGGACAAGTACAGAAACCAGTCCATTATCAGATGTGATGAGGAGGTCATTAGTGACCTTCGCTAAGGCTGTTTCAGTACTATGATGGATTCTAAACCCAGATTGAAACTCTTCAAGTAAACCATTTCCCTGCAGGTGGTCAAATAACTGCATAGCAACAACTCTTTCCAAGATTTTTGAAATGAAAGGGAGATTAGAGATTGGTCTATAGATAGCTAAAGCTCCTGGATCTAGCATTGGCTTTTTGAGTAAGGGGTTAATTACAGCCGTTTTAAAAGCCTGCGGTACATGGCCTAAAGTTAATGAAGAATTGATTATATGAAGAATAAAGCTACCAATAAGTGGGAAGACTTCTTTAAATAACCTGGTAGGAATAGGGTGTAAAAGACAAGTTGAAGGTTTGGATGAGGAAACTATTTTGTCTAACTCACAAAGGTCAATTGGAGTAAACTCATCAAGACAGACATCAATTGAAGGAGTTGTAGTAGTTACAGTATTTAAGTTAACTGTGGGAAGAATCTGATTGATTTTATCTCTGATGAATGAAATTTTATGATTGAAAAAGTTCATAAAGTCCTGACTAGTAAGCTCTAAGGGAATGCTAGGATTGACAGAGTCCTGACTCTTTGTCAACCTGGCTACAGTGCTGAAAAGAAACCTGGGATTATTCCTGTTCTCTTCTATTAATGCAGAATAATAACTCGTTCTAGCTTTTCTAAGAGATTTTTTTATAAATTAAAAGATGATTTCTCCAAGCTAAATAGATTTCATCTAAATTAGTGGAGCACTATTTTCTTTCTAATTGACGAGTCTTCTGTTTTAAGCTACGAGTTTCTGTGTTGAACCAAGGAGTTAGAAATCTCTGATTAGACTTTTTCTTTTTTAAGGGGGCCACAAGTCTAGAGTCTGATGCAGAGAAGCTGTAACACTATCCACCATGTTATCAATTACAGAAGGAGCAAGCTATCTATAGCTTATTTCCGTTGTGTTGACACATGGCATAGAGGAAACAAGCTGCATAAATTTGGTAACAGCATCATCTGAGAGGCGTCTACTGTAATAATATTTTTCTTTAGGAGCCAAATAGTCAGAAATAGTAAAATCAAAGGTTAACAGACAATGGTCTGACAGTACAGGGTTATGAGGAGACAGTACAAGATTTTCTATTTCTATGCCATATGTCAGAACAAGGTCCAACGTATGGTGGAGGTAATGAGTAGAATTTCCTACTTTCTGAGAAAACCCAATCGAGTCTAATATTGAATTAAATGCCACATTAAGGCAGTCACTATCTACATCCACATGTATATTAAAGTCCCCTACTATAATTATTCTATTAGATTTCAGCACTAAATCAGCTAAGAAATCAGCAAATTCGGATAAAAATTCTGAGTAGGTTGATGGGGGACGATAAACTATGGCAAATAAAATTGGGTTTAACCTAAAATTGCTAAAGTGCCCAATACTGAGGACCAGGCCCTCAAAGGAATTATAACATATTTTTTGCTTTACATTAACTAGTAATTTGGAATGTAGTAGTTTTTCATTACCCAAAGCGCATGACCAAAGGTGAGGGTAGGAACGTAGATTGACCGGTAAATCAAATCAAATCAAATCAAACTTTACTGTCATATTGCTGTACATACAACTGTAGTGCAGGCAAGATGAAATTGCGTTTCTCTCAGCATCCATATAAGAAGCAGCATGATTTAAGACACACTCCCACATAGTTCCACCCCCCACCCCCCCATCCATTCACACATCCCTGAGACATACTTGGGGAAAAAGAATAACTAACTATAATATACAAAATGTCCGTAGGTGCAGTAGTGTGTATGAGAGATTCCGGGTCAACTGTTCAGCATCCTGACAGCTTGTGGAAGGAAGCTGTTGGATCAGTCTGGTGGTTCTGCCTCTGATGCTCCGGAATCGTTTACCAGATGGAAGAAGTTCAAAGTGTTTATGCAGAGGGTGAGAACGGTCCTTGAGGTCCTTGGTTCAGTGCCCTGCTCCTACAACGGTTCTGAAAAAGTTCTTGGACAGAGGGGAGGGAGACTCCAATTACCCTCTCAGCTCCCTTAACTATCCTCTGCAGGGCTTTTTTGTCTGACATACTGCAGCTGGAGTACCATGTAGCAATGCAGTACGTCAGAACACTCTCCACCACACCTCTGTAGAAGGTCCTGAGGATGCAGATGGGGAGAGAGGCCTGTTTGAGTTTCCTCAAGAAGTGTAGTCTCTGCTGAGCCCGCTTCCTGATCTCCAAGGAATTCTTGCTCCAGGTCAGGTCCTGCGAGATCTGCACTCCGAGGAACTTGATGTTCTCTACTCTCTCCACTAAACGGCCGCTGATGCTGAGGGGGACGTGCTCAGGCTGTGACCGCCGGAAGTCGATAATCATCTCCTTCGTTTTGTCCACGTTGAGCACCAGATTGTTCTCCCTGCACCAGCCCTCCAGGTCTCTCACTTCTTCCCTGTACATTGATTCCTCATCCCTCTGAATAAGTCCCACCACTGTGGTGTCATCTGCAAACTTAATAATCTGGTTCCCCTCGTGTCTGGATACACAGTCATGTGTTAGAAGTGTAAACAACAGTGGACTGAGTACACAGCCTTGAGGGGATCCGGTACTCAGCGTGACAGAGTTGGAGATGTTGTTTCCAACCCGGACAGACTGAGGTCTCTCAGTCAGGAAATCCAGGATCCAGAGACATGTGGCGGTGTTCAGACCGAGAAGGAGTAATTTCTCCATCAGTCTCTGGGGAATAATGGTGTTGAATGCTGAACTGAAATCAATGTACAGGAGTCTGGCGTAGGTCTCTTTCTGGTCCAGGTGGGTGATGACAGAGTGTAGGGTGGTGACTATAGCATCCTCTGTGGAGCGATTTGAACGATATGCAAACTGGAGCAGGTCGTGTGATGCAGGGAGGCAGGCTGTAATGTGTGGTTTGACAAGCCGTTCAAAACACTTCATCACAATTGGTGTCAGTGCAACAGGACGATAGTCATTCAAACAGGACACCACTGGTTTCTTTGCCACCGGTACAATGATAGAGGTCTTGAAGCATCTGGGAACGACGGCCTGACTCAGGGAGATGTTATAAATGTCAGTCAGGACATCCGCCAACTCGCTCGCGCAGTCTCGGAGCACACGTCCCGGAATGTTGTCTGGACCTGCAGCTTTGCGTGGGTTGACTCTGGTTAGGGTCCTCCGTGTGTCCGCTGTGTTGATGGTAAAAGCTGGTCCGACCGATGGTGGGGGTGGGCCAGCCCTCCCTCTGATTGTCGAGTTTGATGCTTCAAAACGTGCAAAGAAGTCGTTAAGCCTGTCTGGAAGCAAAGCGTCGTCATCATCGACCCCCTGCCTAGACTTAAAGCCCGTCAATGTCCGAACTGCCTGCCACATCTGCTTGGCGTTCCTAGTGTCACAGAGGTGTCCCTGGATTTTCTCCGCATAGGCGCGCTTTGCCGCCTTAATTCCCTTTGAAAGCACAGACCTGGCTGAGCGGAGGGCAATCCTGTCCTTCGCTCTGAAGGCTGCATCTCTGGCTGTAAGCAGCGAGCGCACCTCTGCAGTCATCCAGAGCTTATGATTACCCCACATAGTGATGGTCTTCACTGTAGTGAAATCCTCTGTGCACTTCGCGATGTAGCTGGTGACCGTATCAGCATACTCCTCCACATCTGTCTTGTCTTCCTGGGAGGCTGGTACTTTGAAGACTTCCAGTCTGTGTGCAGAAAACAGTCTTTCAGTGCAGAGGTTGCACTCTCTGGCCAAATCCTGATTTGTTTCACTGCTGGCCTGCTGCGCTTCAATAAAGGTTTGTAGGCAGACAGCAGCATCACGGACATGTGATCAGAACGGCCAAGATGGGGGTGGGGTATCACTTTATATGCATCTGTGTTTGTGTACACTAAGTCCAACATATTCTCTCCTCTGGTCTTAAAGTCTACACATTGTTTAAACTTGGGGAGCACAGTCTTTAGGCTAGTATGGTTAAAATCCCCCGCAACCACCACAAAACTGTCCGGGTGTGAAGTTTGGATTTCACTGATCGCATTGTGCAGTACCCTGAGTGCCTTCTTAGCATTAGCTTTAGCATTAGGGCTCGGCGCTATGTAAACACCAGCTACAAACACGTTGCTGAATTCCCTCGGCAAATAATAAGGCCGACAATTTACAATAAGGAACTCCGCCAACGGAGAGCAGTGTTTAGACACTAACGTGGCATTAACGCACCAGTTCTTGTTAACATAGATGCATAGCCCACCCCCCCGGCTCTTACCGGAGCTCGTCGTTTCCCTGTCGGCACGGAACATCACCATATCTTCCAGTTGAATGGCCTCGTCAGGAATGTTGCCGTGGAGCCATGTCTCGGTAAAAACAAACACACAGCAGTCCCTCCACTCTCTCCGGGTTTTTCTCAGCAGACGCAGTTCGTCCACCTCGTTTTCGAGGGCGCAGATGTTAGAGAGAAGAAGCGACGGTACCGCTGGTCTGGAGGGGTTAGCCTTTAGCCTAGCATGGATCCCGGCCCTTTTTCCTCGCTTTTGCTTGCGTTCGCTGCGCTTCCGCTTCCTCCTCTCTCGGGTAGCTTCTAGCGGGGACTCCGCCAGAATTCCATGCTGGCGTAGAATGTCCAAATCACAACCGATCGCAGCGATTCTTGCAGCGTGCAGTACCTTGATGTTTAATAAGGTCTCATGGTTGTAAGTTTTACAGAATGTACGTCTGGGATGATCAAAACACTCAAAACTCTCACACTCGCTGATGCCAAGAGGGGCCGCTGCGTCCAAGCGTGCTGCCGCCATCTTGATGATTTAAATCGACAGCTTTGCCTTAGAGCTCAGCTCCCTCTTCACCACAACAGACTGGTACAACGTCCGCATCACTGCAGATGCTGCTCCGATCCATCTGTCAATCTCTCGCTCCATTCTCCCCTCACTCGTGAATAACACCCCAAGATACCTTAACTCCTCCACTTGGGGCAGGAGCTTGTCTCCAACCCGGAGAGGACAATCCACCTTTTTCCGGCTGAGGACCATGGACTCGGACTTGGAGGTGCTGATTCTCATCCCAGCCGCTTCACACTCAGCAGCAAACCGTCCCAGTAAGACCTGTACGTTATTGCTGGATCAAACCAACAGGACAACATCATCTGCAAACAGCAGAGATGAAATCCTGAATTTGAATATTATGATTTATAATTTCAAAAATTATAACCATAATCATCAAAGGAAGATAGGTTCTTTTAAGTCTTTCTCTCTCTCTCTCTCAAAAGAAGGAGCTGCAAGGGCTGATGGGAAATGTTAAATTTTGGAAAATAAGTATTTTCTCCCTAGCTAAACTGTCAGTTTACTGTGTTATTGTTGTACAAATGTTGAAACTTTTATTCCATATTTGCATTTTAGATAGCGTTTGTTTTTGGTACCATGAGTGTAACTGCTATGGCACTGATACAAACTGCCATAGCAGTTTCTCCCACCTCTCCCCCTTGTACCACAGTGTTAAATGATGCTCAAACACTGAGGCTGTATTTGTAGCTTATGGGGGTCCATAGGATTTCTGTACACTGCCCTATGGAGGAAATGGCTATGCCAAATGTGTTGATAAACCATGACAGAAATAATAGAGTAAAATTTGAATGGTAGTTCAGTGTGAAGAAGATACATTAAAGTTAACTCATTTTATATGACTCAGTTTATTCAGCTGAAAAAAATAGAGGTGCTTGAATGTTTTGAGTTAACAAGCTTAAATGATTCAAGGCAATCTTTTTCCTTAAACACTTTGGGCCCTATTCTGATGATCAGCCGCACACTTTTCTGACGGACTTCCTGCCGTGTGCCAGTGCTTTTGTTCATTTCTGTCAGCACACTGTCTGTTTTTTACACCTTGCGTCAAGCCATCAAATTACCAGTAGACAGTGCACCCGTTATGCGCTTGGAGGAGGCGCTTCATTTCAAAGAGGTGTGGCGGCATGCAATCTAATACACATTACTATTATAGTGCATTCCATGAGAATCTGCTTTTGATCAGGAAAAAGGAGGTCTATCATCAGAAGTGCATTGTTTAATGATATTTTAGTGGCGTGTTTTGACATCGCGCAGCTCCGGAGCTCAGGAAACGGCAGCGCTGGGATCTTGTAACAGTCATAATCACCTGTCATTTTAATTATGATGATCACACACTAGTTTTTTTTTTATTATTATTCCATCCACTCTCTCATTTTAATTGCGGACTTACTGTTGGAGTCTATAGATTAGGCATTAATGTAGGATTTTTTTTCAGGGGAATGAATGAATGAACATGGAGCATGTGTGCCAGTGTGTTCCAATGTGATATGTGGTGCATGGTGGCGGGGGGGATTTTTGTTTGCATCACAGACTTATTAGGCATTAATGTGTTTATTTTGAGGGGAATAAATAAATGAACAGGGAATGCGCAATGCTTTACTTTTCACTAACTCCCCACAGAGACAGGCGATGCATCCACATCTGCATCGGCCGTGCGCCCCGGGTTTCCAGCCCAGCAAGCTCCCCAACAGCCACCTAATAGCCCCGTCAGAGGCTGCTAAGAGTAGGCTCACTTCATGGCGGGGGGGCAGGGGCGGACGGGAAGCCGCGCCAGATTGCCTCCTTCCCTCCTACCCTGGACGGATAGGCGGAGACCCTCAGTTGGCGAAAGCAACAGGGGAGCGAGCACTCCATCTCCCCATAGCCGGGTGTGACTTCCACACCATTGTTAACGAAAGTTTATGAATGTTTGCACAGGCATCATCCTCTTTTCTTCATGTCTGTGTTGCATCCGTGCGCACATTAAACAATTCAGCTGATTTTTTTCAGCCCATTCTTCACCGTTTGTTCTTTCTAACATAGAAAAGAACAGAATAGGCTTTATTGTCATTGTACGGTAGTATAGCACAACAAAATTGTAGGTGTTCCACCAGGCTACTGCGCAGTAAAGTAAGAGAGAAGGATTAGACAGAACATGGTAACATAAAGATTTAAGAGATTCAAAGATTTTGTCAATACTACTATACATGCAGGACATGCAGGAGAACTGAAATGGTGTTTCTCTCTCTGTTCATTGGTGTGCATAATATGAAAGAAAAAGGAATAAGGCTGGAAAAAAGAAAACAGCAGTCTATGTACAGTAATGCAACCCATAGTGCAAATGGCGACAAGAAAGACCCAGACCTCCCATAGTCCAAATAGAGATAAATGATTAACCATGATAAAACCAGCAATCCTATATACAGACAACTAGAGATGAATACCCATAGTTGCAGTTCAGTACGGTAGTGTAGGTGCAGGTAGTAACAGAGGACTGCACATGATCAGTATTGCAGTGACAGACAGACGGCAGCAGATATGGCATTTGTGCAAATGGTTGCAGTTAATGTGCAAAGACATACAGCAGCAAAAGTATTACTGTTGGTGTGCCAGTCTTTCTGTGCCAACAGCTTAGGTAGTTATTGTGCGGGTCATTGTGTTACCGGGGGGGCACACAGTTCAGGGTCTTGATGGCCTGATGAATGAAGCTGTTAAGCAGGCATGTGGAGCGGGCCCAGAGGCTTCGGTACCTTTTCCCCGAGGGCAGGGGGCTGAGGGTACTGAAGCCTCTGGGCCCTCAACTGTGATTGATTTCTTCTTTATTACCAAGCAGCAATACCATCATGTGCATTTTGGCTCACGCACACGGGCTATGGTCAGAGCAAAACCCGTCTTAAACCGTCATGATCACATTTCACTTTAGCTAATGCGCCTCTGTGCATTAAAGGGATGGAAGGAGCGCTTTGGATTGGATTACCCAAAACACACCTCTGAATGATCAGACTGGCCTCTTTGCGTCATGTGTCGGTGGAAAGTTTGTTTTTACGCCGTTGTGATAAGGAAATGAACTTGGAAACGCCCATAAATGCATTCTGCGTCAGTGACAACTGATCAACCGACCCTGTCGTCGTAATACAGCCCTTTGAGTTGAACTAACGCTTCAGGTTTTACAGTATACTCATGTCCTTGTGCAGAAATCAAACATACAGAGTCCTATTACAGCTGTCAACCGTGGACTTTTGCTCCACGCTTCTCACCTTGTGCCAGAGCTTTTATTAGTTACTGCCAGCACCCAGTCTGTTTTTCACACTTTGCGTTATGCCATCTAATTACCTGTGGACAGTGCCCCCACTTTGTGCTCCCAGGAGGGGCCTCATTTAAAAAACGCTTGACAATGGTGCAATCTCAGCACATTGGTATTTTGGTGCATTTTATGATGATGCACTTTTGATCAGGAAAAAGGAGGTTTGTCGTCACAAGCTCAGCGTTAATGCTATTTCAGTGGCATGCTTTGAAATCACACAGCACATGAGGAAACACAGCATGCACTGGGATTTTCAGTTATTTTAATAAACCGTTGTAACAGTTATAATCTAATCACCCGTCATTTTTTAAAATATAACATGATGATACATTTTTTTAATTCCATCCACATTTTAATTATGGACTTATTAGGCATTAATGTGCTTATTTTTTAGGGGAATGAATGACTGAATGAATGGATGAATGAATGAATGAACGAACAGGGAGTGTGCACGTTTTACTTTTCACAACAGTCTGTAATTTCCAGGAGAGGTGCAGAGACAGAAGGTACAGCTGCCTTGGCCGGTGCAGCTTCTGTGATGGGTCTGGACTATATGTTCTGGACAGACCGGTGGCTGGTGCCAGCACCAGTCAGCGCCTCCACCTTCTCGAAGCAGGTGGAGACGATGGTGGGAGGCAGTGGGATGAACAGTCAGTCTTAAGGTTTTAAACTACAAACTTCTCTGCTGTGACAAAGTATTATTCTGTCCACATATAATCTATAATGTCTGTGTTCTCAGTCATCTCCTTTGATCCATCTTTTGTGTGTTCACATGTGCCCTGTCTGGGGTAAAGAAAAACACGCACTCAGCTGTTATTTTTCTGTTAAATGTATTAACCTGAGGACACTTACAATCAAACTATCCACCTATACTGTGTAGTACAGACTAGTGTTTTTCAACCAGGGTGTTTTGGTATGTTCATGTTTCTCTGGGAAATTATCTAATTTCACACAAATTTTCACACAACCACAGAGACTGGCTTTCTGGAGGGGGTTCCTCACTGATCCAATGGTTATGCAGCCCAGTTTTATTGTCTGCAGTCCTGGTTGCTGGTCTGGAGCGATCTTACAGCTGGGCCAGGCAGATGTGTCGGCCTTGAGCTGAAGCAGTGACACTGGCTCTGTGAGCCTGTGGCAAGTTGTCAACCATACTCTGTTGCCTGAATTGTAGTTTGAGCTGAGATATGGTCAAACTACGCACATTAGTTTGTCTCCAAGCAGCTCTGATGGACATGATAGTCTGCAGCATGCCAACTGCACACTCACAGTTCTCTCTGGTCACATGTGGCATTTGAACCATTCGAACAAATTTTTGATTTTGGGATGACCTTTTATTGTCCCCAATCAGTGGTCTATCCTGACAACGTCTATTCATCATGCAGGAGCCACACCTGTCTAAGCCAGGGTTCAACTCTGTCTTCAGTACTTCTTACTGGTCAGGCATCCATCCATCCATCTTCTTCCGCTTAATCCTTTTCGGGTCACGGGGGGGCTGGAGCCTATCCCAGCATCTTTGGGTGAGAGGCAGGGTACACCCTGAACAGATCGCCAGTCCATCTCAGGGCCAACACAGAGAGACAGACAACCATTCACTCTCACAGTCATACCTAAGGACAATTTAGAATCCCCAGCTGATGCCAATTAACCTAACCTGCATGCCTTTGCCCGTGGGAGGAAACCAGAGTACTCTGAGTAAACCCACGCAGACACAGGGAGAACATGCAAACGCCACACAGAAGGGTCCTCAATGGTCTGGGGGTGGGATTGATTCCATGACCTTCTTGCTGTGCTGCCACAGTGCTAACCTCTGCGCCACCGTGCTGCCTGAAGTTTTGTATGTTGTATTTATATTTTTGTTTTGTGTTGAATATTTAATACAATATATACACTCTAAAATATGAGCTGAGGCTACGGGCTAATCACCCACAATGATGTTTATGAGCGTCTGTCTGTCGGTGCAATAAAAAAGAAACGGTTGAAGAAGGAATCACCAAACTTGGTACGGGGTAAACCTAGGAAGAAGAAGAAGCCACCTCTATTGTCATTCAGTCCATACAGCCAATCATGTACAGTAGAATGAAATTACGTTTCTCCTATCTACAATGTTAATGACATCTAGAATCAGAGGGGTTGCTGCCATGCAAGGCGCCGCCACAAACAACTTCTCCTTCCCCCATTCTATTATGCTGAGCACCAAGCTAGAAGGAGGGAAGTACCATTTTTATATGGTCTTTGGTATGACCCGGCCGGGACTTGAACCCCCAGCCTCCCGGTTGTGGGGCGGATGCTCTACCAACTAGGTCACCACTCCGGTTTTGAGGTCAAAAGTGGGCAGTGGTGGCCTAGTGGTTAGAGATGTGGACTGGTGAGTTGATGGTCACGGGTTTGATCCCTGGACCGGCAGGATCAGATCTGGGTGGGACAGATAACATAGCAGCGTTTGCCCCGCTCTCCTTAACCCCACTGTGGTGCCCTTGAGCAAGGCCCTTAACCCCAGCTGCTCCAGTGGAGCAGCTCAGTGGCCACAGGTCAGTCTGTGGTTGGACTGGGCAGCTTCTTGGTGTGAACAGGGCGTCCGTGAAAAAGAGAGGCTGCCTCTCAATGGAATTACCCTGTATAAATAAAGGTTAAAAAAAACTGTTACATTGTTAATCTGCTTCACAAAAGGTGATTGGGCATTCAGGGCATGGGTCTGCATCGCTATTGAGTGCCCCCTAGCTGCTAAGAAGAAATGATGTTCTATTTCTAATTAGTTATCAGCCATTTTAGCACTAAAATAAACAAATATGTGAGATTTTGCTCATTTAAATTATATCTATCCATCCGTCCGTCCGTCCACTTTAATCAAGCTACTGTCCTGTTTGTGTAGGATATAATTTATCAAAAAAGCAGCAATGCACTACCACCTACAGAAACACCATCACTGCGCTGGCTGCATGTTTGATTGACAACCAAGTCCATAAAATGCCACCCGCCCCCACCAACTAACATCCACCTTTCCATAACAAGTGAAATGAGCGGAAGGAGCCACACGCTGATGTCATCTTGCAGGTGTGAGGGCCTTTCAGTACTCACGGAGTTCGTCGAAGTGCGTCTCCATGCCGTCGGTGCCGGGCACAGAGCAGATGAGCCTGGACTTCAGGAAGGTGCTCCACTTGTTGACTAGACAGCAGTGACCTCCATCGTCATTCTGTGTGTTAAGAGGGTAGGGTGCACATGAAAGACAGTTCCTCTGTGAAATGCATCCTCATCTGTCCCCTCTCCTCACCCACACAAACACACTTGTATCAGTTTGCAAAGCCAGGAAGCCACAGTCAGAGTGGTGATGGGGTTAGTAAACACTGTTTCCTCTTATTTAGATTGCTCCATCTGTGGTGGACCGAAGCCAGAATCCATCCCAATAAGGAAGACCCGAGACCAGCATGTGCCTGTCCACCACCAGCATCTTAGGAGAATGCAGAAGAACGGAGGTAAGAATATCCAGATGTGTGGCAAAAGTGAGAGTGATGGGGGGGGCCCCCGTTCCTCTGGGGGCTGCGACAGAGCCCACTGAGAGGGGGATGAGTGTTTGTGTCCCGGGTCAGAGCCTGACCCCCACAAATAAACACAACGGTGAAACAGCTGAAGGGGCGAGCGCAGAAAACATATTTCTTCCCTCACACCAGTTCCCATAGCTCCACTGTTATGCTCACACGTGCACACAAGCATGTGAGTGAAACATGTCGAGGATATAAACACAATCAGCTCAGAAATACACAACACACTGTCTTGTGTCTGTGTGCTGCTGTCTACACTAAAAGCTCCGAGCATTTTAGGACAACCACAGATCGGTGGGTCATAGGCCAAAAGGGCGAAGCCACAAACACTGGGCAGCATTGTAGACGGCAGGTCAAAGATGCATGCAGATTCCAGCATGTCACTGCTAACCAAACACTCTTCCTGTGCCCAGACCCATTCAAATTCCAGCCATGCTTTCAACCAATGCTGCAAACTTCCATCAACTATCTTTACTGGACACATACCAGGCAGATGCGTCCGATCCGGGACTGGGTGACGGGACTCTGGCCCATCTCAGACGCCTTCTCTCGGAAAAAGAAATATAGCTTGTCGTCATTCCTCTCCGCGCTGTCAGGGATGAGGTGCACGTGGACAAAAGTTGGGTCTGCAGGGAGAGGAGGTGGTGAGGTGTTAGAAGGAAACTGGGAAAACATCTGGCTGAAGTCTTTCATAAATGTTTGGTGTTTCCTGTTTATCACTTGCTGAGAGAGTCTAAACATACACAAAAACCAGAATTGTCACAGTTCAGATACATTATACACTGGCGACCGTATTTGGATGGTGCATTAGGACATATCACTCATGGGATAAATACGAGTGTTACCATTCAGCCATCTGGAGTTGTACTGATCTGTACGCATGGCAGTCTTTGTCCCCAAAGTACGGAAAATGGCGGAGTCTGTTCCCATGAAGTCAACGTAGACGCCAGCGTACAGTTCGCCATCTGACAGAGAGAGGAAACAGTTTAGTGAATTTCTTCCACGGTGACATTACTGGAACTATCCCACAGTTCATAACACAATACAGAAGCAACAAAGCCATCATTTGCATATTTATTCCAAGTTATGATCATTTTAATCATATTTAACTCTAACTGTCCAGTACGTTCAGAATGATTTTCTGGTACAATCCTGCTTTATGACACATGATAGAATCATTGGGAGACACCTGCACAATGTGCTTACTGCAATGTTGAACCCAAAGGGGGGGGGGAATTACAGAAAGACAGAAAATGGTACAGTATATTTAATTTTAAACACATTCCTCAGTATAACCAAAACCAGAGATGAAATCAGTATTGTACCTAGGGAAAAAAGGAAGAAAAACATATACTTTTTTTATGTGTGTCGGTTTTTTCCTCTCAGAGTTTTAGTGGAGGATGAAAGGGAGTGACGTGGAGATAGTGGCTGAGCGATGTAGAGAGTGAATTGAGAGAGAGAGAGACGATAATTTCTAGTTCTGTTCTTTTATTATGGGCCTTCAAGGACACATTTCACAAAAATAAAATTAGTCAACTTTCTTCTGATTGGCCAGGCGAGATACAGATATCAGGTACAGTGGGGCAAAAAAGTATTTAGTCAGCCACCAATTGTGCAAGTTCTCCCACTTAAAAGATGAGAGAGGTCTCCAATTTTCATCATAGGTATACCTCAACTATGAGAGACAAAATAAGAAAAAAAAAATCCAGAAAATCACAGTGAAGGATTTTTAAAGAATTTATTTGCAAATTATGGTGGAAAATAAGTATTTGGTCACCTACAAACAAGCAAGATTTCTGGATCTCACAGACCTGTAACTTCTTCTTTAAGAGGCTCCTCTGTCCTCCACTCGTTACCTGTATTAATGGCACCTGTTTGAACTCGTTATCAGCATAAAAGACACCTGTCCACAACCTCAAACAGTCAGACTCCAAACTCCAATATGGCCAAGACCAAAGAGCTGTCAAAAGACACCAGAAACAAAATTGTAGACTTGCACCAGGCTGGGAAGACTGAATCTGCAATAGGTAAGCAGCTTGGTGTGAAGAAATCAACTGTGGGAGCAATTATTAGAAAATGGAAGACATACAAGACCACTGATAATCTCCCTCGATCTGGGGCTCCACGCAAGATCTCACCCTGTGGGGTCAAAATGATCACGAGAACGGTGAGCAAAAATCCCAGAACCACACGGGGGGACCTAGTAAATGACCTGCAGAGAGCTGGGACCAAAGTAACAAAGGCTACCATCAGTAACACACTACGCCACCAGGGACTCAAATCCTGCAGTGCCAGACGTGTCCCCCTGCTTAAACCAGTACATGTCGAGGCCGGTCTGAAGTTTGCTAGAGAGCATTTGGATGATCCAGAAGAGGACTGGGAGGATGTCATATGGTCAGATGAAACCAAAATAGAACTTTTTGGTGAAAACTCAACTTGTCGTGTTTGGAGGAGAAAGAACACCAAACCTACTGTGAAGCATGGGGGTGGAAACATCATGCTTTGGGGCTGTTTTTCTGCAAAGGGACCAGGACAACTGATCTGTGTAAAGGAAAGAATGAATGGGGCCATGTATCTTGAGATTTTGAGTGAAAACCTCCTTCCATCAGCAATGGCATTGAAGATGAAACGTGGCTGGGTCTTTCAGCATGACAATGATCCCAAACACACCGCCCAGGCAACGAAGGAGTGGCTTCGTAAGAAGCATTTCAAGGTCCTGGAGTGGCCTAGCCAGTCTCCAGATCTCAACCCCATAGAAAATCTTTGGAGGCAGTTGAAAGTCCGTGTTGCCCAGCAACAACCCCAAAACATCACTGCTCTAGAGGAGATCTGCATGGAGGAATGGGCCAAAATACCAGCAACAGTGTGTGAAAACCTTGTGAAGACTTACAGAAAACGTTTGACCTCTGTCATTGCCAACAAAGGGTATATAACAAAGTATTGAGATGAACTTTTGTTATTGACCAAATACTTATTTTTCACCATAATTTGCAAATAAATTCTTTAAAAATCCTTCAATGTGATTTTCTGGATTTTTTTTTTCCTCATTTTGTATCTCATAGTTGAGGTATACCTATGATGAAAATTGGAGACCTCTCTCATCTTTTAAGTGGGAGAACTTGCACAATTGGTGGCTGACTAAATACTTTTTTACCCCACTGTATGTCCTAATCCTTTTCAGCAGTCTGTGCTTAGCAGCATATTAAAAGATGCATTCAATAGGATATCAACAGTTGGAAATCAACTAACCCCAATATCCCTATCCCTTCATTTTCCTCTATAACACCAACCCTCTCAATGTCCTCCTTCACTACATCCATCAATCTTCTCTGTGGTCTTCCTCTTCTCCTCCTGCCTGGCAGCTCCATCTTCAACATCCTCTGTCCAATATCTCCACCATCCCTCCTCTGCACATGTCCAAACCCTCTCAGTCTTGCCTCTCCTACTTTGTCTCCTAACCGCTCAACCTGAGTTGTCCTCTGATATTACTTGCTTACTTACTTACTACTCCTGCGGGGTGAGGGCTGGTGGCCATCAGCATGCGTAGAGCCAATCAGGTTAACCAGTTCATGCCAACTTTGCTAGTTTTGGGCCAGCTCCTCTGCATCGTCAACAGCGACTCTGAGCTGTTGGTGGTCTCACTCCATCACATCGAGCCATCTGGTGTGTGGCTTGCCTCGAGGTCTTTTCCACCCTGAGGTGCTGGGGTTAAACATGAGGATGGCTTTTATCGGGTGTTCTGGTGGGAGGAGGAGGACATGGCCAAACCAGCAGATACGTCACTGTGTAATAAGGTGGGATGCTGTAAGCTGATGTGTGCGGGCTCGGAGTGCGTCATTAGAAGTGTGCTGGGGCCACCTGATGTTCTCGATGGTTCTGAGGGCCCAACTATCAAACCCATCCACTCTCGAGGCCAGAGTCTTATTCAGTGGCCATACCTCTGACCCACAGAGTAGAATGAAGAGGACTGACGCATTGTATATGCAGAGCTTCGTCTTTCGGGAGATTGAGCAATGGTGCCATAGAGGTTTCCATAGTGCCTGCAGGGATGATGCAGCAAGGCCACGGCTGCGGTTGATCTCTGGTTTCATGTCCCCGTTGTTGGTCACTGTGGAGCCCAGATATACAAAGGAATTGACAAACTCAACGGCATCATTCCTGAGCTGTAACGGGGGTAGGTCCGGTCTGTCCCCAACATGCATTAGCTTAGGCTTAGTCCGATATACTCATTTCTAATCCTGTCCCTCCTAGTCACTCCCAGTGAGAATCTTAGGATCTTCAACTCTGCCACTGACTGGCTCCACCTGTTGTCTTTTTGTCTTTTGTCAGCACCAGTCTCCAAATCATACATCATAGCAGGTCTCACTACCGTCTTGTAAATTTCTCTTTCATTCTCACTTTCTGTCACAAATCACCACTGACACTCGTCTCCACCCACTCCACCCTGCCTGCACTCTGTTCTTCACCTCTCGTGCATTTTCCATTGCTTTGACCCCAGATATTTAAACTCATCTACCTTCACTACTTCTACTTCTTGCATCTTTACCTTTACACCTGACTCCCTCTCATTCACACACGTTCTGTCTTGTTTCTACAGACTTTTATTCATTCCTCTTCTCTCCAGTGCATGCCGCTACCTCTCGAGGTTGTCTTCCACCTAATCCCTACTCTCATAACAGATCACAATGTCGTGAAACTTTTATTTAAAATTTTAAAAAAATCAAATCAGGTAAAACACTCACACTGACACTTAAGGAGTTCCTCTAAAACTTTTATTACAGTGCTTATGTGATTGTCTCTGTTTCTTACTTCTGTTAAGGAGGTAATGGGTTTGTTGCAATTTGTTTACTTGCATGATTATGCAAAAAGCTTGGATGAAATTTTCATTAGATGTGACCCTTGCACAGAGGATGAACCTGATCTGGATAAGTATGTGTATTATTGATCACTTTTTGTTCTACCTCTTTAACACTGTGAGAGAAGGCTTTTTAACAGCTTTTTGCTAATATCATGAAAAATAATGGGGCGAATCCACCAGAAAATACACAGGCAGCTTATGATGCTCTGTTAATTGGCACATTTTAATCTGTAGACAAACAGCCTTGGTGGCAGAATGCACTCTCTGAATGCCCCACAGTTTGTTAGTAAGATTACAGTATGCAAAAACTAATGGACAGATTTGTATTAAATATTAACTTGCCCCAACTTATGTGTGATTAACTTTTGGTGAAGATCTTTATCAAAATTCATTATTAGCAAACAAGATTTGCTGTCCGAGTATATCTAGTTAAAATCTAAAATTTGAAAACACGTGCAGAGTGACAAATGAACGCAACAGCCTTGTTAAGATCACAGGGAGACAAGCTGCCGGATGGGCCCTGCTGGAGAACAGGTGGGGGAGAGCAGGTGGGACTCTCAGAGCCCCACGATACTGAGTAAAGAGACAACAGGAGCGACAATCAGAGCTCTTTTACCATTATACTCAATGTCATGGTCAGTGGCGATGCTACAGGGAGATTGATGGTATATCATTAACATGTCCACGGATGATAGGATGTGTAATGTGGTGAAGAGTCGAGCAGTCAGTGGTCTACGGTAAATCTATTGTCGTCATATAGGGCTCTTAATCCTTATCAACACTAACAACAGTGTTCCTTCTGTGATGCTGACGGGTGGATGGGGGAGGTAAATCCATCTTGGATGACTGTGCTGTCCCATACTGGTCATCTGGCACTGTGCTAATGTGAGAAAGCAGTATCTGTGAGTTACACCCACTGACTCGCCCTGCAGAGCGATCGTCTTTCACTGGTGGCAACTGTGCGGTCGGGACCTAAGTGACCTTGGGCAGAGGAACAGAGGACACGTCTTCATATGTACCACAACAGACAATGTCCTTTATTATCCAGGCTGAAATCTGTTTGGAAACATCTGATCATTTTGTTTATTTTGGTCCACTGACTTTCTGCAGTTAATCATTCAAGTACTCACATATTGAATAAAATCTATGCAAAGTTCAATCTCTAGATTTTAGTCTCTACAGCAGGGGTTCTCAAAGTTTTGATGGGTGAGGGCCAATTTGGGAATCCAAAGTTGAACCGAGGGCCACCAAAGGGACGGAGGCAAAAAAAAAAAAAAAGACTGAAAATTCAATTCCATTTGTAATCCTTTTAATTATCAGATTTAATTAGTTTGGGTAAAGTCATATTAACAGTAAGAAATTGGGACTGATGAAAATACAATTTTAGTGTCAACATACCTTTTAACTGCAGTGTGATTTGTGGTGCTGTTTTCAGTTGGCCACGAGTCCTCTGAAGTCTGGCTCCATCTCCGTCGTCGCGATGCGAAGGACTGCATGTAGGTGGCCATCTGTCATCCTGGATCTCAGCTTAGATTTGTTGATGGCCATGGTGGAGAAGGTCTTTTCACAGATGTAGGTGCTTCCGAATAAAGACGCCATTCTGACAGCATGTTGACGAAGAGCAGGGAATGTGGATGGGGAAAGTCCTTTGTAGAACTCGATCAGACTCTTGTCACGATATGCAGCTCTGGCCTCGGAGCTTTCCTGTAGGTCGATGAGCTCAAACTGCATGTCTGCAGGCACTGCCTCGGGCACACATGAGAAGGGATTTTGGAAAAGGTTGAAATCACCCTCGTGGTCCCTGAAGTCAGAGAATCGGTGGTCGAACTCGTCTCGAAGCTTTTCGATGAGGCCATGGTTCTTCTCTGAACGCAGGTGACGCAAAACTTCACTCCCGTCCATGTCTCGTCATCTACCAGCGCCCTGCAGGCAGGGAAATGAGCGAGATCTCCTTCTCTGAGCTGTCCCTGGAGCAGTTGGAGTTTTCGCTGGAAAGCTTTCACGTTGTCAAAAAGTGTGGAAATGAGTTTTCCATGGCCTTGCAGCTTCAGATTGAGATCGCTCAGACAATTATTCAGGTCGGCGAGGAAGGCTAGGTCACAGAGCCATTTGCTGTCCGTTAACTCAGTCACGTCTTGTCCTTTTGCCTGCATGAACTCGCAAATTTCTTTTCTCAGGTTAAAAAAACGTTTCAGTGTGGCACCTCTGCTCAGCCACCGGACGGCAGTGAAGTAAATGACGTCTCCAAAATCTGCCTCTGACTGCGCCAAAAAGGTTTTAAATTGGCGATGGTTCAGACCTCTGGACTTCAGGTAATTAATTGTCTTCACAACTACGGCCATGACGTGTTTCATTTCTAGCGTCTGAGCAGCGAGGGCTTCTTGGTGAATTATGCAGTGGTAGCTGACTGGTTTCTTACCACCGCTGTTCACCACTTTCTCAGCCAGCAGCGACACTGCACCTGTCCTACTCCCAATCATTGCTGGTGCTCCGTCTGTCGTGACACCGACCAAGGATGCCAGGTTAACATTGTGTGTGTCCAGACTGCGATACACTGCTTCGCAAATATCCACTCCCTTCGTTGTGTCTTTCATACTCTCCATACTCAGTAGCTCCTCGCCGACGTCAAAATTCTCAGTGACAGTTCGGATGAAAATCAACAGTTGGGCAGTGTCGGAAATATCCGTGCTTTCATCCAGTGTGATGGAAAACGCTCCCTTTTCTAGCCCCTCCACACGTATCGCCAGTTGGTCCTTCAAATCATTTGCCAGATCTTCGATTCGTCTTGTGACTGTGTCATTCGACAAACTTACGTGACGGAACTTTGTTTTTTGGTCTGGGCATACACGCTCTGCCACTTTTAGCATACAGTCTCGAACAAATTCTCCGTCACTAAACGGCTTGCCCCGTTTAGCTATTTCATGAGCTACCACATAGCTAGCCTCTGTTACTGCTTCGCTGGTTTTTGAAAATTGCGTGAAGACTGACTGTTGTGCTGTGTAGCCCCTTTTAAGTTGTTCCATCTTTGTGGTGCGATCCTTGCCACTGAATTTTTCATAATTTTTGTGTTTTGTTTCGTAATGGCGCCTGATGTTAAAGTCTTTTCGCACTGCGATTACCTGTCTGCAGATGAGGCATACAACTTTATCTGACCCGTGAGGTTCAACGAAGTAGTCCAAAGTCCATTTTCCCTGAAACTGCCTTTTTTCCTCGCTGACAGTTCTCGGTTTCCTCGAGTGAGCGGTCTCCATCTCTGCCTCTTTCTCTCGCTGATCCATCTTTATTTCCACACTTCGACTTCCACAAGCACTAATATTTATTTCTTATTCTTCTTCTGACTCAAAATGGTGCTCCGAAACCGTTGCCAACCAACACTTCTGCACTGTGCGCTGAACGTTCCATCTCCCATAATACAATTGGACTAGCTGCTGCAATAAAGTGATCGCAAGGTCGACAACACATGTAATTACGGCTTGTGCCTACAGATGGCGCCAAAGACCACTAAACGTAGATGTGTATCGGAATTTTTCCAAAGCAATTAGTTCAGATCATATATTGGTTAAAGGCCTCGGACGGTGACATTTTTTTATTGAACCAATAAACTGATTGTATGAAAATATTCCATTCTGGCCATTCCCGTGATTTAAAATGTGTCACCAGCCTCCATAAATGACTTTATTTGTTAATAGCCCATATTTCACTTAGTGATGCTGCAGTACCGCCATCTCTTGATAGGGGCGTGCAGCAGTGACGTCAGGTCAGGGAGAAACAGGAAATGGCTGCAGGAAATGGATGATCACTGGCCTGCAGAAATGGCTGAACGACAGCAGAGTGATTCGGACAGCGATTATTTTATCGAGTATGACGACCACAATATAAGTGATGATATTGAAACTGACGAATCTGATGATGAAGTAGTTTTGGGTGGTGCTGATGGGGTTATTCAGCCGTATTTGTTCGAGCCCGAGGGTGCGGAGGAAGACGCGGACGAAACAGCGACCGGAGCAGAACGAGAGGCAAGAACGAGAGGCTCGCCGATTTATATTGGTAAAATATGCTTTGAATTTTTTTTTTTTAGGCGATATGCATGGTCACACACTTAATTATCAAAATAAAACTGCCAATTTTTCCCTCGCTGCCTTACTTGGTGACTTATAAACATTCTCTTTCTGCTCAAAATTTTTTACATGTTTTAAATATTTTCTAATCAAACTTCATAGACCAATTTATATAGCACTCCCACGAGCCATTAGTTTATTATAAGCATCTGATTATACCATTTTTTTTAACAGGTGCACTTGTGAGAAATGCAACATTATGCCAACATCAACTGAATCTCGGTGCTGCCAGGAGGTATTGAAGGTGAAGAAGTGAGGGTGATACCTGCCTGTGCTGTGAGCCTCATCAGAGAAACATTCCCATCTGATCACAACAAGGGATTTTGCCTACCAAGATTAGATTTGTGATCAATGTTATTTAAATAAAGTTTTTTAAAATCATATATTGAGTTTATTAATGTGCATGTCAATTTTATAATTCTAATATTTCAGCATTCATCAAAGTCGGATCTCATATACATTAGAGTAATTTTTCTACCATTTTATGGTGTAAAATTCGTGTGCAATTTTTAAAAGCACATTTCTCTAAAAATCTTAGGCTTATATTTTTTTGTCTTAGCAAAATATGTTGCTTCCCTAACAATTGAAAGCTGAACTTTCATTGCTAATTGGAAATGTATTCTACTTTTACATGTTTGATTTTGAAAATCTAGATACATGTTGCTCAACAGCATCAGCTTTGATGGGACGCTGAAATTTGGCACTCAATGTTGCTGGAACTCTGGCTTGTACAGAGTGCCACTGCTCCAATAAGTGGGTTGGATCAACCAAGGTTTTGTCGAAAAGAGTATTCATCAGATCATCCACATATTCTGAAATAAAATTAATTTAATAAAAATTAGAAATCGAAAGCTCCTTGTGAGTGGTCGTGGAAATTCCAACGATACCGGCTGCATTTAGAACTCTGAGGACCTTGACATATGACGCACCAGTGAAGAGAATGGCGGATGAAAGCTGTATGTTACCAGCTGGGATGTCCCTGATCATCTGCTGGCTGTGCCAGGATCGATCCTCAACACAATGTGGACAATGTTGTTTGATCATCAACAGAGAGCCTTTAGTGTGACTTGTTACCTCACATGGATGACTGCAATGAGGACAATTGCTGAATAATCAAATTCAAAAAAAAAATCCACAGTATTTGAAGGTTGAGTGACAGTGGATAACATCTGCAAAAACAGTAGATCAACATAATTTCATTCCAGAGGTGTCAAATTGGATTACATATATAGAAATATAACTTGAGCAAACAGGCACAACCACCTCCCTATACAGCACTGAATATTTCATATTTGATTAGTATGAATACCCTAAAATTCTAATATTTGATAAGTTGTTAAGGCAATGAAATTCATTGCTTGTAAATAATTTTAGTAAATATTGGCAGTGAATATTTAAAAAAGAAAAATTACCCTGTTTACTTATCTTTCTGACAGCAGATTGCTGTCAGAAAGATAAGGTTGATCAGAAAGATAAGGATATCCCAGGTTGGCCTAGGATAGCCCGCCCCGGCCGCTGCTGGAAGGGCTCTCGCGACCGGCCCGGGGGACGGCCGGAAGGCGGCCGCCCCTCCCCGCTCACGGACGCGTGTTCGTGGAGAACCCGGTGCTAAATAACTCGTAAACGACCTGATGCCGGGCGTGACCCGCTCCGGGGACAGTGGCAGGTGGGGAGTTTGACTGGGGCGGTACACCTGTCAAACTGTAACGCAGGTGTCCTAAGGCGAGCTCAGGGAGGACAGAAACCTCCCGTGGAGCAGAAGGGCAAAAGCTCGCTTGATCTTGATTTTCAGTATGAATACAGACCGTGAAAGCGGGGCCTCACGATCCTTCTGATTTTTGGGGTTTTAAGCAGGAGGTGTCAGAAAGTGTCAGAAAGATCGCATCGGTAGATCACCCTTGCTTTTCACGCCTCTTCACTGACACTGTCTGAGAGTGGGACTTTGAAGTGAACGGATATATAGTTGGAACAGCCGATTTTTTTTTATCAGCAATCTTTTTGCTAATTTCATTTCAAATTGCATCTTATTCTCAAAATCGCTGTCAACAAAATGTCTAATGCACATGTTGGGTGATTTTGCGACATAATTCCAATTTTTTAGCGTTTTCTGAACGAAATTCACCCATGGGGTTCTGATTTTCCCAGGCAGGGGAAGTTCCTAAACACTCACCGCGTGCTCCTCAGCGTGCTCCTCCTCCTACTCAGGTCGCTCCTGACCTGACGTCACACAGTCAGTGGCCATTTTAGCCGCTGATCGCTTGGCAGACAGACAGCTCTCAAGGAAATCATACTTCAATAGCGCATTGTCACCTTATGCGACATTTGTTGACACCAAAACATGTGCGGTTCAAATTAGCTCGTCTCACACACAAATTTAAGATATGATTTAGCGATATTGTAATTTCGTCCGGCCGAGGCCTTTAAGACGTTAACAGATTGGCCGTGGGCCGCCAGAAATGTTTTCGCGGGCCGCCATTGGCACGGGGGCCGCACTTTGAGAAACATTGCTCTAGAGAAAATACTGAAACTGTAGCTCCTAGAAAAGACATTGACAAACACTTGTGTATACAGTATTAGAGTATTATACTGACAGCATTCATGTTTCTTAGTAAAAGTCTACCACTTATTGCTTTGTTACTGAGCACAAATTGGCATTTATGTATGCAGATTGCAGCCGTACAGAATATGGATGCAGCTTTCTATAAACTAGCCATCATTTTGCTAATAACTTAATATTAAATACATGCAACATCTGAAGTTCACAGGGGCACATTTTGGGAAAGTGAATTTCCATCAGGATGCCAGCATGCATCACATCGCTGTAGGACTAATAGACACTCTGTTCTTAGTCTTCCAGAAAGTATTTCAAATGGTACTAAGTGATTTTTCTGACTTTTTCTGTGTGCTGAGCTCCTTAGATTTTCCCACTGAAGTGTCTGTAGCTATGTCTGTGAGTGTATAAAATGGATTGGATTTAAATATGGTCAAACATGTCACCAGCTGTAGTAGGGGTGGGAGTCACCAGAGGCCACACAGTACAATACTATCACCATACGTGGGCCGTGGTGCAACATTATCCTGATCTTGTGATACAATGAGTACTGCGATATCATATACTGATATTTCCCATCCCAATCTTTGTCTTGTTCAAGCCCTGGCTAGATGTAAACAGTCACTCCTTTATGGTGCTGACCTAAGCAGACAGTAAGAATTTAGCACCATCTAGTGGACTGAAAAATCAATTGGTTTTAATTACTCTGGTAGGTCTGTGTTTGCAACATTTATCAATAACTAGTGCATACCCGTGCATGCCCGTAGAAACCAAGTATAAGCAAGTATTTCTGCATGCCCGTAGAAAGCAGGTGTAAGCAAGCATTTCTGCTTGCCCGTAGAAAGTTACTGTTACCATGGCAATAGTAACCATGGTGAAGCCTGCCTTTGATCTTTGTCATCACTCATTCAGTGATGCCTGCCGTTGAGATTTGATGGTGTGTCTGTCTGGCAACAGTAACCATGGTGAAACCTGCCTTTGATCTTTGACATCACCATTTGTTCAGTGAAACCAAGTATAAGCATTTCTGCATGCCCATAGAAAGTAGGTGTAAGAAAGTGTGTCACAACTCGCTCAGTGAGGTCTGCCTTGATGTCATAGCAAGTCCTATGATCTTTGACGATGTCGTAGTGAGTCCAATGACCTTTGATGTCATACCACTCGTTCAGTGATGCCTGCCTTTGATCTTTGATGTCACAGCGAGTCCCTATGATCTCTGATGTCATAGCGAGTCCTATGATCATGAGTGATGCTTGCCTTTGATCTTTGATGTCCTATGATCGTGAGTGAGCATGAGTGATGCCTGCCTTTGATCTTTGATGACATCATAGTAAGTCCTATGATCGTGAGTGATGCCTACCTTTGATCTTTGATGTCCTATGATGGTGAATGATGCCTGGCTTTGATCACACACACACAGATTTTCTTGAATCACTCTATACAATGGTGTCTATATGACGTCATATAGACATCATGTAGACATCATGGGCGAACCTATGATCTTTTAGCGAGTCCTATGGTCATGACAGTATCTATATGACGTCATATTGACATCATGTAGAGATCACAGGAACATCATAGGCGATCCTATAATCTTTTAGCGAGTCCTATGATCGTGACAGACACACAGAGATTTATTGAATTATTATAATAATAATATAATATCATCATAGCAGTCTGTCATGGGCGACAATGACTGTTTCATTTAGGTCTGATCAGATTCCTCCACACAGCTCTGTCCTTAGCCTTCCGCTGCCAGGAACTCCTCTCTATATCCAACTTCTTCAAGTTTCTTTTTACAATTTCTTTAAATCTGAGCCTTGGTCTACCCTGATTGCGTTTGCCCTCGCATAACTGTGAGTAGAGTAACTGCTGAGGGAGACGCTGGTGGTCCATCCTCTCAACATGTCTGAGCCATCTCAGGTTCATCTGTATTAGCATGTCCTCCATTGATGGTAGACCAGCTCGTTTCAACACTTCTATGTTGGTTATCTTGTCTTTCCATGAGATGTTCATTATGGCTCGAAGGTGTCTCATCATGTACGCGTGCAGTTTCTTCACTTGCACTCTGTAGACAGTCCAAGTTTCAGCACCGTACAACAGAGTAGCCAGTACTGTCGCTCTGTACACTTTGCATTTCACATGAATAGACACATGTCGATTGGTCCACAGTCTCTTCCTCAAGTTTCCAAACACAGCCCTCGCTCTTCCCATTCTGAGAGATAGTTCATCCTCCAGCCTAGCATTCTCTGAAACAGTACTCCCTAGATACTTGAAAGTCTTGCTTGCACTTGACTAGCGGCTCTGTACCAATGCTGATCTCTTCTGGTAGTGATGTTGATAATTGCAACTTTGGTGGTTGATAAAGGCACTCTGTCTTCTTGATGTTGATTTGGAGGCTGAATTGGCTAGCTGCTCTTGCAAATTTCTCCACTAGAGATTGCATATCTTCCACACTGTGTGCAACTAGAGCACTGTCGTCGGCAAAGAGCATTTCTCTTACTACCTTTATCGATGTCTTACTCTTGGTTTTAAACTGTGCCACATTGAACAAGTCTGCTTCTTTCCTTGTTTGAATATACTGTATACTCCTTCTGAAGTGTCTTTGGAGGTCACCTCAAGCATGGCTGCCAGATATAGCGAGAAGAGTGTAGGCGTCAGCACACACCCTTATTTCACCCCAATGCTTACTGAAAAGTCTTTACATACTGAACCACTCATTGCCACGTTTGCTTGCATACCTGTATGGAGTGCCTCGACCAGGCTGACAAACCTCTCTGTACAGCCATATTTCTTGAGTACCTGCCAAAGTCCTTGTCGTGAAACAGTATCAAAGGCTTTACTGAAGTCTATGAAGACTACACAAAGCGGCATGTTCTGTTTGATACACTTTCCTTGAACCTGTTTCAAGCAGAAAATCATGTCCATTGTGCTTCTTCCACTTCTAAAGCCGCACTGAGTTTCCAGTAGTACATTCTGTGAGATGTTCATTGAGTCTGGTCAGTAGTGCATGTGAGAGAATCTTACCAACAGGGGCGAGCAGTGATATACCTCGGTAATTTCCACAATCTTTCCTGTCACCTTTTTTGAACAAAGGCACAATACTTGCATCCTTCCAGTCTTGAGGTACTTTCTGGGCATCCCATATCTCTTGGATGAGCTTGTGCAGGCAGTTGGTCAGCTGAACACCACTGAATTTCCACACTTCTGCTGGAATTCCATCCCTTCCTGGAGCTTTACCATCCTGTGTTTTCCTGATAGTTGCCATTAGTTCATCAAGATTTGGTGGTTCATCCAGACTTGATACAGCTGGTCGCTGCACTAGAGCTTCTTTAGCCTCTTCAGTGAGCTCTCCAGGGTTGTTTAGTAGTTGGTCAAAGTGGTCTGCAAATCTGTCCAGGATCTTGTCTTTCTCCTGCAAAACCGTTTCACCATTCATAGCCTTTAGTTGGTTTTTGGTTTAGGGCTCTTGGTTTAGGGCCGTAGATTTCTCGCAAACCTGTGAAGAATGTTTTCATGTCCTCCTGTCTGCTGCAGTTTGAAGTTCCTCCGCTTTTTCATCCCACCAGTTGGACTTCATCTCTCTGGTGTACTTCTGTAGCTCACTCTGAGCCTTTGAGTATTTCTTCTTCTTCGACCTTGTGTTACACTGTAGGTTTTCCTGCCTAGCTGTATTCCTCACTTCTAGTAGTTTCTTCAGGTGTTCATCATGCTCATTAAACCAATCTTGATGTTTCCTCTCAGGGTGGCCTAATACATCACTCACAGTCTGATACATTGTATCCTTCAGTGTTGCCCATTTCTCTTCTATGTCATTCTATGAATTGTTGCTGTCCCAGTCTTTCAAGTTTTCATCCATTTCCTGTATAAGTTCTTCCTGCTTCTTTTGGCCTTTCAGTGCACTAGTGTTTAGCTTCCGTGGTGGCTTCGCACCCGTCCTGCAGTGCTGCTTTCGTCTCCAAATCCTTAATCTAGATCTCAGCATAACATGATCAGTACCACAGTCCACGCCTCTCATTGCTCTGGTGTCCAATACATCTCTTATATCTCTCTGCCTGACTATGATGTAGTCTAATAAGTGTCAGTGCTTGGATCTTGGGTGCATCCATGTCTTCTTGTGTGTGTCCTTGTGCTTAAATAGAGTGTTGGTTATCACAAGGTTGTACTCTGAACATAGTGCAAGTAGAAGTTCTCCATTAGCATTGCACTTGCCTGCTCCAGGACTGCCTAGCACTCCTTTCCATTTCTCAGTGTCCGAACCAACTCTGGCATTAAAATCTCCAACGAGTATCAGCCTGTCATCAGTCGGTCCACGCCTGATAGTCTCACGTAAATCACTATAGAACTCTTCCTTCTCCTCCTCTGTGTTGGTCATTGTTGGGGCATATACACTGATGAGTGTGGCATACATCTTCCGCTGTAGTGGGAGTCTCATAGTCATTATCCTGTTGTTGATTGGCACTGGTTCCTCATCAAGCATTGCTGCTATCTCCTTTCTAACTGCAAAGCCCACTCCTGCTTCTCTCCTTTCTTGAGTTGATCTCCCACTCCAAAAGAAGATGTACCCATGGTCTTCCAAGCTGTCATATCCAGGCAATCTTGTTTCACTAAGTGCAGCTATGTCTACATTGTACCTGTTTATTTCCAAGGCCATAAGCGCGGTCTGTCTTTTTGGGCGCTGTGATGTTGTTCTGTCCAACAGACTGCATACATTCCATTCTGCTACACACAAGGCTGCTGGTTTCCTCTTCTTTTGTCTTCCTGCTCCTAGCTTACTTTTCGCTGCCTGTCGGAGTGTGAACAGATCAGCGCGGACCTTGCAAGCCCGGGCAACGTCCGAGCCGGTATGAGTTGCTTTCTGATTGACCATTTCATGAAACTGATTGCAAAGTATTTGAGTACCGCTAGCTTTTGCTGGACTAGCAGCACAATCTTGGCAGATAAAGGTATTATCAGTGGCAAGGACAAGCCAAGACAAACTGACTCCAGTATCTGTTGCAGTGACTAACCAGATGATAGGTTTGTTCATCTCTGCTCTTTGTGTAGTGCATGTCACGATGCACCGACTGGCACAGTCCACCACAGACCTTGCGACAGATGTGTTTATCTGCCAGGATGTCCAGTCTCACCCCGTGTAACTTGAGTGGTCCACCACAGACCTGTGGCAGATATTGTTTTTAGTTCTGCCAGGATGCCCTGTTTCACTCTCCATGCCCTCGGAAGGGTGGGGATGCAGGTTGAGTCGCCGACGGCCCGACCCATGAGACAGATAGTACCGGTTTTCATGGTTATCTGGTAGCAAGTGAGCCAATGCCTGACCTGACAAAAAAAAAAAAGGATCTAAGTCTCAGTTAAAAGCTACCAATTTCTGACCAATAAAAGTGGAATTTTATGGGTAAGAAGCTGCAACTTTAGCAAAAAGACAAAAAAAGGGGTAAATGTCCAACTGTTTACAACCTAAAATGCTGCAAATATAAGATTTGAGTAAAATGCTGCAAATTTAAGCTTTTTTTTAAACTGCAAGTTCAAGAGTAAGAAAAGTTCTAAATTCATGAGGAAAAAGCTGCAAAATTATGAATAATAAAAAGCTGCAAATTTTCAAGTAAGAAGCTGCACTGTTCTGAGTAAAATGGCTGGTAATATAATAACATAATACAATAATATAATATAAAGAGTGAAATGATGAAGTGAAGTGAAATGATGATGATGTGCAGTTGGCTGGCCAGCTGGCATAGCTATTGACGCCCCCAAGGCCACGGTCAAAGGACGGATAATTTTTTCACACATAAGGAGTTGTTCAGAACTCTTTATATAAAGTTATAGAGTGATGGCGGTAATGCACCTGTAAGCTGGTTGCCAACCGCCAATCAATTCTAAAAGAAGAAGATGTCATCAATGGAACTGGTGCTGAAATTGTTTAACAGAATGTGGAAGGAGGGGGTCATCCCACGTGGGTGGAAAAAGGCTGTAATTTTACCATTTAATAAGCCAGGGAAAGATCCCGCTCATTCAGGAAACTACAGGCCAACAGCATTAACGTCACACTGAGGGAAATGGATGGAGAAGGTGTTAGTTTACAGACTCTCACATGTACTAGAGGAAAGACGATTAATAAACAACTATCAGAATGGTCGGGGCAGCGCGGTGGCGGAGTGGTTAGCACTGCAGCAGCACAGCAACTCACCCTTGGCCAGGGGATCCTGGGTTCGATCCCAGCCCCCGACCAACAGTGATCTGTATGGAGTTTGCATGTTCTCCCCGTGTCTGCGTGGGTTTACTCCGGTTTCCTTCCACATGCCAAAAACATGCAAGTTAGGTTAATTGGCATCAAACTGGGGATTCTAAGTTGTCCTTAGGTGTGACTGTGAGAGTGAATGGTTGTCTGTCTCTCTGTGTTGGCTCTGTGATGGACTGGCGATCTGTCCAGGGTGTACCCTGCCTCTCACCCAAAGATGCTGGCATAGACTCCAGCCCCCCCGCGACCCGAAAAGGATTAAGCGGAAGAAGATGGATGTATGGATATCAGAATGGTTTTAGAAGAGGAAGATCCACAGTGGATGCTCTAGTTAGGGTAAGTAATGATATTGAAAAGACTCTCAAAATGAAAGAAATAATGGCTATAGTTTATCTGGATATTGAAAAGGCTTATGACTCACTGTGGAGGGATGGACTTCTTATCAAACTGAATAAAATGGGCATTGGTGGTAGGATGTATAATTGGATCATGGATTTTGTTAACACACAGAACAATTAGGGTTAAAGTAGGATCAGAAGTTTCTA
Source organism: Pholidichthys leucotaenia (assembly GCA_020510985.1). Lineage (NCBI taxonomy): Eukaryota > Metazoa > Chordata > Actinopteri > Cichliformes > Pholidichthyidae > Pholidichthys > Pholidichthys leucotaenia. Next base: position 199,232,998 of record CM035837.1, read on the forward strand.
TTGACTTTGAAATAGAAAATGGTGTTCCTCAGGGGAGTGTGATAAGCCCAGTTTTATTCAACATAATTGATTAATGACATGTTTGAGGATCAAGAGGGATCTCAAAAAATCTCAAAAAATTGGATTATCATGAAAAAGTTCAATATTTTTGGCCACTCATTTCAGAAAGGGAAACCCATATATTATATAGATTCATTGCACAGACAGTGAAATATTTCAAGTGTTTATTTATTTTAATTTTGATGGTTATGGCTTACAGCCCATGAAAACCCTAAATTCAGTTTCTCAAAAAATTTGAATATTACATAAAATTAATTTTAAAAAATTGTTTTTTTAATAGAAATGTTGGCCAACTGAAAACTATGTCCATGTACACACTCACTACTTGGTCGGGGCTTCTTTTGGATTAATTACTGTATCAATGTGGCGTGGCATGGAGGTGATCAGCCTGTGGCACTGCTGAGGTGTTATGAAGGTCCAGGTTGCTTTGATAGTGACCTTCAGCTTGTCTTCATTGTTGGGTCTGGTGTCTCTCATCTTCCTCTTGACAATATTCCATAGATTCTCTATGGGGTTTAGGTCAGGAGAGTTTGCTGGCCAGTCAAACACAGTGACGCCATGGTCATTAAACCAGGTTTTGATACTTCTGGCAGTGTGGGCGGGTGCCAAATCCTGCTGGAAACGAAATCAGCTTCTCCATAAAGCTTGTCAGCACAGGGAAGCATGAAGTGCTCTAAAATTTCCTGGTAGACGACTGCGCTGACTTTGGTCTTGATAAAACACAATATAAAAACAGCAGATGACCTCTGTTCAAATAAAAGTAAATGTTGCATTTCATTTGGAAATCAAAGTCCCAGAGTCTGGAGAAAGAGTGGAGAGGCACAGAATCTAAGTTGCTTGAGGTTTAGTGTGAAATTTCCATGAACCATGTCATCTGCTGGTGTTTGTTCACTGTGTTTTATCAAGACCAAAGTCAGCACAGTCGTCTACCAGGAAATTTTAGAGCACTTCAAGCTTCCCTCTGCTGACAAGCTTTACGGGGACGCTGATTTCATTTTCCAACAGGATTTGGCACCCCCCCACACACACTGCCAAAAGTATCAAAACCTGGTTTAATGACCATGGCATCACTGTGTTTGATTGGCCAGCAAACTCTCCTGACCTAAACCTCATAGAGAATCGATGGAATATTGTCAAGAGAAAGATGAGAGACACCAGACCCAACAATGAAGACGAGCTGAAGGTCACTATCAAAGCAACCTGGACCTTCATAACACCTCAGCAGTACCACAGGCTGATCAGGTTCAGGTTCAGGTTACTTTATTTGTACCCGTAGGTAGATTTGTTTTGCAGTCTGGTGACATCCATATTTACAAGCCACTAATTACATTCAACATAGACACAAACACAGGCACACATGAAACTGACTATAAACATGATAAAAATACTCAAGGCTCCATCAATCAGGGTATAAAAAGACAAAGAGATGAGAGAGAAACCAGAGGTAAGAGAGAAGGGTCATATTAAAGGTTAAAAAAACTAGTCAAAGAGGTTAAAAAACTCAAAGGTCTAAAACCCAAGTGACATCCTACAAAAATAAGTAAATATAAAATGAAGTTAATACATAGGTACCTAAATTATGTACAATATATTTTACAGCTTGTTCAACTCTGACAGCAGCAGGGACAAAGTTGTTTTTATAGCGCTGGGTTCTACTTTTTGGGACAGCAAACCTCCGTCTTGAGGGAAGAAGCTGAAAGTGGCAGTGCAAAGGGTGGGAGTCATCATTTAAAATGGAGGTAGCCATCCTCTGTACTTGTCTGGTGTACAGGGATGTCAGGCTCAGCTGTGACTCACCAAGCAAACAACTGGACCATCTAACTACCTGATCCAAGGATTTCCTCTGTTTCAGTTTTATCTGACCAAACCATGACACTAAAGAAAAGGATAAAACAGATTCAATAAAAGCCCGATAAAACATTGTCATTATGGTTCGGTCAACTTGGAAGCGTGCAAGTTTTCTCAAGCAATGCAAATGTTGCTGACCCTTTTTGCACACTCTTTCATAGTTCACTTCAAAGTTTAAATTACTATCAATAATCGTCCCAAGATATTTGTACGATTGTACACATCCGGTGGTCTGGCCTTTTAGTATGGTGACTTTGTGCCTGGGATTTTTCCTCCTAAAGTCAATAATCATATCTTTAGTTTTTGTTGTATTCAGCTGCAGGTAGGAATCCTCACACCGGTGAACAAAATCATCAACTACTGGGCCGTGGCCACTCTCACCATCCTGGAGGAGACTGACAATAACTGAGTCATCAGCATACTTTATAATGTGTCTGTTGTCATGTCTGCTCCGACACATGTTTGTGTACAGGATGAAGAGTAGTGGTGACAACACACACCCCTGAGGAGAGCCAGTAGAAGAGCACTTTAGGTCAGACAATGTACCATTGACCTTTACTCTCTGCGTCCTGTTGGTTAAGAAATCCAGAATCCAACCCACCAGATTATTGCTCAAGTCAAATTGTTGCAGGAGCCTTTCAACTAAGATATGAGGTTGGATTGTATTAAAGGCGGAAGAAAAGTCCACAAATAAAAGCCTGGCATGTGTCCCATTAAAATCCAGATGTTTAAAAAGCATGTTAAACAGAGTGACAGTGGCATCCTCCACTCCTCTGTGAGGCCTATAGGCAAACTGCAGAGGATCCAATGCATGTTCAGTCTGCCTTAGGACCTCACATCTGACCAGTTTTTCAAAAATTTCCTCCACCTCCATGCCATGCCACATTGATACAGTAATTAATCCAAAAGAAGCCCCGACCAAGTATTAAGTGTGTACATGGACAGTACCTTTCAGTCGGCCAACATTTCTATTTAAAAACAATTTTTTAAAATTAATTTTATGTAATATTCAATTTTTTTGAGAAACTGAATTTAGGGTTTTCATGGGCTGTAAGCCATAATCATCAAAATTAAAATAAACACTTGAAATATATCACTTTCTGTGTAATGAATCTATATAATATATGGGTTTCACTTTCTGAAATGAGTGACAAAAAATATTGAACTTTTTCATGATATTCTAATTTTTTGAGATGTACCTGTATATGCAGATGATGGAGCCATATGGATGACGGGAAGAAATGAGAAATTTGTGTTCAAAAACATCAGGAAAGCAATGGAAAAAGTGGAATAGTGGTCATATGAGTTGGGATTTAAATTTTCAAACAGTAAAACCTGCTATATGATATTCACAAAAAAAATGCATAACTGGTACAGAACCATTAACATTATATAATCAACCAATAGAGAAACTGAGTGAGTTCAAATATCTAGGACCGTGGGTTGATAGTGCATACACATGGAGAGTTCATGTTGAAAATCTGGAAACAAAGTGCAAAAAAGTCATTAATCTCATAAAAGCTGTAGCTGGACACGAATGGGGTGCAGATAAACAAGCATTAACTGACATTTACAGAGCACTAATGAGATCGACAACAGACTACGGATGCATGATTTATGGAGATGCGGCAAAGATGACTCTGGAAAAAATAGACAGAATGCAGCATAGAGTGCTTCGCCCGTGCAGTGGAGCCATCAAAACAACACCAAACAATGCAGTTTCAATAGAAGCAGGAAAAATACCAATGGATTTGAGAAGAGATAAATTTGCATCATCATACTGGGTCAAGCTGAAAGGAAGTGACGAAGCGAATATTTCAAAAATACCACAAGACTGCTGGGAATATTCCAACTTCCAGGGACACGGGTTTGGATGGACAATTGGAAGTAAAGCCAGAATGTATGGACTACACACTACTGATATAGCTAACACCACTCCAGTGAGTAATGCTCCCCCTTGGCTGTTTCCAGGAATAGAAGTAGACTTCAGTCTGCTAATGAGGAAAAAGGATTGGCATATGAGTGAAGTTGGCATTAAAAGCATTTACCTCAGGAACAATTACTATAACTACTTACAGCTCTACACTGACGGTTCAAAGAATAAAGAGGGCTCTGTTGGAGTTGGAGTATACATTCCAGAGTTTAAAGTGACCATCGCAAAAAGACTCTCCAACAATACATCAGTGTTTACAGCAGAGATGGTGGCAATAATTATTGCTTTGCAGTGGGTGGAGGAGGTCAGACCGGACCGGGTGGTGGTGTGCACAGATTCACTTGCAGCTTTAAAAACCATACAGACACTAAAATCTACAAGGGAAGACTTGGTGATTGAGCTATATCACAGTTTATTTAGGGTACACGGGGTGGTGGAGAAGTTCAGTTTTGTTGGGTTCCTGCACATGAAGGGTTGAAAGGGAATGACTGTGCAGACAAATTAGCAAAAAGTGCTCTTGGAAAAGAGATAACTATACCATTGTCTCTTGGAAAAGGTGAAGGGAAAGCAGTAATCAAGAAAAAAGGAACTGAGCTATGGCAAAAAAGATGGGATGAAGATCTTAAAGGTAGATCGTATTACAAAATACAAAAATCTATTGCAATAAAGAATTATAAAACAACAAACAGGAGGGAAGACATCATTGTGGCAAGACTCACACTGGATCATACAGGCTTAACCTGTTGAACTCCGGGATTCCGCGGGCGGTCACATCTCTGCGTCATAGTGCGTCTTAGTGCGCACTGAAAAAAAAAAAGCTGCATTTCCGTTCTTCCAATACAGACACAGCTGCGAACAAAAAGCCAAAGGAGTGTTTGATTGGTTTAGATTTGATTGACCTCTCATTCGACTAATAAGAGCCTTGAATTGGGTTTCTGAAACCTTGAAGAACCAATGACTGAAAACCTAGCAAGACGGACCTGCCTACCAATGACCGCGAATACAACGAGCCAATTGAAGCAGAGAAGTTCAACGATTGAAACGCATGCGTCCCCGTGCGTAAAATCCTTTTTGCCTAAGCCGCTGGGTGACTCACATTGAGACCTGTGTGTAACGGTAGCGTTAGCCACTCATAGCCATTAGCCAGCCTTTTTTTATTACTACTGTTCTTATTTGTTTTGAAAAATGGTTTGCAAAAACCGCAAGCATGGAAGCGGAGATGGTTTGACCGGGTAGGGTGACCAGAACCACGAGTCCGTAACAACCGGACCAGCTTCATGTTCGTCTGACAATGAGGAACAGATGTTCACCAACGACACTGCTGTTGTGGACAGGTAAGTGTTATAAGCTAAATTATTCTTTATCAATGAAAATAGTAATAAACATGAATTTTGACCGATCGGTAATTACAACGGTCCGTCATGGCCACAAGTTTTTTTGAGCACCGAGCTCCTCTGTAGCGGTGGGGGGGGGGGGAGAGTTGTTATCCTCTACATTGCAGATATTTTAGTATAATTTTTATTGCACTGTAGGTTATTTTTTCTTGTAAAAAAAAGGCCACATTTTTTACGTGGCATGTTTCTTTGTGTGTGGGGGGCTTGTTTGTTCATTCATCCATTCATGAATGAACAAACAACCCCCCCCACACACACACACAGCCCTGAGTGTCACCTTTCATTAGAGCCCAAGATGAAGCTTCTATGTTGAAGCATTCAAAAGTGATAGACGTTTTTCCAAACTGTGCCATTTGGCACAATTTGGCACAGTTCAGAAACGCCTGGAAACAACCTGAGAAAAAAGCTGTGTAATATATTCATTTTTTGTGGTATTGTTACAAAATTTTGACCTCAGCTGGATAACACTTGGTTCTACATTTCTGTTGCATTTTCCAGCCCGGATCTGAAGCTGTGTGTTATTTGCAAGCATTTGTATCTAAAAAAACACCCAAGCGAACTTTATTTTCTTCAAATTCAGTATGTTTAGATAACTGTTACTCAGTGGCAGGAGCACTTAGAGAGATTATGACTGTTTTGCCAAAAAATTCAGTGTTTTCTTTTAAATGAGACCAACCCCATGAAGATGCTGCAAAGGGTTGAAGAACAGCTTTTGATTTACTTTGGGTATGTTATTTTTAGGCGTTTTTAGGGAAAATGACCAGAGTTCAACAGGTTAAACAGCACTTTATTCACCAAGGGGAAAAATGAAAGTAACAAATGTGGAGTAAAAGAAAATGTCAAGCACATCTTATTACACTGTCACAAGTATGGAAACAAAAGAGAATGAAAAACGAAGTTCAAGAGGCTGGAAGGAAATGAGATTTAGCTGGGATTCTGGGAACAGATGGAGATGGAGAGGGACTAAGAATCACGAGAAGGGCTCTTTTCTCGTTTTTAAATAACACAGGATTAAGTCAGACTTTAGGGGTCAGGCTCAGATGGCATAGTGTTACTCTTGCACAGTAGGTGGCGGTATGCACCTTTCAGTTGTTTGCTATCCGCCAATAACCGAGAGAAGAAGAAGAAGAACTTAGTTGGTGGCAGTATATAGAGTGATGATACAGAGTGAAGTACGTGGTGAACCGAGAAGAATTCTGACTTGATACATAGAGTGATGTTTACTGAGTGAAGTACATGGCGGTAAGGACTACAGCTCCTGACCAGCTACAGTGATGATATACAGTGAAGTACGTGGCGGTAATGCACCTGCAAGCTGGTTGCCAGCCGCCAATCAAATCTAAAAGAAGAAAAGTTTCTTGTTCTTTTCTTTTTCTTACAGATGCATTACCACCACGTACTTCACTCTATATCATCACTCAGTCTGGTCAGGAGCTGTCGTCCTTACTGCCACGTATTTCACTTAGTAAACATCACTATGTATCAAAAGTCAGAATTCTCGGTTGGCAACCTCTTCTTCGTCTTCTTCACTCTATAACTTTGTACAAGGAGCCCCCACAAGGATCTCCGAACAATCTTCTTCTTCTTCAAACAATGAGATTTCCATGTCTACATGATGTCTATAACACTATCTGGTCCCACTCTATATTCTTCAGGTCATCAGTCTATCGTCAGGAGCTCTTCTTCCATCACTCTACATGCTCCTTCTTCTTCTAGATTTGATTGGCGGTTGGCAACCAGCTTACAGGTGCATTACCGCCACATACTTTACATCATCACTCTATCCAGTCAGGAGCTGTAGTCTTTACTGTCACGTTGCTAAAAGCAGAAGATACATAGAGTGATGATATAGAGTGAAGTACATGGTGGTAATGCACCTGTAGACTGGTTGCCAACTGTCAATCAAATCTAAAAGAAGAAGAAACTCATGTCTGTGTGTTGCACAACAGTGGAATGTGTCAGGGGTCCATCCATGTATGCCATGTCAAACCTAGATTAATTTAAATTCAGCTCAATCTTTCAGCCAAATTGTTAAATCATATCCTCATTTTCCTTCTCCAAAAAATAACTAACTGGACATCCACTGTAATTAATGCCTGGCTTAATGTCAAGCAGTGTTGCCATCATATGCATTTTCTCTTTGCTCACACGCACATCCTTTGGCCAGCGCAAAACACATTTTCCCTCTGAGGTAAACACACAATCATAATCACAGGTTGTTTCAGATCACACACCCCTGTGTCTTAAGGGACGGTCTGGAGAGCGTCTGATTGGATTATTGCATGCTACACCAAAATCACGTCTCTGAATAAATAGACCTGCCCCTTTGCACTTTTCACATGGTGCAGAGGCCATTTTCCCTCTGCCATGATAACAAAATGGACTTGGATATGCCCATAATTGCACTCTGCAACTCAGACTACAGACCAGGGGTGGGCAATAATGTGCCATGGATGGTTATTCCACTACAGGTTTTCTGTTGCACCAGTCTCTACAGCAGGTGTTTCCAATGATTAGCAATCCTTGAAGCTGATCAGAGCAACCACCTACTGAAGAGAATGGGTGGAACAGAAAACCTGCAGTGGAATGGCTCCCACTGGCCACCCCACAACAGACTGTTGACTAGACTTTTAGGAATCGCTGGAGGGTCAAGACTGCAATGACACACACTCATTTTACAAGGGGATGTAAACTTCTGACCGCAACTGTACCTATAAAACGTATAAAATGTGAAAGGAGAGATGATCCAATAAAAAGAGAAGATAGAAAATCAAGGATCCATATTAGCTGTCCCCATTATTACACAGTCATGTGACCAAACTCCAGTAATACTCACTGATCAGAGCTGACACGCTGTTGAGCTTCGGGTCGTATGAGCACTTTCCCTTCCCAGATTCCATTGTGCCCGGCTCCAAATGAAAGATTTCTTCCTGAAATGGAAAAGTCATACAGAGATGGCAATAAATTCAGCACTCTCCATCTTGTCACTTGTGATTCCCTTGTGTAGAGAAAATGAGGCAGTGTATGTGCAGCCTCTGACTCCTGTGGGACCAACAGGGCCTGATGGGGGGATGAAGTGTTAGAATAATGAGCGTATGTTCATACAGACGTCTACATGCAGGAAAAGCGTGGAATTTCTAATCCATCTCCATGCCACTCTACTGTGGAAAACAACGTGTCATGGGCTGCTTCTCCCATCCTAATAAGCCGCATGCCAGACATCTCTCAGCTTCTCAATGCCTATGGGTGTGCAGGTCGACTGCTGACACCTGCAATCCGGCAGTGAAAACAAGTCTGGGATGGAGGCTGGATGACTGATGCTCACTGCTCGTGGCATCCCAGCATGCAAGCACTGAAAGGTGACTGGCAGGAATGTGCGTACGGCAATGGGAAAAATGAAACAGTGGCATGCAATGACATGTCCCGTCGCCCCGCCTTGCACACCAGAGCATGTCCAATCCCAATTTTTGTTTAAACTCAAAGATGGAGGTACAAAGATGGAGACATCTTTGTCCATCAGCACTAAAGCAGCAGAGACCAGGGTTCTGTGCCAAACTCCTTTCATTGACTCGTACACACACACACCCTTGCATCATATTTGATTAAAATCACCACTTGTGCAAATAAGAAGGTGCTGGCAGCCCACTCAAAGCCATGGCCAAAAGTGATGTGTAAAGAAAAAAGTTCACTACCATTTATGTACACCAGAGGGAAATGGTGCCCTGAATGTGTTTTTTCAGCCCTTTCATAAATTATGACCCCATGCAGCACATGTACAGCAAGAAAAAAAAACACACTGGAGAAAAAGTTGAAACATTTTTCTGTGAAGTGTCCCACTTCACACAAAGCACCAACATCCTTCAAGGGTCCTTTCTCTGAGTTTTAAAGCTCTTGGAGAGCTGAAATAGTGAAGACATGCTCAAGTATGTGGCTCTTTTATTTCCTCTGCTTCAGAGCTAGTTGGCTACAGATGGCTAGTGTTTGCTGTGGGCTAACAGAGCCTGCTGTGGGAGTGGGTCAGATGCTGACTAGTCTTGCCGCCTCTGTGGGAGAGCCTGCGCAGCATTCCTACAGAAGGTGGAGAGCTGAGTGGGGTGAAGCGACGATGGGTGGGACACTCTGCATTGTCTCATATGAGCAAAATGAACGATTTGTGTGTCTGGTGGGCACAGCTAAATGAAAATGAATATGTCAAGCAGTGAATAGCAGCAAAAGATTGTTTAATTAAATTTTGCCGAGTAATTTTTTTTCCTAAGAAGCCTGATCAGTTGTTTTCACTTGATAACCCTGCTCTCATGCAAAATGTAGCATTTAGAAAAAATGGAAAGCACCAAAAGAACGAAAGCTGATAACGAAAGGGTGTGCTGGCAGTGAGGTTTACACAAAGAAAACATGAGAGAAACACAAAGGACACAAGTAACATGAAATGAAATGCATTTCCAAATGACACAAAATGTCAAAATTGTGTTTGGACTGAAAGAGCAGCATGCCCAAATGTTAGAGGTCAATACAAACGATGGCTGGGGTGAAGATGTTGACCAAATGTGCACAGAGACAAAAGGAGGAGGGGTGTGGGAAGATGGAGGTTAGGCATGCTGCCAGTGACCAAGTGCCCAGGCAGTATGCAGGGGCAACGGTCGGCGCAGGCAGGGCCCACATCGCACCTTTAGTCCAAGTGTGTCGTGCACCGCGCTGGCCTCGGCTGCGCGGCTAGACCTTCCCCTGGCCTGGGCCATCTGCAGATACATGGATGTCTAAAACAGGAAACAGCAATAGAGGCTGGATGTTAGGCCCTTCCTGGCTCGCTGCAGATGACCTGTGCCTGTCCTGACTTCCAGATATGATGAGGATCATCTCAACCAAAAAAAGGCAATGACACAAGGGAAATACACAGAAGCGTGTGCAGGGAATGTGTGACACTGCATTCGACCACAGTAGGGGTCATTGACTGTGGAAGAGGTTATTTTCTGCAAATTGTGGTAGAAAAAAATACAATAACAGCCTCAAGCCATAAAACATATTTGAGCCTTGAAATGAGTAAAACAACATAGTTACAAGCATAAACTAGCCTGTCAGCATTAGAAATAGGGAAGTAGTTTTATCTTACACAAATTTTTTTTCAAGTAAGCTTCTTTTAATCTGCAGCTTATCTCATAAATTTGACTTCTTTTTTTTAAAGGCAGCCAAGGAAAGATTTTGTGTTCCTGTGTCCCTGCCTTTCAACGAAATACATACATTTATTTTTCTCATTGCCTAACAAAATTGTAACACATATGGAACACATTCCTCCTAGGACTGATATATTCCCAGATCAAGGCAGGAATACACTATGTTCCAAATTATTATGCAAATAGGATTTTAGAGTCATAAACATTCAATTTTTTGTTTTTCAATTAAACTCATGGATGGTATTGTGTCTCAGGGCTCTTTGGATCACTGATATCAATCGGATACCTGTCATAATTAGTTTTAGGTGAGCCCAATTAAAGGAAAACTACTTATGCACTTACTTAATGTGCCACATTAAGCGTGCCACAGTTTTCAAGCAATATGGAAAAGAAAAAGGATCTCTCTGCTGCCAAAAAGTGTCAAAGGTCAGACAAGGTATGAAAACATTAGATATTTCACGAAAACTTAAGCGTGATCGTCGTACTGTGAAGAAATTTGTGGCTGATTCAGAGCACAGACCGGTTTGTGCAGATAAAAGCAAAATGAGGAAGGTTTCTGCCAGACAAATTCATTAGATTAAGAGAGCAGCTACTAAAATGCCATTACAAAGCAGCAAACAGGTATTTGAAGCTGCTGGTGCCTCTGGAGTCCCACAAACCTCAAGGTGTAGGATCCTCCAGAGGCAGTTGTGCATCAACCTACTATTCGGCCACCCCTAACCAATGCTCACAAGCAGAAATGGTTACAGTGGGCCCAGAAATACATGAAGACTAATTTTCAAACCGTCTTGTTTACTGATGAGTGCCGTGCAACCCTGGATGGTCAAGATGGATGGAGTAGTGGATGGCCACCATGTCCCAACAAGGCTGCAATGTCAGCAAGGAGGTGGCCAAGTCATGTTTTGGGCTGGAATCATAGGGACAGAGCTGGTAGGCCCCTTTAGGGTCTTTGAAGGTATGAAAATGACCTCAGCAAAGTATATACAGTCTCTGACTGACCACTTTCTTCCATGGTAGAAAAAGAAGAACTGTGCCTTCCGTAGCAAAACTGTCTTCATGCATGACAATGCACCCTCTCATGCTGCAAAGAATACCTCTGTGTCATTGGCTGCTATGGGCATAAAAGGAGAGAAACTCATGGTGTGCCCCCCATCTTCCCCTGACCTCAACTTTACTGAGAACCTTTGAAGCATCCTCAAGCAAAAGATCTATGAGGGTGGGAGGCAGTTCACATCAAAACAGCAGCTGTGGGAGGCTATTCTGACATCTTGCAAAGAAATTCAAGCAGAAACTCTCCAAAAACTCACAAGTTCAACGGATGCAAGAATTTTGAAGGTTATATCAAAGAAGGGGTCCTATGTTAACATGTAACTTGGCCTGTTAAGATGTTTTTGATTGAAATAGCTTTTGATTTCAGTAAATATGACCTCCTAATGCTGCAAATTCAAGAAATGACCATTTTCAATTCTTTACAACCAATAAAATGTTTTGAAACTCTGTTGTGCATAATAATTTGGAACAGTGCATTTTGAGTTGTTTTTTTAATTTTTGCAAAAAATAGAGCATAATTCAAATTTTATTGAACAAACCTCTCTAACGGTTGATGACTTGAAAATTATACTGATTGTCATTTGCATCGACTATTTAGGAAAGTCAGAGACAAATATCATTTGCTTAACAATTTGGAATGCGGTGTAGTGTTTTATTGCATCCCTTGCCCTGATAAAATCAAAAGAACAGCTCCTGCTTCAGCACACAAGCTCAAATCACAAATGGTAGCTGAAGTATTTGCGTTGTTCTCATGAGGAACTCAATGTGTATCAAACATATCTATTTGTATTGGACCATCATCTACTTATTAAATAGGCTTGAAACATTTTATGGCTTCAATTTTTTTTGTAAATTTTTCATGTAAATCTGAGGGCCTTATTATGATGACCTAAAGTGGGTATTTGTGCCACGCTTGGTGCTTTGCACCAGGGGAGTCTTTAGCTTCTGTCAGTGCGTCATCAGTTTTTCCACTGCATGCCCTCACCACAGAAAGGTTCCCACCCCTGCCAGCCTATGGATTTGAACCTGGAACCTTCTAGCTATGAGGCAACAGTTCTAACCACTGTACCACCGTGCCACACAAGGCTGTCACCCACAGAAGTTGTGACCAAAGTATTTAGCTATTAAATCATAGGAATAACTTACATCCGTCTTGATTATTACAATAATTTTTTTTCATGCCAAGCTATGATTATGCATTTATTCATGTTTTTTCCACCATGATTAACTCCCCATCCCTGCTTCAGAAAGGATGTCATGCATGTACGACTCAAACCCATTTGTTCAACGTGAATGTGAGCGCAGCAGCCACCCCCCCCCAAACAAACACACATTAATACACTACAACTGCAACATTCCTCTTGCACCCCATAATGTGAACTCCCACTCCCAATTAGCCCACATCTTACATGGTGGGGGCTGGCGGGTGGCCTGGAAGGATCCATGAAGGTGAGTGACTGGATGGAAGCCCTTCATTAGTGAGGTGTCACATAGGAGCCATATGCAACAAAGGATTTGTGCAAACAGTTCTCTGCAGTCATGAGAGGATGTCAAATGGGAAATTTACATTCTATGTATTGCTTTTTCAAAAAAAAGTCCCCTGGTTATCATTAGAGAACGAACATAATATTTTAAACGAGAGCGAGGTGTTAAAGGGGAGGGTGGCGATGTGGTGATGCCTGGCTTTGTTTAAGACATTCAAGAGCTCCAATTAAAGTTTGAGACTAAACAGAGTAGCTTTAACAGCTCACTGGGGACAACAGCTGCGTTGGTGAGGCTGGTGTGCTGGCTGCTCTGTCCATATGGGGACGCATGGTACCACAAGCAAACTTAATGATGGAGGAAAAATCATCATAAAGTGAACCTGTAAGGCGGATGGAATAGGTAAGCAAGCTATGCCATTCATGACACAGATGGAAGAAGCCGCTTATGCCTGCTAGGATCAGCTTCTCAGCCTCTACATTGCCCAAGGGTGGTGCCCTTACCTGAGGTTTGCGTCCACGGTTGACAAAAGTGCAGACTGGATTATAGGCCCCTGTCCCACAGACGTACAGGTGAGTCCGGTTCCATGGCTCAATCAGACGGATGAAGTTTGCACACTCCTCCTGGAAGTGGAAGAAAATGTAAGTGACAGGAACATGAGAGGGAAATAATATATCAAAATATGAGCCAGTATAGCTGCGCTCCCCACATCAGGCCTGCCAGACAGGAGAATTCTCTCTCCATTCTCCACCCGTCTCCTTGGCTAGACAAGAGGGAACTACCATTTTATTGGGCCAAGTCTGAATCTATAGGGGAGTCTGTTCAAATCATTTCCTGAATTAAAACCAATGCCAATAATGAAGGTAGTTGAATTCTATTTATTTTTAAAATGACTAACAAGTTGATGGAAATCACCTTAGCTGAACGTCCCTGCTGTGATTATGGCTGTTATCAGCATGCATACTTACATTGGCATCTTTCCCGCTCACGAGGCACTCCATCCTTCTGCGTTCAGGCACCGGCCAGTGGATCTGGAACAGGGGAATTTTTTTTCTTTACAGTCCAGCCCAACCTGTTCTACATCACTTACATTTATTGGATTTTTTTTAGCATAAACTACAAAAGGGATGTCCACGAAGGCTAATATTAGTCCTGATGGGACTGTCATAGCCAAGTTCTGTATTTTATTAACCCAACACCAGAAGAAAACTCCAACAAAAAATAGACGTGAGCTAGTCAAAATGGATGGTCCTATCCCAGTGTAGCAGCCCATCTTTGTGGTTAAAGGCTGTGGAAAGGCTTACAATATGTGGGCTCTTGTTGATGTCATGAAGATCCAGGGACAGGATGTGGTCCTTGCTGCCAATATACATGCGATCATGGTCTTCATCCATGCGAAGGATCCGGTAGTCAGACGTGTTTAGAAGGAAGGCGAAGTGATGAGCAGTGGTGGTAGATCTCAGCTCTGTACAGAGACAGAAAAGAACATATTCATTCATTACAGCTGCAATTAAACAGCTTTACATGCACAAATAATAATAATGGACTGCACTTATATACAGTGGGGAAAAAAAGTATTTAGTCAGCCACCAATTGTGCAAGTTCTCCCACTTAAAAGATGAGAGAGGTCTCCAATTTTCATCATAGGTATACCTCAACTATGAGAGACAAAATGAGAAAAAAAAAAAATCCAGAAAATCACATTGAAGGATTTTAAATGAATTAATTGGTAAATTCCTTGGTAAAATAAGTATTTGGTCACCTACAAACAAGCAAGATTTCTGGCTCTCACAGACCTGTAACTTCTTCTTTAAGAGGCTCCTCTGTCCTCCACTCGTTACCTGTATTAATGGCACCTGTCTGAACTCATTATCAGTATAAAAGACACCTGTCCACAACCTCAAACAGTCAGACTCCAAACTCCACTATGGCCAAGACCAAAGAGCTGTCAAAGGACACCAGAAACAAAATTGTAGACCTGCACCAGGCTGGGAAGACTGAATCTGCAATAGGTAAGCAGCTTGGTGTGAAGAAATCAACTGTGGGAGCAATTATTAGAAAATGGAAGACATACAAGACCACTGATAATCTCCCTCAATTTGGGGCTCCACGCAAGATCTCACCCCGTGCAGTCAAAATGATCACGAGAACGGTGAGCAAAAATCCCAGAACCACATGGGGGGACCTAGTGCAGTGTTTTTCAACCTTTTTTAAGCCACGGCACATTTTTTACATTGACAAAATCCTGGGGCACACCACCAACCAGAATGACACAAAATGACACTCTATAGCCTAACACAGTAAAAATAATAAAATATAGTTAGCAATACAGTTTCTAAATGTATTTATACTCACTCAGTGTGAACCCTGGGCCTGTTTAGATGAACACAAAGCTGATATCCTGGCAGGAATGGAAGAAAGACACACACGGAGCTCTTCCTCAACAGCTCTCAGTCTCTCTCCGTTTTTAGTTTTTATCACAGTCAAGCTTGAAAAGCTCAGCTCACACAGATAGGTCGTGGAAAATGGGAGCAATGTTGAAATAGCTTTGTTGGCCAGAATGGGGAACTCCTTGGAAGAAGTCAACCAAAAACTGACCAAAGGAAGATCAGCAAAGTTTAGCTTTAAACCATGATCTTGTTTCAGTTCAATGAGTTCCTCTTGCTCCTGTAAAGTCATGTCGTTTCCAACAACTGATGCTGAGCTGTATGGGTTCCTAACCCAGACAAGGCATTGTGTGAAGTCTGAAGAGAAATAAAATAACTTCTCAAGAGTTTTCAAATGTGTGCCAATCACCTGGCACAGTGCAGCAGTGTTAACATCATGCCGTTTCTCGGTGAGTGGGAACATCTCAAGGTTGCCACGCTGCACATGTTGTTGTTTATTTATAAATTTTACTGTTTACATGGATTCTGAAAAAGCTGATCTGATTAGGACGTGCGTTTTCATGTGTCACAGGTTTGAACGGAATAAATCATTTTGACATGCGCAGGTCGACATTTCGACATTCAAAAAATAGTAGAAGAAGAAGCAACTTCCGGTGTTAGCGAGCCCCGCTTCGTGTCGAAATTGACCTGTATTGTTTTATTCAGACTGTACTTTTGCTTCTGCTAGTCTCCGTAATGAAGATACAAGTACATACTTCTGCATATGACGAAAAGAGAGAGACAGCAGGACGATACAGACCAGTTTTGTTTTACTCCCGCTATGTTTTCCGCTAGCTGCTGCTAAGGCGGAAATACGTCACGTCGACGTGCAGCTGGTGTACAGACATGCGCAGTAAACATATTTTCTGCCCTGTGTTCGGAATAAGTGTTTTCATGCGCACCATTCGGATTAACAATCAGCATAACCCACCCCTCTCAATCAGAATGAAATTTTGATCCGAATGAGCGTGATCGGGTTAGAATATTCAGATTCCCATGTTTACATGAAGCATTTTTATTACGATCAGGCTTTTAATCCGGTTACTTGTGTCCATGTAAACATAGCCACTCACTCGAGTAATTAAGTTAGATTGGATAATTTCCCACGGCACACCTAATGATCTCTCATGGCACACTAGTGTGCCGCGGCACATAGGTTGAAAATCACTGACCTAGTGAATGACCTGCAGAGAGCTGGGACCAAAGTAACAAAGGTTACCATCAGTAACACACTATGCCGCCAGGGACTCAAATCCTGCAGTGCCAGACGTGTCCCCCTGCTTAAGCCAGTACATGTCCAGGCCCATCTGAAGTTTGCTAGAGAGCATTTGGATGATCCAGAAGAGGATTGGGAGTATGTCATATGGTCAGTTGAAACCAAAATAGAACTTTCTGGTAAAAACGCAACTTGTCGTGTTTGGAGGAGAAAGAACACCATACCTACTGTGAAGCATGGGGTGGAAACATCATACTTTGGGGCTGTTTTTCTGCAAAGGGACCAGGACGACTGATCCGTGTAAAGAAAAGAATGAATGGGGCCATGTATCGTGACATTTTGAGTGAAAACCACCTTCCATCAGCAAGGGGATTGAAGATGAAACGTGGCTGGGTCTTTCAGCATGACAATGATCCTAAACACACCGCCCAGGCAATGAAGGAGTGGCTTCGTAAGAAGCATTTCAAGGTCCTGGAGCGGCCTAGCCAGTCTCCAGATCTCAACCCCATAGAAAATCTTTGGAGGCAGTTGAAAGTCTGTGTTGCCCAGCGACAGCCCCAAAACATCACTGCTCTAGAGGAGATCTGCATGGAGAAATGGGCCAAAATACCAGCAACAGTGTGTAAAAACCTTCTGAAGACTTACAGAAAACGTTTGACCTCTGTCATTGCCAACAAAGGGTATTTAGATGAATAAGTATTGAGATGAACTTTTGTTATTGACCAAATACTTATTTTACCGAGGAATTTACCAATTAATTCATTAAAAATCCTTCAATGTGATTTTCTGGATTTTTTTTTTCTCATTTTGTCTCTCATAGTTGAGGTATACCTATGATGAAAATTGGAGACCTCTCTCATCTTTTAAGTGGGAGAACTTGCACAATTGGTGGCTGACTAAATACTTTTTTTCCCCACTATAACATCTTTCATGATACCCAAAGCACTTAACAGTGAGTCCATTTTTCACTTCACAGACAGACACTGATATCGTTAAGCTACTTCTGTAGCCACAGCTGCCCCTGGGGCAGACTGACGGAAACATGGCTGCCAATCCCGCCAACAGCCTCTCCGACCGTCACCAAATGCATGCACAACTGACACATTCTTCATGCCACTCCTCCAAGGCGGTGCCGACTGATCTGATGGTTTTCCACCAACACTGCTGTAACTTAACACTGCACATTAGAGACAAATGCGACTGAGTATCGGTGACACTGTGCTGATGGCTTGATACCTCCTGAGTGGATGAAAAGATCTACAAAACTCACCCATCAGTGCAGTGTGGAGTTTCCCATGGGAAGTCAAGAAACAGACACAGTGGTTTAGACAGATATGATGTCTATAGCACATTGTGTGTGTGTGGGGGGGGGGGGGAGGTCCCCACACTATTTTCACTGGATGTTCTTCCAAAGCCATTTTATAGAGGCTCAAGAATCGAGACAGTCCTCCAAGAGAAAATGTAAAATCTATTTACAGTAAAGCTATGGTCACAAACATTCTTACAAACGATGGATTCATAAGAATATCCCAGTTCCTACGAACTCTGGAGTTCACAGACATCTGTGGAGGGGGGCATACTTTCTTACGGCTACTGTTCAATTTGCAAGAGCAACTTGAGGCATTCTTGAGAAATTAGGTGCTTTTCTGTCACACGATGGCCCTAGAGTTTTTATGTTCTTCGTAAGGGTGCCTTGGGATCTTCCTACAGCATACTTAATGCAATCTTACGAAAATTTTTGTGCAACTCATGGCACTCAAGTCGTTGGTAGGAAGATCTTACGGCTTTTGGCACATTTCGTTAGCACAAATGTTGCACGAATGACGTACTTCTGCCTTGTAAGCACCTCCCTATTGCCTTACGTACACTGTACAAATCTCTGTATGAACAAGGATTTATACAGTGTTTCCTACGACTGCTGTACAGGGCCCTCAAGAGAAACTTAAGGTGTTCTTCAGGCATACTTACAGCCACCATCTTGCATAGTTCTAACATTGTTCCTATGGCATTCGTACGGCTGCCCTATGATGAGGGGTTTTCATGGGCCATTCGTAGTAATCTTGGACAAGACCATCGACCTGGCCACGAACTTACGAACGGTCTACAAATGCTGGATTCTCCTATGGCTGCCTTAAGAAGGCCGTATGAAATGGTCCAAAAATTGTTTGTACAATGTTCACAGCTGTTCGTTAAGGGTATTTGTGACCGTAGCTTAAGCAATAAACAGGTGGTATGCTGTATACAGTGTCATGTATTTGTTTTGATTAAGCGACCTCTGGTGGATAAGAAAAAATGACACAGTAAAAGAAACAGTGTAAAGCTACACAAACAAGCCCCTCCCTTTTTCCCAACCAAGCCCCTGGCCATTTACCTAAAGATATGCATTTCATACATAAAATAAGTTAATTGTCAAACCTGGAAGGGAGTCTCAAATGTGCAAGTGAAGGTAAACATAGATGGTGGGGTGCAAGTGCAATTTTTGCTTCTGCCCACCATGCCCCTCCATTCTACCCACCTCAATACTCCGATATTTAAATAAATAAATGAATGGACTTCCGGTTACGGCGGCCACGTAGGAAGACG
This sequence comes from Pholidichthys leucotaenia, assembly GCA_020510985.1. Taxonomy (NCBI): domain Eukaryota; kingdom Metazoa; phylum Chordata; class Actinopteri; order Cichliformes; family Pholidichthyidae; genus Pholidichthys; species Pholidichthys leucotaenia. The sequence continues at coordinate 199,252,158 of CM035837.1, forward strand.
TGTTTCACACTGCTCTGCTTGTAAAACTAAAAATTTAACTAAAACTCTCTCAATTGGAACAAAAACCCATCCCAGCGTTTTGGCGTGGATATGGTAAAGACCAAGGTTGGAAAATTAGGTGGAGGAAAAGGCGACTTGTCAAAATAATCCAAGCTAACGGACTTCCATGCTCAAGGCGAGGCAGGGAAAACTCCAGAGATAATGGAGGATGGAGGATGTTTTTGAGTGAAAACCTCCTTCCATCAGCAAGGGCATTGAAGATGAAACGTGGCTGGGTCTTTCAGCATGACAATGATCCCAAACACACCACCTGAGCAACGAAGGAGTGGCTTCGTAAGAAGCATTTCAAGGTCCTGGAGTGGCCTAGCCAGTCTCCAGATCTCAACCCCATAGAAAATCTTTGGAGGGAGTTGAAAGTCCGTGTTTTCCAGCGACAGCCCCAAAACATCACTGCTCTAGAGGAGATCTGCATGGAGGAATGGACCAAAATACCAGCAACAGTGAGTGAAAACCTTGTGAAGACTTACAGAAAACGTTTGACCGCTGTCATTGCCAACAAAGGGTATATAACAAAGTATTGAGATGAACTTTTGTTATTGACCAAATACTTATTTTCCACCATAATTTGCAAATAAATTCTTTAAAAATCAGACAATGTGATTTTCTGGATTTTTTTTTCTCATTTTGTCTCTCATAGTTGAGGTATACCTATGATGAAAATTGGAGACCTCTCTCATCTTTTAAGTGGGAGAACTTGCACAATTGGTGGCTGACTAAATACTTTTTTACCCCACTGTATATACTGAAATTAAAGGAAAATGTGTTTGAGAATATATGGAGACCTTTCATTGATTATGTAAAGAAATTAAACATAACTTCTGAAGAAGAAGGTGAATGATGAATGAAGGTGAATCTTCTTTTTTTTTTTTTAAGAATGTTCAAATAAAAATCAATGTCAATGTCAATGATATGTGTGGACCTTGCAAATTCCAAACTGGTGAATGTATATTATGTATACTTATGTAATAGATTACCTAGACTAAACAGAGGAGCATTGTTGTTGACTTGCTTTTGTTAATGGTTGTTGTTGTTTTTAGTACATCTTTTTTGTTGTTGTTAGTGTTTTTTTTTAATTTTTTAAATTACTTTAGTGTTAGTGTTTGACTGTTTGTGCCATGTTTGTAAAAAAAAAAAGGTTCAATAAAAGATATTGTGGAAAAAAAATAAATGAATGAATTTAAGAGTTTTTGAAACAAGGCATCACATTATTGAAAGAATTACTGAACTGAGGAACTTACAATCATCTTTTACATATTAGTTGAAGGACTTGTTGCCAGAATTGCATCATCAACACTTCCACTAACATCTCCAACCACCTCAAACATCTTCATTTGAATTTCAACTGGGTCTGGACTGCATCCTCCTAACCATTTAATTTTACCTTTCTAGGCCAAGAAACAAATCCATGCAATCCAGATACATAGATAACTTTATTGTCTGTCCCAGTCGGTGACAGAAATTCTTCTTTGTCACGGCTACAACAATATAACGCTCTAAAAGGATAAAAAAAAAAAAGGATAAAAACAGTTTAAAAAAAGTAAACTTGGTTAAAAAGGAAACGGCAAATAAAATCATGTCAATATTAAATATTAAATCAAATATCAGTTTAATATTTCAGTCATATGCCCACTGCTTTCGTTGCTAGTCAAACTATATTTTATCTACAAGTGTATAAGAGCAGCAACCATTTTCCATCTTATTAAACAAAATTATTGATTGTTAGCCATGATATCACCTTAATGAAGGTTAGAGTATGCTTTGAGTTTGAAGCTCCTGGTTGACTTTCTCTCTGGATTTGTATTTTCCTGTGGTTTTGGAAGTTCCCTCTGGGTTACAATATTTGCCAATTCTAAATTGGTAATTACTGTAATTAACTGTCCAGGATTTATCTTGCCACTCCCCACTGGACAGCTGGGATAAGTACCAGCTCTCTTGCAAACTCAAGTTGGATAAGCAGTTGGTAAAATGACTACAAGCATGGGATGAACTCATTTCTCCTTATACCCCAGTTTGGGATTCCCTGGTATGGGCTTTGATGACCATAAAGACTTTTGATGTATTGAAACTTGCTCAACAGCTACATAAGTGTGTTTCTGCAGGTCCAACAGATGTCCTTGCATGCCATCAATAACCTAGTGTCCCTTGTAGCTCTGTGTTGGGAGTGTTTGTTTCATATGTTCATCTCGGTTCAGCAACGACGTAACGGCCCCAGTGCCCCACCATAGACAAACACACTCCTTCTCAGTCTACAGGGGGAGGAATTAGAGGGTGGCATCCACATATTGTTGGACAAACACAGAAGTTTCGCTCAAACAGCAGGGAAGTCCCCTTTCACTGTTGAGCTTTACAACCATCGGACCACAGAAGAGAACCGCAGTTCGAGGTGGCCCCATGTTCCTCTGTGTTGACTTAGCAGCCTAAATGTGGCAGAGGGAAACCAGCGGCTGAACCATCAAATCCATTTAGCTGTGTCTGACTGATTACACATGACAGAACAGAGGTGTGCCAGTGTGTAATTAAAGCATGAAGCACAGTCAGTGCTGGGTGTTAGACCTTCAGGCAACACTTCAGATTTATAGAGGTCATTTCAAGATATATATTTAAAACATGCTTCTAGGCAAAATTTCTTGCAAGTTCTGTACGTGCATGAAGTCATGTGCTGCCAGTCAGCAGTTATTAAGAAAACACAGTGGGGTTTTTAGGCATTTCTGAAGAAGAGGTCTGGCCACCCAAGCATGCAAAGTCATCAGCATGTCCACCATCGGTCCTTAAAATAAACACCATCTAGAGACCTTTTTAAACAGACTCCCTGTGGAATCTGATATTACAAGTCTTTCAAGCCAGAGCTAAATTTAGTAAAGGGGTCATGTCAATAAGCAAAGATTAATATTAGATTTTCTGTATTTCCATTGACTGGTTGAGTAACTGTGCCCACCAAATGGATGTTTTGGTCAGAAGAGTGATTGGCAGCTGTCAGAGTTTTGCACAGGGCAGCTGGAATCCTGTGATTATTTGTGTTGGAGTCTTAGGCTGAATGATGAGTCCCCATACATTCTCTGTGTGCCTGTGTGCACACTGGTTAAGAATGCATGGTCCGCTCGCACATACAGACACTTCCCGTCCAAGCCTTTCCTCTAACAGGTTGTCAGCAACTCTTCAGCGTGTGTTTGTTGTCAGAGAGAAGCTGGATAGGACCATCTGTCAGCCGAAGAGGGATTGTGAACAGTGCAGAGCAACAACACACCCTATAGAGAGCCCAACATTAAGAAACAAACATGTGAAATAGAACCTCAGAGTCATGTGATAATATACAGACGCTTCAGTCTGAATGTGCTGCTCCACACGTCTAAATGTTGTAGCTAAAACATGAATAATGAACTCCAATGGAGCATCTGTCCCACGACTAATCCTTCTCATCAACTCCTGATGTGGCCATAAAGAAAGACCCTGTAGATCAGGGGTCGCCAACCTCTACTATGGAAGGAGCCATGTGGAGAATTTTTTTGGTCTAAAAAAAAAAAATCTATCTTAAAATGAAATTGAGTTGCGTGCAAACTGGCCTGTCAACATTAATAATTAGTAGTTTTTCCTCTAAGTCAACTTTTTCTGCAAATTTGTATTTCCCTTAAATTTGAGACTTTAAAGTACCTTAATCATGTAAATATGCAGTTTTTGTTGCAAATTTGCACCTTTTCTTGAGACTTTTTTCCTCATAAATTTCCTTTTTTTCCCCCCTCAAAGCCACAGAGAGCCATTGTTTATGGACAAAAGAGTTGCAGGTGGTTCCTGCTATAGACAGTGGGAATATAATTTTTTTAATCAAAATTGTTATCAAAGTGCTGCTGAACAGAATCCAGCTCATGCTCAAGACAAAGGAGAAATGTAATGTTAAAGCCAATACCTCAGCGAGCGGTGAATGCTGAGGAACGTTCATGAACATTACGGTTATTGGGGTTTTGTCAAGATTCGTAAAAGGTTACACAACAGTTTGCAAAGAGTTTTTAAGGTCCCAAACAGTTTTTCTTGTCACAAAAAAGCAAAATTTGTTTAAGAATTTTAGCAACTGTTTAAGAAGCTTTATGACAAAACGGTTTAGGACCATAAAAACTGTTCTGCAACCTTTAACATATCTCACGACTTTTGCTCTCTTTGGGTTCTGTCAGAGTTCATCCAAGGTTTCCAACAGTTTTTAAGGTGAGAAACCGTTTTTGTCAAAAAAATTCTGAACAATGTACTTTTCCACAACAGCTGCAAAATAGTTGTGTTTGCAAACGATGGTAACGCGTGTCACTAAAGTTTTTTTTTTTTTGGGGGGGGGGGGGGGGTTGGCTTATAACAAACAGTAGCAACTGTTTAAAACTTTTATGACAAAACTGTTTGTGATTTTGACAACTGTGTGCGAACTGTGTTGAAACCTTTTATGAACAATGACAGAACCCACAAAGGGTAGTGTTCATGAACGTTCCTCAGCATTCGCCGCTCTGTGAGATACTAGCCTAATTTTCATTTGATTTTTGCCAACATTCATTAGAAAAGTTGGCAAATCCAAAAATCCCCATGTTTGTTAGCATTCGCCGCTCCGTGAGATACTACTCTTAATTCTTAGGCTCAAAATGTAAAAACATACAGTAGAAATCTGGTACAAACCAAACTGTCAGCTTCTTCCAGTTACTACACTGTATATACAGCTTATTTTTCCAGCCTTGCTCAGCTCAGTATCAAAGACCCCCTTCACCTCGGGCAGTACCACATGGCATCATGCCTGTGTGACATGTTGATCAAGGACAATGGTGTAATGGCAACAAACTGAGCTTGGCACCCCGCTCCACTCCAGAGGTCTGGCCCTAGAATGTGTGTCCCCAAGCTCAGATTGATGCCAGACAAACACTCAGTCACACTTGGCTTGGAAACACATGCTGAGAAAACTACAGTGTCAAGAATGATGTACAGAGTTGATTGGCAACACAAAGGGGTCAAAAAGAGGTGAAAGCAGACACAGGCTTTTGACAAAACAAGAATCATCTGAAGATGTTATTCAGTAAGAGTTGAAAAGGAACACAGTAAAGTGAAGCACAACAATAATTTTCCTCATTGTCTTCAATACTATCACACTTCTGTTTGTAATAGTGACCATAGGAAAGAATTCTTCCTGTTCAGTGTCACTTAGGGCTGGGCAATACACTGAACATATTCGCTATATTGATACATTCTACTATGCATGATACATAAAATGCCTTATCGTGGATATGGAGCATAAATTGTCGCAACAGTTGTAAGCTGTAAGCATTTATCTGTCCGGTTGAAATTCCGCTTCCCTCTCCTCTTCCTCCGAACTCCTCTCACCCAGGATCTACAATGACTCTGGATGCAGTCTGTTGCAGATGCAGTATGGATGTTCCCTTGCGTTCATCCCTACCAGCTTCATTTGTGTTTTGCAGCGGCATGGATAAGCACAAGGTTCGAAATATAAGATCATGCGAGAATTATACAAAATAAGGCAAGATCTTGAGAAAGACCCAAGAGCGACAGATAAACCAACTGATCACGTGATAACGACAAGGAAGTGTGATGTAGCAGCTCTCCACCTGGAATTTTGCAGTCTAAATGGATGGATTAAGTCATCAATGTTGATGAATCTTCCTTCCCCTGGTAATTATGATGAATGTTTGTGTCTGAGGTGGCTGACCAGACCGATGTGTGATGCACATGGCTTGAGGCAGATGGAACAGATGTGTTGGGCGGGTGGTGGTAGTACTGGTGAAGGCAATGATGGCTGTGGTGGATGTTGATTCTGTGTAGCATCATATCTGGCATTACATCAGACAATCAGCTGGGCTGTTCTATCACTCTTGAAATGGTTGACACCTTCGTGGCAGATCTTACTCCACTGAGATCGGTTCTTAGCCTGCGTCTCCCATGTCATTGGGTCGATCTCACATGACTTAAGAGTGGCCTTGAGGGCGTCCTTGTACCACTTCCGTTGACCACCTTGTGACCTCTGTCCCTCATCCAGTTGCCCGAATAACAGGATCTTCGGGATGCGCTCATCTCCCATCCCTGAGACAAGTCCAGCCCAACGCAGGCAGGCACGTATGATGAAAGACTCGACATTCAGGTTCAGGTTACTTTATTTGTACCCGTAGGTAGATTTGTTGATGTTGCATCTGTGGAAAACCTCTATGTTGGTGATCTTGTCCTTCCAGGTGACACCACATAGGTGTCTAAATAAAATGTAAGTAGCCCGTTAACTTTAATTCTATGAAGTGTTTGTATGTTAAGTCAAGTTTTTACCTTCTCTGACAGTGGTGGAGGAGTAGACCTCAGAAAATGACAGACGATCCTTAAATCGTTTTTAATGAACAAATGACTATTAAATACCATGAGATACTGCAGGATTTCCTTGCAAATTGGATCCAGCATCTGTCAAAAATAGTCGTTACATTTCATTAGTGAACCAAATCTGACGAACCGGGTTTGTTCCGCAGTGGTCCAGACCAGGTGGGGATCAGAACATTAATTAGAATGGGAACCATTTGCTGCGGAGTCTGGATCACAGCCGTAACAGACGGCATCCGGAGTCGGTGTAAATCCAGGGTCACACTGCAGCTCAGTCACTCCCCCTGCACCATGGTTATCCCATAAAACAAAAATGCAAAATGGAAAGAGATCACAACTGCAGTCACAAATTATACTGCCAAAGACATGGCCCTGATTGTTAAAAAACATGACCAAATAGGAAAAGTGGACTTTAATTTATAGAGACGTTGTACATGACATCAGTGATCACGTGCCACATTGTTTTTCTGCCATTTTGGACGGCAAATACCGTAGACCCTGTGTTGAGAATAATAATAATTCCACTAGCACATACTCAGTCTGACTCGCCACGGTGTTGTTCGTTTCCATTATGACTGAATATTATAATAACTGAGTGAGATCTTTACAGCAAGGTGGCCCGACACTCCCATGACATCGTTTGTATGTGAAAAGAAAAACACAAGATGGATATCAAGGCGAGCCTGCTGCTTGCTGGCTTTTTGTCAGAGTAAAGGCAGAAAAGGCTAGAGGTGGCGAGACGAAACATTGGAAAAGTACTGGAGAGTTCAGGAAGCCATGGGGCAGCAGAAGGCGTGAGGATACAAACTAGATCACATATGAAAGTAAACTAATGATAACTATTACTAGTTAGCACTAGTAAGTCCCCCGTACTACATTGTAATCATGGCAAGTAATCGCTATTAGGTACTAAAATATGTATGCTGTGTGTGTTAGTTAGCTCATTGTCTGCATACAGGAGACAATGGTGTTGTTTGTTCAAAGTGAGCTTTCCACCACTGGGTTAAATAACGGCAAAGATGCATAATATCACAATATAATGCATTACAATATAATATCACATCACTCACTATCCTCTATCACTGCTTTCAACAATCATCATGCTGTGGTCAGGTCGACGCCACTCTGCCTCCTATCTGCCTCCGCCGTGACCGTGAATTCATTTCAGGTCACTCCGTCCAGTTCCCTCTGGATTTCTTTAATTAGCTACCAAGCACAGAAAAGTCTGCACCTCATCGGTGGACCCCAGTGTTGATTTGTGTGTAGCCATTTATCTCATTGATTACACTCACTCACGCTTGCTGTTAATGATTTGACTGTTCATTGCCGGCCAAAATGGCGCAGTAAACAAAAGGCACGTGACCCGTGTGATGTCGGTGCAACCCCTCTATATGGTTTTTAAATATATTCCTGTAGAATTCTTGCTTAATGCATTTTTTTACTGTGATGAGTCCTTTTATAAAATTTTGGTTTCACTGGTTTTATTTTAGTTCATAATAGGAAGGCCTGCCATTATTTATTCTGATTTGTTGCAAATTTATGAGTGGGGCTGCCTGACTGGCTCAATAAAGTTTGCTAAATTTAACTTGATTTCATTCCCCCCTTTTTGTATGCAATTTAAAAAAAAAAAAATGCAATACAGGGGTCTGTTTCTATTATCATGCCAGTGTAATTTTATACAAAGGATTTACATTTACATTCATAAAGTGGTTCAGAGGAGATCTCAAGATATCGTATATCACGATAAAACCAGAAATGTGTTGCAATACGTGTTAAAAGCCATATCGCCCAGCCCTAGTGTCACTTTTCTGATCCTGAACCAGGGCTCAGTAACCGCTATACTGTATAATCTGCATCAAGCCACAAAACATAACTGAGCCTTAAAATGAAGGTAAAATAACTTTACGGTTATTAAGTCTCAGTCATACAGACGTGCACTTATGAGCACCTGTGTATACCTGCAATGTGGGCAAAGGCGGAAAAATGCATTCAGGATTCATGTTGTTTCCATGCTGTTTTCATGGAGTTACCATCCTCATCTGGCCTTAATAAACTTACAAACGTCAAATCTGCTTCAGGAATATAAAAACCATAAACATAGAAACCATGTCAGCAGACTTACAGCATCTTCCCACCAACTTTTCATCAGCTGATGAAACAGTGAACTTTTACAACAGCCACCTGAGCAGTCTACTGGACCTCCATGCCCCTGTAAAAATCAAAACGGTTACTTTTACTCGCTCATCACCCTGGTTCACAGCTGAGCTATGAAAGATGAAGGCAGCAGGTCAAGTTCTGGAATGGCAATACAAAGCCACCTGTCCACAGACAGATCTATCAGGAACACCAAAAGGCTTATGCAGATTCTCCTCTTCGACCTTTCTGCTGCATTTGATACAGATGACCAAATCAACCGGCTTCACCATCTCACTGGACTCACTGACACTGGCCTCAGTTAGTTTCACTCATATCTCACCAACCGGACAGAATACATCTCACTTGGACATGCTCTATCAAACCCACGTACAGTCACCTGCGGGGTCCCCCAGGGGTCAGTCCTTGGCCCCATCCTCTTCATCCCCCTTGGCCAAGTCATCAGGCACCATGGAATTTCATTTCATTGTTGTGCCAATGACACACAGTTCTATGTCAAAACCACTGCTGCAGCTCCATCTCCGTCGTCATCATCATCGCCATCGTCTCCATCACCTCTCACCATCTGTCTGGAGGAGATAAAGGCTTGGATGGAGCACAACTTTCTTCAACTCAACTGCTCCAAAACTGAAGCCATCATGGTTGGCACACCTCACCAGATTCCGTCATCATCCATAACTTGTACTGCCTTCTGTGGTGACAATATCCCCCTTTCCTCATCCGTCACTAATCTCGGTGTAAAAATGAGCTCAAATCTCACCTTCAAATTGCATATAAATCACCTCTGTAAGATCTCTTTCCATCACCTCTGTAACATAGCAAAACTCTGCCCCTCTCTCGCCGCCCCCAGATGCTAAAAAACTAGTCCATGCCTTTGTCTCCTCCAGAATGGATTACTGCAACACGCTCCTCATTGGGATCTCTAACAAGAGTCTTTAAAGATTGCAGTATATCCAAAACTCTGCAGCTACGGTCCTGATGAGGGTGTGAAAATATGAACATACAGTGGGGTAAAAAAGTATTTAGTCAGCCACCAATTGCGCAAGTTCTCCCACTTAAAAAATGAGAGAGGTCTCCAATTTTCATCATAGGTATACCTCAACTATGAGAGACAAAATAAGAAAAAAAAATCCACAAAATCACATTGAAGGATTTTTTTTTTCCACAATATCTTTATTGAACCTTTTTTTTTTTTTTTTAACAAACATGATACAAACAATCAAACACTAACACTAAAGTACTACAAAAAAAAAAAAAATGCACTAAAAACACCAACAACCACCAACAAAATCAAATCTTCAACAATGCTCCTCTGTTTAGTCTAGACAATCCAATACATAAGTATACATATTATGTTCACCAGTTTGGAATTTACAAGGTCCACACACATCATTCACCTTCTTCTTCAAGAGTTATGTTTAAATTTTTTACATAATCAATAAAAGGTCTCCATATATTCTCAAACACAATTTCCTTTGATTTTAGTATATATGTTATTCTTTCTAATGGAAGGTTTGTTAACATCTGTCTTAACCACTGAGTCACATCTGGTCTATGAGTCTTTTTCCATAATAGTGCAATACATTTTTTGGCATTAAGCAAACTGAGGTCTATGAATGTTCTTTCACTTTTATTAAAATTATGCTTTTCTGGGTACAGACCCAACAAAAACAGTTTAGGATTCAATATGATTTGTTTTGAGATTATTTTTTCAATTGTTACCCTCACCTCTTCCCAAAACATTCTTATTAATCTACATTCCCATAAACAATGAAATAGGGTTCCTTTACTTTCCATGCATTTTGTGCATGTATCTGGTATATTTTTGTTATATCTATTTAACTCCTCCGGTGTAACATACATCCGCATTAACCATTTGAAATGTATCAATTTAAGGCGTGCATTTATTGATTTGGTTTGAGCTTCTGTACAAGCCAATTCCCATTGTTCCTCTGAAATTTCAATTTGCAGATCTTCTTTCCAGTAGTTTAATCTTTTCAGTGAATTTTCACTTGAAGATAGTGTCAATGAGTTATAAAACTCTGAAATAATACCCTTTCTTTTACTATCTTTCATCATCATTTTTTCCAAGGATGAATAAATAGGTCGAGTGAGAGCTTTATTTTGATTTGATCGAATAAAGTTTCTAAGTTGAAGATATTTAAAAAAATGTGTTCTATTGAGATTAAATTTGATCCTCAGCTCTTCAAAAGACATTATGTTGTCTGCACATGGCAAATATAAATCCTGAATCTTTTGTATCCCTTTTAAATTCCATACTTTAAATACAGCGTCCGCTCTCCCTGGTTTAAAATATTGATTACCCCATATTGGACTAAATTGTGACAATAACTGTGGTTCTTTTAAATAGTTTTTAGCTTCACACCATATTTTGATCATATGCTTTACAAATGGATTTTTAACTTGTTTTTGTAATTTTTTTGCCGAATCTGAGTATATGAATATGGGAAGAGGTAAAGGTAAATTGTATGATTCCATTTCAGTCCAGTGAGGGAGATCATTTGATGAAAAATAATATGTCATAGACCTCAGTTGTGCCGACCAATAATACAACATAAAATTTGGACATTTCAGACCTCCACGATCAAATGGTAAATATAATAAAGACAAACGTAATCTAGCCCTCCTGTTGTTCCATATAAATTCCACTAACTTTTTTTTTATTCTTGAGAATAGATCTAAAGGTGGTGATAAGGGAATGTATTGAAATAAATAAAGTATTTTAGGTAAAATATTACTTTTAAGTATATTGATTCTCCCGATCATCGACATTGGTAGTGACATCCATCTCTGAGTTAACTCACTGATATCTGACATTAAGGCTTCATAGTTGACACTGGCGACTGATTCTAGCTTAGGCATAATTTGGATTCCTAAATATTTAAACTGATTTACAACATTGAATTGATTTACCTCAGGGGCTGGGTAATTTCTCTGGGTCTCATTTAGCATTAATATTGAAGATTTAGTTTTATTTATTTTATATCCTGATATTTCCCCAAAATTCTTTATTAAATTCAACAAGGTTGGAATTGATTTTTTTAGATTCGACATAAACAAAATTATATTATCGGCGTACAGGGAGATTTTATGTTCTGTTGGTCCAACTTTAATTCCATATATTTGTGAATGTAAACGTATCGCTATCGCTAAAGGTTCAATTGCCATAGTAAACAGTAAAGGTGAAAGTGGACAGCCTTGTCGACATCCTCTATTGATTTTTATTGGTTTTGAAATATTGTTATTTGTTAGGATTTCTGCTGTAGCATTATTGTATATTATTTGAACCCATTTTATGAAATTATTTCCAAGTCCAAACCTTTGTAGGACTTCAAAAAGAAAGGGCCATTCAACTCTATCAAAGGCCTTTTCGGCGTCCAATGATAGGAGAGCTGTATCCGGTGCTTCTTTATTAAAATAAATAATATTAAATAGTCTTCTTACATTATGGAAGCCTTGTCTACCCTTTATAAAGCCATTCTGATCTCGATTAATAATATTTGGTAAAAATTTCTTGTATTCGTCTTGCTAAAATTTTACAGATTATCTTAAGGTCGGCGTTTAATAGGCTTATTGGTCTCATATTTTCACATTTATTAGAGGGCTTACCTGGTTTTGGCAGCAGTATAATTAAGGCATTATTTATGTATGATGGTAAATTACTATTTTGAAATGCTTCTAAAACCATTTCCAAAAAAGGTTTTATTAATTTATTCTTAAAATTTTTTATAAAGGTCAACTGGAAGACCATCTGGTCCTGCACTTTTTCCTGATTTCATATTATCAATGGCTAGCCCAACTTCTTCTTGACTAATTTTAGACTCCAATATCTCCCTGTTTTCATTTGGAATACACGGTATAGATAGTTCGTTCAAAAACCCATTTAGTTTTGTTAAATCAGGTTCATTTTTGGTATCATATAATTTTTCATAGTAATCTCTAAAGGCTCTATTAATTTCTAAAGGATCTATAACTACCTGTCCATTACTTATAATACTGGTAATTGGTGTTTTAATTTCCAATTGTTTAATCTGCCATGCTAATAATTTTCCTGATTTTTCACCTTGTTCATAAAAAGATTGTTTCAATCTTAGAAGACTCGAGGCAGCTCTATTCGCTGATTTTTTGTCGTATTCAGCTCTCAAAATCAGTAATTCATTCTCCAACCTTGGGTCACTTCCTGCATACACTTTTTCCTGAAGATTTTTTATTTTATGTTCCAATTTAGCTCTCTCCTCTCGAGTCTTCTTAGATTTTGATCCTGTATAACTAATAATATGTCCCCTAATAAAAGCTTTGAAAGCCTCCCACTTTACACATGCTGATGTTTGTGTAGTATTGATGTCAAAGAACTCGTCTATCTGTTTTTCTATATACTTGACAAATTCCTCATCCTGAAGCCATTTATGCTGAAATTGCCATCTACCTGATTCCTTTGTCAATTTTTTATCTACATATATTAGACAACAGGGTGCATGATCAGAGATCACGATGTTATCATAAAAGCAGTTTTGAATCTTGGACCTTAATTCTGTGGAAATCAAAAAATAATCAATACGTGAGAATGTCTTGTAGGTACTGGAATAACAAGAATAGGCTTTAACTTGTGGTTTCATTTCTCTCCATATATCTAACAATCTCAATTCTTTCATAAAATGATTAATAGTCATCCTACATCCAATGTGCGTACAATCCAGTCCTGTTGATCTATCCACACCTGGATTCAATGTACAATTAAAATCCCCTGCTATTATATGTTGCCCTGTAAGTGATGATAAGATGAGAAATAAATTAGCAAAGAACTTCTGATCATCTATATTGGGACCATATAAGTTCACAAGATTTATATTTTCTAATAGCAAAGAACCTTGAATGATTACATATCTTCCAAATTTGTCTCCAATTACATTTTTCACTTGAAAAGGAACTGATTTATGTATGAGAGTCATAACTCCCCTGGCTCGGGATGAAAATGAAGAGGTGAATACACTTCCCTGCCATCTACTCCTAATTCTTTTAACATCCTCCTCTATCAGATGAGTTTCTTGTAAAAACACAATTCTTGAACCCATGTCCTTTATTTTATTCATAACTTGTTTAAGTTTTTTTAAATTTTGTAGACCTCTGCAATTCCATGAAGTTAAATTAAGATTAACACTTTGGTCCATGATCAATAGAGAGTTTGGGATTACCTTGCAGTGTAAACATGCTCATACAGAGAAGCAAAAACATGAGTGGTTGAACATTCATCCTACAAACTACACACAAACAAATTTCCCCTTCCCACACTTGTGGCAAACCCCCCAAAATCAAAAGAAAAATTCTGTCTCCCGATATAGCCATCGACCGTTCCACACCCACGGGGAACAGCCTAAGCCACTCCTTCTTCATCCTCCCAATCACCCTAACTCTACTGCTTTTAATGATGTAACATTAACTCTCCTCTGTAGTTTTCCAACTTAACTCCAAAATTTTTAACAACTTTGTACATCATAGTTTTTTTTTTTGTTTGTTTGTTTTGTTTTTGTTTTGTTTTTTTAATATATAATACAATCTATATTTTGTAAACTTACTATTTACTTCAAGTCAGTCAGATGCCTGTGCAAATGCTTAATTATTCTACCTTATATTTTGTTCATGCTTAGCTCCCACCAGTCTCTTCTTCTTCTTTGATCTTCTTGATGAACTCCTGCGCCTCCTCTGGGGTCTTGAAGATGTGGGTTCTGCCCTCATACGTGGTCAGCAGTCTCGCAGGATAGATTACACCATGACGAATCCCAAGGTTGCGCAGCTCCTTACGTACGGGATCAAACTGCTTCCTCAATTGCTGGATTCCTGTGGCCAAATCTGGGTAGAACCACACCTGCTGGTCCTGGTGTTTAATCTCTCCTTTAGCACGTGCAGCGTTGAAGATCTTCATCCTGTCTCTGTTGCTAAGAAACTTCATAATTAAGGTCCTCGGCGGTCCCTTATCTCTCCGTGGGCCAATACGATGTGCTTTTTCCAGAACCACTGCTGATTGCAACTCCTCGCTGCCCAGCACCTCCGGAATCCACTTTTCCAGAAAGGAACATACGTCCCGACCTTCTGATTCCTCTGGAAGACCCACCAGCCTCAAATTATTCTGTCTCGACCGAGATTCCAAATCCAAAATATTATCTTCCAGAGATTTTTTTTTTTTTTCCAAAGTGCGCACCTTTAATTGAAGACGGGTGACGTCATCTTCAGCACTAGCGAGACGGAGCTCCATCTGCGCCGTTCGTTCTACACAGTCACCCAATTCCTTTCTTATTCCTTCCAACGCTGTCATAATCCCATCAAATCTAGAGGAAAAGTCCGCTCTCATTGAACTCATGGCTGCCATCAGCGCATCTGCGCCATTCCCCGCAGAAATCGCAGCGTTGCCAGCCTCCTCCGCCATATATGGAGTTTTGTTTGCTGCGTCACAGACCTGAAAGTCCGTTAATTTGGACTGTTTCGGCGGCTCGCTTTTTCCTTTTCCTGGTTTTCCAGCCTTAGGCTTCGCCGACATATCCTCGCCCAAATGCTGGGATACGTTCTGTCCCAAATGAGAGAGTTATTTGCCGATTTTTTTTTTTCCAGGAGCAGAGCAGAGCGAGACACGTCCGTCCTACGTGGCAGCCATAACCGGAAGTCCACATTGAAGGATTTTTAATGAATTAATTGGTAAATTCCTCGGTAAAATAAGTATTTGGTCAATAACAAAAGTTCATCTCAATTCTTTGTTATATACCCTTTGTTGGCACTGACAGAGGTCAAACGTTTTCTGTAAGTTTTCACAAGGTTTTCACACACTGTTGCTGGTATTTTGGCCCATTCCTCCATGCAGATCTCCTCTAGAGCAGTGATGTTTTGGGGCTGTCGCTGGGCAACACAGACTTTCAACTCCCTCCAAAGATTTTCTATGGGGTTGAGATCTGGAGACTGGCTAGGCCACTCCAGGACCTTGAAATGCTTTTAACGAAGCCACTCCTTTGCTGCCCGGGCCATGTGTTTGGGATCATTGTCATGCTGAAAGACCCAGCCACGTTTCATCTTCAATGTCCTTGCTGGTGGAAGGAGGTTTTCACTCAAAATCTCACGATACATGGACCCATTCATTCTTTCCTTTACACGGATCAGTCGTCTTGGTCTGGTTGCAGAAAAACAGCCCCAAAGTATGATGTTTCCACTCCCATGCTTCACAGTAGGTATGGTGTTCTTTCTCCTCCAAACACGACAAGTTGAGTTTTTACCAAAAAGTTCTATTTTGGTTTCATCTGACCATATGACATTCTTCCAGTCCTGTTCTGGATCATCCAAATGCTCTCTAGCAAACTTCAGACGGGCCTGGACATGTACTGGCTTAAGCAGGGGGACACGTCTGGCACTGTATTTGAGTCCCTGGTGGCGTAGTGTGTTACTGATGTAGCCTTTGTTACTTTGGTCTTAGCTCTCTGCAGGTCATTCACTAGGTACCCCCGTGTGGTTCTGGGATTTTTGCTCACCGTTCTTGTGATCATTTTGACCCCACGGGGTGAGATCTTGCGTGGAGCCCCAGATCGAGGGAGATTATCAGTGGTCTTGTATGTCTTCCATTTTCTAATAATTGCTCCCACAGTTGATTTCTTCACACCAAGCTGCTTACCTATTGCAGATTCAGTCTTCCCAGCCTGGTGCAGGTCTACAATTTTGTTTCTGGTGTCCTTTGACAGCTCTTTGGTCTTGGCCATAGTGGAGTTTGGAGTCTGACTGTTTGAGGTTGTGGACAGATGTCTTTTATACTGATAACGAGTTCAAACAGGTGCCATTAATACAGGTAACGAGTGGAGGACAGAGGAGCCTCTTAAAGAAGAAGTTACAGGTCTGTGAGAGCCAGAAATCTTGCTTGTTTGTAGGTGACCAAATACTTATTTTACTGAGGAATTTACCAATTAATTCATTAAAAATCCTTCAATGTGATTTTCTGGATTTTTTTTTTTCTCATTTTGTCTTTCATAGTTGAGGTATACCTATGATGAAAATTGGAGACCTCTCTCATCTTTTAAGTGGGAGAACTTGCACAATTGGTGGCTGACTAAATACTTTTTTGCCCCACTGTATCACACCCATTCTAATCACTTCACTGGCTTCCTGTTTCCATCAGGATTGAATATAAGGTCTCCCTCCTCACTCACCAGTGCATCCACAGAAGTGGCCCCCCTTACCTCAAAGAACTGCTAACTCCATTAACCACGACACGTTCCCTCTGTTCCACTCACTCAAACTGCCTTCATACACCCAGGACCAAACTCAGCACCATGGGAGACGGGGCTTTTTGTGCTGCTTCCCCACATCTGTGGAATGGCCTCCCTGACACCGTGAGGGCATCACAATCCACAGATGGTTTTAAAAGAGGGCATAAAGCCTTTCTTTTTAGCAGGACATTTGATCATTGAGGTGCTGTTTTAACCTCTTCTCTTTTTTTATTTTTGGTTTTGTCTGCTTATCTGCTTTTTTTCCTTTTATGAATTTGAATTTTATGCTTTTTACATGTAGCACTTTGAGATTTTTTTTAATGTAAAGTGCGCTACAAATAAAATGTATTATTATTATTATTATTATTATTATGTCAATGATTCACATATGACTGCAGTTTATATGGGAATGCTTTTAAATATGCATTGAGCCATGATGGTGAAGAAACAGGATCCATGGTACATCACTGTTTCCTGTTGCCTCACTTGTATGTACGTGGGTTGCTTGCCTGTATACGGTACGTGCAGCCACCTGCAAACACTTGCGATCGCACCGCTTCTTAATTACCTCCGCTAAGGAGGTAATGTTTTTACCGGGGTTTGTCTGTTTGTCTGTCTGTTACCAACATAACTCAAACAGTTATGAATGGATTTTGATGAAATTTTCAGGAAAGGTGTGTAATAGCACAGGGAACAGATGATTAGATTTTGGTGATGATCTGAGAGTGCATACCTCCACCAAGGGCTTTGTTTGTATTTGTGCAGCAGGATTACACAAAAACTACTGGATGGATTTGGATGAAATTTTCACCAGAGGTGGTTCTTGGCCTAGAGAGGAACCCACTACATTTTGGTGAGGATCTGAGAATGCATACCTCAGCCAAGGCTCTTATATTCTCACAGTGTGTTAGCCACAATACTCCAAAACTGATGGACAGATTTGGATGCAATTTTCACCACAAGTGGCTATAGGCCTACGCACAAACCCATTACATTTTGGAGGTGATCCGTGACAAACGGAAGGAGCCTTGGCGGAGATATGTGCTCTGAGTGCTTTTCTAGTTCATTATTTTTTCCCTTTCACATTCACCACACTGGTATACAGTGGGGTAAAAAAGTATTTAGTCAGCCACCAACTGTGCAAGTTCTCCCACTTAAAAGATGAGAGAGGTCTCCAATTTTCATCATAGGTATACCTCAACTATGAGAGACAAAATGAGAAAAAAAAATACAGAAAATCACATTGAAAGATTTTTGAAGAATTTATTTGCAAATTATGGTGAAAAATAAGTATTTCGTCAATAACAAAAGTTCATCTCAATACTTTGTTATATACCCTTTGTTGGCAATGACAGAGGTCAAACGTTTTCTGTAAGTCTTCACAAGGTTTTCACACACTGTTGCTGGTATTTTGGCCCATTCCTCCATGCAGATCTCCTCTAGAGCAGTGATGTTTTGGGGCTGTCACTGGGCAACACAGACTTTCAACTCCCTCCAAAGATTTTCTATGGGGTTGAGATCTGGAGACTGGCTAGGCCACTCCAGGACCTTGAAATGCTTCTTACGAAGCCACTCCTTCGTTGCCCGGGCAGTATGTTTGGGATCATTGTCATGCTGAAAGACCCAGCCACGTTTCATCTTCAATGCCCTTGTTGATGGAAGGAGGTTTTCACTCAAAATCTCACGATACATGGACCCATTCATTCTTTCCTTTACACGGATCAGTCGTCCTGGTCCCTTTGCAGAAAAACAGCCCCAAAGCACAATGTTTCCACCCCCATGCTTCACAGTAGGTATGGTGTTCTTTCTCCTCCAAACACGACAAGCTGAGTTTTTACCAAAAAGTTCTATTTTGGTTTCATCTGGCCATATGACATTCTCCCAATCCTCTTCTGGATCATCCAAATGCTCTCTAGCAAACTTCAGACGGGCCTGGACATGTACTGGCTTAAGCAGGGGGACACGTCTGGCACTGCAGGATTTGAGTCCCTGGCGGCGTAGTGTGTTACTGATGTAGCCTTTGTTACTTTGGTCCCAGCTCTCTACAGGTCATTTACTAGGTCCCCCCGTGTGGTTCTGGGATTTTTGCTCACCATTCTCGTGATCATTTTGACCCCACGGGGTGAGATCTTGCGTGGAGCCCCAGATCGAGGGAGATTATCAGTGGTCTTGTATGTCTTCCATTTTCTAATAATTGCTCCCACAGTTGATTTCTTCACACCAAGCTGCTTACCTATTGCAGATTCAGTCTTCCCAGCCTGGTGCAGGTCTACAATTTTGTTTCTGGTGTTCTTTGACAGCTCTTTGGTCTTGGCCATAGTGGAGTTTGGAGTCTGACTGTTTGAGGTTGTGGACAGGTGTCTTTTATACTGATAATGAGTTCAAACAGGTGCCATTAATACAGGTAACGAGTGGAGGACAGAAGAGCCTCTTAAAGAAGAAGTTGCAGGTCTGTGAGAGCCAGAAATCTTGCTTGTTTGTAGGTGACCAAATACTTATTTTCCACCACAATTTGCAAATAAATTCTTTAAAAATCAGACAATGTGATTTTCTGGATATTTTTTTTCTCATTTTGTCTCTCAGTTGAGGTATACCTATGATGAAAATTGGAGACCTCTCATCTTTTAAGTGGGAGAACTTGCACAATTGGTGGCTGACTAAATACTTTTTTGCCCCACTGTACTTCCATATACTTGCATTTATGTACATTTGTGAGTTTTCTTTTTGTAATTTTTTTTTTCATAAATCTAAAGCTTTATTCTTAGACATTTAAAATTGTTTCTCCAAATATGTGAATTTTTTTCCTCATAAATTTACAACTTTCTTGTAAATTTGACCCTTTTTCATGCAAATTTGTGAGCTCCTCATATATATGACACTGTCATATATATGACACTGTCACTTTGCTTCATAAAATTGAGGCTTTGTTCTTCTAAATTTTTACATTTTTATTAAAAAAAATCAGTTTCAATCTGGTAAATATGAGAATTTTTATCTAAAACTGTAAATTTCGCTTCACCTGTGTTTCTGAATTTATTTATTTTGGTCAAAGCCACAGAGAACCTCTACCCAAAACATAAAACCATCTTTAAATGTGTTCTACTAGTAAATCATATTTGCACAGGATTTCTGATTTATTTAACCAGGCACATCTCATTCAGTTCACACATGCAGAACTTCAACTTCAATCCACTTTTCCCCAAACTCCACTACAAATTTGGAGTAGGAGATTCCATTTTCGAACAGGAAAGGCTGCGAGTGGCTGAACCGCAGCGCTCTTTGTCAGCCACGTTAGAGCATGACAGCATTTTCCACACATGGACTTATCCTAGAGATTTACAGGCTGGGAGCAGAACACGAATGTGTCTATTAGAGCCAGATAAACTCTTAAAGCAGCCCATTACTGCATGTATGGCTTAAGTCCACTCTGGGGGGTCTGCGCGCACGCACACACACACATACACACACAGAGCGGGGTCTTTGTTTCTGGACCACACTGTTTCCTCCCTGTGGAACTGCAGTGGCACTATTAAGAGGTGAAAGTAAGCCGGTGAAGGAACCTGATCCTCACAGTCAAATGTCTTTTTCCCCCCACCCACGCACGTTTCTACAGTAGCACACCGGCACCTGCATTCAAGTAGAGGCCAATTTGAGATATTTTTCAGTCGTCTCAGTCATTGTGAGGATTGCAGGTGTAGCACTACAAAAGGAAAAAAAAAAGTCAAGTTAAGCGATTTCACAGGATTGAGCTCAGAATCATCTATGCTGTAGCGAGTGGTGATCCGGTTCACTTTCCTCAGTCTGCTGAACACAGACAATCCTGTCCTCTGTCCCAGCGTCTCAAGGTGCTGTTGGCGGACACAGCCCACCGCCTGTTCCCACAACCAAGAAAGACCACAGGAAAGGACCGCGCTGCTGTCCGAGGACAGGAAGCGAAACTTAATGACTCCTGGAGACACTGAAATAATGTCAGCCTCAATGCTACTGTGCCTGATGAATGTGGCGTAGAGTTGTAGACATTAAACATTAACAGAGATTCATTTTAACTACAGAAGATTGATAGTGTAAGCTTTACACCCAGCGTTAAATACTTGATGTCACTGTGACTATAATTTAAGCTAAAAGAGGTCACCATTAAATCACAGATGGTGTTCACTTATACAGCGCTTTTTCTCTGGATGACCAAAGCGCTTCACAGGTCCTGCTATCCACCCATTCACACACTGATGGTGGCAGAGCTGCCATGCACCGGCGCTGGCCTGACCCACCAGGAGCAACTGGGGGTTCAGTGTCTTGCTCAAGGACACTTCGACATATAGACTGCAGACAGAGCAGGAATCGAACCCCTAACCCTCTGATCAGTAGTCGGCCACACTACACCTGCGCCACAGCCGTCCCACAGCAGGGCTGCACAATATATCACAACTTAATTGTGTCACAATACCAACATGCACAATATTCATATCGCCAAAGATTGCTTTACCAGTGAAAACTGTATATTTTTCATGTGCTTGACTAATCACACTTTGCCATTTTCAAGCACCATTTACGGACTTAAGCCCAAGTTATGCACCCGTGTCAAAGCGATGCAGTTGTAACAGCATCAACGCGGCAGTGACGTGTGTTCCTATTGCGTCGCCCGACGTGCACCTCTCCATAGAAGGAGAGGTGCACGTTGGGCGACACAGGTCATAAGAGCTGTGATTGGTCCACTTTTTCTCCTCCTTCACATTTCCTGGTTCTCATCGCTGCTCTACTCTGCCTGTTCATGGAGGCACAACTTCCAAAGCCAGTTACAAAGGACCAAATTCAAAGAATATTTAGCTAGTAACATTTTGTGACTCGTCATAACCCCAGTAATTACAGATTGTCAAATAACAGCAGCGGCAGTGGTCGCACGCACCGTTTTCTCCAACTTCTTTTTTCTCTCTGCAGCGATCATATTAAAAGTTGCTTTTTCTTCACATTTACAGTAGTGTGAAAAAGTGTTTGCCCCCTTCCTGATTTCTCATCTTTGTCACTTAAATGTTTCAGAGCAAACAAATTTAATTAGACAAAGATAACACAAGTAAACATAAAATGTAGTTACATGGCCCTGTGTGAAAAAGTGATTGCCCCCTAAACCTAATAACTGGTTGGGCCACCCTTAGCAGCAACAACTGCAATCAAGCATTTGAGATAACTGGCAATGAGTCTTTTACAGCGCTGTGGAGGAATTTTGGCCCACTCATCTTTGCAAAATTGTTGTAATTCAGTCACATTGGAGGGTTTTCCAGCATGAACCGCCTTTTTAAGGTCATGCCACAGCATCTCAATCAGATTCAGGTCAGCACTTTGACTAGGCCACTCCAAAGTCTTCATTTTGTTTTTCTTAAGCCATTCAGAGGTGGACTTGCTGGTGTGTTCTGGATCATTGTCCTGCTGCAGAACCCGAGTGTGCTTCAGCTTGAGGTCACGAACAGATGGCTGGACATTCTCCTTCAGGATTTTTTGGTAGACAGCAAAATTCATGGTTCCATTTACCACAGCAAGTCTTCCAGGTCCTGAAGCAGCAAAACAGCCCCAGACCATCACACTACCACCACCATATTTTACTACTGGTATGATGTTCCTTTTCTGAAATGCTGTGTTACTTTTACACCAGATGTAATGGGGCACACACCATCAACAAAGTTCAACTTTTGTCTCGTCAGTCCACAGAGTATTTTCCCAAAAGTCTTCGTTATCATCAAGATGTTTTCTGGCAAAACTGAGACGAGCCTTTATGTTCTTTTTGCTCAGCAGTGGTTTTTGTCTTGGAACTCTGCCATGCAGGCCATTTTTGCCCAGTCTCTTTCTTAAGGTGGAGTCATGAACACCGACCTTAACTGAAGCAAGTGAGGCCTGCAGTTCTTTGGATGTTGTTGTGGGGTCTTTTGTGACCTCTTGGATGAGTCGGGGTCTTTTGTGACCTATTGGATGAGTTGTTGCTGCGCTCCTTGGGGTAATTTTGGTTGGTTGGCCACTCCTGGGAAGGTTCACACTGTTCCATGTTCTTGCCATTTGTGGATAATGGCTCTCACTGTGGTTTGCTGGAGTCCCAAAGCTTTAGAAATGGCTTTATAACCTTTTTCCAGACTGACAGATCTCAATTACTTTGTTTCTCATTTGTTCCTGAATTTCTTTGGATCGCAGCATGATGTCTAGCTTTTGAGGATCTTTTGGTCTACTTCACTTTATCAGGCAGGTCCAATTTAAGTGATTTCTTGATTGAGATGAGAACAGGTGTGGCAGTAATCAGGCGTGGGCGTGGCTACAGAAATTGAACTCAGCTTTCCAAAAATGTGATAAACCACAGTTAATTTATGTTTTAACGGGGGGGGGGGGGGATCACTTTTTCACACAGGGCCATGTAGGTTTGGATTTTTTTTTTTTTTTACCTTTAATAAACACCTTTATTTAAAAACTGCATTTTGTGTTTACTTGTGTTATCTTTGTCTAATATTTAAATTTGTTTGATGATCTGAGACATTTAAGTGTGACAAACATACAAAAAAAAAATCAGGAAGGGGGCAAACACTTTTTTACACCACTGTAAATTATACTAACAGGGTTTGTTCGCTGAGACTAAAACACAGATTGGTGTGAAAAAGTACATGAGCTCCACATTCATTAAAGAAGAAAATTAAACGTCATTCCACGTGAAACTCTGCAGCTTACTGTCCAATATGATTTTAGGACTGACAAATAACAACTGCACCCTTTCCTCGGACAACCTTATACTTTTAACAGTGAATGAGGCACAGAAATGGGAAAGATGTGCCTCTGTCAGACTGATCCAGCCCTCCTCCTCCTCCTCCTGAGAGAAGACTTGGCCGCTGACAGTGATCTCCAGAGCTGCAGGCCTGCGTGTTATAGCATATCTCTCCATCTTAAATTAATAGCCAACGGGCTGCATTTACCTTGGAAATATGTCTGGACAGGAAAAGTTCACCCATGTACACTCTCAATCTCACATCTCCAGGAATCAGAAAAGGTACGGTTATTGCTGTCTTATATAAAACGATTTCCCACCACACTGTGACACTAGGGAAAGAGGAGGGAGGATTTTACGTATCATATTCTGCTGTTAATGCGTTTAATCACACGCCGCACTTCAGTAACCTTAGCACTTCCTCTTATTATGGACCGATTACGGCATCCAGCGAGGCTCAACTGTACACCTCCCGGCCCACTCATAACTTTGCTGGCAAATTCACAAGACGCCTCAGGTAAGCGACCGGATCATGGAAAACCTTCTGTTTTAAACAAAACACAGATGAAGAGGTGAGGGCATTAAGAGGGGCTTAACACACATCCTGGCATCTAACAGCATGGTGCCCACTCACTTCATGACACTGATATGGGCGTTCCACACGGCTGCATATTTCTCGAGTTACAAATTGGGTGAATTAAAAGTGCAGGCCGCTGCCAGTGTTAGTGCATGTTGCTGCTTGAAGCCTGTAATGCTCCCCAGAGCAGCACAGGAGATGGGTGGGGGGTAAAGAGGGAAACAGGCAAAAGTTTGGGAGTTTGTTGCTTTGAGCAGATAAGCATCATGCGAAGAAATGATCAGCAGAGCTCGACATGTGGCTCATAATTATCTCTGCCAAGAAGGTCATGTGATCAGTGACGTCTGTCTGTTGGATAGGAGGATAGCGCAAAAACCTACAGGATGAATTCTGGCGAAATTTCCATCAGTGGTGGTCCTTGGAGCAAGGATGAACCCATTAAGCTTCATGTCCACCTAGGCGTCTGTTGACGGAAGCTCCCCATGCCTCCTCCACCTCTGGGTCAATCAGAAGCGTGGAGGGGGCGTAATCAGATGAGAGTCACGGGCCCAATACTCCGTAGCCAAAAACTGAACGGAGAGTATGACTGTCTGGTCAGAGAACTTCGGACGGTTTTCAAGCAGTATTTTTGGCTGCAAAAGTGCAGTTTGATGAGATTTTCTGTCTACCCCAACCTGCTCTGCCCTCCCCAACCTGCAGGGCTTGCACGTGATTGGTCACCACGACTCCTGGTGGGAGTGTTGGTATTGCCCACACTCGGTCGGACTCATTCCCAGTGAGAGCTGGACTCCGCCAGGGCTGCCCTTTGTCACTGATCCTGTTCATAATTTTTATGGACAGGATTTCTAGGCGCAGCCAGGGAATGGAGGGTGTCATGCTTGGTGACCACAGGATCTCTGTTGTTTGCAGGTGATGTTGTCCTGTTGACTTCATCCAGCAATGACCTACAGCTCTTGCTGGGACGGTTTGCCGCTGAGTGTGAAGCGGCTGGAATGAGAATCAGCACCTCCAAGTCCGAGTCCATGGTCCTCAGCCGGAATAAGGTGGATTGTCCTCTCTGGGTTGGGGACAGGCTCCTGCCCCAAGTGGAGGAGTTTAAGTATCTTGGGGTCTTTTTCACGAGTGAGGGGAGAATGGAGCGAGAGATTGACAGACGGATTGGAGCAGCATCTGCAGTGATGCAGACGTTGTACCGATCTGTTGTGGTGAAGAGGGAGCTGAGTTCTAAGGCAAAGCTGTCAATTTACCAGTCAATCTACGTTCCTACTCTCAACTATGGTCATGAGCTTTGGGTAATGACCGAAAGAACAAGATCACGGATACAAGCGGCTGAAATGAGCTTTCTCCGTAGGATTGCTGGACTCACCCTCAGAGATAGGGTGAGAAGCTCAATCATCCAGGAGAGGCTCAGAGTAGAACCGCTGTTCCGCCACATTGAAAGGAGTCAGTTGAGGTAGTATGGGCATTTGATTAGGATGCCTCCTGGATGCCTCCCACTTGAGGTGTTTCGGGCACGTCCCACTGGGAGGAGACCCCGGGGCAGACCCAGGACTCGGTGGAGAGACTACGTCTCTCAGCTGGTCTGGGAACACCTTGGTATCCTCTCTGAAGAGCTGGAGCAGGTGGCTGGGGAGAGGGAAGTCTGGGCTTCTCTGCTTTAACTGCTGCCTCTGCGACCCGGACCTCCGGAAAAGCGGTAGAAGATGGATGGATGGATGGATGGATGGATGGATGGATGGACTCCTGGTGGGTGGGCTGTTCTAGTCTGTTCACAATTCTTCTGGGAAAAAAAAGTGGCTTTGGAGCCACATTTAGCCATTTTTCCTCTAACCATTGGCTCCCTTTGGTTTAGATGAAAAAAGTTATACAGTATAACTCTGGGAAAATGCTGCAAATTTACCAGAAACAATATGAGAAAAGCTGGTAATTTAAGAGCAAAAATCACATATTTGAGACTACTGTATATCAAGTCTCACAAGTTTACAACAAAGATTGCAAATTAGAGTGAACGAGTTGCACAATTATGAGAAAAAGATAAAATACAATAAGATAAGACAAACCTTTATTAGTCCCACAATGGGGAAAATAGAGGATTGCAGCAGCAAAGGGATAGCAGCACTTAGAGTGATAATAAATACGATAATAAGATAAGAAATTGGATAGCAAAACAGTAAATATACATACAGTATATACACAGTGCAGGAGCATTGCAGTTAATTGCCCGACAATATATAAATATAAATGCAGACGTATAATCCACAGTTGAATGAACAGTGTTGTTGACACCTTCAATAAAGTAAAAAAAGTTAAAAAGTACCAAAGATACAATTTAAGAAAAAAAATTCTATTACTAATATTGACTTATAACCTGTCTGTTTTACCTTCATTTTAAGGCTCAAATATCTTTTTCCCGCCCTGTGCAGGTTTTTTTTCCCCTTTTTCTTCTTAGTAGATCTAATTAAAACACAATGAATTAAACAGTGTGAAAATGAGGTGGGATTCAAAGTTCTAAGCTGTCGTGTGACAGAAATATCCCCATTAGCCCCCCCCCCCCCCCCGGCAAATCACAAACAAGCTGCACTACCTGAGCAGCACCCTCAGGTCGTTTCCTACCCGTCAGTGAAAGGTGTGTCAGTTCTCTCTCTCTCTCTCTCTCTCTCTCTCTCTCTCTCTCTCTCTCTCTCTCTCACACACACACAGAGTGATAATTAGGGTGTTTTGGGTGGGGGGGTGGGGGGGGTGGCATGCTCTCACACATCAAAGGCAGCACTTGTCAGAAATCCCGGCCAAATATTTTGAATGCTGTCAATGCAAAGAAGGAAAAAAACAGCTCCCATTAAGACAGCCACATTACTCCTCAGAAGGCACGGCAATGATGGAGCTGCACAAAGCAGCTTCAGAGGCTTTTGGGACGGGGACCTGCAGTGTTGCCTAGTCGGCAGTTGGGTCAACTTTTAACAAGGTGCGGTAATGAGTTGAGACGCTGCAAGCGACAGCACCGCGGGTTTAAGAGGCTCCTGTGACGTGACACGGCTCTCATTAATTCGCACGTGGCTCAGTCGCTGAAATATTCATAACACCCCACTCCCTGTGGAGAAGCATAAAGGTGTCTTTATTCTCCTGGGCATGGCTGCTCACCTTGTTTGTTTGCCTAATGAAAAGGTATTCAGGGATGAGACCGAGGTGCTCTCTGCACCGTGATCACAGAGGACTGTGTCAGTGTCGTCATCCTAACCTGGCGTGGCCTCCTGGAGGTGTTTCAGCAGATTTCTGCATGCTTATCTCAGATGCTTGGGTTACCTTTGAAACTTTACGTGATTAAGTTGGAACATAAATGTTTAACTATTGCCCGGCTGTGTGACATTTAGGCGTTTGCTGAAAACAAATTTGGACTTTCCTGCCAAATAATACAAATTTAAAACATACTGTATCTTCTGTATTATATATTCTTCGTTTGATTCTTTTAAAATTTGGCCGTGTGTTTTCAGATGATGTTTTATGCTTTTGACAGTAGAAATCCTGACCTACCAATGATGGTGCTGGAATTTCTCTCAGATGACAAAGGTAAAGGAACTGCTGCCATGCTAATTGGAGGGAATTTTACTCAGTTTTCCATACAAACAGGAAAGCACTGACAGTTTCATATGCTCATTTAAATAAGCGAGAGGAAAGACTTAAACACTGCATGTGCATTCATCCCATTTTACAGGAGCATAAATTGTTAGAACTGCATCAGCTAATTCAAGAACCAAGCAGAAACTATTTTGGTCCGTTCAATTTAAAAAGAAAGATGTTCTTGTGGGTTTTAACCTTCTAAATTCCTTTCTTGGGTCATATAATTACAGTAAAAATCTTAAATCTCCCTTTACTTTGAAATCTTTATATTTATCCTCTCTGGCAGAAGCTGGTACAGCTCTTTTGAGTTACATTCCACTACATTACAAAATGGAAACCTGCCCTAAATTACTCCCCATCGCCATACTGGGATATTGATCAAGTCCACAAGATGGGGATCCTATAGCCAGACCATCGGAGACCATTCTCCCTGTGTCTGCGTGGGTTTACTCCGGTTTTCTCCCGCAGGCCAAAGACATGCAGGTTACGTTAACTGGCATCAACTGGGGATTCTAAATTGTCCTTAGGTATGACTGTGAGAGTGAATGGTTGTCTGTCTCTCTGTGTTGGCCCTGCGATGGACTGGTGATCTGTCCAGAGTGTACCCTGCCTCTCGCCCAAAGATGTTGGGATAGGCTCCAGCCCCCCACGACCCGAAAAGGATTAAGTGGTAGAAGATGGATGGGGGATGGGATGGCTTCCTAAATTCTGATGGCTTTTGGCTGGTTTCTTGGCTTTCTATGCCTTTTTGCACCTCTTTCTTCATGTGTTCAATACTTATTCCCTGTGTCATTCCACTTTATTAAATATAACTTGTTTTGTGAACACAGTTGCCTTGATTTCTTTGTATGTGTGGATTACTTGGGTTATTACTGGTATCTGGTGAAAATCTCAGGTCAATGGCTCCATCAGAAATACGTTTAACGAGAAAAATGTTGACGTGTTAAATAATTTTCCCCACTGTATATGTTACTGAGGATGCTAAAAATTAAGCTTAAATTTAAATTAATGCCTGGAAATGGCAATAAATTTGACCTTTAAGACTGTCAACAACTCGATCAACATCCATTTTCTTGCTGCTGTAAGTGGAAGAAGTTTATTATTATTATTTTTTTGTTGTGGAAGCAGGTCCTATCTGGCTACATAACATGCCACTCTTGTTACCAGTGGTGGAATGTTCTATTGTTCTCTCATTGAAAGAAATGGAACATCCACCTTTCTACTGCGTAACATCAACATGTGAATGCCACATCAAGTTTACACAGTTGGAGCAGGGCTGGCTTCTGTCCAGCTGCCTCTATCTCAGAGTGGATGTGCTCTCCCTCTTATCTTAATCTTGCTCCAACTTTCTCACAGCGATTTCCTGTATCTGCAGGATAAGAAAAGCCTAATATAGGGGCACTAACATGAAGCTGGAGATGAAAGTACCCCTCCTCCTCCTTGTGGCCAGCCTCGTGGAGGTGCAGCCTGCCACCTGCACCCTGTGCTGTCAGCGAGGCTACTTCTAATCAGCACATTTGTTTTCCAGGGCCCACAGCACCTTCCTTCGCTCTCCTTCAGCAGCTTCTTTCAGCACAACTTGTCTTCATGTCAAACATTTCACATCAGCTATTTGGGTTTGAGCTACATGCTTCAGAGCCAGAAGAGAAGTGGCAAAGCTGGTAAAAAATGTCCGTGTGACTGCTGGAGAGCGGGTCCGAGGTTGGCTGTGCCGCTAAAAGAGGAGAAACGATAAGAGCATGAGAACGCAGCAGCTGCCCGCCTCGGCTTAGTCACTCTGTGGGGCGGAGGATGATAAAAGTGGTCATGGGCTCGCTCGCCGTGTCACGTCAGATAAGGCGCGTCATTCAGCAGATAATGAATATGCAGGGGCACGGGATCCAGAGATATGATCTGACCCGGTGATACTGGGTCTGACCTACAGAGAAATGGTAATCTATTGTGACGGTTCTACGCCCTCTGTGTGTGTGTGTACATCTTGGTGGAGGCGCAGGCTCCACTAGAAAGCACAGACACAACAGCATGCTCAACATTTTTCCCCTTACGTACAAAAGCATCAACACAAGCTTCCTGTCGTCTTGCATCAAACTTGGTGAATTAGACGAGGGTCAAACAGAATGAGATTACACAGCACACTGCCAGTCCCGTTCACCTGATGCCGCGTCATATCAACAGCCTGAACCTCAAAAATGAAATCTATTGTTAACACAGAGCTTTTACATTCATTCATTCATTCATCTTCTTCCGCTTAATCCTTTTCGGGTCGCGGGGAGCTGGAGCCTATCCTAGTGTGGTGCACATATGTAGTTTCATGGGCTCACATGTATATGACTGTTCATATGCTCTCATGTACAGTGGGGTAAAAACGTATTTAGTCAGCCACCAATTGTGCAAGTTCTCCCACTTAAAAGATGAGAGAGGTCTCCAATTTTCATCATAGGTATACCTCAACTATGAGAGACAAAATAAGAAAAAACAATCCAGAAAATCACATTGAAGGATTTTTAATGAATTAATTGGTAAATTCCTCGGTAAAATAAGTATTTGGTCAATAACAAAAGTTCATCTCAATACTTTGTTATAAACCCTTTGTTGGCAATGACAGAGGTGAAACATTTTCTGTAAGTTTTCACAAGGTTTTCATACACTGTTGCTGGTATTTTGGCCCATTCCTCCATGCAGATCTCCTCTAGAGCAGTGATGTTTTGGGGCCGTCGCTGGGCAACACGGACTTTCAACTGCCTCCAAAGATTTTCTATGGGGTTGAGATCTGGAGACTGGCTAGGCCACTCCAGGACCTTGAAATGCTTCTTACGAAGCCACTCCTTCATTGCCCGGGCGGTGTGTTTGGGATCATTGTCATGCTGAAAGACCCAGCCACGTTTCATCTTCAATGTCCTTGCTGGTGGAAGGAGGTTTTCACTCAAAATCTCACGATACATGGCCCCATTCATTCTTTCCTTTACACGGATCAGTTGTCCTGGTCCCTTTGCAGAAAAACAGCCCCAAAGTATGATGTTTCCAAACCCATGCTTCACAGTAGGTATGGTGTTCTTTCTCCTCCAAACACGACAAGTTGAGTTTTTACCAAAAAGTTCTATTTTGGTTTCATCTGACCATATGACATTCTCCCAGTCCTCTTCTGGATCATCCAAATGCTCTCTAGCAAACTTCAGACGGGCCTGGACATGTACTGGCTTAAGCAGGGGGACACGTCTGGCACTGCAGGATTTGAGTCCTTGGCAGCGTAGTGTGTTTCTGATGTAGCATTTGTTACTTTGGTCCCAGCTCTCTGCAGGTCATTCACTAGGTCCCCCCGTGTGGTTCTGGGATTTTTGCTCACCGTTCTCGTGATCATTTTGACCCCACGGGGTGAGATCTTGCGTGGAGCCCCAGATCGCGGGAGATTATCAGTGGTCTTGCATGTCTTCCATTTTCTAATAATTGCTCCCACACTTGATTACTTCACACCAAGCTGCTTACCTATTGCAGATTCAGTCTTCCCAGCCTGGTGCAGGTCTACAATTTTGTTACTGGTGTCCTTTGACAGCCCTTTGGTCTTGGCCATAGTGGAGTTTGGAGTCTGACTGTTTGAGGTTGTGGACAGGTGTCTTTTATACTGATAACGAGTTCAAACAGGTGCCATTAATACAGGTAATGAGTGGAGGACAGAGAAGTCTCTTAAAGAAGAAGTTACAGGTCTGTGAGAGCCAGAAATCTTGCTTGTTTGTAGGTGACCAAATACTTATTTTACTGAGGAATTTACCAATTAATTCATTAAAAATCCTTCAATGTGATTTTCTGGATTTTTTTTTTCCTCATTTTGTCTCTCATAGTTGAAGTATACCTATGATGAAAATTGGAGACCTCTCTCATCTTTTAAGTGGGAGAACTTGCACAATTGGTGGCTGACTAAATACTTTTTTGCCCCACTGTATATTCCTGTGTGCTTACTTTGGCTTCACGTCTGAAGAGGAACAAAAGGTCTGGACCTCCTAGGGAGACAAGGAGGATGTGAGTGTTGACCTTTGGATATGCAAAGAGATGGACATGAAGGATTTCCTGACCACCGAGGTTTGGGTGGAAGAGGGGAACTGCAGGGGGGATGCATTGTGTTTGGGATTTAAAGACAATGGGATTTTGTGCTTTGATGTCAGGGGTATAAGACTGGCAGAGGTTGGGGGTTCTGTCTCTTTTCTGATTTGTATGTTGGAGAGTGTGTCGAGAATAAAATGGAACTTGAGAAATGACTCAGCCTCATCCTTTCCACACATCTCCACACTGGTGACCTTAAGACGTATTATGGCCGGTGACGATTCTCCTGCACCGGACTCATCAGGAGCCAGCCAGGCTAATGCAGCTACCACAGTCCAGCTACCTGATTTCTGGCAGCATAGCCCGCGCTCCTGGTTTAACGCAGTCGAGGCACAGTTCCATCTTCGGAGGGTTTCGGCAGACGCCACGAAATTCTACCATGTGGTTGCAAAGCTGGACAGTCACACAGCCCAGCGAGTAGAGAGCCTGATTAACCACCCACCAGACGACGACAAGTATGGCACACTGAAGGCTGCTCTCATCCATTTTTTCACCCCCTCGCTGGGAGAGCGAGCAGAGAAGCTCCTGGCGTTGACTGAGGGCGAGGTCGACAGACCTGCAGACCTGATGGCGAAGATGCTGAGTTTGAGAGACTCCGAAGATGATGGTCTTATCTTCGCCCACCTTTTCCTCAGGACACTACCGTCAGCGGTGAGAGTTACCCTGGCCAGTTCACAGCTGCTGGCCCACCGAGACTACCACGAGCTGGGCCAGGAGGCGCAGCGACTCGTCGATGCCCATAGACGACACACGGCCACGACCGCAGCAGCGGAGCTGGGCGCAACATCCGGAGATGGCAGGGGGCCAGAGGCTGCAGCGCCAGACTCACCGACGACAGCAGCGGCGGAGGCCAGGAGACGCGGAGCGGACGACGTCCTTTGCTTTTACCATCGCCATTTCGCCGAGAGGGCACGCAAGTGCATTCCACCGTGCCAGTTCAAGCGCTCGGGAAACGCCAAGACCGGGAGTCAGTAGCAGCTGCGGCTCTCGGTGAAGAGAACAAGCAGCTCTACCTGAGGGACGCGCGATCGGGGAGGCACTTCCTCGTGGACACAGGCTCCCAGCTGAGTTTCATCACACCTTCCTACGCTGACCGGCTGGCGCCTTCCAGTGGCCCTGTGGAGTCAGCAGCGAACGGCTCGGCGATTAAGACCTTCAGGGAGAAGACCCTGTCTCTCTCTTTCCACGGCCGTACATTTGAATGGACTTTCGTCATAGCGGCAGTCAATTTCAACATGTTAGGTGCTGATTTTTTGTGCTCACATGGTTTGTTGGTCGATCTTGTTAACAGACGCCTGGTTAATGCAGTCTCTTTTTCCTCTATTCCCTGAACAGCGCGAGTGACTCCGCCAACAGCACAAGCCAACGTCACAGCCGCAGGTGGTAAGTTTCACTCACTCCTCAATCAGTTTCCAGCACTCACGGTGCCAACGTTTTCGGCGACCGTGGCTAAACACGGGGTGGAGCATTTTATTACTACCACCGGGCCACCTGTTTTTGCAAAAGCTCGGCGCTTGGATTCAGCTAAACTGGCCATAGCGCGCAAGGAATTCGCCAACCTAGAAAAATTGGGCACCATCAGATGTTCAAACAGCCCTTGGGCTTCACCGCTTCACATGGTCCCTAAAACTGATGGCTCATGGCGGCCGTGCGGTGATTTTCGCAGGCTGAACAATGCTACAGTACACGACTGCTACCCAATCCCACATATCCAGGATTTTTCAGTTCATTTGGCGGGGATGCGCGTTTTTTCTAAGATAGACTTGGTGCGCGGTTATCATCAGGTCGGATGAGGCTGAGTTATTTCTCAAGTTCCATTTTATTCTCGACACACTATCCAACATACAAATCAGAAAAGAGACGGAACCTCCAAACTCTGCCAGTCTTATACCCCTGACATCAAAGTACAAAATCCCATTGTCTTTAAATCCCAAACACAATGCATCCTCCCTGCAGTTCCTATCTCTTTCACCCAAACCTCGGTGGTCAGGAAATCCTTCATGTCCATCTCTTTGCATATCCAAAGGTCAACACTCACATCCTCCTCGTCTCCCTAGGAGGTCCAGACCTTTTGTTCCTCTTCAGACGTGAAGCCAAAGTAAGCACACAGGAATATACATGAGAGCATATGAACAGTCATATACATGTGAGCCCGTGAAACTACATATGTGCACCACATATAACCCCCCCCCCCCCAAACGTCTAAGAGGGAACGACCAAACACAGATTGCATGTCATACTAAAATCACCACACATCAGTCCACATGCTGTCTTGGTCTCAACCGTCTGCCGTATCTGCTGTAGGAGGGCTTAACCTCTTCCGCGGCGCCCTCCTGCTGTGAAGCTGCTGTCTGGGGATTAAAACTGTTAGTCAATCTCTGTGGGTGTACTGGGGAATGCTCCCTACGAGGTCTACCCCATCGCGGGGCTCTCGCCAACTGCACAGTTTTGTCAGCCATCACAAAAGCAGGTTTGAGTCTGTCTATGCCAATCATCTCCTTTCTGCCACCCAAATCTAGCAAAAAATGCTTATCACCTGTTTCCAGCACCCTGAATGGTCCATCGTATGGTGGTCGCAGAGCTGTGCGGTGGGCATCATGCCTGACAAAAACAAACTCCGCATTTTTTAAAGCTTTAGGCACAAAAACACGTGGAAAACTGTGGTGAACGGGGCCGGGTAGGGCACTCGGGCCATTGCTATTCTGCAAACGCTGAGCTGAGGAGAACTCTGGCGCTGGGTTGTCAGGGAGAAATTCTCCGGGCAGCCGAAGTGGCTGTCACGTCGGGGGGCGGGGGTATATGTGGTCCACGTGGACATGATCAAACCTTTTAGCTGGAATATGAAACGGCTCCAAAGGAGCTCTCGTGTGTCTATGCACTTTGGACCGCTGGCAAGCTATGCAGGCTGCCGCCCACTCCCTAACCTGTTTACGCAGGCCCGGCCATACAAATTTCTCCCCCACCATTTTGATTGAAGCCAGACAATGAACCGAGTAAAAAACGCGGCGGCGCCACGAGGCCGGCACCACTGGACAGGGTCGCCCGGTGGAAACATCGCAGATTAGGGGGGGCATACCGTCTTGCAGCACCCTGTCCTCCAGCCTTAACCCTGTTGGTCCAGACTGGAGTGCGCGCACGTCCACGTCGCCACCCTGCTCCGCGGCCATGGCTGCGTAATCTATCCCTACGCGGACTGGGGCCGCGTGCACTTCTGCGTCGCTACCCTGGTCCGTGGCAACAGTTGCAAAATCTACCTCTACGCGGGCTGGAGCAGCCACGGCACGCGAGAGGCAGTCTGCCACCACATTAAGTTTGCCCGCTACATGCTGGATATCGGTAGTGAACTCCGAAATTGCAGCCAGCTGTCTCTGCTGCCGGCCCGACCAAGGTTCTGAAATCTTGGCCATCGCAAAAGTCAGCAGCTTGTGGTCAACGAACGCGGTGAAACGGCACCCCTCCAGCCAAAACTGGAAGTGACGAACGGCCAAATGGAGGGCTAACAACTCCCTGTCAAATGTGCTGTATTTCCGCTCACTATCGCGCAAAGTCCTGCTGAAAAACGCGAGCGGCTGCCAGGCTCCAGCCACATACTGTTCGACAACCGCCCCTATGGCCACCTCTGATGCGTCAGTAGTGAGCGCTATGCGGGCCGTTGGGACTGGGTGTGCTAACAACGCAGCGTTTGCCAAGGCTGTTTTGACTCCAGAGAATGCGCGCTTCTGCTCGGGGGACCATTCGATTTTATTTGCGGGTTTTTGTTTTTTAAGCGCAGCGTACAATGGTTGCATGAGCTGCGCCGCACGGGGAAGGAAACGGTTATAAAAATTCACCATTCCCAAAAACTCCTGTAACGCTTTGACCGTTTGTGGCTGGGGAAAATTTGCCACCGCGTATCACCAGCAGGCTAATGGGTTATGCGAATGTTTTCACAGGTCGCTGAAGGCGGCTCTCAAAGCGTCGCTTACGGATGCAAATTGGGTTGACAAACTGCCATGGGTTTTATTGGGGTTGCGTTCTGCACCTAAAGAAGATTTAGACGCCTCCCCAGCGGAGCTAGTGTTTGCACAGCCACTTCAGCTGCCCGGAGAATTTCTCCCCGACAACCCAGCGCCAGAGTTCTCCTCGGCTCAGTGTTTGCAGAATAGCATGGGCCCAAGTGTCCTACCCGGCCCCGTTCACCACAGTTTTCCGCGTGTTTTTGTGCCTAAAGCTTTAAAAAATGCGGAGTTTGTTTTTGTCAGGCATGATGCCCACCACACAGCTCTGCGACCGCCATACGATGGACCATTCAGGGTGTGGAAACAGGTGATAAGCATTTTTTGCTAGATTTGGGTGGCAGAAAGGAGATGATTGGCATAGACAGACTCAAACCTGCTTTTGTGATGGCTGACGAAACTGTGCAGTTGGCGAGAGCCCCGCGACGGGGTCGACCCCCTAGGGAGCATTCCCCAGTACACCCACAGAGATTGACTAACAGTTTTAATCCCCAGACAGCAGCTCCACAGCAGGAGGGCGCCGCGGAAGAGGTTAAGCCCGCCTGCAGCAGACACGGCAGACGGTTGAGACCAAGACAGCATGTGGACTGATGTATGATGATTTTATTATGACATGCAATCTGTGTTTGGTTGTTCCCTCTTAGACGTTTGGGGGGGGGGGGGTTATATGTGGTGCACATATGTAGTTTCATGGGCTCTCATGTATATTCCTGTGTGCTTACTTTGGCTTCACGTCTGAAGAGGAACAAAAGGTCTGGACCTCCTAGGGAGACAAGGAGGATGTGAGTGTTGACCTTTGGATATGCAAAGAGATGGACATGAAGGATTTCCTGACCACCGAGGTTTGGGTGGAAGAGGGGAACTGCAGGGGGGATGCATTGTGTTTGGGATTTAAAGACAATGGGATTTTGTACTTTGATGTCAGGGGTATAAGACTGGCAGAGGTTGGGGGTTCTGTCTCTTTTCTGATTTGTATGTTGGAGAGTGTGTCGAGAATAAAATGGAACTTGGGAAATGACTCAGCCTCATCCTTTCCACACATCTCCACACTAGCATCTTTGGGTGAGAGGCAGGGTCCACCCTGGACAGATCGCCAGTCCATCGCAGGGCCAACACAGAGAGACAGACAACCATTCACTCTCACAGTCATACCTAAGGACAATTTAGAATCCCCAGTTTTGATGCCAATTAACCTAACTTGCATGTTGTTGGCATGTGGGAGGAAACCGGAGAAATCCCGGAGTGAACCCACGCAGACACGGGGAGAACATGCAAACTCCACACAGATCACTGTTGGTCGGAGGCTGGGCTTTTACAAATGTTTAAAAAAAGTGGTCACACTCAAAACAAAGTTTGCACGAACAAGTCTGCAGAAGCAGTTGTGCAATAAAAAACTGCACCTGAGAACAGGAATGTTGTTTAATGAAGTCTATTGATGGCAAGAGATGGCTCATATCACACATTAGGGCTGTGTGATATGAGCAAAACATCATATCACCATGTAAGTGAGCTTGTCTGATGATACCTATATAGGATATCACAATATACATTTTCTGTAAATTCTATAGTTTATATACTGTATAATAACCACATACACATATTACACACATATTACATAGTGAAAAAAATACATTTTACAAATTCATCTTTGAGTAGTTTTATGCACTGTTTAATGTGCATTTGAGATGACTTCAACTTTATTCATTATCGCTGCTTGACTAAAAATTATTAGAAATCAAGTAAGTTACATTAAGAGCCAGTTTGTTCCTCCGACATGTTTTATTTTTTATTTATTTAGCCTTTCCTTATACTGGGGAGTTCCACTGTGAGGCAACCTCTCTTTTTCAAGGACGCCCTGTTCACTCACTCACTCACACACACACTCTCTCTCTGACACCAGGAAGCTGCCCAGTCCAACCACAGACTGCCCTGTAGCCACTGAGCAGCTCCACTGGACCAGCTGGGGCTTTAACTGCCCTAGGTACCATATGGCACCTGGGGCAATGCAAGGAAACTCAAGGCCCCCCCTAGAGGTCAAGAGTGGTAAAAAAATTGTCAATAAAATAGTTCAGATTTCCAAGGCTATATCTTGAAAGTTACAAGAGATAATGGCTTACTGTCAATTAGAAAGCTGTAGAATATGATCCAAAGTTTCAGACAGAGATAAATTTATGCATCTAATTTGCATAATGTCACAGTAGCTATATAAATTACATAACTCAGTCAATAAGTTGACACGTGCAGTTGCTGCGCTGTGCCACAGGGGGCGCGCGACCCATCCAATTAATCTGGGCAGTTAAAGGATTAAGGGCCTTGCTCAAGGGCACCGCAGTGGGGTTCAGGAGGGTGAGGCAAACACTGCTGTGTTATATGTCCCACCCAGATATGATCCAGTTGGTCCAGGGATCGAACCAGCAACCTTCCACTCATCATTCCACATCCCTAACCATTAGGCCACCACTGCCCTCCTTTAAGTTATTTATTATCAATTTAGTGTGTATGCGGCCGCTGTCACGCACTACTGCAGCTTTAGTAATATTTTTTTAGACAAAATTAAGTAACTCTGCAGTAATTTAAACCAAAGAAACGATAGTCTGATACACTATGTTTCCTATTAGCGACAAGTTAGCATCATCATTTAGCAATTGCTGTTTTATAATTGAAGAGAGACGGTGTTAACATGACTTACCTCCAATTAAAATGAGGTTAGAGGACTATCCTCTCTGACGCAGCACGGTGGGAAATGGTCCCACATCCCTGGCAAACGGAAGTAACGGCTATATGACCAAAACATTAGCTTGCAGCTAGCTGCTGTGCTAACCACCAGAACCCACTACTGCACACACCTGGAGCACTGCGGGGGAGAGACAGGGTGGTGACAAGTAGAAGCATGTGTCTTTTATATCCCAATATACACCATTCTCTAAGTTTGCGCACTTTTTTTTTTTTTTTTTACAAAATAAATGTTTGTGTTGAAGTGCCTTCGTTATTAAAAAAAAAACAAAAACATGCTAGTACAGCAGCGGTATGCCCACAGATGATATTCTATCAAATTCTGAAGACTGAAGAATAACATATTTTAGAATAAATCAAATATTAATACCTTGTTCTCTAATTTTGATCGCTACTGTCTATCGTCATATTGCACAGCCCTACAACACATTACAAGACTGTCCATCTATAGTGCATAACTGGCAGATAAACATCCAACAAATCAATTACAAATTCAAGAGTCAGTATATTCTCGATTGTAATGAAACGTAATGAATGTATTGTAATGAAGTATGGGGAAATACATATAAAACAAACATATATCCACTCTTTATGCTTCAAAAGAGAGCTATTAGAATAATCAACAAAGCAGCTTACAGGGAACCAACAAACCCACTTTTTCTTAAACAAAAAACTCTCAAGTTGAAAGATCTGATCGACTTTAAAACCGCAATAATAATGTTCAAAGTGAAGAATCTATCACTGCCCGCAAATATCCAAAAGTTGTTCCAAACAAGGGAGAAACGATATCACTTCAGAGGAACATGTATATTTCAAAAGCCTACAGTGAGAACAACTACCAAGCAACACTGTATTTCAGTGCAAGGTGTCAGATTATGGAACGATTTTGGACCTGAATTAAAATCATGTACAAAGCTTGGACAATTTAAACAAAAACTAAAGGAAGAAATACTCCAAACATATTTACAAGACGACATGTAAACTCACATAAGGATTGACATTTCCAGCCTGTGTTGTGTTATAGCTTAGTTTTTCTTTTTTCTCTGTGACACTATGTCTTAGATTTGTTTTTGAATAGTAACCGCTTAACTTAGACTAGCTCAGTTTTCTTTTTCTCTCAGTCATATTTTGTCTTAGCCTTGTTTTAAATTGTAATCGCTCTTGTCTTGTTTTCTCTTTTTTCTCCTTTGAATTCTTGGATGGAATATGGGTGGGCAATATAAGCTGCGGCTTCAGCCATCACCCATTTCGGATAACTCACGTGGAATTGTATAGTAGAAGGAGTCTTTGTCTAATTTGACCTTGTTGTTATATTATACAGTTTCTTTTAACCTGTAATGTACTATCCGAAATAAATAAATTCATTCATTCATTCATTCATTCAAACTGTCATTGAGATGAGTTTCAGCAAAACAATCTAAGATTGAAACTGGAACAACTTTAGAGAAAATGTCAGAAAATCATTCAACCCCCTAAAATCCCACATCTTCAATACATACGCAAACACTGTGAAATGAAAATGTCCGCACTTATAAACTGTGTGAGGAGGTCGCCAGACAAACAGAAAAACACACCATAGCACATCCCATCTTTCGTATATCATATAAAACTGCTGAACTGAATACCTGTAGTATGCTGGCTGGTAAATAAAGGTCATCGATGCTAATGTGGAGGTGGACATGGTACTTTTTTATATTTGTT
Organism: Pholidichthys leucotaenia; assembly: GCA_020510985.1. Taxonomy (NCBI): domain Eukaryota; kingdom Metazoa; phylum Chordata; class Actinopteri; order Cichliformes; family Pholidichthyidae; genus Pholidichthys; species Pholidichthys leucotaenia. Next base: position 199,292,415 of record CM035837.1, read on the forward strand.
GTAAAACTATCAACTGCCTTAGTAACTAGCAAAATGTGACAAATATAGCTGGTAACATCTGCTGATGCTTTTCTGGGTAATAATGCCTTCTTTTGAACTTCAAAAAATTCTCACAGTTTTTCAGGCCATTATTAGCTTGGTTAGCCAGAAAACAGCCGACAAATGTGGTCTTATGTACTGATCAAAGCCCACACCAATATCTACCTCCACCAAGGAGACGATGCTTTCATTGGTGTTTGTTTGTTTAACTGTTAGCAGCATTATACAAAAACTACTGATCCAATTGTACTTATTTAATGATTAAACCCTTGATTCGGAAGGAATTACAATCAAAAGGTGATTTTTATTTTATTTATTTTTTTTACAAACATTCATTGATATTGCAAGATTGGGCATATTTCTATGGGTGGGCCTATTCACAGATCCTGGTGTTTTAAGGAGGAGGAAAAGTGAAAAGATTTTGACATGAAATTGTAAGACAAAGTTTTTCGTAAAAAAAAAGGGGGGGCATAAGATACCATTTTAGACAACGTAGATTTATTTTCCTAGGGGATTCATATCTATCGGAGTGCATCTTTAAAGCGTTAATTAGCAGTTAACTCAACGCAATGTTGCTCACTTGTGATTTCTGACCCTGTTGGCTTTCCATACTGTTGGCCTGCCTGCAGTTTGGGAAGTCAGGAAGTAGTGTAGCAAAAAAAAAAAACCTCAGGTCTATATGGAAGGTGGTTTATGTACTGTGTGTAGAATATGGTGTGGATCAAGATATCAACTAGAAAAACACTCAGAGCGCGCATACCTCCACCACAGCTCCTTCCCTCCCACCATTTGTCCATCCATCTGTCTGTACCTCCCTGCCTTCATCCCTCCATACATTGCAAGATAGGGCCTTGGTGGAGGTTTGCACTCGTGGATCACCTCCAACATGTCATGGGTTTGTGCGTAACCCAAGAGCTTCCTCTGGTGAAAACTGCATCACACTTTGTCCTGTAGTTTTGGAGCATTCTTGCCAAAACACTGGGAGAAGATAAGAGCCTTGGTGGAGGTGTGTGTTCTGAAATCATCACCAAGATCTAATGGGTTCCCCTGTAGTCCGAGGACCACCTGTGGTGAAATTTTCATCCAAATCTGACCAGTGGTTTGTGTGTGATCCCGCTGACAGACAAGCGACCCAGATGAACTGCTGGGCGGAGGTGATCAGGACCAGGAGCAGATGATGGAAGCGTTACAGACTGGCCAGCACACTGAAGTGCTGGTGGAGGTACGGGCTTTCTGAGAACATTCTAGTTGGCGCACATACTGTATCTCCTGAACGCAGACTTTGGCGAAATCTTCCCGACTTCCCAGCAAGCACGTCCATGTGGGCCCCCAACGAAGGTCCAGCTGGGCTGTCTGATGGGTCCCATGTGGGTTTGCCAGCGGGTTCCCATGTTGGCCCGCATGCACTCCACCTGTTTACCCATTTTCAATTGATTTTCTCATAAATTTGCATTTTTCTTGAAAATTTGAAACTTTCTCATAAATTTTCATTTTTTTTAAACTGTAATCTTGCAGCTTTCTCATAAATTTGTGACTTTTTCCTTGTAAATTTGCTATTTTCTTGTAAATTTGTGACTTTTCCCATAGATTTGCGACATTTTTTGTAAACTTGGAACTTTCTTAAAGACTTTAATCATAAATTTGTGACTTTTTTCTCATAAGTTTTCAATTTATTTACTCATGTTTGCTACTTCTGTTAAATTTCCATCTTTTTTCTAATTTTTTCCTCAAATTTGTGACTTTTTTCTTGTAAAGTTTCAGTTTTTTTCTTGAAAGTTTGTAACTTTTTAAAGCAATTTTACCATTTATTTCTTGTACTGTAAATTTCCAACTTTTGTCTCCTAAATTTCAACTTTTTTTCTCACAAATTTGTAATTTTTCCTCCTAAATTTATGACATTTTTCTTGTAATTTTGCTGATGGCGCCCGTGTTCCTGAAACCTGCTCACTGGCTTTAAACCCAGGCGGGTTTCAGTGGAATTTAATGCACACATGAAGTCCATGTGGGCAAACCCACATGGACCCATTAGCCAGCCCAGGTTCAACTTTTGGCGGGGCCCACATGGGCACGCTGGCTGGCTTTAAATAAAGTCAGCACCATAAAGAAGGCCATTAAATGTGCACAACTTGGTTTTAAAAGTGGCTAAACCACAGTAACGTGAAGCTAATTGCCTACTCATGGCTTGCTGTGTGGACCCTGCTGCTGTGTGTCGCCTCTCTAGGGAATAGGTGCCCCCCCCCACTTCTTGTATCACATATGTTTAATGTGATTCTTCATAATGGACAGGCAGTAAAAGCTCGCTCATCTCACACGTCATTAACCAGCACGTCTGTCCACAAGTCCCACCACCACCAGGCGCGTCGGTAGGAGACATGACACCGTGCTGTTTACAGACGTCGTGCCACCTCGTTACTGTCGCACCCCCCACACACCTTTCCACTCCCACAGCTGACCTAGGGGGGTTCGCCTGGTATATAATTAGAAGCCACGGTAGAGTCTCACCCCGGTGCGTCCACTCCCCCTCCTTGCTAATGGCACCAATTTGTATTCACTGTCAGCTCTGATGAGCTCTCAAGCGGAGAGATGGCCTTATCTCCGAGCCTCTGGCTCCCGTCACCTAAACCCCTCTCCTGCTGTCTGCCAAGTCCGGCATGCTGACAGACAGGCAGAACGGGCAAGCGGGGGGTGAGGGGGGGGGGCACATTTCTCTCCATTTTCATGTAAACTCTTGTAACAGCAGACACATGTGCTCTGGTGAAACCAGAAAATTTGACCAGGGAGTGTCCCTCAGTGGATCTTCCATAAACCAGAGCCTTGAACAGCCTGCACTACTGGACCTGGACCCAAACAAAAGAACACCCCTCCCTCATTCTAACAGGAACACATAAACGCAGAAGTCCAGCTGAGGAGGATGTAAAATGTGGAGGACTTGTAGAGAAGTATATTCCCCTCCAAGACTCTTGATCTAATCAGGCACATCTGCACAAACATGGCTCTGTTTAAACACACCTGCATTTTATTACCAGTTCCCAACATCAGTGGGGACCAGTCTGGTGCGGTTCCCATCATGTGTCAATTCCAGCAAACTTTGTCAAAGCCCTCGTCAACTGTTATTCCAAAGTGACTCTCGTCTGACTCACACAGAATTATATTCTAAAATCCTGTGAGCCTTTGCCAAAACAAATCTGGAAATTTGACTTCAGATTATTGCCAATCGCCCAAATGCAGTAAACTTCTCTAGATAAACTGTGCTTCTGCAGACAGCTGTCAGCAGGGTTGCTGCAGCCTGAGCCGGGAGACAGTGGGAGGTCGGAGGTCACTGGACAGCAGTGGCAGCGCTTTATGTTCTGGTTTAATCTGGGATTAGCTCAGGGTCAGGGTTATCTCTCCTCAGCCTGAGAGGAATCAGGAAACAGGGATTGCCTCGGGTAAAGTGGCATTACTGGACGGTCTGTCCAGCATGGCAATGAGCCTGTGCTCACCAGGGGTAACAGAGAAGGGGAGAGTGCATGTGGAGCATGGCTCAGTGGGCTCAGGGCTGTGACCTCTCTGCCGTCACTCGAACACTTCCCAGCCCAGTGCTGCAGCTCAGCGCAGATCAACACTAAGACCATGAATTACTATCCCCTAAGACCCACTGAATCACCGCTATATGGTGTCTGTCTGGTCACGGTTATGCGCATACCTTCTGCTTTCCTGAGTGCATTTCACATCCTGAGTTACTTTCAACGCTGCTTAGAGAAGGAGCAGAGGAGGCTGCAGAGCACACATTCATGCCAGGTCCACCATGTCAGACCAGAGAAGAATAAGCAGAGGAATTTTGAGGCATAAAAGCCACAAAGACTAAACATGAGACTCAGGTTGAAAGAGCCCTGTTACCTTTGGCCTTCCTTATCTCAGTGAGGCATGCCTCAGCTTCATGTGAGACTATAATCCACAAAAACTGTAGACGCCATGTTCAAATCCAGAGATGGTGAGCGTGTGTGTGTGTGCGTGTGTGCACACGCACGCACACACACACACACACACACACACACACACACACACACACACAGCCAGCTCTGAGAGGAGAACGACCTTACTGTAATGATGATGGATCTCTTAGTCCTGCTCCCTGTTAAATGTTGCACAAACTCTCGGCTAAGGCTCACTTAAAGGAGTCACTGATTGCACTTTTTTCCACATTTTAACAGCTGACACATGTCTTAATGAAATGTTTGTAACATATTTTGTTGGAATTTTCTTTAATTATTGCAGCAAATTATTATTTTTTTCCAAACTTTCTGAGAACGCTTTGCATCAGTGCTGTCACTTTAAAATCCCTGACCGCATTCAACTCTGCTTTCCCTCTTGCATCACTATTGCTAACATTAGCTGCTTGTAGCTGCCTAGCTCTGAGCCAACTAATGTAGATTTGCCTCAAAGGATGAATGAAATCAGGCATCACTGGTGGGCAGGAGTGTGTGGGTGCAGTGGTTGATGGAATATCACCCATCCCTGGAGTACAATAAGCACAGAAACATTTGTGAATGAGTGGCTAAACTACTGACCTCCGCTAGCCGCCTTTCACTGTGGTTATAGACAAACAGGAAAATAAGCTAAAATAACATCTAAGAACGACGTACATGGTCAAGTGTTGTTAGATGAACAAGGATTCCAGTGAGGGTGGATAGAGTTTACAGAAAATGGCGATCAAAGCCAGCCATAACGACAGTTAAGCTAATGCTAGGTGGGCTGTCTGTCACCTGTTCCCTGCCAAGGGAATATCCAGTTACTTGGATTGACTTGGACTGCCTAGCATGCTAATGCTAACAGCTGACTGTGGGATCACAGTGAAAATATAACAAAATAAACCAGAATGATGCAAGATACATTGTCAGCTGTGGATTAGTGAACAGGGGGAAATGGGAATGGCTGTTAGTGTGACTGAAATCTAAAGAAAATAACAATAGATAGATACATACTCTATTTCGAACAAAAAAGTAAAAACAAAAAAACAAAAAAAAACAAAAACAAATGACAAGTGCGATAAAGTGACAGTATCCAGTGCTTGAAAGGGAGAAGGAAGAAGTGAACACTTATTAACTCCAACTCCTCTTTTCCATAAATACAACCCATGTGAATTATATTCAATTTACCACATTTAAGACCCCAAGTAAACAATTAACTATATTTTGTACATATCAACATTAACACCCATCCATCCCAACATACATACAGTCCATACATCAAAACCAGCCTCAAACAACACAGATATACACAGCACTGTCCCACCCACCATTCCATAGTGTCCCAGAGTGAGCATAGTGAATCGTACATATAAATACTACCCCTCTAACATATATTCTTTCAGCAAATAATGTTTATACCTCTTTTTGAATTGAATTCTGTTTGTACATAGTTTCAGTTCCGGCTCCAGACTGTTCCACAAATCCACCCCATAGACAGATATGCACAGACTTTTCTCAGTTGTTCGTATCTTGGGTTTTGTAAAGTTTAAGTCTCCTCTCAAATTATAATCATTGTCTCTTTTTTTGAATATTTTTTGTATATTAGTTGGGAGTTGATTATTAATTGCCCTGTACATGACTTGTGCTGTCTTAAATTTAACTAAATCCATGAACTTTATGACATGTGACTTTAAAAACAACGAATAGGTATGGTCTCTATATCCTACATTATTTATTATCCTTATAGCTCTTTTTTTGTAATGTGCATATTGGCTGTAGGTTGGTTTTGTAGCATGTGAGTTTCCGAGTACCAGGGTTTTAGGGTTAAAACCTTTGGCTCCCCACCCATCTACATGGCAGACAGTTGGGCTGACCAGTAACAGCAGTGGGTGGCTATCAAGGCTAGGGACGTTTACCTTTTAGTGATGCTTCCTAAAAAAAATCCCTGGAAGAGTCTAAACGACCTCTTGGAGAGAAACCGAGAGAAAAACAAAACAACGGATGTGTTTTTTCTTTTTTTTTTAATATAAGTGAGCATTTTGATGTTTTTTGATGATGATGCATTTTAGAAGGTCAAAACCCACAAAACAGTTTTTCAGTCAATGATGCCTTTAACCATAATCCAAACTACAGGAGATGGTAGTCGTAAAAGAAAAAGAACTCAACCAAACAGGTTACATATATGTGACAGCAGCACTATAATTTATTTAAATTAACATTTTAACACTTAATAACAAAACAGCAGTTGGCACAAAAAATCTCATCTCTATTTTAATACAATTAATAAATTTAATAAAATTAATTTAATAAAATAATAATACAGAATGCTAAGCTGAAATATTTATACATCAGCACAAGATTGTTAACGATGCTGCTATACCACCCAAGATTGGGTGGTGCGGTGGCACAGTGGTTAGCACTGTGGCAACACAGCAACTCACCCTTGGCCATGGGATCCCTGGTTCAATCCCAGCCCCTGACCAACAGTGATCTGTGTGGAGTTTGCATGTTCTCCCCGTGTCTGCATGGGTTTACTCCGGGATTTCTCCAGTTTCCTCCCACAGGCTAAAAACATGCAGGTTAGGTTAATTGGAGACTCTAAAAGTGGCCCCAGGTGTGAATGTGTGTGTGAATGGTAAAGGGATAGCGCCGTACCGTGGCTGCTTCATCCATCCAGGTGGATGCCCTCAATTTCCCCTCTGGGGATCAATAAAGTATACAAAATTAAAGGCCAAATGTCACGTAAGCTGTCGATTTACCAGTCAATCTACGTTCCTACTCTCACCTATGGTCACGAGCTTTGGGTAATGACCGAAAGAACGAGATCGCGGATACAAGCGGCTGAAATGAGCTTTCTCCGTAGGATTGCTGGACTCACCCTCAGAGATAGGGTGAGGAGCTCAGTCATCCGGGAGAGGCTCAGAGTAGAACCGCTGCTCCTCCACATTGAAAGGAGTCAGTTGAGGTGGTATGGGCATCTGATTAGGATGCCTCCTGGACGCCTCCCACTTGAGGTGTTTCAGGCACGTCCCACTGGGAGGAGACCCCGGGGCAGACCCAGGACTCGGTGGAGAGACTATGTCTCCCAGCTAGTCTGGGAACGCCTTGGTATCCCCTCTGAAGAGCTGGAGCAGGTGGCTGGGGAGAGGGAAGTCTGGGCTTCTCTGCTTGAACTGCTGCCTCCGCGACCCGGACCTCCGGAAAAGCGGTAGACGATGGATGGATGGATGGATGGATGTCACGTAATTTTTTTTTCTAAATGACAACGAATTTAGATAAAATACACATAGCTTAAACCAAATATTCATACCGGAGACCATATCACCCACCTGTATTTACATAATTGCACAAAATACACCAGGTGAAGGCCCCACCTTGCTTGCTGGCTTGTGACAGCCAGTCCAGACCACGCCCATGTTTTTGACATCACCAGTTGTACCCTGGCTGCCCTGCCTATCCACATTCACACTTATCAACATTGGACAATCATGACGGAAAGTGACAGCGATTGTGAACAAATTAGTTTAGTTTTGTCTTTTTTTTTTTGTCTTTTTTTTTTGTCAGTGGTTCAGACAGTGACAGAGGCATAGAACCTTACAGGTTCGAGCCGTCCGAGACGGAATCAGATGCTTTGTCTGATGACAACAGTTCCAACGATGACCAGAGAGCAGAACCAGTGGAAAATGTCATTGAACTGGACATTAATCGCCTCCAGAATTGCGAAGCCGAAGGGGGTCTGTCGAGAGCGCCCCATAAATATTGATTTTTCGGAAGCCATTATTATTACAGTGGAGGAGAGCCGCTGCTGTCAAGAAACTGACCAGATCAATATGAAAATGGAGGCGCATACCTGCCAAGTGAGACGTTTTCGCCGTATTTTGGTGCCAAGCGCGGCTGTGGGGGACGGCGGAGTGGTGGGGGACACTTTTCTGGGAAATGTTTTAAATGTAGTTCGTGTTGTTATTGTCAAATATTTTAAGGAAAATACGGGGAAAATGCAATTTTAGCAAAAACGGGCGTATTGCCATTTCTGTACGCCCAAAAGAAAAATATACTGGAAAAAAAATTGAGTGTGTTGAGGAGCACGTCCTGTCTGTGATCCCCCACAGCTGGTGCTGGCAGATCGCTCAGCGTGAGCTATTCTCACTACAATGAGAAGTCATTAGGACAATGGTTTAACACGTTCAGCTGGGCAGCGGTTGAGGAACAGAGAAATCACCTTACAAATACAGAATTCTGCTTTTTTTTTTTTTTATTTTGCGCCGGACGCTGAGTTGTGTTGTTATTGTCAAATATCCATGAATCCTTAAAATATTTGACAATAACAACACGAGTTGCATTTGGGGCATTTCCCAGAGAGGTGTCCCTTGTTGCTCCGCCGTCCCTTATAGCCGCTTTTTATGGTGTTGAAGTACGGTGAAAACGTCTCACTTGACAGGTAAGAAAACATTTCCCAGAGAAGTGTCCCTTATTACCCAGCTGTCCCTGATAGTCCCGTTTTAAGGTATGGGTGAAATATCCAATTTTTTCTTTCTTGTTGCTCACTTCAACCTTCCAGTCTCCATATAAACAATCAATTGAAATACCCCAAGCATCAAACTCGGGTACAATCGATTTCGTCACTTCCGCCTTCTTCCCCAGGCGATTCCAGGGGCCGTGTCAGGCCAAGCGCGGCAGTTTTAAATTAACGAATATTCCGTTGTTACTGAAGCATATGCACCAAGACCCGAACGGATCGGTTCCCTTTTATATCTAGTTTCAAGATATTTAAAGTACCCTGTTACGTGACATTTGGCCTTTAAAAAAGAAAAAAAAATTAACAGCAAGGTCAGTGTTTTCATTTTGATCTCATCAAACAGCAGCATTAATATAACTGATTAAAATTTAGATCATTAGAACATACTGTATGTAGTATGGATATTAATATAAATAACACTTAATACACTTGATCATTTTTAAAAGTCAATAAATTGCAAAGGACTCTGAAAACATGACAGGAAGAATAAAGTTGTGAGTTTATGGTCAGTATGATTTTGAGTCTGATATGAAGCCCTAATAAACAGTCACAGACATCTGTCCTCATCACAGCCCAAATATGAACTGTAATATAAAGTTTTAGTCATTTTCTGTAACATTTAATTATGACTGTGGACATATCTCTGAAGAAATGCCTGCTGTATTAGGCCTGAACACCAACATAAAAAACAAGAGCACTCTGAGGTGAGTGCAATATCCCCCACCTTTGTTTTCTTTGAAGATCCCAATACTTACTGAGAGAGAGCAGTTTTCAACTTTTCAATATAATTACTGTGGCAGAACCAAATTATGATAAGCCCATCATCCATGAACATACAACAAAGGGCTCTTTTCCACCAAACCGGTTCCAGTGCTAGTTTGGTGCTGGTGCTGGTGCTAGTGCTTAACCAGAGTGCTCATAAGAACCAGTTGTCTTTCCACCGATATGGAGCTAGTTGGGAATTATGTCAGAGCTACGTCATTACGTACTGTGAAGCGCCCAACCCCCGCAGAACACCAGAGAAGACGGAAGGTGGCGGTATGCACCTCTCACTTGTTTGCTATCCGCCAGTAACCGAGAGAAGAAGAAGAAGTAGCAGCGTTAGCTTGTCGACATATAGGAATTGTTGTGTTTGGGAGCGCTGCTTTTATTATTCCAAACCTGTACTACCATCCAAAAACAGTTTTATTCTTAATGGCAGAGAACGGTGGCTACGTTTAAGGACACCGGTAATCATCAATATTTCAGTTATCAGCCGTTGTTAGATAAAGTCTGTAGCGCGAGCATTGACTACACTTTTAAACATAATATTTATGTCATTTCTGTAATAGGTGGTGTTACGGCGCATTACGAGACGGAGGTCGCCTGTTCTGTCATGCCAAAAAGTGATCAGCTGTCCCAAAAAAATGATCGCCAGGGGCCATATTGTTATGGGTTTATATTAGCCGGTAAATATATATATTTCAACAGATAAACAGTACTTAGTTAGGTATAACAAGATATATTTAACACTTACGATGCATTTTGAACCCTAAACAAACTTGATCTGGGATTAAAAGCAATTAAAATAATGCAGTCACAAGGTTACATGGAAAAATGTATAGATTTACTGCATATATACATGAAGATACTGTATAAATGCATATTCTATGCACCTCCAAACTACAGAGCTGTGAAAGGTATACCCTTCTGTACTTGTGTCATCTATTCTGGTTAAAGTACTGATTCAAGTTTTTATTCATGTAGGGGTAACAAGAGACAGACTGTAAAGTGTTCAAGTTCAAAGTTCTTTCCCCAGAAATGATCTTGTCTAGAGCTGACAGAATGTCACGTGGTACGTTCTCAACAGAATATAAACTTATCATTTTTAAAGCTGGCAACTTGGAACATTTTCCACAGAAAAAGTACATAGATTTAAAGTTTGTTGCTGCTTGTTCTTTAAAAAATGTGAAAGAAATTGTCAAAAATATGTATAAGTCCACAAATACCTGATATATTGTCCAATACCTGGAAAAATGAACTTAAGTGCAGTAATTCAGTACTTGTACTTTCACTTCCCACCACTACAATGTTGTAGTGATTTGCATTGTCCTAAATAACTTTATATATGAAATGTAAAGTCTTTAACTTTTTAATATGACCCTTCTCTTTGACTGGCGCCTAGCGGCTGCCCAGGCCTTGGATGCGCTCTGCAGAGCGTGCCCAAATGCCAAGTCACGTTTCGTTACCTTGTATTCATACATGTGTAATGACAAAGTTGAATCTCAATCTCAATCTCTCATGTTTTTTCTCTTATCTCTTTGTCTTATGTCCTGATTGGTGGAGCCTTGAGCACTTTTATCATGTCTATAGTCAGCTTCATGTGTGCCTGTGTTTGTGTTCATGTTGAATGTAACTGTAGTTTGTAAATATGGATGTCACCTGAGTGCAAAACCAATCTACCTACGGATACAAATAAAGGAACCTGAATCTGAATATGTTTGGTGTGAGGATAACAATGTAGAAGAAGAAAAACACTTAAGGAAAGAAAGCTTTTATTTCCAAAATGTGCAAAAACTTCAGACTGCTACATATGAAATATTATGTACACACAGACAACAATATCAATGCTGTGATAGTTACTTTTTTACAGTGCCTCAAGCACAGACAACACGTCCCATCAGTCCAACAAGGGTGTTGGTCCTGTCCTCCATCTTCTGGATGCTTTGCAGCAAAGCGAAGTTCAGCTGCTCCTCCCTCCTGCTCTGCTCCTGCTGTCTCATCTGACCGTAATCAAGAAGGAGGTCCATGTTTGTGTCACACTTCTGTTTCCCTGTTTTAAAGTACAAAAATAAGCAATATAAAATAACCACACACTGAAAAATGCAGGAATCGTCAATCCAAGATTGAATGTGTCTATTCAACATCCATTTACTGTTAGTGGCATCACAACATTCAATTCAAGTGTATAATTGGTTTAATTCACTCCCTCCTTTGTGTGACTGGGTCATGATCCATCCAGGTGGATGCCCTCAATTTCCCCTATGGGGATCAATAAAGTACACAAAATCAAAATGATCTGAACATAAATTACCTAATCTGGTCTGATTAGAAGAGCAGGAGGAGGACAAGCTTGGAGCTGGTGAAGGTGAGCTGGACACCACAGGTCTGGCTGCTTCTCCCTCATCATCCAGCTGTGATAAATCTATGAAAAAAAAAGTGTTTTAGTTTGTGTATTGAACAACTTAAGCCTTCCATTAAATGTGCAGACATAGAAGACAATTTTATTCAATATCAATGTTAGCAAAGCTTACATGTCTGATTATGGAATACAAGAATAGGAATAGATGAAACTTCATTGTCACTGTACAGGTGTACAGTATAATGAAACTGTAGGAGCTCCACCAGGCTAGTGCGCAATAAAGTAAGAGAAGGATTAGATAAAATACGGCTACACAACATACAATTAAACACGAGTGACATTTTTTTTAAAAAATGGCCTAAGATTATGGAAATATTACCAAAATAGACGACGCTACTAGTGTCTAGTAGAAAAATCTCCCATAACACAACGCAAGGCACCCATTCATACACAGTATTCATGCCACAAAAAACGTATTTTGCACTGGATGTCTTTATAAAAAAAGTATTCTGTAAGATGCTAAGATTTCTGTTCTAGTTTCTCAAACGCGCATTTCTGCGTTCGTGCTAAAAACAGTTAACTTGTTAGCATCGCTAACCGAAAATACTATGGCCAAAAAATTAGTTAAAAAAAAAAACCAAAAAAAAAATCCGCACTTTGGCCGTTATATATCAATACAAGCGATATACATCTGTCAGCAGAAACAACCTGTTCATTTCTTTATGGCGAGGAGAAACGTTTGGTCGTAGTAAAAGTACTGTTAGCTTGTTAGCATCGCTAACCGAAAATATCCACAAAAATGAGTTAAAAAAAAAAATCTGCACTTTGGCCGTTATATATCAATACAAGCGGTATACATCTGTCATCAGAGACGACCTGTTCATTTCTTTATGGCGAGGAGAAATGTTTGGTCGTAGTAAAAGTACTTTTAGCTTGTTAGCATAGCTAACCGAAAATACTATAGCCACAAGTGACTAAATATCCGCACTTGGCCGTTACATATCAATACAAGCGGATATATATGTATACATATACTGGTTAACGTCTGGCATTTTAAAGACAATACACTTACCAGCGTGTTTTAAGCAGTTTGTTGTCCAGACTAATCCAAGGCAGTGACAATGGTCCAGCTGGCTGGCCGATCCTCCAAAACAGTTCAGGTGAGTGGCCCCCTCCAGCTGATCTTGTACTTCTGCTTATGTCCATAGAGCCAAGAAATATGTCTCCTCTTCGCTCTAAATCTGTTTGGTTTTGGAATCTGTTGCGTGCTCCGCTGTTTGGAAAGCAACATGGCGGTCAGCAATGTTTTGAAGCTGGTCGGTTAACCACGCCCATGGCTGTGGACCTAACCGACGTAAACTGGTGCTGCTGCTGGCCCAGCTAGGAGTTGGGGCCGTGATAGCCCCACTTTTGGGAGCCCGGGACTGGTGCTTTAGTCGGTGGAAACCCAAAGAACTGGTGCAAATGACACAATAGCTCCAGTTAAGCACTGGAACCGGTTTGGTGGAAAAGAGCCCCAATACAACCCATAGTTGTAGGGCAGGATCCCAAGGTGAACCTGTATACCAGGTTTGGTGGCCCTAGCTTTACTTGTTTTATAGTAATAGTGTGGTGACAATAACACAGCGGGAGGACATTCCTCTGGAACATTCTTCACACCCAGCAGCTGGGCTGGAAGAAGCAGAGGACAATTTACATGCGGACAGGAAACCACAGGAAGCAGTCAGACGGGAATGTATGCATGCGTCCTTGAGCCAACCAATGTCATGCTAATCATGTGTATTGACCGATGTGTATTAGATGACAATTGATATGCTAATGTGCCATGCATTCTCTCTGTCTGTATCACGGTATAAAAGAGCTTGTTTCACTCTCAGCTCTCTCTCTCTACGCTCTACTCTCAAGACCATCCAAGAGGGCCCCAGTGGCAATGCTGGGGTCAACAGGCTGTCTTCATTTTGTTTTTCTTAAGCCATTCAGAGGTGGACTTGCTAGTGTGTTCTGGGTCATTGTCCTGCTGCAGAACCCAAGTGCATTTCAGCTTGAGGTCACGAACAGATGGCCGGACATTCTCCTTCAGGATTTTTCTTTTCAGGATTTTCTCCATCAGTAAAATATGGTGTTGGTAGTGTGATAGTCTGTGGCTGTTTTGCTGCTTCAGGACCTGGAAGACTTGCTGTGGTAAATGGAACTATGAATTCTGCTGTCTACCAACACCATATTTTACTGATGGTATGATGTTCCTTTTCTGAAATGCCGTGTTACTTTTACGCCAGATGTAATGGGACACACACCTTCCTAAAAGTTCAACTTTTGTCTTGTCAGTCCATAGAGTATTTTCCCAAAAGTCTTGGGGATTATCAAGATGTTTTCTGGCAAAACTGAAACAAGCCTTTATGTTCTTTTTGCTCAGCAGTGGTTTTCATCTTGGAACTCTGCCATGCAGGCCATTTATGCCCAGTCTTTTTCTTATGGTGGAGTCATGAACACTGACCTTAAAGGTATAATGACACAATTTTGACTTCATCTAATTTTGCAACACATAATTTCAATATGACGAAATAGGTTGGTCTGTTTTGGAAAGCTTGGGATCAGTTCGCCAAGGTCTCCACCTTTGACCGCCACCTAATCCACATAGCACCGGACCCCCATGATCCCTCCTGCAGGTGGTGAGCCCACTGGAGGGCGGACCTATGTAACTCCTTCGGGCTGAGCCCGGCCGGGTCCCATGGGTGGAAATCCGGCCACCAGACACTAGCCATCGAGCCCCTCCCCCAGGCCTGCCTCCAGGGTGGGGCCCCGGTAACCCCATACCGGGCGGGGTACACTGAATCCTTGATCTAGAATTTATCATGAGAGTCTGTTGGATCATTCTTAGTCTGGCCCTTCACCCAGGACCAGTTTGTCTTGGGTGACCCTATCAGAGGCAAATTGTCCCGAACAACATAGCTCCTGGGATCACTGGGGCACGCAAACCCCCCCACCACGATAAGGTGACGATCCATGAGGGGATAAGTAAGTAAGTAAGCTTTATTTATATAGCACTTTTCACAGACATATAAAGTCACAAAGTGCTTTACAGTGCAACACAGTCAAAACAATTAAAATGCAACTAAAATACAAATTAAAATAAAAATAAAATACAATTAAAATACAGTAATACAGTTAAGCTACAGTTAAAATACGATTAAAATAAAACTAAGATACAAAAAATACACTCTATGCAATCAAGTGGTAACAGCCTTCAGTCAATCTTGGATTAAAATGCCTGTTTAACCTGTTGCACTTCGGTGTACCGCGGGCGGGCACGTCTCTGCGTCCTAGGACGCACGAGGGCGTCCTAGTACGCACAAAGTGCATCCTAGGAGGCACTGAAAAAAAAACACCTGCATTTCTGTTCTTCCACTACAGACTCAGCCGCAAACAGAAAGCCAAAGGAGTGCTTTCATTGGTTTAGATGTGATTGACCTCTCATTCGACTAATAAGAGCCTTGAATTGGGTTTCTGAAACCTTGAAGAACCAATGACTGAAAACCTAGCAAGAAGGACCCGCCTACCAACAGCTGCGAATGCAGCCAGCTAATTGAAGCACAGAAGTTCGAAAGCTGTTTTGTGTAAGGCTGGGTGACAAACAGGCGTTCGCCAGTCTTTTTTTCTAACTACTGTTCTTATTTGTTTTGAAAAATCGTTCGCCAAAACCGCAATCATGGAAGCGCAAAACCGCAATAATGGAATAATGGTTTGACCAGGTCGCGAGACCAGAACCACAAGTCCGTAACAAGCAGACCAGCTTCATGTTCGTCTGACAATGAGGAAGAGAAGTTCGCCAGCTACACTGCTGTTGTGAGCAGGTAAGTGTTATAAGCTAAATTATTCTTTATCCCTGAAAACTGTAATCAAAAATGACTTTTGACCGATCGGTAAATTACAACTGTGCGTCATCACCACATGACGGACCGCGGCGCACGAACCCGTGCACCGGGTGATGTCCATCCTCTGTAGCGGGGGGGGGGGGACAACCCCCCCCACACACACACAGCCCTGAGTGTCACCTTTCATTAGAGCCCAAGATGAAGCTTCTATATTGAATCATTCAAAAGTTAGACGTTTTTCCAAACTGTGCCATTTGGCACAATTTGGCACAGTTCAAAAACGCCTGGGAACAACCTGAGAACAAAGCTGTGTAATATATTCATTTTTTGTGGTACTGTTACAAAATTTTGACCTCAGCTGGATAACACTTGGTTCTACATTTCTGTTGCATTTTCCAGCCTGGATCTGTAGCTGTGTTTTATTTGCAAGCATTTGTATCCAAAAAAACACCCAGGCGAAATTTATTTTCTTCAAGTTCACTATGTTTAGATGACTGTTACTCAGTGGCCGGAGCACTTAGAGAGATTATGACTGTTTTGCCAAAAAATTCAAAGTGTTTTCTTTTAAATGAGACCAACCCCATGAAGATGCTGCAAAGGGTTGAAGAACAGCTTTTGATTTACTTTGGGCACGTTATTTTTTGGCGTTTTTAGGGAAACTGACCAGAGTGCAAGGGGTTAAACAAGAATGTTTTCAGGTGGGTTTTAAAACTCACTGTCCATGGCTCGAAGGTACAAAGGGAGGTCATTCCACAAGCGTGGTGCTACTGCTTTAAAAGACCTGTCACCTCTGGTAGCAAAGTGGGTGCGGGGAACCATGAGCAAGTGCTGTCCTGAGGATCTCAGGCTGCGGGTCGAGCTGTAGGGCTGAATCAGAGCAGCCATATATGCGGGGTCAATGTCAACTGTTAATGTCAACTATTTTCTGCAAAAAATTAAAAAAAAAAAACTCAAAATGCACTGTTCCAAATTACTTTGCACAACAGAGTTTCAAAACATTTTACTGATTGTAAAGAAACGAAAATGGTCATTTGTTAAATTTGCAGCATTAGGAGGTCATATTTACTGAAATCAAAAGCTATTTTAATCAATAACATCTTATAACAGGCCAAGTTACATGTTAACATAGGACCCCTTCTTTGATATAACCTTCAAAATTCTTGCATCGATTGAACTTGTGAGTTGTTGGAGAGTTTCTGCTTGAATGTCTTTGCAAGATATCAGAATAGCCTCCCACAGCTGCTGTTATGATGTGAACTGCCTCCCACCCTCATAGAGCTTTTGCTTGAGGATGCGCCAAAGGTTCTCAATAAGGTTGAGGTCAGGGGAGGATGGGGGCCGCATCATGAGTTTCTCTCTTTTTATGCCCACAGCAGCCAATGAGAGGTATTCTTTGCAGCATAAGATGGTGCATTGCCATGCATGAAGATAATTTTGCTACGGAAGGCATGGTTCTTCTTTTTGTACCATGGAAGAAAGTGGTCAGTCAGAAACTCTATATACTTTGCTGAGGTCATTTTCACACCTTCAGGGACCCTAAAGCTGGATTCATGCTGCATTTCCCCTCTGGTCCACATGCGCACAACTGTTATTTAATAACAGTTGTGCACAACTGTTATCAAATTAACATTATTTGATAACGTGACGATCCATGAGGGGATCTCCTTAATCCCACTGATATGCCTTCCACAGAGGAAGCAGGGTTTGTGGACGAGGGGGATGACTCGCCTATCACAGGGGCTGAGGTCACCAAGGTGGTTAAAAATCTCCTTGGTGGCCGGGCCCCGGGGGTGGACGAGATTTGCCCCGAGTACCTCAAGGCCCTGGATGTTGTAGGGCTGTCATGGTTGACACGCCTCTGCAACACTGCGTGGAGGTCGGGGGCAGAGCCTTTGGCATGGCAAACCGGAGTGATGGTTCCTGTCTTCAAAAAAAGGGGACCGGAGGGTGTGCTCCAACTTTAGAGGGATCACACTCCTCAGCCCCCCTGGGAAGGTCTATGCCAAGGTACTGGAGAGGAGAGTCTGATCGTTGGTCAAACCTCGGATTTAGGAGGAGCAATGTGGTTTTTGTCCTGGCCATGGCACATTGGACCAGCTCTTTACCCTCTCGAGAATTCTCGAGGGTTCATGGGAGTTTGCCCAACCAGTTTACATGTGTTTTGTGGACATGGAGAAGGCCTTTGACTGCGTCCCTCGTGGTTTTTTTGTGGGGGGTGCTTCGGGAGTATGGGGTATCGGGCTTGTTGTTGCGAGCTATTCGGTCTCTGTATGACCGTTGTGAGAGTTTGGTTCGTATTGCCAACACGCGGTTGGACTCATTCCCCGTGAGAGTTGGACTCCGCCAGGGCTGCCCTTTGTCACCGATTCTGTTCATAATTTTTATGGACAGGATTTCTAGGCGCAGCCAGGGAATGGAGGGCGTCATGCTTGGTGACCACAGGATCTCATCTCTGTTGTTTGCAGGTGATGTTCTATTGGCTTCATCCAGCAATGACCTACAGCTCTTGCTGGGACGGTTTGCCGCTGAGTGTGAAGCAGCTGGGATGAGAATCAGCACCTCCAAATCCGGGTCCATGGTCCTCAGCCAGAAAAAGGTGGATTGTCCTCTCTGGGTTGGGGACAGGCTTCTGCCCCAAGTGGAGGAGTTTAAGTATCTTGGGGTCTTATTCACGAGTGAACAGCTTCTTCCCCTCTGCCATCAGACTGCTGAACACTAAGTGACTTATTAGACTCTCGTGCACTACGTACAGCAGCTCAACCGGACTCATGATAATTATCACTGTTTTCTTTTGCACTACCGTCTGCACTATGTGGAACTCCAAAATATCTGCTGCTTGTTAACATATTTAATAATTGCATAGATTAGTATTACTCATTCATATTCTACATTTTATTGCATGCATAGTTTTTCATTTTTATCTTTAGTGCTACTCTATGTTTAATGTTGCAGCATTGCACCGAGACAAATTCCTAGTTTGTGTACTACATGAACAATGGCAATAAATCTCATTCTGATTCTGATTCTGAGTGAGGGGAAAATGGAGCGAGAGATTGACAGATGAATCGGAGCAGCATCTGCAGTGATGCGGACGTTGTACCAGTCTGTTGTGGTGAAGAGGAAGCTGAGTTCTAAGACAAAGCTGTCGATTTACCAGTCAATCTATGTTCCTACTCTCACCTATGGTCACGAGCTTTGGGTAATGACCGAAAGAACAAGATCGCAAATACAAGTGGCTGAAATGAGCTTTCTCCGTAGGATTGCTGGACTCACCCTCAGAGATAGGGTGAGGAGCTCAGTCATCCGGGACAGGCTCAGAGTAGAACCACTGCTCCTCCACGTTGAAAGGAGCCAGTTGAGGTGGTATGGGCATCTGATTAGGATGCCTCCTTGACGCCTCCCACTTGAGGTGTTTTGGGCATGTCCCATTGGGAGGAGACCCTGGGGCAGACCCAGGATTCAGTGGAGAGACTATGTCTCCCAGCTGGTCTGGGAACGCCTTGGTATCCTCTCTGAAGAGCTGGAGCAGGTGGCGGGAGAGCGGGAAGTCTGGGCTTCTCTGCTTGCACTGCTGCCTCTGCCACCCGGACCTCCGGAAAAGCGGTAGAAGATGGATGGATGGATGGATGGAGGTTGGTCTGTGCAGATCTAAGTCAAACAGGCTTTTTTCACATGAATATCCAACGTTTTCATGAGCGCCACATCACAAATTGCATCAGTGGCTGGAAAACCCCCCGGCCATGTTGTGACGTCAGTGACAGAACACAGCGCTTGGTTGCCCATTGTACACCCAGAATGGAAGTGGTAGAAAAATTAATTATTATAACAGGAAAAAGTCCAAATTGAATGAATGAATGAATCTTTATTTTCGGATAGATTAAAAGTAAAGATTAAAAAAAGAAACAGAATAATATAACAACAGGGGAAAGAAAATCCAACAAGGTCAAATTAGACAATAACTCCTCTGATTATACAGTTCAACATAAGTTATCCAAAATGGGTGATGGCTGAAGCCGCAGCTTAAATTGCCCACCCATATTCCATCCAAGAATTCAAAAGAAAAACAAAACAAGAGCGATTACAATTCAGAACAAAGCTAAGACAAAATGTGACAAAAAAACTAAGCTACAACACAACACAGACTGGATATGACAATCCTTATTGGCAATGAATGCAATATAGTCAGTTGGTGTCACGAACCAAGCCCGTGTAATCCTGTAAGCTTGGTTCTGACCGTTCTCTGTGGCTCTGCATCGGGTTTATTATGGATTATCTTTTAAGTTCTTGTTGTTTTTATGTCTGTGTTCCTTTTCTTTTCCATGCCCGTAGCCGCCGCTCTGGCCGGCGGTTGTTGGGCAGCCATTTTGACCCACTTTCAGGTGGGTGCTGTCCAAGATTCGCTGGTCCGACCACGCGTCCTCTCTGACAGTCAGCTGTTTATGTATTGTGTGCATCATCTGCAGTGTTGTCAGCCAGCCAATATTGCCAACACTATCACGACGTGTTAGCCACTCCACACAGCCGTGGTTCTGTTGCGCCCCTTGAAGTGATATCGGCCCTGGGGCACAACCGTGGTCAACACGTCTCCTCTCCATGCGTTCGCTGGGCGATGTCGGCCCCGAATGACAACTGTAACTGTTTCTATTTATTTTTGTAAGTCTTCAACTTTTTGGAAACTGTTGTCATCATTAAGTTCAATACATGTGCTGTGGTGAATCCTGCACGTAAATCCATTCATCCTTCCCCTCCTCCAAGCGATGTGTAAAAGCGCATGAGGAGCACGCAAGGAGGCTTATGACAGTTGGAGCTGAAGCGTGTGATGTGGTCTTTCACGGCCTGCTGTTTATCGAAGCCTGCGACACAATGCAAAGGCATAGCCGTAAAACTAAAACAAGAAACCAGAGAAACTGTGCGCTACAAAGCTGCTGGCATTCCAGTCAACAACACCGGCATCCATTCTGTCGTTTACGTCATTTCCGACTCCTTCATTTGGTGGGCGGCACCACAGTCCAGTCAGTGGCTGTGGTTTTTTGATGATAACTATGTTATGCAGGCGTGGTTGTAAATATTATATTGATCATCGACAATGACTTTTGGGTTTACACAACATGCTAAAAAATGTCAAAATCGTGTCATCAGACCTTTAACTGAGGCAAGTGAGGCCTGCAGTTCTTTGGATGTTGTTGTGGGGTCTTTTGTGACCTCTTGGATGAGTCGTTGCTGCGCTCTTGGGGTAATTTTGATCCGCAAGCCACTCCTGGGAAGGTTCACCACTGTTCCATGTTTTCTCGATTTGTGGATAATGGCTCTCACTGTGGTTTGCTGGAGTCCCAAAGCTTTAGAAATGGCTTTATAACTTTTTCCAGACTGATAGATCTCAATTACTTTGTTTTTCTGAATGTCTTTGGATCACAGTATGATGTCTAGCTTTTGAAGATCTTTTGGTCTACTTCATTTTGTCAGGCAGGTCCTATTTAAGTGATTTCTTGATTGAGAACAGGTGTGGCAGTAATCAGGCCTGAGTGTGGCTAGAGAAACTGAACTCAGCTTTCCAAAGATGTGATAAACCACAGTTAATTTATGTTTTAACAGGGGCGAGCAATCACTTTTTCACACAGGGCCATGTAGGTTTGGATTTTTTTCCCCTTAATAATAAACACCTTCTTTTAAAAACTTCATTTTTTGTTTACTTGTGTTATCTTTGTCTAATATTTAAATTTGTTTGATGATCTGAAATATTTAAGTGTGACAAACACATAAAAAAATGAGAAATCAGGAAGGGGCAAACACTTTTTCACACCACTTTAACAATCTCCTTTTGAGCTTCGACTGGCGGGGGATAAAAAACACTTTTTAGAGCAATTTAACTTCTGAAATAATTAACAGCTCACCTCATCATCACAACCATGGAAGACATGTAAAACTGTATTTGTTCCACATAAAATTTAGAGCTACCAGGTGCTCGAGCCCAAAGTGGTTCTACTGGTGCAAACCAACAAAGATCATGATTATGGCAAGAGCGTTCACTCTGTCAGTTTAAAATGATTTTATGAAGAGCAAATATGCAGAGCAGAGAAAATCTGTTACCTAATTGTCTATAAGTCTTCCATTGAATTTATTTTTAATGACATTTTTGTTTGCAATAATATATTTTATTTAGTTTTCATCTGTTTTTTTAATCCTAAAAAAAGTTGTTTGCAGCCATTTTGTCTCTAACATGTTTGACATGCAGACTCTGTTCACAGATCAGCTGTGTCTCAGGACACAGAGAGAGCAGAGGGGTGAGAGAATGTCGGCAGTTTCAAAAGCCTTTTACTGATTTAGTTCATGCTTTTATGGATAGGTTTTTATTTTTTTTTTTTTAATTGCTCCCCGATACCGATCCAGTCATTTTGCCTGGATTGAACCCAATACCGATACTAAATATCGGATCGGCCCATCTCTATTTAATACAAAGTCGGAACAAGGAAAATTTTAATCTGCTTCATGCCTTCATGCAGAGGGTTGCAAATGTACAGTATAGACCAAAATTAGAGAACAATGTATCACTGTTCTCTAGTTTTGATCGCCACTGTATGTTCATGTGTCAGTAATTCCATACAGACTCCTTTCACACTGTCAAGGAATAAATATGAATCATCTCCAGTTGTACAATTACATGTTACCAAATTGCTACGCAGTAAAACTGAAAGGTAAGATTGCTTTACACTGACCAACTTCTTCTTAAAACTATAAATTTATTGAGAGGGGGATCTTTTTTTTGAGAGAGCGATCTGTGGCTGCATGAATCTGTCACTGAGAAAACTCCATGTCAGATACCCGCCTGAATGTGACAAGACATCTGTGTCTCTCAGGTGCATCCCGACAGGCCGAGCGGATGATTTACCGTTGAAAACACACAGGATATAACTACCTAAAGTATCCGACACCAGCAGTTCCCCACCATGCCCCGTGGTTACGAATGCCTTATTTGTTAAGCCAGTGTGGGGTCACAGTGTGGGAGGCCACTTGTTCCAGCCTCTTCCTGAGAGTGACATGGAGGCAGGACGGGCTGTGACAGCAGCCATTGTGGCTCTGCTCCAGGTCTCTTCCTCCCACCAGTCTCCTGCTGCTCGCTCATCCTGGGCATGTGGACACGGTGCCATCGCAGCGCTCATCTTCCTGTCGCTTGGGTGGGCAGGGTAGAGGAGAGGTTGTAGTCAGGAAGGCCTTCATGACTCTGATGCGACTCCTCTGTGGTCATCAGTCACACCTGCCATGAGCCACATGATGCTGACAGAAACAGGAGATTGAAAGGATGCCCCCCCCCCACCCATCCAACCACACACACTTTTTTACAGACGCAAATAATCAGCTGAGTCCTGATGCAACCCTGATTCCCAGGCTTTTGGGACAGGAAACGGGATTAGTCAACAAATCCCACTTCTACGTGTGCATGTCAGCAGCTCCGCTGCGTTTCGCCTCATCACTTCCTCTATTTAAAGGGTAATCATCTGAAATGAAACTGATTAGCCTTTGACAAACAGCTTTGTGTTTTCAGCTGCCGTTCCCTCACTGGGCCAGCCAGCCAACCTAAGCCTGACATCAGCACACCCTTCACAGAGATCCATGGGAACCAAGGGTCACAAGCCTACCTCCTTCTGAACTGAACTAATATGTCTGTGGCAGTCAAAGGACTCTCATTTGGAAGTTACAAGAAAGTAAAGATCTCCAGTCAGGGAATCCATCACGCTCTCTGACGCTGTAAGCCTGCTGTTGGTAAACCATGGTCGTTTTAAAGGGCCTTCTAAGGCTCTGCAATCTTATCCCCCTTCTGAGTCAGAACGAGATAATAGGTTCCCTTAAGACCCTAGGAATCAATCCGGCGGGATCGGATGAACCCAATTGGTCTTTTTTTAGAGCCTTGGTTTCAATGTGTAGAAACAGGGGTAAAATAATTTTTAAAAAACGGCGGAAAACTATATTGGTAGCACTTATACTCAATGACTGTTACACATGTTAATTGCCACACAGCCCTTTTACTCATCCCAGTTCAACGGATGCATATGTTCCATGAGAATGCAGTGTGACTTGATAATAGTTTTTTGCCTGTTTTTTTTTTTTTTTTTTTAAATTATCCCAGGTTACTATCAGTGTTAAGACTGTTACTGAGGCTGGCCGAGCTCCATGCCCATGTAAGGTGGTGTTCAGGAGACAGTGGCTCAGAGGGTGGGTGGTGGTTTGAAGGGTCAGCGAGTTTACCAAGCCGATTTAGCCATCCCAGCTTGTAACTGGTAATCTCCTGGCAGCTAACAAGATAATAAAATGGGCCTGATAACTGCAGGAGATGGACAGAGAGGAACAGACAGAGGAGGTGTGGGAGAGATGCGTTTGTGTGAACGTCTTCTTAAACCTCCTACAGACAAAAGGAAACTGTACACTAGAAAGTGCATTGAGATTAAATACATATTATTACTATGTGGTAGGGCTGCAACGATTACCCAAATAATTTGAGTAATTCCATTACAAAAATTCCTCAATTCATAAATCTATGGTTCAAAGCTGCATTTAACATACCACTTCCTGTCTATATGACCTTCCAGTCACGCTATGTAAACAAGACGTGGGTTTGATTAATGGTGCGATGTCAGAGCGACAGCAACAGCAAAAAGGGAAAAAAAAAGTCAGAAAACGAGGAAAACTCTCAAGTCTGGGATCATTTCAAGCTCAAATTGAAGGAAAACATTATGCAGTGTGTACATGGTAAAACGGAGCAGTGAGCTAGCATACTATAACACTGATGTTACAGTGTCTCGGCAGACAACATCCAGCCACATCATGTATGAGCAGCGGACTGAGACAAGGTCCGTGACTGAGATTTTAAATTAAGATAGTAGTAGTAGTAGATTAGTTTATTTGACAGGGACAGTGCAATAAACAGACAATTAATCAAAGACAATCAATCTGATGTGTTGCACATAGAGTGTATAGCTATTAGCTAATTTGCAACTCTTGTCCCTGGATGGGCTTTAGAAAGAGTTTAGTCTCTTTCTAAAGCCCATCCCAGCCCAGCCCAGTTTAGAGTGTAGTCAGCTACGCTAATTATGCTTATATGGTCAAAGAAGCTATGTTGCAAGTTGAAGCTAACGCTACAAAACAGAACTTTATGGTGTAATGTAACATTTAAAGTTGCGTTATATGCAATAAACATGGCAATAAATGTGTATCTTTGTTACTGAGTGTGAGTACAATTACTACTGTTCTTTAGGAAAGAAAGTTCTGCACATGTTGGTCAATGCAAGTTTCTTCAGTACAAAAAAAAATATCCAATTTCACGAGTAATCGTTCAATTACACTGACAATTTACTCAATTACAACAATAATCAATAGCCGCAGCCCTAGTATGTGACAGATCAAGATTTTCATTTGGATTTACGTCATATTCTCCACACACAAACAGTGCTGTGAAAAAACATTTACCCCTTTCCTGATTTTTTACATTTTTGCATATTTGTCACTTAAATGTTCCACAGGAAACAAATTTTAATATTAGACAAAGATAATCCTTCGTTTCCCTACCATTTGATTAGTGAGGTGCCCCACCCCCTTAACGGCACCCCCACACCCATGAAGGTCAAGTTAATTTTATTTTCTCTACAGCGCCCTTTGATGGGCCAAAAAAAACGCAACTCAACCATTGTAATGGCCGCCGCCCAGACAGTGTATGGCGTGACACAAACTCAAAGACCTCGCTGGATGGAGCGAGGTCTCTGACAAAGCCCCGTCAAACCAGGGCAAAATGCCCAGTGGAAGGCAGAAAGCACAAGAAACCACACCATGCTCCGTGACCAGAGGACCACAGCTAACCCAGAAAGGGTGCCTGCATTCCACCTTTGATAATCAGGGCCCCCACTGGCACCACCACACCTCACAGACAAGGGATCCCCACATGATGGAAAAACAAAAGTCAGGGAGCCACCATTAGACAGCGGTAGGGTTGTTTCCAATTTTCATGAGAAGTCTGATATCTGTGTTAGAAATCCTGTGTATTTTTGACTGAAGGACTATGTCACTTGGTTATTTTATTTCACCTATACTTAATATAAGTGCATCTCCGTGCTCACCAACTCTGCTGCGCTGCCTGTGTGTACGTTCGTTGAGCGACACCGTCACACGTGTGTGCGCGTTCACTCTGGTTCAAACACAGCCAACTAGCAACTTGGCCTTGCTGCCACCGTAGCTCGGAGGGCACACTTGTTGCCTCTGTGTGTGTGTGTGTGTGTGTGTGTGTGTGTGTGTGTGTGTGTGTGTGTGTGTGTGCGTGCGTGCGTGCGTGCGTGTGTGCCCATCACCGGTGAAATTACTACCGCTGAAGGTTGCTGCATTCACCCAGCTACGCCAACAACAGGTCAGCCTGGTGACATGGGCGTAAATCAAAGGGGTCTACGGGGAACAAGTCCCCCCTAAATCATCATAAATTTTTCTATATTGTGTTGTGTAACTGAATAAAATGCATTTGAAGCACCAATGGGAAACATAAATGCATCTTTTTCTTTAAAATTTGCAGCTTTTCTCATAAATTTGTAACTTTTCTCATTATTTTACTACATTCATTTTTAAATGTAAAACTTTTTTATAAATTAACTTTTTGCATTTTCAATTTGCAACTTTTCTCTTGTAAATGTGCCACTTTTTTCCTCATAAACCTGCAATTTTTTCATCAAAAATCTGCATTTTTAGTTTTTCATCTGTTCTTGAATTTCGTTAGATCACGGCATGATGTGTTGCTTTTTGAGATCTTTTAACTTTCTTCATTTTGTCAGACAGGCTCTATTTAAGTGATTTCTTGATTCAACAGGTCTAGCAGTAATCAGGCCTGGGTGTGGCCAATGAAACTTTCTAGAAAATGTGGTTAATCGCAGTTAATTTATGATATAACAAGTCAGGCAATTTCTTCTTCACATAGAGCCAGGTAGGTTTGGATAACTTTATTCCCTTATTACATGAAATCAACATTTATAAGTCTCTTGAAAATGAGACCTTTTTTTTTTGTTTTTTTGTTACTTATTTGTACCCGTAGGTAGACTTGGTTTGCAGTCTGGTGACAAGCCACCGGCTGCTGGTCGCTGCGTGCGCGAGCGCCCTAAACCTACATGTTTTTGGTGTGCGGGAGGAAACCGGAGAAATCCCGGAGTAAACCCGCGCAACACGGGGAGAACATGCAAACTCCACACAGCTCACTGTTGGTCGGGAGCTGGGATCGAACCCACGATCTCATGATCCCCGCGATCCCCCGGCCGAGGGTAAAACTGTGCTGCCACAGTGCTAAACCACTGCGCCACCGTGCAGCCAGACCTTGTGTCTCAATGAGACTACCTGTATAAATAAAAGTTAATAATAATAATAATAATAATAATAATAATAATAAAAAAACTGCATCTTGCATTTACTTGGGTTATCATTGTCTAAAATTAAAATTTGTTTGCTGATCTGAATGATTTAAGTGTAAAAAATATGTAAAAATATAGGAAATCAGGAAGGGGGGGATACTTTTTCACAGCACTCTATGTCTGGTTTTACTTACCAAGTTCCATGCATATTTCTGTAACTCTAAAGACAATTTTTAAAAATCTATCTTGCAATATGAAGGAAAGAGGGGGAAAAAAAACTGGCTCGACCTCTTCATTCATATCTGCTCCACGATCTAATGGTTTTTTCCGGGGCTCAAACGCCACAGTTCCATCAAATTTAAATGAAACTGGGCAATTCTGCTAAACTAAAAGCAAAATGAACACCAGAGCGCAAGGATTTCTAGCTGGATTCCATTGTTACAAAATCTTCAATGTTATACTCTTTGGTGGATTTAATGACGTGGCTCAGCAATGTACGTGTGCACAATAAGTGACACACAATGATTGTTCAGATAGTGAATGTCACCATGAAAGTGAAATCTCAATGAAATACTTGGTATAAGCAGATCATATCTATTCCAGGATTTCCTCTCCTGATGCAAACTGAGTAGACGTGAGGCAACTCCAAAGGGAAGGTATCGAGTAGGCGAAAGAAAGAAGCGTGTGAAAGGATTGTATTGGTTCCTCCGAGGTGAAGTATGGACGTGTTTGCTTTGGCAGTGTTTATCCAAACCTCAGCTCAGGAGGAGAAAGGAGAGACGAGCAGCCAGCAGCATCCTCTCCTGCCTCATTGCCCCTTCTAGTAGGCCTCTTTTTTAGCCCACCATAAACAGTTCATTTCTTTCCCTGACTCAGGAAACATGCTTTCTGAATCAGGGGAGGTTTCTCCCGTTTTCTCACATTCCCAACCAGAATTAATCGAAAGAGGTGGGATGTTATGAGCCCATACATTTACCAGCATGTGACCTGAAACAGCGAGCTCTTAAGTGGTAAACTTGACAGGTCTTGCGTTTCGCTCGCAGCCCAGCAGGACCTCATTTAGCCACCTCCTTGTGTTATTTTAATATCCTAACACGTTAGAAGGAAATGAGTTTGTCAGAATGTATTTAGTGGCTTCAGGTGCAACAGTGTTTAACAGTGACAGGAAGCAACTCATGGAGGCAGAAATCAGGTCCACTAGTTGTCTTGGCTGAGCTCCGACTACACAGCTATACGTCTTCTTTTCAACAACAAGTGTATATTACAAGAATTTAACGACTTAGAAAAACATTAAAAAAGTCTGGCCAGATTTACAACCTGATGGAACTGAAGTGGAAAACAGCTCTGTGGCTTGGTCTTGGCTGAATTGGCTGCAGCTGTAACTGCAGACCGAGAAAAGCACATCCCAGCAGCACTGCATGTCCAGCAGGGTGAAGATACGCTACGGCACAAAGATCGATATCCCAATTCTCCTTTCAGTCATACACCACTGTGCTCTCTGAGCTGAACTGCTGCTGTGATGGAAAAGTCTTTCTCTCTGTTCAAACCTCCCCCTGGAGCACCCAAACTGGAAGAGACAAAAAAAACCTCCTCCTCGCTCCTCACTTGATTGTCCTGCAGCAGCACCACACGCCAAAACTTGAAGGGTGACCTTGATGAGGCAAACGGTAACTGTCAATCATTGATTACTGGGACTTTTTACACATTCACTTAAGGGCTCCCCTTTCAAGTTTGATCAATATCAGCTGAAATGTAGTCGGAGAGTAACACAAAGGACTGTTAACCTTGTGCCTCAGGAAATACGGTGTCATGAATTGCCCTACGGGGCAGGAAGGTGAGATCCACACACTGAATTGAGAGTTTGGGCAATTTATTGAAAAAAAAACAAAAAAAACAAAAAAAAAAACAAAGTTCAACACAGTGCTCTTAACACAAAATGCAAATGAGGGAGAAAACTTACAGATATAGCGCACGGGAGAAGGGATAGGGTTCTGGTGGAGACGATGAGTGGCTCGGAGAGTCAAGACAGCGGCAAATGGAAATGAAAATAACTCCCCTGTTGAACTCTGATCAATTTCCCTAAAAACGCCTAAAAATAACATGCCCAAAGTAAATCAAAAGCTGTTCTTCAACCCTTTGCAGCATCTTCATGGGGTTGGTCTCATTTAAAAGAAAACACTCTGAATTTTTTGGCAAAACAGTCATAATCTCTCTAAGTGCTCCTGCCACTGAGTAACAGTCATCTAAACATACTGAATTTGAAGAAAATAAAGTTCGCCTGGGTGTTTTGTTTTTTTTTAGATACAAATGCTTGCAAATAACATACAGCTGTGTGAAACTTGCTGGAAAACAACAGAAATGTAGAACCAAGTGTTTTCAAGCTCAGGTCAAAATTTTGTAACAATACAACAAAAAATGAATATATTACACAGCTTTTTTCTCAGGTTGTAACAAGGCGTTCTTGAACTGTGCCAAATGGCACAGTTTGGAAAGCTATGTTCCAGAGTTCACTATCTCAGCAGTTGGCACAGTCAAACCAAGGGGTAACAACCCAGACATACACAGCACAGTTCCTGTTTTGTTTTGTTTTTTACAGGCAAAAATAGCCTACAGTGTAAGAAAAATTATGTGAAAAATTAATACATTTCACTGAAGTATACACAAAAACAACCCTCTCCCCCCCTCCAATTTTTCCAGAGTTCACTATCTTACCAGTTTACACAGATACAGGTCAACTGGACCCCTGACCAAGTGTGCACCCCAAGTGGACCACGGAATCCAATCTGTACATGTACAGGTGCATTCTCCATCCAGTGATTTATAAATGCTGCCCCAGATGAAAACCAGTCTGTGGGATTATAATGTTCTGAATGAGGCTTTAGAAAATTATGAATCACTTTGTAAATTACTGGATTGAAAATGTACAGATTGAATACCGGTGTCCACCAGGGGTGCTCACAATAGTGTGCTCACATGGTCAGGGCTCCATTTCACCAGATCACGTTTACACAGTAAAACAAAGGTATAATAACCCAGACATACACAGCACAGTTCCTTTTTTTTTTTTACAGGAAAAAATAGCCTACAGTGAAATAAAAATTATACTAAAAAATTATTAAATTTTTCTGCAACATACACAATAACAATTAACACACACACACACCCCACGGCGCACACAAAAACATCGCCATGCGGGACCCTTGTAATTACCACGATTGGTCAAAAGTTTTTATTTTTTTTTCCACAATATCTTTATTGAACCTTTTTTTTTTTTTTTAACAAACATGATACAAACAATCAAACACTAACACTAAAGTACTACAAAAAAAAAAAAATGCACTAAAAACACCAACAACCACCAACAAAATCAAGTCTTCAACAATGCTCCTCTGTTTAGTCTAGACAATCCAATACATAAGTATACATATTATGTTCACCAGTTTGGAATTTACAAGGTCCACACACATCATTCACCTTCTTCTTCAAGAGTTATGTTTAAATTTTTTACATAATCAATAAAAGGTCTCCATATATTCTCAAACACAATTTCCTTTGATTTTAGTATATATGTTATTCTTTCTAATGGAAGGTTTGTTAACATCTGTCTTAACCACTGAGTCACATCTGGTCTATGAGTCTTTTTCCATAATAGTGCAATACATTTTTTGGCATTAAGCAAACTGAGGTCTATGAATGTTCTTTCACTTTTATTAAAATTATGCTTTTCTGGGTACAGACCCAACAAAAACAGTTTAGGATTCAATATGATTTGTTTTGAGATTATTTTTTCAATTGTTACCCTCACCTCTTCCCAAAACATTCTTATTAATCTACATTCCCATAAACAATGAAATAGGGTTCCTTTACTTTCCATGCATTTTGTGCATGTATCTGGTATATTTTTGTTATATCTATTTAACTCCTCCGGTGTAACATACATCCGCATTAACCATTTGAAATGTATCAATTTAAGGCCTGCATTTATTGATTTGGTTTGAGCTTCTGTACAAGCCAATTCCCATTGTTCCTCTGAAATTTCAATTTGCAGATCTTCTTTCCAGTAGTTTAATCTTTTCAGTGAATTTTCACTTGAAGATAGTGTCAGTGAGTTATAAAACTCTGAAATAATACCCTTTCTTTTACTATCTTTCATCATCATTTTTTCCAAGGATGAATAAATAGGTCGAGTGAGAGCTTTATTTTGATTTGATCGAATAAAGTTTCTAAGTTGAAGATATTTAAAAAAATGTGTTCTATTGAGATTAAATTTGATCCTCAGCTCTTCAAAAGACATTATGTTGTCTGCACATGGCAAATATAAATCCTGAATCTTTTGTATCCCTTTTAAATTCCATACTTTAAATACAGCGTCCGCTCTCCCTGGTTTAAAATATTGATTACCCCATATTGGACTAAATTGTGACAATAACTGTGGTTCTTTTAAATAGTTTTTAGCTTCACACCATATTTTGATCATATGCTTTACAAATGGATTTTTAACTTGTTTTTGTAATTTTTTTGCCGAATCTGAGTATATGAATATGGGAAGAGGTAAAGGTAAATTGTATGATTCCATTTCAGTCCAGTGAGGGAGATCATTTGATGAAAAATAATATGTCATAGACCTCAGTTGTGCCGACCAATAATACAACATAAAATTTGGACATTTCAGACCTCCACGATCAAATGGTAAATATAATAAAGACAAACGTAATCTAGCCCTCCTGTTGTTCCATATAAATTCCACTAACTTTTTTTTTATTCTTGAGAATAGATCTAAAGGTGGTGATAAGGGAATGTATTGAAATAAATAAAGTATTTTAGGTAAAATATTACTTTTAAGTATATTGATTCTCCCGATCATCGACATTGGTAGTGACATCCATCTCTGAGTTAACTCATTGATATCTGACATTAAGGCTTCATAGTTGACACTGGCGACTGATTCTAGCTTAGGCATAATTTGGATTCCTAAATATTTAAACTGATTTACAACATTGAATTGATTTACCTCAGGGGCTGGGTAATTTCTCTGGGTCTCATTTAGCATTAATATTGAAGATTTAGTTTTATTTATTTTATATCCTGATATTTCCCCAAAATTCTTTATTAAATTCAACAAGGTTGGAATTGATTTTTTTAGATTCGACATAAACAAAATTATGTCATCGGCGTACAGGGAGATTTTATGTTCTGTTGGTCCAACTTTAATTCCATATATTTGTGAATGTAAACGTATCGCTATCGCTAAAGGTTCAATTGCCATAGTAAACAGTAAAGGTGAAAGTGGACAGCCTTGTCGACATCCTCTATTGATTTTTATTGGTTTTGAAATATTGTTATTTGTTAGGATTTCTGCTGTAGCATTATTGTATATTATTTGAACCCATTTTATGAAATTATTTCCAAGTCCAAACCTTTGTAGGACTTCAAAAAGAAAGGGCCATTCAACTCTATCAAAGGCCTTTTCGGCGTCCAATGATAGGAGAGCTGTATCCGGTGCTTCTTTATTAAAATAAATAATATTAAATAGTCTTCTTACATTATGGAAGCCTTGTCTACCCTTTATAAAGCCATTCTGATCTCGATTAATAATATTTGGTAAAATTTCTTGTATTCGTCTTGCTAAAATTTTACAGATTATCTTAAGGTCGGCGTTTAATAGGCTTATTGGTCTCATATTTTCACATTTATTAGAGGGCTTACCTGGTTTTGGCAGCAGTATAATTAAGGCATTATTTATGTATGATGGTAAATTATTATTTTGAAATGCTTCTAAAACCATTTCCAAAAAAGGTTTTATTAATTTATTCTTAAATTTTTTATAAAGGTCAACTGGAAGACCATCTGGTCCTGCACTTTTTCCTGATTTCATATTATCAATGGCTAGCCCAACTTCTTCTTGACTAATTTTAGAATCCAATATCTCCCTGTTTTCATTTGGAATACACGGTATAGATAGTTCGTTCAAAAACCCATTTAGTTTTGTTAAATCAGGTTCATTTTTGGTATCATATAATTTTTCATAGTAATCTCTAAAGGCTCTATTAATTTCTAAAGGATCTATAACTACCTGTCCGTTACTTATAATACTGGTAATTGGTGTTTTAATTTCCAATTGTTTAATCTGCCATGCTAATAATTTTCCCGATTTTTCACCTTGTTCATAAAAAGATTGTTTCAATCTTAGAAGACTCGAGGCAGCTCTATTCGCTGATTTTTTGTCGTATTCAGCTCTCAAAATCAGTAATTCATTCTCCAACCTTGGGTCACTTCCTGCATACACTTTTTCCTGAAGATTTTTTATTTTATGTTCCAATTTAGCTCTCTCCTCTCGAGTCTTCTTAGATTTTGATCCTGTATAACTAATAATATGTCCCCTAATAAAAGCTTTGAAAGCCTCCCACTTTACACATGCTGATGTTTGTGTAGTATTGATGTCAAAGAACTCGTCTATCTGTTTTTCTATATACTTGACAAATTCCTCATCCTGAAGCCATTTATGCTGAAATTGCCATCTACCTGATTCCTTTGTCAATTTTTTATCTACATATATTAGACAACAGGGTGCATGATCAGAGATCACGATGTTATCATAAAAGCAGTTTTGAATCTTGGACCTTAATTCTGTGGAAATCAAAAAATAATCAATACGTGAGAATGTCTTGTAGGTACTGGAATAACAAGAATAGGCTTTAACTTGTGGTTTCATTTCTCTCCATATATCTAACAATCTCAATTCTTTCATAAAATGATTAATAGTCATCCTACATCCAATGTGCGTACAATCCAGTCCTGTTGATCTATCCACACCTGGATTCAATGTACAATTAAAATCCCCTGCTATTATATGTTGCCCTGTAAGTGATGATAAGATGAGAAATAAATTAGCAAAGAACTTCTGATCATCTATATTGGGACCATATAAGTTCACAAGATTTATATTTTCTAATAGCAAAGAACCTTGAATGATTACATATCTTCCAAATTTGTCTCCAATTACATTTTTCACTTGAAAAGGAACTGATTTATGTATGAGAGTCATAACTCCCCTGGCTCGGGATGAAAATGAAGAGGTGAATACACTTCCCTGCCATCTACTCCTAATTCTTTTAACATCCTCCTCTATCAGATGAGTTTCTTGTAAAAACACAATTCTTGAACCCATGTCCTTTATTTTATTCATAACTTGTTTAAGTTTTTTTAAATTTTGTAGACCTCTGCAATTCCATGAAGTTAAATTAAGGTTAACACTTTGGTCCATGATCAATAGAGAGTTTGGGATTACCTTGCAGTGTAAACATGCTCATACAGAGAAGCAAAAACATGAGTGGTTGAACATTCATCCTACAAACTACACACAAACAAATTTCACCTTCCCACACTTGTGGCAAACCCCCCAAAATCAAAAGAAAAATTCTGTCTCCCGATATAGCCATCGACCGTTCCACACCCACGGGGAACAGCCTAAGCCACTCCTTCTTCATCCTCCCAATCACCCTAACTCTACTGCTTTTAATGACGTAACATTAACTCTCCTCTGTAGTTTTCCAACTTAACTCCAAAATTTTTAACAACTTTGTACATCATAGTTTTTTTTTTTTTGTTTGTTTTGTTTTGTTTTTTTTTAATATATAATACAATCTATATTTTGTAAACTTACTATTTACTTCAAGTCAGTCAGATGCCTGTGCAAATGCTTAATTATTCTACCTTATATTTTGTTCATGCTTAGCTCCCACCAGTCTCTTCTTCTTCTTTGATCTTCTTGATGAACTCCTGCGCCTCCTCTGGGGTCTTGAAGATGTGGGTTCTGCCCTCATACGTGGTCAGCAGTCTCGCAGGATAGATTACACCATGACGAATCCCAAGGTTGCGCAGCTCCTTACGTACGGGATCAAACTGCTTCCTCAATTGCTGGATTCCTGTGGCCAAATCTGGGTAGAACCGCACCTGCTGGTCCTGGTGTTTAATCTCTCCTTTAGCACGTGCAGCGTTGAAGATCTTCATCCTGTCTCTGTTGCTAAGAAACTTCATAATTAAGGTCCTCGGCGGTCCCTTATCTCTCCGTGGGCCAATACGATGTGCTTTTTCCAGAACCACTGCTGATTGCAACTCCTCGCTGCCCAGCACCTCCGGAATCCACTTTTCCAGAAAGGAACATACGTCCCGACCTTCTGATTCCTCTGGAAGACCCACCAGCCTCAAATTATTCTGTCTCGACCGAGATTCCAAATCCAAAATATTATCTTCCAGAGATTTATTTTTTTTTTCCAAAGTGCGCACCTTTAATTGAAGACGGGTGACGTCATCTTCAGCACTAGCGAGACGGAGCTCCATCTGCGCCGTTCGTTCTACACAGTCACCCAATTCCTTTCTTATTCCTTCCAACGCTGTCATAATCCCATCAAATCTAGAGGAAAAGTCCGCTCTCATTGAACTCATGGCAGCCATCAGCGCATCTGCGCCATTCCCCGCAGAAATCGCACCGCCGCCAGCCTCCTCCGCCATATATGGAGCCTTGTTTGCTGCGTCACAGACCTGAAAGTCCGTTAATTTGGACTGTTTCGGCGGCTCGCTTTTTCCTTTTCCTGGTTTTCCAGCCTTAGGCTTCGCCGACATATCCTCGCCCAAATGCTGGGATACGTTCTGTCCCAAATGAGAGAGTTATTTGCCGATTTTTTTTCTCCAGGAGCAGAGCAGAGCGAGACACGTCCGTCCTACGTGGCAGCCATAACCGGAAGTCCAAAAGTTTTTATTACTATTTTTATCGATAAAGAATAATTTAGATTATAAGACTTACCTGTCCACAACCGCACTGTCGCTGGTATTGTCCACTGGCGTGTGACGATCGTCAGCTATTCAGCTGATCAATGGAAACCTCCGTTATTTACGTCGTCCAGGTCACCCGACCTGGTCAAGCCATCGACGTTTTCATGCACGCCCTTTCGGTTTATTTTGTGAACCATTTTTCAAAACAAGTAAAATAATGGCTAATCTTACCCTGACCCTTCTGCACAGTATCACAAAGGATTGCACGTCACACAGCGGCGGAGTCAAAAAAGATTTTACGCACGAGAACACATGGTGTTTTACTGGAATTATAAACACTGAACTAGGCATGTAGGATGTCATTGAAGTCAGAAATTGATTGGCTAAACAACACATCCATCGTCAGATTACTCGACTTCAATTAGCTCGTTGTATTCGCAGTCGTTGATGGGCAGATACTTCTTGCTAGGTTTACAATCATTGGTTATTCAAGGTTTAAAAACCCAAATCAAGGCTCTTGTTGGTCGAATGAGATGTCAGTCTCATTCTAAACCAATCAAACACTCCTTCGGCTTTCTGTTTACAGCTGTGTCTGTACTGGAAGACCGGAAATACAGCTTTTTTTTTTTTTTTAGTGCGCACTGAGATGCACTAAGACGCATAGACGTGACTGCCCGCGGAATCTCCCGAGTTCAGCCGGTTAAATAGGGTCAAAAAACCATTACATAAGTAGTGACAGGTGTGGGTTCACATGAGCGGGCAAAAAGGTAACAATGAATAGTGACTGGGATCAGATGGAAGTAATAAGATGAGAGCACACCAGCTGGCAGCTGACAGGGCGACGCCCACACGGGGCACCGATCAGCAAATGCCCTGACAGCTGTTAACCTCAAATAACAAGGAGCAGAATAAATTATAAACAAGTACAACTGAGAAATAGGTACCAATAATACAGAATCAGAATATAGTAGATCTAAGACATAAACAGGAAAATAGAAAACATGCAGGGAAAACAAAAACCAAAAGGCACAAAAAATGCAACAAATAAATATCAATGCAGAGAAAAGCCATGAGACTGAGCCTAGCAGAACTTCCAGAGCTCAGCTCAAGACAGAGCCCCCCTGTCAAGGGGTGGATCCCAAACATCCCAGGGTAACACTAAAAGAAAAAGAAAGAGCCCACCCCCCCAACAGGGGCACAACAATAACCCACCCAGGGTGGGTGGTGGGGGGGAACAGGCTAGGAGGGAACAAAACAAAACCCCACTCAGGACCCACACCAGTCAAAACCAATGATTTAGGCCCCCTGGACCAAAGAGCTTGAAAGTTCAGGTGGGCGACCAAAGTCCCAGGCCTGGCGGACAGTGAGGTAGCACAATTTGGGTGGCCTGCCAGAGAATATAGGCCACCCAACCCAACGGCTCAGTCCGTCAGGCGGTCGACCAGAGTTTTTCAGCCACCTGAACAGTAAGGATGAGCCAGGGGCGGCTGTCCAATAAGAAGAGTCAATGTCGGGCAGAGGAGGGAGAACCACGACGGCATCAGACAGAGGATGGGGAACCACAACGACATCTGGCACAGGAGGGGAAACCACGGCGGCATCTGGAAAAAGAGAGGGGACCACGACGGCATCTGGCTAAGGAGAGGGAACCACGACGCCCTTGGACTAGCCAGCAGCACCTTCGGTGGTCCCGGACTGGGGCATAGTAACACCCGCGGTGGCTCCAGACTGCAGCGAGGTTGCACCCGCGGTGGTCCCGGTTTGGGACAAGGTTGCACCCGCGGAGCAGCACCTGCGATGGCTCTGGGCTGGAACAAAGCTGCATCCACGGGGGCTCCGGACTGGAGCAAAGCTGCACCCGCGGGGGTTCCAGGCTGGAGAAAAGCTGCACCTGCGGGGGCTCCAAGCTGGAACGGAGCTGCACACGTGGTGGTCCCGGACTGAGACACAGCTGCACCCTCAGTGGGTCCGGACTAGGCCAAGGCTGCACCCTCAGTGGGCCCAGACTGGGCCAAAGCTGCACCCTCAGTGGGCCCAGACTGGGCCAAAGCTGCACCCTCAGTGGGCCCAGACTGGGCCAAAGCTGCACCCTCAGTGGGCCCAGACTGGACCAAAACTGCACCCACGGTGGCCCCTGGGCTGGGGCGTAGCGCCCATGGCAGGCCCACACTGGAGCACAGCATTCAAGTTGGTTTTAGGCTCGGGCGCAGCACCCACAACAGTCCCCGACTGGGACACAACACCCATGGAGACCCAGACTGAGGAGGAGCTGCACCCACAGAGGTCCCGGGCTGGGACAGAGCACCCGCGATGACCTCAACTGGAAGGGGAGCAGCACCCACGGAGGACCCACAATGGGCCAAAGCTGCACCCACGGAGGTCCCGGGCTGGGACGGAGCATCCTCGACGACCTCAGCGGGGGGGGGCTGGACCCATGGCGATCTCGGGAAGCGCACCTTGACCCACAGAGACATTTGGCAAGGCTGGAATATCCTCGGTGACCCTGGGGGAAAGCTTGGACAGGACAGACAGAGAAACAGGGTCAGGGTCACCAGTAGCAGTGGAGTCCGGCGAGATTAGCTCAGGTGCAGCTGACGGCTGCACACGGCTCACCTCACCAACAGCCAGACAAGATCTCTCCAAAACAGAAGCAATGAAAATTAAGGAGAGCACTTGCCTGAGCTCCAGCCCCACCGCCATCCAGGTCTCCGTCGATCCAAGCGACGGTACTTCGGGCCCGGCCCTCTGGAGGTCCAGCTCCGGACTCTGCTGCAGCGGCCCCTTCAGCAGGCATGGTGGTTAATGCAGTCCCAGGACCCCCCAGAGAGGTGTCCCACGCCAGTGGCTCACCCTGCGTGGTAACAGGAGGTCAGCTTTCTGCAGGCGCTGGATTCTGTGTAGCTGAGGCCCGGGACGCTCCATCGTCGGTGCAGATGTCAGCTCAGCACCAGCGCTCCCCCTCCGTCCAGACTGTGGCTGCGTGGCTGGGGCCAGGTTCTCCAGGACCCCAGGCTCCTACATCGTCCGGCGGCTCAACCCTGGAACCGGCGGGCACTCAGGAAAAACAGGAGGAGACACCTGACACGAGCAGGTGAAAGGCTTATAGCTGCAGCAGGCAGTGAGAGCTCAGTGGACTGCATGACCTGAGCCTCACCACCGGGAATCAGGCAAGATAATTAGTGATTTTATTTTTTTTTTACTTATTTTGTACCCGTAGGTAGATTTGTTCTGCAGTCCGGTGACAAGCCACCAGCTGCCGGTCGCTGCGTGCGCAAGCGCCCCATATCCCTAGCCTGTATGTTTTTGGCATGTGGGAGGAAACCGGAGAAATCCCGGAGTAAACCCACACAACACGGGGAGAACATGCAAACTCCACACAGATCACTGTTGGCCGGGGGCAGGGATCGAACCCACGATCTCATGATCCCCGCGATCCCCCGTCCAACGGTAAACTGCGCCACCGTGCAGCCATTTGGTGAATGAGAATGGAAAAGCACTTGCCTGAATTCCCGGGGCACAATGTTCTCTGCTGCAGCAGGTGTTGGGTCAAGCCTCTCCGTGACTTCAGTTGAAGAGGGCCTCCCAGGGGAACATTGTGGAGCTGCCCCTGCAGCCACAGCGACGGGCAGAGCAAAAGAGGAAGCAGATGGCCTCTCATCAGCAGGAGAAAACGGTGAGGTGAAGTGAGGAACAGCAGCTGCAGGAAAACAAGAAGTTGGCAGAACAGCTGGAGAGGATAAACACAGGGAATGCGCTGCTGCGGGGGGGGGGGGGGGGTCTTCTGCCTCAGTGAAGGGAGAATTGCTGACTGAGAGGTGGGAAAATCCCTCCGGTGGTCCGAAGCTGGATGACAGCACCGTGGAGCGGATGGAGGTGGAGAAACAGGAGCAGGTATGGGCACACTGGAGGAGAAGCAGGGCATCTCTCGCGGAGCACGCCTCCAGTTTGGCTTCAGGCTTGCTGGAGGCAGCCCCCACGTCAGCCTGGGGAAGGACTGCTGCAGGACGGCGAGCATGGACAGCAGCTCTGGGAACTGGGGATACTTCCTCAACCCAGGATGTGCCTCAACAACGGCAGTCGCTGAATTCATGCTCTTCCAGATCTTATTTGGGCTGCGGGAGGCAACAGCCTCGTCCACAAAGCTCTGGATGAACTCGGCGGCCCATTCTTCCTCCACGCTCAGGGATCCCACTGCCGATCTCCCCTTGGCTAACGGAGGTCGGCGCGCTGGGGACATAATTGCTCCACGGGATAGGTGAGTGAAAACAGGAGGTCAAAAATCCACTAACTACAGCAGCTAGGTCTCTCCTGGCCGCTGTCTGCTATCATAAATTGCCCTACGGAGCAGGAAGGTGAGACCCACAAGCTGAATTATGAGTTTGGGCAATTTACTGAAAAAAAAAAACCCAACAACAAACAAAGTTCAACACAGTGCTCTTAACACAAAATACAAACGAGGGAGAAAACTTATAG
Organism: Pholidichthys leucotaenia; assembly: GCA_020510985.1. Taxonomy (NCBI): domain Eukaryota; kingdom Metazoa; phylum Chordata; class Actinopteri; order Cichliformes; family Pholidichthyidae; genus Pholidichthys; species Pholidichthys leucotaenia. Next base: position 199,332,527 of record CM035837.1, read on the forward strand.
ATATAGCACACCAGAGCAGGGATAGGGATCTGGTGGAGACAATGAGTAGTTTGGAGAGTCAAGACAGCGGCAAATGGAAATGAAAATAACTCCCCTTAAATAGGGTCAAAAAACCATTACATAAGTAGTGACAGGTGTGGGTTCACATGAGCGGGCAAAAAGGTAACAATGAATAGTGATTGGGATCAGCTGGAAGTAATGAGATGAAAGCACACCAGTTGGCAGCTGACAGGGTGACGCCCACACGGGGCGCCAATCGGGAAATGCCCTGACAGCTGTTAACCTCAAATAACAAGGAGCAGAATAAATTATAAACAAGTACAACTGACAAATAGGTACCAATAATACAGAATCAGAATATAGTAGAACTAAGACAAACAGTAAAATAGAAAACATGCAGGGATAACAAAACTCAAAAGGCACAGAAAATACAACAAATAAATATGTTCTTCTTGGCCAGAGGTGTTCAGGTGGACTCCAGCAGAGAATGGTGTCTGCTAATAACCCTAGTCTTCTCATCTGAAGACAGTGAGGTGCCTTGGCAGAGGTGAGTGCTCTATCCTCTGTTTTGTTCACCTTAAAACAAAATGTAATTAACAAGAAAGCAAACTTAACCGCACAGAGAAATCCAAAAATCCAAAAAGCCTTTGGAACTATTGTATTCCACAGGAAAGCACACCCCTTCACCGGGAAATTAAGTAAACCTCACCAAGTTAAAAAAAATACAGACTCAGTCTAGAAATCTGTCAAGTCTAAAGTGAAAAAGTTGCCCCCCTGCCTCATTATCCCTGGATAGCATATCTGACATGGAATCAACAGATAATCCAGAGAAAATCCTGCTGCGTTTTTCCCCCCCAACCAGGACAGCCTCATTCCGGGTTGTTAGGAAGCAGCTCAGCGTTTGCTGAGCCACATTGCGGCTAAGCCAGGACTGTAAGCATCCCGTCCTGGCAGAAGCTCGCCACTCATCGTAATGACTCATTGATCTGAGCTTCTCAATCCCTACCTGCCTTATCTCAGTTAAAGGGCAGCATCACAGTCTGTCACAGGCGGGAAGATCTATGGGAGACTGAGTGCACTCAGAGGTCAGCACTGATGACCACAACCAGGATTACAAGTGAGAGGAAAAGTGTGAAATGTGAACTGTGTTCTATTTGGAAACTCACCCTCTTTAGAATACCCTCCCTCTTCCAACCAGAAAGTTTTCCCCCCCTGTGGAAACTGCATGATATACAGTACTGTCCCGAGAGGACTTCCTTTTTATCATTTCAACAACAAACTCGCACTTTACACATCAATAATTCTTCTGGGTGCACGATAGCCTGACTTTGACCCCAAAACTTTTGAAAATCAAAAGGCCTCCCATACAAGAAAACCATGAAAAGACTCTGGAATCCTCAGTGATTTATAACTTTTGAGGCTGGCATGACAGCAGGCCTCAGCAGGGTGTCGATGGGAGTCAAGGGGGAGTAGTGAATGAATCCTTTAAATGGGGCAAACAAGTTGACTGTACCACAAAACATACATGGCCCCCAGCAGGCTCACTTTGGCTGCTTCCCCAAATGAGTGATTCTATTGGAAAAACTAAAGAGAAGGAGCTACAACTAAAGATTCTGTGTGCTATATGAACCTTTATATTCTATACTGTGTTACTTATGGGATGCCCTTACGGTGGAGGAAGACAGCAACCCCAGGATGCTTTTGCTAACAAACTCTTTGACTATGCCCACAATCATTCACTTATTTCCTACTCACTATATTGGGGAACATAATGCTGCGGACAGTAAAAAACAAATGAACATTGAAAACTGCTGCTTTCAGACAGTACTTGGTTGGATTTATAAATAGAATATTACTAGGTTATTAATTAGGTTATAAATTGTTTTAAATCCTTAGTAAGCTGCTATAACACATGAGCTAAATAAATACACTTATTTGTTTTCTCAAAAACCTCAGATAGTTTATTTAGATAACTTTAATTAATCAGCTAGTTTTCAACATCAGAAATCTGTCAATAAGTGACAAGCATTTAATCACTGGAAGAAATTTTGGCCTAAAGGTCTCTCTCATGCTAAATAGTGAGCCTGCATTAATGTATGGAATATGTCTTGTACCCAATTCATAATTGTTTTTTTCATAATTTATAAAGCAGTTAACCCCCCTCCCCCACCTTCTTTCCCCTCCTCCTGGGGCAGGTGCCTGGCTGTCCTGGGGCTTTGTATCCTCAGGGCGTTCGTGCTCTGTGCCATTTTTTCTGGTCTCTTTCAGATATCAGGCTCATGCTGAGATTTTCTCAGAAGCAGCAGTTGTTTCTTGTGTTTTCTCTCTTTTTGTTTTTCTTTTTTCTCTTTCTCTCCCCACCCCTTCGGACCACTTCATATCCCTTCAATTCCCTCCCCCATTCCCCTCTGTAAGGTCCAGCATAAGTAAGAAAATTCAAATAAAGTATTAAAGTTATTATACAGCAAGTGGAGTCTATAAATACTATTTATACTGTATACAGCATACAGTGGTGTGAAAAAGTGTTTGCCCCTTCCTGATTTCTCATTTCTTTGTATGTTTGTCACACCTAAATGTTTCAAATCATCAAACAAATTTAAATATTAGACAAAGATAACACAAGTAAACACAAAATGCAGTTTTTAAATGAAGGTGTTTATTATTAAGGGGGGGAAAAAAAATCCAAACCTACATGGCCCTGTGTGAAAAAGTGATTAACCCCCTAAACCTAATTACTGGTTGGGCCACCCTTAGCAGTAACAACTGCAATAAAGCGTTTGCAATAACTGGCAATGAGTCTTTTACAGCGCTGTGGAGGAATTGTGGCCCACTCATCTTTGCAGAATTGTTGTAATTCAGCACATTGGAGGGTTTTCAAGCATGAACCGCCTTTTTAAGGTCATGTCCTAGCATCTCAATCTGATTCAGGTCAGGACTTTGACTAGGCCACTCCAAAGTCTTCATTTTGTTTTTCTTAAGCCGTTCAGAGGTGGACTTGCTGGTGTGTGTTTTGGATCATTGTCCTGCTGCCGAACCCAAGTGTGCTTCAGCTTGAGGTCACGAACAGATGGCTGGACATTCTCCTTCAGGATTTTTTGGTAGACAGCAGAATTCATGGCTCCATTTACCACAGCAAGTCTTCCAGGTCCTGAAGCAGGAAAACAGCCCCCAGACAAACACACTACCACCACCATATTTTACTGTTGGTATGATGTTCCTTTTCTGAAATGCTGTGTTACTTTTACGCCAGATGTAATGGAACACACACCTTCCAAAAAGTTCAACTTTTGTCTCATTAGTCCACAGAGTATTTCCCCAAAGTCTTAGGGATCATCAAGATGTTTTCTGGCAAAACTGAGATGAGCCTTTATGTTCTTTTTGCTCAGCAGTGGTTTTCGGCTTGGAACTCTGTCATGCAGGCCATTTTTGCCCAGTCTCTTTCTTATAGTGGAGTCATGAACACTGACTTTAATTGAGGTAAGTGAGGCCTGCACTTTTTTGGAAGTTGTTGTGGGGTCTTTTGTGACCTCTTGGATGAGTCGTCGCTGCACTCTTGGGGTAATTTTGGTCAGCCGGCCACTTCTGGGAAGGTTCACCACTGTTCCACGTTTTAGCCATTTGTGGATAATGGCTCTCACTGTGGTTCGCTGGAGTCCCAAAGCTTTAGAAATGGCTTTATAATCTTTTCCAGACTGATAGATCTCAATTACTTTGCTTCTCATTTGTTCCTGAATGATCTGAATGTTCCTGAATCCACCTGTTGGTCGAACCTTGGATTCAGGAGGAGCAATGTGGTTTTCGTCCTGGCTGTGGCACATCGGACCAGCTCTTTACCCTCTCAAGAATCCTTGAGGGTTTGTGGGAGTTTGTCCAACCAGTTTACATGTGTTTTGTGGGCTTGGAGAAGGCATTCGACCGCATCCCTCGTGGTTTTTTGTGGGGGGTGCTTCGGGAGTATGGGGTATCGGGCTTGTTGTTCTGAGCTATTTGGTCTCGGTACGACCGTTGTGAGAGTTTGGTTCATACTGCCAACACTCGATAGGACTCATTTCCGTCAGGGCTGTCCTTTGTCACCAATCCTGTCCATAATTTTTATGGACAGGATTTCTAGGCGCAGCCAGGGAACGGAGGGTGTCATGCTTGGTGACCACAGGATCTCATCTCTGTTGTTTGCAGATGATGTTGTCCTGCTGGCTTCATCCAGCAGTGACCTACAGTTCTTACTGGGACAGTTTACCGCTGAGTGTGAAGCGGCTGGGATGAGAATCAGCACCTCCAAGTCCAAGTCCATGGTCCTCAGCCGGAAAAAGGTGGATTGTCCTCTCCGGGTTGGGGACAGGCTCCTGCCCCAAGTGAAGGAGTTTAAGTATCTTGGAGTCTTATTCACAAGTGAGGGGAGAATGGAGCGACAGATTGACAGATGGATCGGAGCAGCATCTGCAGTGATGCGGACATTGTACCAGTCTGTTGTGGTGAAGAGGAAGCTGAGCTCTAAGTCAAAGCTATCGATTTACCAGTCAATATATGTTCCTACTTTCACCTATGGTCACGAACTTTGGGTAATGGCCAAAAGAACGAGATCGCGGATACAAGTGGCTGAAATGAGCTTGCTTCGTAGGATTGCTGGACTCACCCTCAGAGATAGGGTGAGTAGCTCAGTCATCCAGGAGAGGCTCACAGTAGAACCACTGCTCCTCCACATTGAAAGGAGCCAGTTGAGGTGGTATGGGCATCTGATCAGGATGCCTCCTGGACACCTCCCACTTGAGGTGTTTCAGGCAAATCCCACTGGGAGGAGACCCCGGGGCAGACCCAGGACTCACTGGAGAGATTATGTCTCCCAGCTGGTCTGGGAACGCCTTGGTATCCTCTCTGAAGAGCTGGAGCAGGTGGCTGGGGAGAGGGAAGTCTGGGCTTCTCTGCTTGAGCTGTTGCCTCTGCGACCTAGACCTCCAGAAAGGCGATAGAAGATGGATGGATGGATGGATTGTTCCTGAATTTCTTTGGCTCACAGCATGAGGTCTAGCTTTTGAGGATCTTTTGGTCTACTTCACTTTGTCAGGCAGGTCCTATTTAAGAGATTTCTTGATTGAGAACAGGTGTGGCAATAATCAGGCCTGGGTGTGGCTAGAGAAACTGAACTCAACTTTCCAAAGATGTGATAAACCAAAGTTAATTTATGTTTTAAAAGGAAGGGGTGGGGGCAATCACTTCTTCCACACAGGGCCATGTAGGTATGGATTTTTTTTTTTTTACCTTTAATAATAAACACCTTCATTTAACAACTGCATTTTGTGCTTACTTGTGTTATCTTTGTCCAATATTTAAATTTGTCAATTTAATACAACACAGGTGCATCTCAATAATTAGAAGGTCATCAAAAAGTGGATTTATTTCAGCAACTCAATTCAAAAAATTAAACTCATTATGTAGATTCATTACACACAGAGTGATATATTTCAAGTGTTTATTTCTTTTAATTTTGATGGTTATGGCTTACAGCTCATGAACCTCCCCATTTCAGTTTCTCAAAAAATTAGAATACAGTGATCCCTCACTTATCGCGGTTAATGGGTTCCAGAACCGACCGCGAAAAGTGAAAAATCGCGAAGTAGCGTCACCCCTAATGACGTCATCCATAAATAATACGTACGTTCATTCTCTCACTCTCTCTCTCTCATATGATATGTGTGTGTGTGTGTGTGTACGTGTACATACATACGTAGATGTAAATAAAGTGTACATAAATATGTTTTTAGAACTCTTTTATTCTTATAACAAGATACGTAACTCAAGATGAAGATTATTTACTGCACAGGTTAATGAGAGCTTTACTGCTCCTCAGGTGACGCCTCATCGTCAGGTGCTAGAAACACAGGATCGTCGAGGGCAGCTTCCGATAGAGCTGGAGAAGCTGCAGGAGGCGGCGTAGTGGCTCGACGGGAAGACTATTTCGCACAAAATGGCACAAGAGAACAGCAAAAAGTTCCACGCTGCGAGACTACGTAACACGAGCGATAAAGAGCAATGAATGCGGTCTTCCTTCCCTTCATGGGCGCACGGCAGGGAGAGGAGGTGGGTGAAACGTCTCGGCCAATCAGCTTGCGGGGTGAAACGTCTCGGCCAATCAGCTTGCGAGATTTCCGAGCCGAGCCAACACGAGAACAGCGAACAGAGAGGTGGATTTTTTGAGTTGTGCGGCTCTCCGTGTTGATACCTGATGGTCTAATGTAGTCTCCCTGCCTTCTGCTAGCGCCCGCCCATTATTTCTCAATTTTGAATTTTTGATGAATATTTTTGAAAAATCCGCGATGCACTGAGGGCGCGAAAGGTGAAGCGCGAAGTAGCGAGGGATCACTGTATTGTGAAAACGTTCAATAATGTAGACTCATGGTGTCACATTCCAATCACCTAATTAACTCCAAACTAGGGATGCAAGTTATCAATAAATTCATTAATTAATTACCTTATCGATCGTTTAATGATTAATTGATAAGCTGCATTTTTCCTGAGAATGTGAATTTCCCTCAGTCCAATACGGTCAATCTTTAACTTTTAAAAAGGTGCTGTTTTTGATATACCGAATAAAACATGAACATCATATTCCTCAATGATTTATTGTACCATCTGCATTTTTTTTTCTTACTACAGACAATGGTATTTTTTGTAGTTTAACAAATTTTATACTGTATAGCGTGTACTATGTGCTGGTACATCTCAGTAATTTGCAAATGTCATGATTTTTTATTTCTTTTAAAAACTACTACCAATATCATAAACTTATCTTTTTTAGTTATATTAAAAAAAAACTTTCACATTCTAATTTACTGAGACGCACTGGTAGATTGTGTTAATAGGAAAATAAATTGTGAGCTGCTTCATCTGTTGCATGTTAAACATTCTTCATTCTAAACATTATCACAGTACCCCGGAAATCCAGGCAAACCCAGAATGATCTGGGCTCCTCTGTCTGTTGCCTCAGTGGGAACTTGAGTCCAGTCTGCTTTTACCATCTAGCAGCAGGTTGAAGGCATGGGGATAGGTTTTTGCACTTGTGTAGTTTTTTTTTACTTGCTGCAGTCCCTTTCTCTGCCCTGTTAATTTGAAGCAGGTGAGTGGACACTGGAACATGTTGTGATTCTCTGACGTAACCTAGAAGGGTTACATGCATGCACTCTGGGGGCTTAGCGTCTTCTTCTGCTTTTTCGGTTGAAATGCAGCAGTGGGTGACTGCGTGCCCCCCCACCTGGACGGTGATGCCACTACATTTCATAGAATAAGCTCCCATTGAAGAGGACTGCTGAGTTATCAATTAATTGACAACCAATTTAATTTAGTCAAATAAATTCTTATCTATGGCAGCACGGTGGTGCAGTGGTTAGCATTGTATCAGCACAGCAAGAAGGTCATGGGATCGATTCCCACCCCTGACCATCGTAGGTTCGATCCCACCCCCAGACCATCGGTGACCCTTCTGTGTGGAGTTCTCCCTGTGCCTGTGTGGGTTTACTCCAGGTACTTCGGTTTCCTCCCACAAGGCCAAAGACATGCAGGTTAGGTTGACTGGCATCAACTGGGGATTCTAAAATTGTCCTTAGGTATGAATGTGAGAGTGAATGGTTGTCCGTCTCTCCTGTCTCTCTGTGTTGACCCTGTGATGGGCTGGCCATCTGTCCAGGGTGTACCCTGCCTCTTGTCCAAAGATGCTGGGATAGGCTCCAGCTCCCCCGCGACCCAAAAAGGATTAAGCGGTCGAAGATGGATGGATGGATGGATGGACAAAACTTCTACTTTTTTGCTATTATCCAACACAGTTAATGGAAAGTCAATGAATCGTTAACACATCTACTCAAAACACCTGCAAAGGTTTCCGGAGCCTTTAAATGGTCCGTCAGTCTTGTTCAGTAGTCTACACAGTCATGAGGAAGGCTGCTGATTTGACAGATGTCCAGCTATCAGCCATGACCATCAAAATTAAAAGAAATAAACACTTGAAATATGTCACTCTGTGTAATACGTATATCTATATGAGTTTCATTTTTCACCGCATTTTTCACCGTAGGGTGGTGCAGTGGCACAGTGGTTAGCACTGTGCCAGCACAGCAACTCACCCTTGGCCATGGGATCCCTGGTTCGATCCCAGCCCCTGACCAACAGTGATCTGTGTGGAGTTTGCATGTTCTCCCTGTGTCTGCGTGGTTTACTCTGGGATTTCTCCGGTTTCCTCCCACAGGCCAAAAACATGCAGGTTAGGTTAATTGGAGATTCTAACGTGGCCCTAGGTGTGAATGTGTGTGTGAATGGTTAAGGGATAGCGCCGTACCGTGGCTGCTTCGTCCATCCAGGTGGATGCCCTCAATTTCCCCTCTGGGGATCAATAAAGTATACAAAATCAAAAATCAAAAAAAAAAATAAATTTAATTGAATTACTGAAATACATCAATATTTTGATGACATTCTAATTTATTAAGATCCACCTGTATACCTGAATCTTTCTGCAACCAGTGGTCACAACAATATCAATCCCATATGACAAACGGTTTAATTTTTTTTTTTTTTTTTTTTAAAGTATTTCATTCACAAGTCCTTATGTCTGACCCCACATTATCATCTGCCTTCTCCATTAAATCCCATGTCTCTGGGCTCATTTATGACCGAAGTGACACATGCACATGACAGCAGACGAGCAGAAACCCTGACAGCTGTGGAAGTATTCTGAGCTTTGGCACAGTTCAAAACTCGCCCTCCCAGAGGGATTTTAATGACCAGCCAGTTCTTTCGCCCACCTGGTCTTAAATCCAAGGCACCTGACAGAACCAGACATTTGACTGACAGGCAGGATATCCTCCTCTGTGACCCTGCGGCCCTCCATTCGAGCAGCACCGGGAGCAAGTAATGAGCTACAGGAGAGGTCGGAAGTATACATTGCAAAGTGGCTAAAATACAGCTTTTGTTGTGCGTGAATTCCTAGATGGTAAAGAGAAGAGGGCAGGAGGAACTCAAGAGCTTAGAGAGAAGGTAGTCACTCAGACACTGTGAAATAGGTTGAAGACAAAGATTTAAAAAAAAAAAATTACTGACAGCATTTTGGAAGGGTTTCCTCTGGTAACATTTCTCGGTGGCGGGCTGCCTCACCAGAAATTTAATTGCCTCACCAAGGAGATATGAATTTATTAAGAAAAATATATGAAGCAATGACTTTCTGCAAGTGCGAACACGGACAATGCGTGTGGCTGTCATCCGCACGGAGTTTAGAAGCGCCCCGCTCACACGAGTTTTCCAGTCAGTCAGCAAACAGTGTCTCGCTAAGCGCGACTGTCCGACAGAGACATGAGTTTATTAAAGTACTTTAAACGCAGAAAAAAAATCATAAGAGGTATGTCAGCACTGGAGGCGTTTATCATGGTTTTAACCCACTGGAAACAGGAGCAATAATGTAAGAGTCGCTTAGCTAAGAGATGTGGTTAGAATTCATATGCAGCCGGCTTCATATGACGGGAAAGGTGGGGGGGACTGATGAATTGCTGAGGATTTATTTCACCAGCCACTACAATATTAAGTTATGTTCTGTAGGAATTGCAGGAATGAAGAGACTGGCAATTTCTCTCTTTTCTCGCACGAGCAGGCTGGAGTTTTTATTCTCCAGCGGCAGTGACAAAAAGCAACAGCTAAAACGCTAGCTCTCTTTTCACGCTAAACTGAGGTCCTTCAGTGGCTGCCTAGAGAGGTGCCTGATGAGAAAGCCTGAGAGCACAACTATAACTGCCTAAGCAGATCATTCTGTACATGAACACATATTAAGATAAGATAAGATAAGATAAGCCTTTATTAGTCCCACAACGGGGAAATTCCAGGATTGCAACAGCACAGGGATAGCAACACTCAGAGCAACAATCAGAAGGCAAGAAAAAAAACAAGCAAGCAAGAGCAGCTAATATACATATGTACATATTACTATAAAATATATATATACACACACACACACACAGACACACAGTGCAGAGCATTGTAGCTGGATGGAATAAATATATGAATATATGAACACACAGTGCAGAGCATTGTAGCTAGATGGAATAAATATGTAAATATATAAACACCCACAGTACGGAGCATTGCAGCTAGGTGGAATAAATATGCAAGTATATAAATATTGTGGTGAATTATGTCTTTAGAGTCCGCTACAGTTCCCCATTATGTACCTGGCAGGTTAAGGTGACCGAAATTCACTAAGTCAATGACTTTAATCCGTCAGCAGCCTTCAGACAAACTAAACGTGTCAACATTTGATTTCAAAATAAGGGAGGTTTTTCCTGCTGTCTTTGTGGTGAGGAGATTTCTAAAAAAAAAAAAAAAAAAAAAAAAAAAAAAAAAAAACCCCTATAAATATAAAGAAATATTATAACAGTAATAACGGCATCCTTGGTCATTTAGGTTAATTCATTTCATTAAATACAATTTTATTAATATTTTTTCTTTGTAATCAGAGTCAAATTATTGTTCTGTTCTGACTGCAAAATTATGGTAAAAAATGTAATCTGTTATAAGGAAAAAGTAAAAAAAAAAAATGACCACAGTCTGTTTCAAATTTATCTAAAAAAAACCCCAGTAATTTTATTTTTAAAAAAACAGACAAAAATTAGTCATAAAATTATCCACAAATTTATAATAGTTTCAAATGTACAATAAAAGTCAATTTTACAACAGGAAATTACAAATTTGAGGAACATGGTTTCAACTTTAGATTAACAGAGAAAAGTAGAAAACTAAGAAAACTGTTTTAAATGTTTAAGAAAAACCTCAAACCTTCAAGACCGAAGTCATTACTCAAGTTTTTAAGTGGCTGCCCTTTGTACCCTTAACTCAGCTAGAAATTTTTGGTTGTCTACTCTTAATTATTAATTTCAAAGCACTGCTTTTACACGAGTAGAATTTCTAGTTACTATACCCACCTGATCATATAATTTAAGTATGCATGAGTACATTACTATTATGAATGTTTCTTTCCCTTCCCTACTCTCTCAATGGAAAAAAAGAAACACTAGAATAAAAATACAAAAAATACACATATTTTTGTCATTTATGTAAACCATGACAAAAAAAATTCTACAGGACAAAACATGACACTTGATATTTTCTAACCTGTTTGTATACCACCATAGACAGAGAGAGAAGCTGAATTAGAGAGATCTCTGAGAGGGCAAGGTGAGACAGAAGAGATGAGCCAAGGAGAGGAAAGTGTTCAGGCAGAGGAAGGAGAGAAGGATAACACCACTAAAAAATCAAAACACAGGATGTCTGGGTGGGACACCAACTGGCCCAATATTCAAGCCTCAGTTGTACAACACTTCAAACGGTAAGTTCCATATGTAACGTTACTGTTAAAATTTTAAAAAGAAATAAATAGTGCATACTCCGGTATGTTTACTGCCCCACCCCCCAGGGGGGGAAAATATGTTGCCACCGCGCCAAGGTCTTTAAGCCAGAGGAAACACTGTTTTGGGGTCCAGTGTAACTGAGGTAATTATACTTTATCTGTGTATGAAACAACATTCTACTTTGGTGGAACTGAAGGCTTCTCTTTGAAAGTTGGACCTACAAGATGCAATGATATGAAAATCTCTTTTTGATGAGGGCTAAAGGTGTTGAGATTAAATATGATCCAAGAGCTTATTTAAGGCAGGGGTCAGGAACCTCTACTGTGGAGAGAATCATTAAAGCGTGTATCGTACTGGGGACGGGTGGTGGCTTCTGGAACCAGTCTGGGAGCTGGCTTCTGGGGGGGGGCGGGCTCTCTCTGAGAGCTGCCTCCCTCAGTCTTGCCTATCCCCTGCCCTCCCTCTCCCTCCCCCATTCTAGGTGGACCACACGTTTTATTGGATATATCTAGGGTTTTTTTGGGGGGGGGCTGTGGGGTGTCGGTGGGAAGAGTCTCTCGCTTTACTAAGCCGCATGGCCACCCTTGCCTCAATTGTAATTGCACTGTAGTCACTGAGGGATTGTGTGGAGGGAGCTCTGCTGTCCGCAGCAGTGGGGAGTTCCATCACACCATACCCCACAATTTTAACTGCACTTTAGTGGTACATACAGTGGGGTAAAAAAGTATTTAGTCAGCCACCAATTGTGCAAGTTCTCCCACTTAAAAGATGAGAGAGGTCTCCAATTTTCATCATAGGTATACCTCAACTATGAGAGAAAAAATGAGAAAAAAAATCCAGAAAATCACACTGAAGGATTTTTAATGAATTAATTGGTAAATTCCTCAGTAAAATAAGTATTTGGTCACCTACAAACAAGCAAGATTTCTGGCTCTCACAGACCTGTAACTTCTTCTTTAAGAGGCTCCTCTGTCCTCCACTCATTACCTGTATTAATGGCACCTGTTTGAACTCGTTATCAGTATAAAAGACACCTGTCAACAACCTCAAACAGTCAGACTCCAAACTCCACTATGGCCAAGACCAAAGAGCTGTCAAAGGACACCAGAAACAAAATTGTAGACCTGCACCAGGCTGGGAAGACTGAATCTGCAATAGGTAAGCAGCTTGGTGTGAAGAAATCAACTGTGGGAGCAATTATTAGAAAATGGAAGACATACAAGACCACTGATAATCTCCCTCGATCTGGGGCTCCATGCAAGATCTCACCCCGTGGGGTCAAAATGATCACAAGAACGTTGAGCAAAAATCCCAGAACCACACGGGGGGACCTAGTGAATGACCTGCAGAGAGCTGGGACCAAAGTAACAAAGGCTACATCAGTAACACATTACGCCGCCAGGGACTCAAATCCTGCAGTGCCAGACGTGTCCCCCTGCTTAAGCCAGTACATGTCCAGGCCCGTCTGAAGTTTGCTAGAGAGCATTTGGATGATCCAGAAGAGGATTGGGAGAATGTCACATGGTCAGATGAAACCAAAATAGAACTTTATTGTAAGAACTCAACTTGTCGTGTTTGGAGGAGAAAGAACACCATACCTACTGTGAAGCATGGGGGTGGAAACATCATGCTTTGGGGCTGTTTTTCTGCAAAGGGACCAGGACGACTGATCCGTGTAAAGGAAAAAATGAATGGGGCCATGTATCATGAGATTTTGAGTGAAAACCTCCTTCCACCAGCAAGGGCATTGAAGATGAAATGTGGCTGGGTCTTTCAGCATGACAATGATCCCAAACACACCGCCCGGCCAATGAAGGAGTGGCTTCGTAAGAAGCATTTCAAGGTCCTAGAGTGGCCTAGCCAGTCTCCAGATCTCAACCCCATAGAAAATCTTTGGAGGCAGTTGGAAGTCCGTGTTGCCCAGCGACAGCCCCAAAACATCACTGCTCTAGAGGAGATCTGCATGGAGGAATGGGCCAAAATACCAGCAACAGTGTGTGAAAACCTTGTGAAGACTTACAGAAAACGTTTGACCTCTGTCATTGCCAACAAAGGGTATATAACAAAGTATTGAGATGAACTTTTGTTATTGACCAAATACTTATTTTACCGCAGAATTTACCAATTAATTCATTAAAAATCCTTCAATGTGATTTTCTGGATTTTTTTTTTCTCATTTTGTCTCTCATAGTTGAGGTATACCTATGATGAAAATTGGAGACCTCTCTCATCTTTTAAGTGGGAGAACTTGCATAATTGGTGGCTGACTAAATACTTGTTTGCCCCACTGTACACCTGCATTCAATTTCACTCCATAACATACACTTGCGCTCACTCATCACAATTCACACGCCTGCTGCCCTGCTTCTGCCATGGGCTTCAGGCCTGGTCGGTGGTCTGGGATGTAGTTTTGGCATCGTCCTCGGGGGCACTACTGGTCTGCTGGATGGTGCCTTGGGATATGTTTGTAGGGTTGTATGAATGGATGGGTTGGGGAGGGGAACATGGGTTTGTGTGTGCGTGTGTGTGAGTAAGTGACAGTGAGCGAGTGAGCGTGAGTGAGACTGTGCGCACAGGTCAGGAGTGCTGGACTGATAGGGGTGGTACCTCCTGGCCACATGGGTTGGGGGGGTTGCTTCCCCTGTGACTCCCCGCTGCTCAATACCGCCTTCCATGTCAGGTCCAGCATAAGTAAGACAATTTAAATTAAGTATAAAAGTTATTACATAGACAGAGGAGTCTATAAATACTATTTATATACAGCATATTAAATATGTGCACTACCCTTTTGGCAAGGTAAATCTGTTTGGCACAATAAGGGAAGCAGATATTTGTTCTGCTTGCCAAGTTGCTGAACAGGACAGGGTAAGAAAAAAAAGCATGCATCTCATGGTGCAGTGAAGAGCGGCTAATGCTGATTTAACATTGTGATTTTTGGGGTTTCATCGGGGTTTGTAAAAGGTTACACAACAGTTTGCCAACAGTTTTTTTTTTTCATTACAAAGAAATTTTGAGCATGTTGAGAACTGTTTGCAATGGTAACAAGAGCACTCTGAGGCGAGTGCAATAGCCCCGCCTCCATTTTCTTTGAAGAGCCAAATACCTACTGAGAGCAGTTTTCAACTTTTCAATATAATTACTGTGGCAGAACAAAATTATTATAAGCCCGTCATCAAGGAATATACAACAAAGTATACAACCCATAGTTGTAGGTCAGGATCCCAAGGTGAACCTGTGTAGCAAGTTTTGGTGACCTTAGTGAGCTTTACATGTTCTATAGTAAGAGGGCATAGGGAGTGCTAACCTTGACCTTTGACCTTTTGACCCCAAACCTGTAGTCAGAAGTCATGGTCTCAGAGTGAACCTCTGTGTCAGGTTTGGTGGCCCTAGCTTTCTTTGTTGTTGAGATATAGTTTATAAGCCATTTTAACACTGATCTTTGACCTTCCATCCATCCATCTTCTTCCGCTTAATCCTTTTCGGGTCACGGGGGGGCTGGAGCCTATCCCAGCATCTTTGGGCAAGAGGCAGGATACACCCTGGACAGATCGCCAGTCCAGCGCAGGGCCAACACAGAGAGACAGACAACCATTCACTCTCACAGTCATACCTAAGGACAATTTAGAATCCCCAGTTTTTGATGCCAATTAACCTAACTTGGATGTTTTTGGCATGTGGGAGGAAACCGGAGAAATCCCAGAATAAACCCACGCAGACACGGCGAGAACATGCAAACTCCACACAGATCACTGTTGGTCGGGGGCTGGGATCGAACCCAGGATCCCCCGGCCAAGGGTGAGTTGCTGTACTGGCACAGTGCTAACCACTCCGCCACCGCGCTGCCCATATCTTTGACCTTGCAATCCGAAATCCATAGTCACCCTTCAGGGTCACAGGGTGAACCTGTGTACCAGGATTGATGACCCTAGCTTTACTCGTTGTACAGTAATAGGGCATAGGGAATGTTAGCATTGACCTTTGACCGTTTGACTCCAAACCCATAGTCAGAGGTCAGGATCCCAAGGTGAACCTGTATACCAGGTTTGGTGGCCCTAGAGTTACTCGTTTTATAGCAATAGTGTGGTGGACACAATACACATGGCACTCTACCCAGGACAACGGGGTTGGTGGGGGAGAAGATAGTTAGGGATGATAATGGAGAAAGGTGAGAGAAGCTATACAGACAAAGATGTGCTTTTCGTCCCCCACCACACCAGGTTCATACCTGAGGATGTAGGGGTGCGAATGTATGGTAGCAAGACCTGCTCTGTGACGTGTGGGTCAATGTCATGTTAACGTGTGTACATGTTTTTCATGTCTGAATGCTAATGTGTTTACCCTGTGTGCCGGAGGCGGTAACAGAAGTGTATAAAAGAGTTTGTTCAGGCACTCAGAGTAGAGGTTTTTCTGTACTTTATGTTGGAAGGTGATTAAAGTTTGTGTGTCGTTCAGCTCGCTCTCTCGTCTGTTTTCATCTTCCACATTGGTGACCCTAAGACTTGCAATGGAGAGCGAGCCAAGCACCGCCCCGGAGACAACCCAGAGGGAGAACACCAGTGCAGCATGCACTGGCACAGTCAAGCTCCCAGACTTCTGGCTTCACAATCGGACCGCGTGGTTCCTACATGTAGAAGCCCAGTTCGCACTCCGCGGGATCACAATGGACGACACTAAATATTACTATGTGGTCATTGTGCTGGATGCGCGTGCCACACAGCAGGTAACAAGCCTGCTCCAGGAGCCGCTGACCCAGTCGGCCTTACTCTACTCTACTCGGTTCGGTTCTGTTTCCATTACAGCTGGGTACGCCTGGGGTGGGTGGAATTTTTTTACAGCAAGGTGGCGCCACACTCCCGTGACGTAAAACACCCGACCCAAGTAGAACATAACATGGCGGCTGTACAAGGCGACTCCTCGGTCTCTGGCTTTTTGTCACCGTAAAGGCCAAAAAGGACCACCAGAGAAGGGGACAGGCAGCGAGACGAAACACTCTGGATAAGTACTGGAGTGTCTGGGAAGCCATAGAGCAGAAGACGTGAGGATACGAACTAGATCACATATGACGGTAAGCTAATGATTGCTAATGCTAGTTTGCTTTAAGTCCGCCGTACTACGTTGTAATGTCTGCAAGTTATTGCTACTAGGTACTAAAATATGTATGCTGTGTGTGTGTGTGTTTCAGATGGCTCTGTTGTGGGAAAATTACCGCTTCAAACAGTGTATCTGGGCATTCAAGACAGCCTCTCACTGATGTCACCCCAGCTTCACAAACGATCAGTGGTTATACAGCTTAAGAATGTCTGTAGAAACGTTTAGCTTCCTGTACAACAAATTGCTCTGATCTGTGTGAAAATCATGGAGACTGTTGAGACATCATGGGACATACCTCCTCCAGCAGCACTGAGTCTGTGGTGGTGTCATGGCAAAAAGTGATCAGCTGACACAACTTGATTGCCAGGTTGTAGTTATATTAGCCACAAAATATATATTCAAAAGGTAAACAGTACTGAGTTAGGTATAATAAGATATATTTGACAATTATGATGCATTTTAGGCCAAAACAAACTTGATCTACGATTAAAAGCAATTAAAATAATGCAGTCACAAGGTTACATGGAAAATGCATGGATTTACTAGATACATGTACTGTAGAAATATATATTCTCTGCATCAACAATGTACTATACATGTATTCATGTAGTATTGCATTGGGAATTTTGACAATAAACCTTTGAAATTTTGGCAGATGTGTCTCTCTCGTTTTATATGTGAAGGTTACCACAAGGTGACATAAATTAAATACTAAAAGATTGGAAAAGCTGTCTAACAATAATCCAGCAGTTTGAGAAATCATTTTTTTTTTTGGTGTAAGTCTGTCAACAGAATTACGAACCATAAAGTAGTTTGTGTTAAAATGTTAAATCCCTTTAAATCCTAACTCACGGGTGTCCAATCATGTGCCATGGAGGGCCAAGACCCTGCAGGTTCCCTCTTCTACCCAGTCTCTTCAGCAGGTGTTTTCATTGATCAGCAGTCAGTGGAAGAAATTCAGTGAAATCTGCTGTTGAAAACACCGTTTGGAGGTAGAGCCTGCAGAGTCTTGGCCCTCCATGGCACATGATTGGACACCCCCCCCCAACCCATTATAATAAAGTACAGATGCTAATATGGCCCAGAATTCCTCCATACACTGGTGCTATCACTAAAGTGTGCAGTTTCTTCTGCACTGGCACATCCAACAATACAGTCTTCAGTAAATAAAATAACTGTTTTGGTTACTTTTTCTTAAAAATGAGCCATTATTTTCAAAGTCATTGATAAATGGTTTGTACTGCTGACTCTTTTCCCACCGGTGTCTTAACAGACAAAATAGAAAATCATGATGCAAACACATAAGTCACTAAATTGTTTATTACAATCAGCAGCAAATTCCAGATTATTCAGAATGTGCAAAATTCAAACTGTGTAAAAAAAAAAAAAAAAAAAAAAAAAAAAATTAGAATGGGTCACACACGCCGGCCATGCTGCCTCACTGAGAAGCAACTGGATGTGTCGCTCAAGTTGGTCCCAGTTCAGCAGATCTTCAGCCTGCATCTCTGTAAATAGTGAGGCAAGGTCCGGTTTGGGGTGGATCGTTTTCCTCTTGCCTAGACGAAAGACAGAAATGGGTGGTGGTTAATTAATGCAAGTTTAAAACATATAAGGGAAATACACTTGTTGCTAAAAGCCAGTGGTGGAATGTGACAAAAAAGTGCTTCATTGTTGTATTTAACCACAATTTTCATGTAGCTGCGCTTCAGTAGATTTTACAAGGATTGGGTTACATTTAAAATCATTTGTTTTCACTGTGGCCTCAGCAATCAGAATGAATTAATACATTCACTTGAATGGAATCTAATACTTTAACTGAGGGTGTGCATCACCAAGAATGGAGTCACTCAGTCAAAATATGGAGTTTTTATCAATAAAAGTTTAGCCACCGCTCTGTCACCGCTGTGTCTCTTCTTGGCCTGGCTTCAAGTGCGGGCGGTGTTTTGTACTTGTATTGCTAAAATATAAAAGGAAGCACTACAATGGGTCTCAAATATTTGTAATGTGTCCTGCTATTATAATACTGCATTAGTTTATTGATGATAGACTATAAACTACACATATAAACTAAATTATATTGATGACTGAACAACTCCCATTCCCCAAAGTGCAACATACAGTTATGAACATAACTCACAAAGGATCACACAAGTGATCTGACAAAAAAATACATTAACAAGCGGCTTATTTTACAGTTGATGTGCCATTCATTTTCAATTATTCTGTAATTAATATTTACACAGTCAAATAAATCTCAGTTCAGTCCCTTTTATATTAAGTGGAAATTGTGCTACTTTGGTTTTGGCACTTTACCTATAAAAGCAAAGGATTTCAGTACTTTCCACAGTGGCAAGGTCCGTTGTGAGGTGGCTGCTTTTCCTTTCCTCTTGCCTAGACCAAAGACAGAAATGGATGGTGGTTAGTTAAAGCAAGTTCAACACATATATAGGTACATCTCAAAAAATTAGAATATCATGAAAATTCAATATTTTTTGTCACTCATTTCAGAAAGTGAAACCCGTATATAGACTCATTATATGGACAGTGATATATTGCAAGTGTTTATTTTAATTTTGAAGCTTATGGCTACACCCCATGTTAACCAACATTTCAACGGCCAACATTTCTATTTAAAAACTATTTTTTAAAATTAATTTTCTGTAATATTCTAATTTTTTGAGATACTGAATTTGGGGTTTTCTGGGGCTGTAAGCCATAATCATCAAAATTAAAATAAATAAATGCTTGAAATATATCACTGTCTGTGTAATGAATCTATATAATATATGGATTTCACTTTCTGAAATGAGTGACAAAAAATATTGAACTTCTTCATGATATTCTAATTCTTGGAGATGTACCTTAATACAGTACATCTCCAAAAATACAATGGTGCGATGTGATAAAAATGCTTCATTTCCCTGACCAGTGAGCACCCCAGAATCCACTCTGTACATGTACAAGTACATTATCAATCCAGGGATTTATGGTGGAACAGAAACGGCACGAAAACATTGTTCCAACACTTTTTTTGGAAAATACACAGAATAGGTGCGTGGGTCTATTCTGACACTTTAGAAAATTATGTGAATCACTTTATAAACCACTGGTTTGACAATGTACTTGAATATGTTGAGATTTTGGATCCCGGGGTCCTCTTGACCTGTATCCACAATATCAACACAACATACAGAGGGAGGCAGACCCCTGGCATGTGGAAACAGATTCTAGAAAGAAATTATACACAACTTAATGCACAGCACCAAAGTGTAACACATACACAAACCAGGACTTTAACCAGGATTAACATATTTCATCGTTTTGCTCTCACAAGCGAATACTTAGGACAAAGCAAGCACGAATCAGCAGAGTTGGCTACTAGCTAGCTAGCTACTAGCTAACACTCGTTAGACAGCACAGGACGGCGTTGTATTGCTCAAAAAAAGTGAGCTTACCACCAACAGGATAAATAAGAGAAAAGATGCACAATATCACAAATCACTTACCATCGATGGTTCTCTCACTTTCATCTTCAGCTTGTCCATAGTCCGGTTCTATGCTGGGCTGCCATCTGTATCAGTGCGGGGTACCTCCATGTTGCTCTGGATACTGATATCTGCCACCAAGCACAGAAAACTCCGCACCTCTTTGTTGGAACACGGTGTAGATTTCTGCGAAACCTGCAACACCATCTCAATTAATATCGTGTTTACTCGGTGACCGAGTTTACTCCGTCAACTTTTGCAAATGGCGGTTTGGCGATTCTTCAGAAGACGGACGCTTTCATGATGCTACGCCCTGACCAATCAGTGGCCTGCAGTCTGCTGACATCACATTTCGGCTCGACTTAGCGCGGCTGTACCCTGGCCTCGAGTCGGTACTAAAAAAGTACCTGGTACCAGGCACTAATGGAAAAGGCTACAAACTGAGCTGAGTAGAGTCGAGTAAGGCTAAGTGGGTACTAGTGGAAAAGGGGCTGTAGGGTTGTGCTCCAAGCCTAAGGAGGATCTGGCAGCCTCCCTGGCAGAACTTGTTTTTTCTCAGCTGCTGCGGATCCCCAGGGAATTTTTACTGGAAAACCCCGCTCCCGGGACCGACCTGCCCAAGCAATTTCTTCATGGTACAGGGTCGACCAATGTGCCGGGCCCAGCGCACCATTGTTTTCCCCACGCCTTCGTCCCAAAGAGCTTACAGAGCACCAAGTTTGTTTTTGTTAGGCACGACGCACACAGAACCCCACTGTGCCCACCATATGACAGACCGTTCAGGGTGCTGGAAACCGTAGAAAAGCATTTTGTGTTAGACTTTGGGGGGGGGGCATAAGGAAGCTGTCTGTATTGACAGGCTTAAGCCCGCTTATGTGTTGGCAGACGAACAGGTGGTGTTGGCTCAAGCTCCCCAGCGTGGACGCCCACCTACAGTTGCTCCGCAAGTTGGTGTTCCCCCGCAGAGAACTGTTGGCAGCAGGCTAGGTCTTTCCCCTCCCCACCCTTTCCCCCTCCACAGGACTGCGCACCGGAGGCCAAGTTTGTCTCCTGCCCACCTCAACAGCAAGATGCTTCGGCCGGTCCAGCGACTCCACATCACAGCCGTTATGGGAGCTGGCTCAAGTCCAAGGCGCCGGAGGGTTAGAGCCCCTTCTGGGTGTTCGGGGGGGAGGGGGGCTGTGTGGTGTACACAATACACATGGCACTCCACCCAGAACAAGGGGGTTGGTGGGGGAGAAGATTGTTAGGGATGATAATGGAGAAAGGTGAGAGGAGCTATACAGACAAAGATGTGCCTTTCGTCCCCCGCCGCACCAGGTTCACACCTGAGGATGCAGGGGTGCGAATGTACGGTAGCAAGACCTGCTCTGTGACGTGTGGGTCAATGTCATGTTAATGTGCATACATGTCTCACGTCTGAATGCTAATGTGTTCACCCTGTGTGCCGGAAGCGGGAATAGAAGTGTATAAAAAAAGTTTGCTCAGGCACTCAGTAGAATTTTTTCTGTACTGTATGTTGGAAGGTGATTAAAGTTTGTGTGTCATCAAGCTCGCCGTCTCATCTGCTTTCATCTTCCACAATAGTAAATTTAGCTTTTACCATTGTGCAAATGGAATGTTAACTTTGACCTCTGACCTTTTGATCCCAAACCCATTATCAGGTCAGGGTGTAAGTCATCCAAAATGTGTCTTAGATACAACTACTGCATTGATTTGAAAAGTCTACATCATTTCTTTCAGTTGTTATTGAGTTTACAAGATTTAGGGAAAATGTGACCTCTGACCTTTGACCTCAAGGTCATCCGATCAGAGTGAAATTGCAATATGTGCATCATCAGACTATCTCAAACCCTGGTACCAAGTTTCAAAATATTTGGAACAAAACTGTAGGAGGAGTTGATTTCACAAAAGTGGGATGGACTGACAGACGGACGGACTGACTCATAACATAATCCCCCTTTGGTCTTCGCCCAAAGGGCTCTTCGACCTCTTTGTGCTTCAACCACCGGGGATAAAACATTGATAAAAATATTCTGCCCAATTTTTTTTTTCCACAATATCTTTATTGAACCTTTTTTTTTTTTTTTTAACAAACATGATACAAACAATCAAACACTAACACTAAAGTACTACAAAAAAAAAAATGCACTAAAAACACCAACAACCACCAACAAAATCAAGTCTTCAACAATGCTCCTCTGTTTAGTCTAGACAATCCAATACATAAGTATACATATTATGTTCACCAGTTTGGAATTTACAAGGTCCACACACATCATTCACCTTCTTCTTCAAGAGTTATGTTTAAATTTTTTACATAATCAATAAAAGGTCTCCATATATTCTCAAACACAATTTCCTTTGATTTTAGTATATATGTTATTCTTTCTAATGGAAGGTTTGTTAACATCTGTCTTAACCACTGAGTCACATCTGGTCTATGAGTCTTTTTCCATAATAGTGCAATACATTTTTTGGCATTAAGCAAACTGAGGTCTATGAATGTTCTTTCACTTTTATTAAAATTATGCTTTTCTGGGTACAGACCCAACAAAAACAGTTTAGGATTCAATATGATTTGTTTTGAGATTATTTTTTCAATTGTTACCCTCACCTCTTCCCAAAACATTCTTATTAATCTACATTCCCATAAACAATGAAATAGGGTTCCTTTACTTTCCATGCATTTTGTGCATGTATCTGGTATATTTTTGTTATATCTATTTAACTCCTCCGGTGTAACATACATCCGCATTAACCATTTGAAATGTATCAATTTAAGGCGTGCATTTATTGATTTGGTTTGAGCTTCTGTACAAGCCAATTCCCATTGTTCCTCTGAAATTTCAATTTGCAGATCTTCTTTCCAGTAGTTTAATCTTTTCAGTGAATTTTCACTTGAAGATAGTGTCAATGAGTTATAAAACTCTGAAATAATACCCTTTCTTTTACTATCTTTCATCATCATTTTTTCCAAGGATGAATAAATAGGTCGAGTGAGAGCTTTATTTTGATTTGATCGAATAAAGTTTCTAAGTTGAAGATATTTAAAAAAAATGTGTTCTATTGAGATTAAATTTGATCCTCAGCTCTTCAAAAGACATTATGTTGTCTGCACATGGCAAATATAAATCCTGAATCTTTTGTATCCCTTTTAAATTCCATACTTTAAATACAGCGTTCGCTCTCCCTGGTTTAAAATATTGATTACCCCATATTGGACTAAATTGTGACAATAACTGTGGTTCTTTTAAATAGTTTTTAGCTTCACACCATATTTTGATCATATGCTTTACAAATGGATTTTTAACTTGTTTTTGTAATTTTTTTGCCGAATCCGAGTATATGAATATGGGAAGAGGTAAAGGTAAATTGTATGATTCCATTTCAGTCCAGTGAGGGAGATCATTTGATGAAAAATAATATGTCATAGACCTCAGTTGTGCCGACCAATAATACAACATAAAATTTGGACATTTCAGACCTCCACGATCAAATGGTAAGTATAATAAAGACAAACGTAATCTAGCCCTCCTGTTGTTCCATATAAATTCCACTAACTTTTTTTTTATTCTTGAGAATAGATCTAAAGGTGGTGATAAGGGAATGTATTGAAATAAATAAAGTATTTTAGGTAAAATATTACTTTTAAGTATATTGATTCTCCCGATCATCGACATTGGTAGTGACATCCATCTCTGAGTTAACTCACTGATATCTGACATTAAGGCTTCATAGTTGACACTGGCGACTGATTCTAGCTTAGGCATAATTTGGATTCCTAAATATTTAAACTGATTTACAACATTGAATTGATTTACCTCAGGGGCTGGGTAATTTCTCTGGGTCTCATTTAGCATTAATATTGAAGATTTAGTTTTATTTATTTTATATCCTGATATTTCCCCAAAATTCTTTATTAAATTCAACAAGGTTGGAATTGATTTTTTTAGATTCAACATAAACAAAATTATATCATCGGCGTACAGGGAGATTTTATGTTCTGTTGGTCCAACTTTAATTCCATATATTTGTGAATGTAAACGTATCGCTATCGCTAAAGGTTCAATTGCCATAGTAAACAGTAAAGGTGAAAGTGGACAGCCTTGTCGACATCCTCTATTGATTTTTATTGGTTTTGAAATATTGTTATTTGTTAGGATTTCTGCTGTAGCATTATTGTATATTATTTGAACCCATTTTATGAAATTATTTCCAAGTCCAAACCTTTGTAGGACTTCAAAAAGAAAGGGCCATTCAACTCTATCAAAGGCCTTTTCGGCGTCCAATGATAGGAGAGCTGTATCCGGTGCTTCTTTATTAAAATAAATAATATTAAATAGTCTTCTTACATTATGGAAGCCTTGTCTACCCTTTATAAAGCCATTCTGATCTCGATTAATAATATTTGGTAAAATTTCTTGTATTCGTCTTGCTAAAATTTTACAGATTATCTTAAGGTCGGCGTTTAATAGGCTTATTGGTCTCATATTTTCACATTTATTAGAGGGCTTACCTGGTTTTGGCAGCAGTATAATTAAGGCATTATTTATGTATGATGGTAAATTATTATTTTGAAATGCTTCTAAAACCATTTCCAAAAAAGGTTTTATTAATTTATTCTTAAATTTTTTATAAAGGTCAACTGGAAGACCATCTGGTCCTGCACTTTTTCCTGATTTCATATTATCAATGGCTAGCCCAACTTCTTCTTGACTAATTTTAGACTCCAATATCTCCCTGTTTTCATTTGGAATACACGGTATAGATAGTTCGTTCAAAAACCCATTTAGTTTTGTTAAATCAGGTTCATTTTTGGTATCATATAATTTTTCATAGTAATCTCTAAAGGCTCTATTAATTTCTAAAGGATCTATAACTACCTGTCCATTACTTATAATACTGGTAATTGGTGTTTTAATTTCCAATTGTTTAATCTGCCATGCTAATAATTTTCCTGATTTTTCACCTTGTTCATAAAAAGATTGTTTCAATCTTAGAAGACTCGAGGCAGCTCTATTCGCTGATTTTTTGTCGTATTCAGCTCTCAAAATCAGTAATTCATTCTCCAACCTTGGGTCACTTCCTGCATACACTTTTTCCTGAAGATTTTTTATTTTATGTTCCAATTTAGCTCTCTCCTCTCGAGTCTTCTTAGATTTTGATCCTGTATAACTAATAATATGTCCCCTAATAAAAGCTTTGAAAGCCTCCCACTTTACACATGCTGATGTTTGTGTAGTATTGATGTCAAAGAACTCGTCTATCTGTTTTTCTATATACTTGACAAATTCCTCATCCTGAAGCCATTTATGCTGAAATTGCCATCTACCTGATTCCTTTGTCAATTTTTTATCTACATATATTAGACAACAGGGTGCATGATCAGAGATCACGATGTTATCATAAAAGCAGTTTTGAATCTTGGACCTTAATTCTGTGGAAATCAAAAAATAATCAATACGTGAGAATGTCTTGTAGGTACTGGAATAACAAGAATAGGCTTTAACTTGTGGTTTCATTTCTCTCCATATATCTAACAATCTCAATTCTTTCATAAAATGATTAATAGTCATCCTACATCCAATGTGCGTACAATCCAGTCCTGTTGATCTATCCACACCTGGATTCAATGTACAATTAAAATCCCCTGCTATTATATGTTGCCCTGTAAGTGATGATAAGATGAGAAATAAATTAGCAAAGAACTTCTGATCATCTATATTGGGACCATATAAGTTCACAAGATTTATATTTTCTAATAGCAAAGAACCTTGAATGATTACATATCTTCCAAATTTGTCTCCAATTACATTTTTCACTTGAAAAGGAACTGATTTATGTATGAGAGTCATAACTCCCCTGGCTCGGGATGAAAATGAAGAGGTGAATACACTTCCCTGCCATCTACTCCTAATTCTTTTAACATCCTCCTCTATCAGATGAGTTTCTTGTAAAAACACAATTCTTGAACCCATGTCCTTTATTTTATTCATAACTTGTTTAAGTTTTTTTAAATTTTGTAGACCTCTGCAATTCCATGAAGTTAAATTAAGATTAACACTTTGGTCCATGATCAATAGAGAGTTTGGGATTACCTTGCAGTGTAAACATGCTCATACAGAGAAGCAAAAACATGAGTGCTTGAACATTCATCCTACAAACTACACACAAACAAATTTCCCCTTCCCACACTTGTGGCAAACCCCCCAAAATCAAAAGAAAAATTCTGTCTCCCGATATAGCCATCGACCGCTCCACACCCACGGGGAACAGCCTAAGCCACTCCTTCTTCATTCTCCCAATCACCCTAACTCTACTGCTTTTAATGACGTAACATTAACTCTCCTCTGTAGTTTTCCAACTTAACTCCAAAATTTTTAACAACTTTGTACATCATAGTTTTTTTTTTTTGTTTGTTTGTTTTGTTTTTGTTTTGTTTTTTTAATATATAATACAATCTATATTTTGTAAACTTACTATTTACTTCAAGTCAGTCAGATGCCTGTGCAAATGCTTAATTATTCTACCTTATATTTTGTTCATGCTTAGCTCCCACCAGTCTCTTCTTCTTCTTTGATCTTCTTGATGAACTCCTGCGCCTCCTCTGGGGTCTTGAAGATGTGGGTTCTGCCCTCATACGTGGTCAGCAGTCTCGCAGGATAGATTACACCATGACGAATCCCAAGGTTGCGCAGCTCCTTACGTACGGGATCAAACTGCTTCCTCAATTGCTGGATTCCTGTGGCCAAATCTGGGTAGAACCGCACCTGCTGGTCCTGGTGTTTAATCTCTCCTTTAGCACGTGCAGCGTTGAAGATCTTCATCCTGTCTCTGTTGCTAAGAAACTTCATAATTAAGGTCCTCGGCGGTCCCTTATCTCTCCGTGGGCCAATACGATGTGCTTTTTCCAGAACCACTGCTGATTGCAACTCCTCGCTGCCCAGCACCTCCGGAATCCACTTTTCCAGAAAGGAACATACGTCCCGACCTTCTGATTCCTCTGGAAGACCCACCAGCCTCAAATTATTCTGTCTCGACCGAGATTCCAAATCCAAAATATTATCTTCCAGAGATTTATTTTTTTTTCCAAAGTGCGCACCTTTAATTGAAGACGGGTGACGTCATCTTCAGCACTAGCGAGACGGAGCTCCATCTGCGCCGTTCGTTCTACACAGTCACCCAATTCCTTTCTTATTCCTTCCAACGCTGTCATAATCCCATCAAATCTAGAGGAAAAGTCCGCTCTCATTGAACTCATGGCAGCCATCAGCGCATCTGCGCCATTCCCCGCAGAAATCGCACCGTTGCCAGCCTCCTCCGCCATATATGGAGTTTTGTTTGCTGCGTCACAGACCTGAAAGTCCGTTAATTTGGACTGTTTCGGCGGCTCGCTTTTTCCTTTTCCTGGTTTTCCAGCCTTAGGCTTCGCCGACATATCCTCGCCCAAATGCTGGGATACGTTCTGTCCCAAATGAGAGAGTTATTTGCCGATTTTTTTCTCCAGGAGCAGAGCAGAGCGAGACACGTCCGTCCTACGTGGCAGCCATAACCGGAAGTCATTCTGCCCAATTTACTGAAAAAATTAAGGAAAGTTTTTGCAAAAGACTTTTATGTAGATTATGCAAGACTGTTCCTTGTAAGAGCTACTTATTTTTTTGCAAGCGAAAAACACATTTTCTAGTAAAAACAGGTAGACATTTTATGTAAAATCAACCTAATTTTGCAAATAAAATTAACTTAATGTTTCAAGTAAGGTCAACTTAAATTTATTATTTGCAAATTCACTTAATGTTTCAAGTAAGGTCAACTTAAATTTATTATTTGCAAATTCACAAAATTAGGTTGGTTTGACTTCAATTCTTTAACTGAGTTGTAAAATGTATTTCATGCAAACAAAAAAAAAATAAGTAGTTCATACAAAGACCAGTCTTGCATAATCTACATATGTGCCAAAACTGTGCCAAATGGCACAGTTTGGAAAAATGTCTGTAACTTTTGAATGATTCAATACAGAAGCTTGATCTTGGGCTCTAATGAAAGGTGACACTCAGGGCTGTGTATGTGTGGGGGGGGGTGTTTATTCATTCATGAATGAATGAATGAACAAACAAGCCTCCACACACAAAGAGGCATGCCACGTAAAAAATGTGTGCCTTTTTTTTTAACAAGAAAAAATAACCTACAGTGCAATAAAAATTATACTAAAATATCTGTAATGTAGAGGATAACAATTCCTCCCCCCCCCCCGCTACAGAGGACGGACATCGTCCATCGCCACATGACGGACCGCGGGGACTGTGCGCCGCGGTCTACTACGCACAGTTGTACTAAAATATCAGCAATATATCTGCAATCCGCTACAGAGGAGTAGCGGGGGGGGGGGGGGGGGCATTCACGGCCGTTCATGTGGCGATGACGCACAGTTGTAATTTACCGATCGGTCAAAAGTCATTTTGATTACAATTTTCAGTGATAAAGAATAATTTAGCTTATAACACTTACCTGTCCACAACAACAGTGTCGCTGGCGAACATCTCTTCCTCATTGTCAGATGAACATGACGCTGGTCCGCTTGTTATGACTCGTGGTTCTGGTCACGCGACCCGGTCAAACCATGATTCCATTATTGCGGTTTTGCGCTTCCATGATTGCGGTTTTGGCGAGTGATTTTTCAAAACAAATAAGAACAGTAGTAAGAAAAAAAGACTGGCGAACGCGTGTGTGTCACCCAGCGGCTTACGCAAAACAGATTTTACGCACGGGACGCACACTTTCAATCGTCAGACTTCTCTGCTTCAGTTGGCTCGCTGTATTCGTAGCCGTTGGTAGGCGGGTCCTTCTTGCTAGGTTTTCAGTCATTGGTTCTTCAAGGTTTCAGAAACCCAATTCAAGGCTCTTATTAGTTGAATGAGAGGTCAATCAAATCTAAACCAATCAAAGCACTCCTTTGGCTTTCTGTTCGCGGCTGTGTCTGTAGTGGAAGAACGGAAATGCAGATTTTTTTTTTTTCAGTGCGCTCTGAGACGCACAGTGTCTAGTGCGCACGAGGGCACGCTAGGACGCAGAGACGTGACCGCCCCCGGTATCCCGGAGTGCAAGAGCTTAAATATCTGTCTCACAGATTTTGAGCTAATTTGTGCCTGACAAAATTGCGCTTCATGGTGTTGCTAAAAGGAGAAGTCAAAGTCACCAAAATTCAACTCAATTCAATTCAACTTTATTTATATAGCGCCATTTCACAACAACAGTCATCTCATGGCACTTTCAACTGTAGGGGAAACCCCCACAGTTGCAGAAAGACCCCAGCAATCAGGCGATCCCCTGTGAGCAAGCGCTTGGCTACGGTGGAGAGGAAAAACTCCCTTTTAACAGGAAGAAACCTCCAGCAGAACCAGGCTCAGGGAGGGGCAGTCATCTGCTGCGACTGGCTGGGGGGTGAGGAGACAGAGAAGATGAAAAGAACAGACATGTAGAGAGCAAACAGCACGATGGGGACTCAATCTATGGGAGAGAACAAACAGATGTTAATGACCAGCAAAAAAAAAAATATTTCATTGAGAGTGAAGAAAGGAGTGAGGCCCAGTGCATTACTGGAGGTCCCCCGGCTGACTAAACCTATTAGCAGCATAACTAAGGGAGGGTTCAGAAACACATGATCCCTCCCTAATTGTAGGCTATATCAAAAAGGAAGGTTTTAACCCTATTCTTAAAAACAGAGATTGAGTCTGACTCCCGAATCCAGATTGGCAGCTGGTTCCACAGGAGAGGAGCTTGACAACTGAAGGCTCTGCCTCCCATTGTACTTTTGGAGATTCTAGGTATTACAAGTAATCCTGCATTTTGGGAGTGTAGTGCTCTGTTAGGATAATACGGTAGTATCAGATCTTTTAAATAAAAAGGGGCCTGATTGTTTAGAGCTTTGTAAGTAAGAAGAAGGATTTTAAACTTAATTCTAAACTCTATGGGAAGCCAATGAAGGGAGGCCAGAACCGGAGAGAGATGATCTCTCTTTCTAGTACCTGTTAAAATTGTCTTTTGCATATGGGTGTTTTGTTTTTTTGGGGGGGTCCAGTGCACTATATCAGGGGTATCCAACTTTCAAGCGCTCTCTCTTTTTCTGTAATTTGCAGATGTCGGTTTCGTTTTTATAATATGCAAGGGAACATAAGAGTTTCAGACTTGCATTGCAATTTTTAAAAAAAATCATTGATTTTGCCGTTACAATCGAAACTATTGGTCGTGTCCCCTCATTTTTCCCAGTTTTTGTGTGACATGAAAATCGCATCAATTTCAAAGTACTGTAAAGTGATCTCTGAGTAACTCTTTCTACTCATTTATGCAAGAGATAACAGAGTTGTAATGCAAATTCAAAATAAAACGTTCCCCAATGTGATCGGATCTATGGTTTTTGTACGGCGACCCCTGCAAATTTACTCGTACAACGTAAATTTCCGTGTCCCCAAATTTACGCAGCAACATGCAAGTTATTTGGTAAAGTAACCAGAAAACAGGAAGTGCTGATGCTTTTCACTTTGCACCTTTCAAATCCCAAACCATACACGTAAAAAGGAGATCAGTCTTTGTGAAGCTCAGATGTAGAATATTTCAATAAAATCTCAAACATTTATGACACATCGAATATGGTGTCCTTTAAAAAATTTACGTCTTCAGGTCTTGGTCGGCCGCGTGCAGCCCCGTCTGGCGAGGTGAGCGCCCTAGGAAAGCACTTTTATTTTCTCTACCCCGGATGTGCTCAACCCATGTGGAGAGGATTAACCGTGGTCACTTTATATTGAAGTTATCGAAGGTCCAAACTTCCGTGTCCCGCATTTACGCCTATTGTGATTTTACGTCTTATCCAACAAACAGGGAGAATTTGAAGGTATGTATACACGTTATCACATCTTAATATGTCATGAAAATGTAGCTGTTGATGAGTTTTGATGCGTGAAAAATACTGGAAGTGTTGAAGTTGTTTCGTGTAAAACGTGTGCCATTGCAAAGTGCATTGGCACACGGGGAAACAAAAGCCCGAGTGTCCCGTTTACGTCTCCATTTACAAGTAGTTGAAGTGAGCGCTCATCCTCAAGAGTTCCTGAACGCGAATGCCGTTACGAAAATAGTTAATAGTTTCATAAACCTGACACAATTGGATAGTGATTAGTCAATTTCATGTGCAGATTTGATCAATTTTAAATTTTGCCACCAATGTCACACATTGGACCCCTAATAAATAAAAACACCCATATTAGTTATATCACGTGGTCAAAAAACAAACCGCATTTGCTGCTGCCATGGAGCCAAGAATTTACTCTAAAGATAAATGGACATGACCATCCCATGGCTCTAACCTGAAACTTGGCAATACTCTGAACAAAAGCCATCTTGGGCTAACTGGGCCTTTCCCAGTGTAGAACACTAGAACAGAAAGTATACACCAGCATCAAAAATCTAAAGGCACTTAGTGAAACCTGAAAAGGTGCATTGAGAACCTGAGCAGGTGCAGTGCAAGTAAGAACTGCAGCACTAGACAATTAAGTCTTGACCTTCAATGACACCTGACTTTGACTTAGTAAAAATGAACAACTGTACAACAACAACACAAGAAGGAGGTCACACAAAACTCTCTCCAGTCAACGTCTGTTTTGCTTTTAGGCATGCAAGTTCACCTTGAGATCATGGACCTTGGAGGACATTCTTTTGTTTAGATCTTCCAGCTCCAGAAAGATCTTCTGAAAAACCTCAAAGGTGTATCTCAGTTTCTTAGGGTAGCTTAGTTCCAGGGCATACATAAGGCCCATCAGGTAGGCACAAGCATGTGCAACATCAGTGAACATCAACATCATGAAGTTCTGTCCATGCACAGACCGATGTAGAAGATGACAGACTTCCACACCTTGCAGTTGACAGGAAATCACGTGACTCCACCCACTTTGAAAAGTAAATACTACAATAAAATGTTTGTTGGATGAGTGTATGCAAGAAGAGTGGCTGGGATTACATAAATACATGTATGTACATAATGTGCATTTTTGTATGTACATGTATGTGCATTTTTATGTATGTACATAAAAATGCACAATTTCTTGTCTTTTAAACAAATGCCAATTGAGTTCAGGGGAAGAATTTTGTTGTAGAGAGACAAACATACAAGTTTATGTTAATATTCATTCATTCATTCATTCATCTTCTTCCGCTTAATCCTTTTCGGGTTGCGGGGGGGCTGGAGCCTATCCCAGCACCTTTGGGCGGGAGGCAGGGTACACCCTGGACAGATCGCCAGTCCATCGCAGGACCAACACAGAGAGACAGACAACCATTCACTCTCACAGTCATACCTAAGGACAATTTAGAATCCCCAGTTTGATGCCAATTAACCTAACTTGGATGTTTTTGGCATGTGGGAGGAAACTGGAGAAATCCCAGAGTAAACCCACACAGACACGGGGAGAACATGCAAACTCCACACAGATCACTGTTAATTGTGTTACAGTTACATCTTCCCAGAATCATTTTTATCAGAATCAGAATCAGAATCAGAATCAGGTTTATTGACATTGTTCATGTAGTACACAAACTAGGAATTTGTCTCGGTGCAATGCTGCAACATTAAACATGATAAGATAAAAGAAATAAACTATACATGCAATAAAGTGTAGAATAAGAGTAAGTGATACTGGTCAGCAGTTAAAATATATTAGCGAGCAGCAGATACTGTGGAGAACTATATAGTGCAGTCGGTAATGCAGGAAGAAAACAGTGATGATTGACATGAGTCTGGTTGAGCTGCTGTACATAGTGCACGAGAGTCAATAAGTCACTTAGTGTTCAGCAGTCTGATGGCAGAGGGGAAGAAGCTGTTCATGTGATGGGAGGTTTTAGTCTGGATGGACCGAAGTCTTCTACCAGAGGGGAGGGGGGCAAACAGTACGTGACCAGGGTGTGAGGGATCGGCTATGATCCGGCCAGCACGCCTCCGGGTCCTGGAGATGTACAGATCCTGGAGAGATGGGAGCTTGCAGCCGATCACCTTCTCAGCAGTGCGCACGACGCGCTGCAGCCTTAGTCTGTCCCTGGCAGTGGCTCCTGCGTACCACACGGTTATGGAGGTGGTGAGGATGGACTCGATGATGGCTGTGTAGAACTGCACTAACATCTGAGAATCAGTAACATCACTAACATCTGAGAATCTGCACTAGCATCAGAGAACTGTTGCCAAACTGTTGTGCAACCTTTTACAAAACCCCAGAGATCACATTTGTCAGCATACGTCGCTCCATGAGATACATGCTTGAGCTAGTTTAGGGGGGAAAAAAATCTGCTTAGAGCTGTGGAACATAGTTGGACCTTAAAATAAAGGTGAACCAGCCAATTACACAGGTATGTACTGTCAACTGGCCACATTAATAATAATTTCCTCTTTATAATGCAACTTTTGTTTGGTAAATTGGTGACTTTTCTCTTGTAAATCTGAGATATTTGAGGTAATCTTGAGACTTTTTCTTTGCTGATATGATATTGCTTTCATACACTGATCTTTTCTCATATAAATTTGGGGGGGGGTTTCCCTCTAAGATTTTTTCTTTCCTGGAGCTGCAGGTTCAGATCACTGGTTTAAGGGAAAGATCTTTAATTGTTTCAATGTCTTGTTTCTTAAGAACACAATAGAGTAGATTAAAACTGAAGGTGCAAAGAACTTTGAACCAGAATAAAACCTCACACAGGCAATATGAATCCCACGTGAGGGGATATTTATTTCAGATTAAAATGATTTCTTCACATTCCTTTGGGGACCTCAGTTGCCATGGTTACAATTATAACCATGTGGTAAAGCTGGGGAAATTGAAGTCTTTAACTGACAGGATCATCCGTCTGACCCAGTCTCCTCGCTACACAAAATCAACTGTTCTTTAATAAAAACAGCCTGACTTCCCTGATGGTATAGAGATAATAAATATGACATCTAAATGCTTTGTCATTTACAGCATGTCCTTTAGGGGACTTACCAAAGCATGCTGGTGCTCCCCTTGGAATTACGGTCAGCGGAGAAAAGCTGCATCGTTCTCACACTCTTTCGTGGCCCTGCAGCACCCAGCAATTAGCCACTGACCAATTTAGTATGAAACCCATGACGGGTCGAGTCCTGCATGTCCCAGATGGGACCATATTAATAGATTACACATCTCCAAAGAGAACAAAAATTCAGATCCAATGTGAAAGCTGTTGATCTGGTATGTTATCATTGGCCCCGCTGACGTAGAATCACAGGGAGACGTGGCAATTATATGAAAATAATTCCACGTCATTTTTAATCAGAAAGATAAAATATAGACTGCAGAGGAGGAAGGAGCACATGAAGTCCCTAATTTTATTATGAGGCCTTGCTTTATCTTAGGGTTTTATAAAGACTTTCTATTTTCATTCTCTGCTATCACAGACAGAAACCAACACACCAGTCGCTCACTTTTCCCCCTCGCTCTCTCCTCATCAACACTGCAGGCAAAGCACAGCTGCGAACAAGCTGGAGCCTCTCTAGCAATGCTCCCAGCCTGTGCCCAGCCCGCACAATGTTTCTGAAAAACACTTTAATTGACACAGCAATTAAAGTCAGACAAGTCAAAACAGAGCTGTTGAGGAGCCTCTGCGTGAGGAGAGAGAAATCTCCATCCCTGAGCAGTTGGTCTTCAGAATGTGGAAATGTACGGCCTGTCGTCTCAGCCGGAGAAGGTTCACAGAAGAGAAAATATTTGGAATCATGTCTGAGTGCAGCATATCGCCCCTGGGAGTAGTTTGAGATTAATTTGTATACATCACTATTAAAGGGTCATGTCGTATTTTAACCAACATGAAAACAAGCAGAGCTGCAAGAAGCGATCATCAGTTTCCAAGATGTCGCCTTCAAGGTCTTGTACCGTTTAGCAACAGCATTTAAAACCCAAGGTGTGCTACACATTAGTTTTTAAAGCAACACTATGTAACTTTCTTGCTCCTAGTACGACCACTGAAAAGGCCACAACCACAGCGACCACGACCCCAGTCCATGTGATTTGCTGCTGGGACCAAGGCAACAGCCACCACAGCTGCCCCCCCACCCCCACCCCGTGATCCCACCAAAAAAAAAAAAAAAAAAAAAAAAAAACTGTTGCAGGCAATGTGGGCCCACTCAGGCTATAGAGGAAGTGGCATTCACTTGGTCAGACATTGGTGTACCATCAAAATCACTTTCTAAACATTATTTTGAGGTGAAAATCTTGCATAGTTTTTCTTTAAAATGCACAGGAGAGGCATGCTCTACTTCAGTAGTTCAGAAGAACAAGACTTGCCTGGGAAGATTCAAACCTTGGACCTCCTGCATACCCTTAATCACAACACCACATAACTGCTTTAGCTCGCACTCTAACTTTCTCAAGTGATAAGTGTTCAATTGAAAGGGATTCCAAGCAGCAGTAGAACAACATTGAAAACTCGAAAGCACAGACAAAATATGCTGCACTTCAGAAGAATGACATTTTTCCTGGAGGATCTGAACCCACGTCTCCAGCGTGACAGACAAGCGTCTTAACCCCTACAACACATGATTGCTGAGGGGCACACAATGACTTCCTCAAACACTAACAAAATGTTCCATTGACAAGGCACAAATGCTGATAGACATTTCATAAACATGATTTTTGAAACATGAACAGAATTGCATGAAACCTGGAACTTTGCTGAAGAGCACTTGTGATTTTGAGTTTGGGTCACTACGTCAGAAGTTAAATCTGAAAATACACACCAGAGAAAAACTGTACAATTTGATTGGCCTAAGAAATCACAATGGATGGACATTATTGGTTGTAACTTCAATTTCACTTTACTTGCACATTTTCAAAAATATGGTGTGGAAAATTTCATTTTTAGTGCATTAGACCAGTGGGGAAAAAGTGCAGATTTCAGAGAACACAATGATGAAAGAATTTTTAGCCTCAGCCCAGCCGCTCTCGAGATATTTGCAAAAAGGTAAAACTCCTATACAGTGCCTCGATCTTTTGGTCCCTTGAGTAGTAGGGAGAATCTCTAATCAGACTGGAAAATGTCATGTTTCTAATGAATACCAGTTTTGCTCCAAATGCACTTTTAATGGAGAAAAATAAGAAGACTCAGAAGAAGAAGAATCAGAATAGGTTTCCCACAACACAGCTGCTTGGAACCCCACTTACGTATGTTTATTTGATAGGTGTTTTCACAATGACAGCCATGATTTTGGTTTTGCTTTTCTAACTCTCTCTGAAGAAGGTAATTATTCAACAAGACCACTGGCAACGAGCCTGACATCAGACACCTTAAAGATGAATCAGTCCATCATTTTTAAACATTATTCAGAAGTCAATTACTTACACTCAAATGTATTTACGCATACAAATAATTGCAGTCGACCTGATCTTATTAACCTTTCCAGCATCTGATTGCAGGCTTTCACACCCACAAGAATGTCTTTTCAGTTAATTACAACAAACAACCTCAAGGCCTCCTTTATATTCCAACAAGCATGAGAAGCAAATGATTGGAATCAGGAGTGCAGATTTGATTTCCACTGAAGTGAAATGTTTAACGAGAAACACTTTTCTTCAAACATCCATCTGTTGCAAATTTCTTCTCAAATCCATCTTGGAAGGTTAGAATTCAGAGCGATCCTGGCAGGGCCAAGTATTCTGCAAATCTCATGGAAGTAGCATTAAATTTAATTTAGATAACTTTGGTTGAGATCTCTCATGGCAGATGTTGTGCGCGACACCCAGGCCTTTGAGACAAAAAAGAACGGTAATGTCCGCGGGCGACTCAGCAGGCGATTAATGTCACATCAAAGCATCTGTTCACAATAAACTCACAAATTGTGAAGAGGAATTAAAAAGGAGAGGAACTTATGGGTAAACTGTCAGGTGTGTCAGTGGTTGTCTGAGGTCATGACAGCTCTTTTCAGAGCTCGCTCAGACTTCCTCTTTGATTAACACTTGAAAGTGAATTTTCTTGACATCTCAAGAGGCATTGCCAGGCAGCTGAAGCATGTTACTAAGAGAGAGAGAGAGGATTGGGGGACTGGGGGACCTACAGTGGTGACGAGGTGGAGGTCAGGCCCCAGCTGTGAAAAGACTCATCACTGCATCTATCAGCAGCTCCCATGTCTGCGTGTTAAAACCTATTTCAGAACGTGACACAACGTGGTCGCTCACTTCTGTCAGAGACTGTTTTGGTAAAGGGGGGAAAGCAATCTGATATGATGCAACTCGGTGGGTGTAATCTAAAAATGCTGGTGCACTCATTGGCCTTTCATCTACTGGCGCATTAGCTCTAGCCTGAAAAGACGTAAATGGTTATAAATGGAGTCATCATATAATTACTCCTGACTGTCTTTGATTCTGTTGTGGAGGAGAACAAAGAAAATGTGAATCCATGCTGTACAGCTGTACTGCTGACGAACTGATCACCTCTGCTAATCATCTTCTTATGCTTCTTCTTTCGCTTGCTCCCTTTAGGGGTCGCCACGGGTCATCTGCCTCCATCTCACCCTATCCCATGCATCCTCTTCTCTCACATCAACCCTCTCCACGTCCTCTTTCACTACATCCAGGAATCCTGTCTGTAGCCGCCCTCTTCTCCTGCTGCCTGGCAGCTCCATCTTCAACATCCTTTGTCCAATATATCCACTATCCCCCTCTGCACATGTCCAGACCATCTCAGCCTTGCTCCCAATGAGAATATTAGCATCAACAGTAAGCAGTTAAAAGTAAAACAACCATGCTGGAGACCATGTGTGCACATGTGTGTTAGTTATTCACATATTTTTTTGGTTATGTGGAAAAATTCAGGTTTTTTGGGATCGAATTGGTTTGGTGTTAAAGGAAATTTTGGGATATAAAATTCCTAAAGATGTTAAGGTTATGCATTTTGGTTTGTTGAATGAGAATATAACTGATAAAAAAGACTGGTATTTGTGTAACATTTTATGTATCGCAGCCAAAAAAGCAATTACTAAGAACTGGTATAAACCTGACGCTCCAACACTTAAACAGCGGACAGATGTAGTAATAGAAATATATAAGATGGAGAATACAACTTTTTCTTTGTTCTTGAAGAGGGAAATTTTTATATCAAAATGGAAGAAACGGTCTATTTATTATACCCTTTGAGGATGCTTTTTCTTTTTTCTTTATGATATACATACTTGATTGTTTTTATTCTTCTTTAAATAATATAGAATGAACTCTGTGCCCTTTCCCCTTGGTGCCTTTGTCCCCCCCTTCTTTTTTTCCCCTCTTTCTTTTTAATTTTTGATATATGGGAATGTTTATGAATGCATATGTGTGTAAGCATATGCATATATTTCTCTTTTTTCTGTTGTATAGGAAAATTTACGCTTACATAAAAAGTAATAAAACTAATTAAAAAAAAGAGAATATTAGCATCTTCAACTCTGCCACCTGTCTTTTTGTCAGCACCGCCGTCTCTAAACCACACATCATAGCAGGTCTCCCTACTGTGTTGTAAATCTTCCCTTTCACTCTAACTGCTATCTTTCTGTCACAAATCACCCCTGACACTCATCTCCACCCACTCCACCCTGTCTGCACCAGGGTTTCCTCTGGTAATATTTCTCCGTGGCGGCCCGCCTCGCCAGAAATCGTACCGCCACGCCAAGCCAATATGATTTTATTAATAAAAATATATGAAGCAATGACTTTCCACAAGCGCGCACACGAACGCACGCGGCCGTCATCCGCGCGGAGTTTAGAAGCGTCCCACTCACACGTTTTCCAGTCAGTTAGTAAACAGTGTCTCGCTAAGCGTGACTGTCCGACAGAAACATGAGTTTAAGATAAGATAAGATAAGATAAGCCTTTATTAGTCCCACAACGGGGAAATTCCAGGATTGCAACAGCACAGGGATAGCAACACTCAGAGCAACAATCAGAAGGCAAGAAAAGAAAAAAAAAGAAAAAATAAAAAAAAAAAAAAATAAGCAAGAGCAGCTAATATACATATGTACATATTACTATAAAATATATATATATATACACACACACACACACACAGACACACAGTGCAGAGCATTGTAGCTGGATGGAATAAATATATGAATATATGAACACACAGTGCAGAGCATTGTAGCTAGATGGAATAAATATGTAAATATATAAACACCCACAGTACGGAGCATTGCAGCTAGGTGGAATAAATATGCAAGTATATAAACACACAGTGCGGAGCAATGTAGCTAGATGGAATAATATGTAGATTTATTGAAGTACTTTCAACGCAGAAAAAAATCATAAGAGGTATGTAAGCACTGGTGTTTATCATGGTTTTAACCCGCTGGAAACGGAAGCCATAATGGAAGAGTCGTTTAGCTAAGAGATGTGCTTAGAATTCAAATGCAGGCGGCTTCATATGAAGAGAAAGGCAAGGGACTGATGAATTGCTGAGGATATATTTCACCAGCCACTACAATATTAAGTTATGAGACTGGCAATTTCTCTCTTTTTTCGCACGAGCAGGCATGCCGTTTTTATTCTCCAGCGGCAGTGACAAAGCAACAGTTAAAAATGCTAGTTCTAAACTGAGGTCCTTCAGCGGCTGCCTAGAGAGGTGCCTGATGAGAAAGCCTGAGCGCACAACTATAACGGCCGTTGCTAAATGACCGGGAGCCATTTATGTCTGCACTAAGTGGCCAGGAGCCTCTTAGTGAATAAAAAACCCATGTGCAGGAGTGGTTTTGTGTGTTGTATTGAACAAAACCCCAAAACACGTTAATGGGAATGAATGAAGTGTGGATGTGTATGTGTGTGAAACACCCGAGTTGCCGAGTGCCCGAGCTGTCAGGGAGCGAAGGACGCAAAGGGCTCCCTGACGCACCTGATGGAAAATAAATAAATATGTGCCTTTTTTTAACCAAATAGCCAAATTAGGAGGTATTTACTTGTATTATTAGCATATTTGTAATTTGTGTGTATTTTCTACTATTGAATAAAAAAAAAAAAAAAGAATCAAATTGTAGGCGCTTCCCGGCTAGATATTGTGGTACTAGGAGACCGGCTCCCGGTCGCGTAGTCACTTCGCAACTATAACTGCCTAAACAGATCATTCTGTACATGAACACATATTGTGGTGAATTATGTCTTTAGAGTCCGCTACAGTTCCCTATTATGTACTTGGCAGGTTAAGATGACCGAAATTCACGAAGTCAGTGACTTTAATCTGTCAGCAGCCTTCAGACAAACTAAACGTGTCAACATCTGATTTCAAAATAAGGGAGGTTTTTCCTGCTGTCTGGGTGGTTCCGGCTGTAATTAAACCCTTACTCAAAAAGCCAACACTAGATCCAGGAGCTTTAGCTAACTATAGACCAATCTCTATTCTCCCTTTCATTTCAAAAATCTTAGAAAGAGTTGTTGCTACGCAATTGTTTGACCACCTGCAGGGAAATGGTTTTCTTGAAGAGTTTCAATCTGGGTTTAGAATCCATCATAGTACTGAAACAGCCTTAGCGAAGGTCACTAATGACCTCCTCATCGCATCTGATAATGGACTGGTTTCTGTACTTGTCCTTTCAGACCCTAGTGCAGCTTTTGATACTATCGATCATAATATTTTACTTTGCAGCGCCCATAATGGTAACATTATGTAGCTCACATATTTCACTGCAGAGACCCAAGCATAGAAGGACTTTAAGCTTGCGGTGTGTACTGACATCACGCCTCAGATGGACAATGAGTCTGGACCACCTGCGGACTTGGGAGGAAGTCAGAGGATCTGGAGCGAGAGCCTGAAAGGACTGTCTGACCTCCTGGGGTCAGACAGAAGAGCAAAGAGGACTTTGAAGCGATTAAGTGTAAATAGAAGGATTTGACTTGATTGTGTGATTCTGTGTTTGATGTGTGGGTATAAATGTATGTGGGTTTACCGCAGCTCTTCCTCTTTTTTCCTGACAGAGAGAGAGAGCTGGGGACTTGAGATGAATAAACCATACTGAGAAATTATCCAGTCTCATCATTTCATGATCCCCACAACTTGATAGATTAGAACACTATGTTGGACTTAATGGAACTTCGTTGCAGTGGTTTAGATCTTATTTATCTGATAGGTTCCAGTTTGTTCATGTCAAAAATGAGTTTTCTTTCAACTCAAAGCTCTGTCATGGAGTTCCACAGGGATCTGTGCTAGGCCCTACTCTTTTTAGTTTATATATGCTTCTGTTAGACAACATTACAGTATTAGAAAGCACTGTATACATTTTCATTGTTATGCAGATGACACACAATTATACCTGTCAATGAAGCCAGATGATAGTAATCAATTAGCCAAGTTAGAAGCCTGTCTTAAGGAAATCAAAGCTTGGATGACTTGTAATTTCCTGCTATTAAATTCAGATAAGACCGAAGTCATTCTTGTTGGTCCAAAAAACCTAAGAAATACCTTTCCAAATCAAACTTTCAGTTTGGATGCAGTTACTCTTTCTCTTAATAGCTCTGTGAGGAACCTTGGAATTATTTTTGATCAAGAGCTGTCTTTCAGTTCACATATTAAATTTGTTTCTAAGACTGCCTTCTATCATTTGCATAATATTGCCAAGATTAGGAGCATCTTGTCTCAGAGTGATGCTGAGAAACTGATCCGCGCTTTTCTTAGCTCTAGATTAGATTATTGAAGTTCTTTATTATCAGGTTGTCCTAAAACATCTTTAAAAAGTCTTCAGCTGATCCAAAATGCTGCAGCAAGAGTTTTAACAGGTACTAGAAAGAGAGATCATATCTCTCCGGCTCTGGCCTCCCTTCATTGGCTTCCCATAGAGTTTAGAATTAAGTTTAAAATCCTTCTTCTTACTTACAAAGCTCTAAACAATCAGGCCCCTTTTTATTTAAAAGATCTGATACTACCGTATTATCCTAACAGAGCACTACGCTCCCAAAATGCAGGATTACTTGTAATACCTAGAATCTCCAAAAGTACAATGGGAGGCAGAGCCTTCAGTTGTCAAGCTCCTCTCCTGTGGAACCAGCTGCCAATCTGGATTCGGGAGTCAGACTCGATCTCTGTTTTTAAGAATAGGGTTAAAACCTTCCTTTTTGATATAGCCTACAATTAGGGAGGGATCATGTGTTTCTGAACCCTCCCTTAGTTATGCTGCTAATAGGTTTAGTCAGCCGGGGGACCTCCAATAATGCACTGGGCCTCACTCCTTTCTTCTCTCTCAATGAAATTTTTTTTTTTTTGATGGTCATTAACATCTGTTTGTTCTCTCCCATAGATTGAGTCCCCATCGTGCTGTTTGCTCTCTACATGTCTGTTCTTTTCATCTTCTCTATCCCTTCACCCCCCCAGCCAGTCGCAGCAGATGACTGCCCCTCCCTGAGCCTGGTTCTGCTGGAGGTTTCTTCCTGTTAAAAGGGAGTTTTTCCTCTCCACCGTAGCCAAGCGCTTGCTCACAGGGGATCGCCTGATTGCTGGGGTCTTTCTGCAGCTGTGGGGGTTCCCCCTACAGTTGAAAGTGCTACGAGATGACTGTTGTTGTGAAATGGCACCATATAAATAAAGTTGAATTGAATTGAACTGAATTGGTGAGGAGATTTCTAAAAAAAAAAAAAAAAAACTATAAA
Source organism: Pholidichthys leucotaenia (assembly GCA_020510985.1). NCBI lineage: Eukaryota > Metazoa > Chordata > Actinopteri > Cichliformes > Pholidichthyidae > Pholidichthys > Pholidichthys leucotaenia. The sequence continues at coordinate 199,375,115 of CM035837.1, forward strand.
TATAAAGAAATATTATAACAGAAATAATGGCACCCTTGGTCATTTAAGTTAATTTATTTCATTAAATACAATGTTATTAATATTTTTTCTTTGTAATCAGAGTTAAATTATTGTTCTGTTCTGACTGCAAAATTATGGTAAAAAATGTAAATTGTTATAAGGAAAAAGTAAAAAAAAAAAAAAAAAATTACCACAGTCCGTTTCAAATTTATCTAAAAAAAACCCAAAACAGTAATTTTATTTTAAAAAACAGACAAAAATTAGTCATAAAATAATCCACAGATTTATAATAAAGTTTCAAATGTACAAGAAAAGTCAATTTTACAAGAGGAAATTACAAATTTGAGGAACATGGTTTCAACTTTAGATTTACAGAAAAAAGTTGAAAACTACAAGAAAATTGTTACAAATTTTTGAGAAAAACCTCAAACCTTCAAGACTGAAGTCATTACTCAAGTTTTTAAGTGGCTGTCCTTTGTACCCTTAACTCAACTAGAAATTTTTGGTTGCCTACTTTTAATTATTAATTTCAAAGCACTGCTTTTACATGAGTAGGATTTCTGGTTACTATACCCACCTGATCATATAATTTAAGTATGCATGAGTACATTACTATTATGAATGTTTCTTTCCCTTCCCTACTCTCTCAATGGAAAAAAGAAACACTAGAATAAAAATACAAAAAAATACACATATTTTTGTCATTTATGTAAACCATGACAAAACAATCCTGCAGGACAAAACATGACACTTGATATTTTCTAACCTGTTTGTATACCACCATAGACAGAGAGAGAAGCTGAATTAGACAGGGTTCAGAGAGGGCAAGATGAGACAGAAGAGAGGAGCCAAGGAGAGGAAAGCGTTCAGGCAGAGGAAGGAAAGAAGGATAACACTGTGGCAGGTTGATTCAACCCCCCACAACACACAGGACAGTCAGCTCTCTTCTCTTGGTTTTTCCCGCTGCACTACTGAGATGTAATATGCCATGCATGTATTGTGATGTAATGTGCCATGCATGTATTGTGATGTAATGTGCCATTCATGTATAGTGTTCATGCGTCCTGTCCTTACTGTGACCTAGAGGCTGAGATCAATATGTAGATGTGCCTTGTAACCTCTTTGTCCTGCACCTGGAGCAAAGGCTAGCAAATCTGCCTATTGTTATGTAGGTCTTTCAAATGCAAATATCTCGTGCCTGTTCTGCAGTCCCTTTGATCGTACCAACTGCTGTGAATCTGCTCTTTGATGTATTGTTGTAGTTGGGTATATATGCTGCAACTCTGTAACGCAAACCTCTCTCAATCTCACTTCTGCAACTGCTGCTGCTGGACACAGACATTGTGTCCTCCTTCTCTGAGAGCCGTGGGCTCGCTCCGAGCGCGCATGCACGGCGCCGGGAGCGGAGCTCGTGACGGCGGTATGATATAATAAAACCTGCTTAAAACCACAGCATCGCTGCTTATTTTTTATCATCCGCCGCACTGGTGACCCCGAAGACGCACACGCTTTGTGCGACGCAGCCTTCTGGTCTGGACATCCACGCTGAACCGGCCGAGGGACACAAGACGTCTCCTCCCTCTCGCCGCCCCAACGCACCATGACCTGAAGGCAGAAAGGAACACGCTGCCAGTGAAGGCTTCACTGGCGACCCCGATCATGCACACATTATGCGAGGCAGCCTTCTGATCTGGACAGCTGCGCTGGTGACCCGTTCTTCATGATGGGATCTGCACGTCTGGGATCTGCTCATCCACGCTGGACCGGCCGCGCTCGCGGTTCCTCCACGCGAGAGCGCGGGCGCCTCGTCCCCTCTCCACGACGGCGTCCTCCATGGCCGGCGGAGAGCGCAGCGCGTGGACCTGAACGCACCACGGCCGAGCGGTGCCAAAGATCGTCTATTCCCTCCCACCGCTCCAACGCATCTGCACGAGCCTGAGGGACAAAAGATCGTCTATTTCCTCCCACCGTTCCAACGCACCATGGCCAAGCTGCAGCCACAGCCCAAACCTGGATTTTATTGGCGCCGTCTGCGCCGATCTCCACCAAGATTCTGCACCCTGACTCGCCATTACAGCGGCTCACCCACGCACGGAACCCCCGCGAGCGCACCGGGGAGTTACGAGGACGGCACACCACGCACGGGACAATAATGGCTTCACTGACCGCCTTCCTTCTGCTGCACACTGGCCCTTCAGGCTTGTTTGTACACCTGAGGCCCACAGCTTGCTCACTGGATTTTATGGTCTTAGCCACGGCACACAAGGGGAATTCAGCTGTCTGCGGTTCCCGAGGCTTTGGAGTTGCGCCTGCCCTAAAGTCAACACGCCAGTCCCTCTGCTTTTATTTTTTTTTTTTTTTTCTTACAGCCGCTCCTGCTTTTCTTCATGGCCACGAGAGGAGTCAGAGACAAATTTTTCTTCTTGTGATCTCCACACGCGCAACGGGACAGCCCCTCGACGTCGCGGAGCAGCAAGCAATTTTTGCGCGGCTCGGACGATTTCACCGCCCCTGCCGGCACTTACTACCCCTCCCCTCCCTCCCCCTCCGCCTGCAGCGAGCTTCTCCCACAGCTCGCTCCCATAGATGGATTATCGAGGTCTCGGCCCCCTGCCGTGCATTCTGGGGGGGAGTGTGTGGCGGGTTGATTCAACCCCCCCACAACACACAGGACAGTCAGCTCTCTTCTCTTGGTTTTTCCCGCTGCACTACTGAGATGTAATGTGCCATTCATGTATTGTGATGTAATGTGCCATGCATGTATTGTGATGTAATGTGCCATTCATGTATCGTGATGCAATGTGCCATTCATGTATTGTGATGTGCCATTCATGTATAGTGTTCATGCGTCCTGTCCTTACTGTGACCTAGAGGCTGAGATCAATATGTAGATGTGCCTTGTAACCTCTTTGTCCTGCACCTGGAGCAAAGGCTAGCAAATCTGCCTATTGTTATGTAGGTCTTTCAAATGCAAATATCTCGTGCCTGTTCTGCAGTCCCTTTGATCGTACCAACTGCTGTGAATCTGCTCTTTGATGTATTGTTGTAGTTGGGTATATATGCTGCAACTCTGTAACGCAAACCTCTCTCAATCTCACTTCTGCAACTGCTGCTGCTGGACACAGACATTGTGTCCTCCTTCTCTGAGAGCCGTGGGCTCGCTCCCGGTGTGCATGCATGGCGCCGGGAGCGGAGCTCGTGACGGCGGTATGATATAATAAAACCTGCTTTAAACCACAGCATCGCTGCTTATTTTTTATCATCCGCCGCAAACACCACTAAAAAGTCGAAACACAGGATGTCTGAGTGGGACCCCAACTGGCCCAATATTCAAGCCTCGGTTGTACAATACTTCAAATGGTAAGTTCCATATGCAACGTTACGGTGTAAAATTTTAAAAAGAAATAAATAGTATAAAATTAACATATTCTGGTATGTTTATACCGTCCCCCCGGGGGGGGGGGGGGATATGTTGCCACTGCGCCAAGGTCTTTAAACCAGAGGAAACACTGCTGCACTCTCTTCTTCACCTCTCCTGTGCACTTCCCATTGCTTTGGAGGGGTGACCCCAGGTATTTAAACTCTGGTTTACATACCTGCCTGCATGTTTACATCAACTTTACATGTATTTGTGCCACGCAGAAAATTTGCTTTGTGTTTGGTCTGAATACAGCTTTAGAATTTAATTGTGGCAAAAGTTATAACAGCATTTCGGTTACAGATTTGTATAATGGAGACATCTTCATTAATAAGAGCAAATTGTAAAAAGGTAATATTACTTTGTTACTTTGATGTTAATCCCACTTCTAGTTGTTAGTAAGTTTATTAGATGGCTTGCTTAGAATATTACTACCAATTAGCCTTACTTACAGTAACTGGACCAAAGTGTTTCATATGGATATTGTTAATTTTAACTGTAAAAATGGGGATGCCTGTTATCATTGAAAAAGGTCACACAGATAGGGGTGGGGCAAAAACCGATACAGTGTAGTATCATGATAGTTTGTGTCCGCAATACTATATCAACACAGAGAAACCAGCATTGTGAAACTTAAATAAAAGTACTATTAAATGTTCCAAATACAAATTCAGATTTTCGATTACCAGAATAGTAAAAAATAATGTGTTTTTTCAGTCTGTTAGATGGTGCTAACTGCTCACTGTCTGGTTAGGTCAGCAGAGCAGAGGAGTGACTCCTGAGATGTAGGCGGGAATTCAATAAGACAAGATCAAGACAGAGATCACGATGGGAAATCACAATATATGATATCGCAAAACTCATCAAGGTTGTGATAATATCGTATCGTGGTGCCTCTGGTGATTTTCACCTCTATGATTAGGCTATTGTGACTAAGGCATTCACAATTTGAATATTTAATCAAACGTAGCTGTGTTTCCTATTTTTACTACCTTTGCACTCTTAAAAGTGCTGCTTCCATGTTTTGGCTGTGCTGAAGTGCCACAACTTATGACCAATTAGAGTGTGAGGAGTCAGAAAATCGACACGGTGTCAGCATACCAAGTTGGTCAATTATTTATGTTTTGCATCTATGCAAAAGCCTGCATCAAGATGCATCTTAGAACTGAGAAACTTGCATGTCTCTGCTGCCAACAGAATCACATGATGAATGCCTGGATTCAGACTGAAAGCACCTGCTGCAATACAGCGCCGAGTTCAACCCCAATGTATTTTAAAACTTCCAATGTATTACATCATCTGTTTTAAAGAAAAAAGGAACAAATTGTTGGAAACATCCGTCTGGCTTACTGTACGTCCTCAAGCACTGCCAGCGAACTATAAGGGACCGTGGAGATTAAGCACTAGCACAAACACATGACTGAGCTTTACCATGTGCTCCTGGCCTCACTATAGTCTCTGAAGGGTTAATTCCACAGAGCACTCATTACCCACAGTGTGCCATTAAAATCGCAGCATCGCACCTAGCTATAGTTTATCTCTGCACCACTAATTAGTTCCGATCAATTACCCTTGCTGAATGAGGCCTCCACATTTAAGAAAACAGGAAGGACTGCTTATTCATTACTGCTCTTTTTGCCAATCTTTTAAATATTCCCTCAGGATGGTTCCACCAGCTTCCCCCTCCCCCCCCCGCCCCTGTTGGGAGGCTGCCATTAAAAAGCCATCGCTCACCACGGGGTCTAGCACGTGACAGAGGTGGGCGCCTGGACTCCCTGGAACTCTTCTCTCGTTGTGCGCTGTGACGGAAAAAGGGGAGGTCAACTGACTTAATTGTAGGCTTTAAAATAGCAAACACTTGTCACAGTTGAGCGGGATACCGAGCTCTGTCTGACAGAGTTATGAGCAAAAGAGGAGAAAACACTTTCAAGGGGGGTTACTATACAGTGCATCTGGAAAGTCTTCACAGCGCGTCACTTTTTCCACATTTTGTTATGTTACAGCCTTATTCCAAAATGGATTAAATTCATTTTTTCCCTCAAAATTATACACACAATACCTCATAATGACAATGTGAAAACAGTTTTTGGTATTTTTGCGAATTTATTAAAAATAAAAAAACTGAGCTCAGATACATCCTGTTTCCACTGATCATCCGTGAGATGTTTCTACAGTTTAAATGGAGTCCACCTGTGGTAAATTCAGTTGATTGGACATGATTTGGAAAGGCACACACCTGTCTATATAAGGTCCCACAGTTGACAGTGCATGTCAGAACACAAACCAAGTATGAAGTCAAAGGAATTGTCTGTGGACCTCCGAGACAGGGTTATCTGGAGGCACAAATCTCGGGAAGGGTACAGAAAAATTTCTACTGCTTTGAAGGTCCCAATGAGCACAGTGGCCTCCATCATCCGTAAATGGAAGAAGTTCAGAACCACCAGGACTCTTCCTAGAGCTGATCGGCCGGCTAAACTAAGCGATCGAGGGAGAAGAGCCTTAGTCAGGGAGGTAACCAAGAACCCGATGGTCACTCTGTCAGAGCTCCAGCATTCCTCTGTGGAGAGAGGAGAACCTTCCAGAAGGACAACCATCTCTGCAGCAATCTACCAATCAGGCCTGCATGGTAGAGTGGCCAGAGGGAAGCCACTCCTTAGTAAAAGGCACATGGCAACCCACCTGGAGTTTGCCAAAAGGTACCTGAAGGAATCTCAGACCATAAGACACAAAATTCTCTGGTGTGATGAGACAAAGATTGAACTCTTTGGCATGAATACCAGGCATCATGTTTGGAGGAAACCAGGCACCGCCCATAATTACGCCAGTGGTGGTGGCAGCATCATGCTGTGGGGACATTTTTCAATGGCAGGAACTGGGAGACTAGTCAGGATAGAGGAAAAGATGAATGCAGCAATGTACAGAGACATCCTGGATGAAAACCTGGTCCAGAGCGCTCTTGACCTCAGACTGGGGCAACGGTTCATCTTTCAGCAGGACAATGACCCTAAGCACACAGCCAAGCTATCGAAGGAGTGGCTTCAGGACAACTCTGTGAATGTCCTTGAGTGGCCCAGCCAGAGCCCAGACTTGAATCCAATTGAACATCTCTGGAGAGATCTGAAAATGGCTGTGTACCAATGCTTCCCATCCAACCCGATGGAGCTTGAGAGGTGCAGCAAAGAGGAATGGGCCAAACTGCCCAAAGATAGGTGTGCCAAGCTTGTGGCATTATATTCAAGAAGATTTGAGGCTGTAATTGCTGCCAAAGGTGTATCAACAAAGTACTGAGCAAAGGCTGTGGATACTTATGTACATGTGATTTCTTAGTTTTTTTATTTTTAATAAATATGCAAAAATCTAAAAAACAACTTTTCACATTGTCATTATGGGGTACTGTGTGTAGAATTTTGAGGGAAAAAATGAATTTAATCCCTCTTGGAATAAGACTGTAACATAAAATGTGGAAAAAATAAAGCACTGTGAATACTTTCCAGATGCACTGTATCAGTCATTCCCCACCTGAGGAGGAGCAGGGAAGTTTGTTCCAGGAGAAATACAGCTCCAGCGGAGACAAATGTGGGGATGGCCGCCTGATCACCCACAGGTGAAGCTGAACGGTTTCCAACGGTGTGCAGTTAAGGCAGCACTTTGTGGCTCAGCTTCCCTTTTATGGCTGGGAAGTTCATCCAATAAAATTTTACATGTTTTTGCAACTTTATTCCTCATTGTGCACCCTTGCTGCAATTCCCCCCTGGACGACAAAGCATTAGCATGTCAAACCTTGGAAAGGTGGGAGAAAAGGAGTGGGGGTAAAACCTGATCCACACTGTAGCCCAAGAGAGAGACTTTGGACCGACTCAGAGCTTGGAGGAAAAGGAGTAGGAGTGAAATCCGAGTCTCTTCCTCTCTCCATCCCCTTTTCTCCATCTCGCCCTCCCTCTGCCAGAGCGCTTCATCTTGGACTCTGGGTCCGTTTGTCTTCTCACAGAAAAGAAATGCAAAGCAGTCTGCTCCGAAACTCTGGGAAACGCCACGGGACATCCCGGGGGAGGGGGGGGGAATTAAATACGGCCACTAAGATCCACACAGTAAAGTGGCAATAAAGTATTCATTAACCCTCCATTGAAGAGGCTAAGCAGGAAAAACAAGCAACTGAGTTAAGAAGTCAAACAGGGACTTAGCACACAGTAACACCACCCCTTCTCATCTGAAGATTTACAAAACAATGAGAGACTGGGGCAGCTCAAGAGCATGTACATCTAGTTCAGACAAGCAGGGAGCTCAGGGAATCAAAGAAGGGATGCGAGTGGTTGGACAATGTCAGCAACATTAAGACATTACCAAAGAGTTCCACAAACACTCCCCTGCTACCCATAATCCCACGTGCTTTTATGTTGCAACACATCACCCATTGTTGGTTTGGCAGAGTGCCAGGCTATAGTGCAGGATGTAAACAGACCCCTTTTGCTCTTCTTGACTTTCATTTTCCCTTGGTAGGACCTCATTTTTCACCTCCACTCTAAACGGTTGTCCTCCCTTTGCAGCCACACAGCGGTGCTCCTCGGACCTGCACTGGAGAATCTATAGGAAGCCCGGAGAAAGGCCTGCGGGATGCTGTGCACTGCATTCATTGACAAAAAAAGGGGCCTGATGCCTGTTTGACGTGCACCCCCAGGTCTCCCAGAATGTGAATGAACTTCTGTGAATAAGAGGCAAACCTACACAAACACCCCTGCAGCTATAGGACCTTCACGAGAGAGAATAGTGTGTGGGCGATGCCAAACAGCAACAACAACAAGGCGACTTGCATGCCAGGGTCCCCCGCTTCTTTTACCCTCACCAATCAAGAGGAGGCATCACCGCAGGAGGGTCGTCAACAAAGCCCGGGCCCGTCAGGGGGTCACCGCTGGCCCCGGCCCATCCTCAGTGGGTGTGATCGAGGGTCTGTCCCCCCACACTGCAATTAACACTTACCCCACCAACATGTAGGAGGCTGAAATCTCCAAATCAGCATTTCAAACCATGCCACTACAAAGACATCAAAGTGCGTGCATTGTGTTGCGCCTGAGGGCTCTCACGGGATGAAACTCTTCTGTGTCTTCCAAACAGCCTCGTTTCCACTTACCCAAAGTGGGATGGTGTATGACCTCATCGGCAGCCAGATGAGGAGATGGGAAGTATGGAGCAAACCTGCTGAAAGCTTTGGATGGGAGCTGAAACACTGACTGCAATTTACTCCGATAAATGCTTGAGAGAACTTTGAAACAGAGGTCTGTCGCGTGCAGTTACAAACAACGTTCTGTGTCCTCAGAGCAGAACCACATGGCTTCATTTTAAACATTGGCTGGTCTAAATCACATGCCGAGAACATGAACATTGATCCTTAATGTTCCTCTGGAGCAGAAGAGGTCAAACACTGTACTTGGTTTAATTCTCTCAATCTGCACTATGAAGCCAAATTACACCAAGTCTGGCTCGGATCAGCCTCAGTTTCACCTTTTGATCTGAAATATAATCCAGCCTAATCACTGCAACCAACTGTACTGATTAAGTGCTGATTAGCAGCGGCCAGACATCATAAACTGAGCACAAACTGCAGCGGAGCAGCTTATGCATCCATGGCTTGCATGCTTGTAGGCTACATGTTCAGAGCTGCTTTAATCCATGAGTCAACAAATTACTTCAACAGTCGCATGACATAATGTTTGTGAATCTTATTTTTAATTTTTTCCCATGATTGACTTCAATGCTATAATACCAAACAAGTTACATGTTACTGAAACAGCACTGAGGAACCACAAAAGAGGTCCCATTATCAGTTGTTTTCAGAGTACATGAGCTGAGTGGTTACAACAGGCCGCCCTCATCTTCTTTCAGCTGCTCCCTTCAGGCGTCGCCAAAGCGAATCATCTGCCTCCATCTCACCCTGTCCCTTCATCTTCCTCTGTAACACCAACACTCTCCATGTCCTCCTTCACTACATCCATGAATCTTCTGTGGTCTTCCTCTTTTCCTCCTGCCTGGTAGCTCCACCTTCAACATCCTTTGTCCAATATCTCCACTATCCCTCCTCTGCACATGTCTAAACCATCTCAGCCTTGCTTCTCTTACTTTGTCTCCAAACTGCTCAACCTGGGCTGTTCCTCTGATATACTCATTTCTAATCCTGTCCCTTCTAGTCACTCCCAATGAGAAACTTCAACTCTGCCACCTCCAGCTCTGCCTCCTGTCTTTTTGTCAGTGACACAGTCTCCAAACCACACTGTACATCACACCAGGTCTCACTACCGTCTGTACACCTTATCTTTCCCTCTATCTGTCATGCTTGTGTCACAAATCACCACTGACACTCATCTCCACTCACACCACGCTACCTGCACTTTCTTCTTCACCTCTCTTGTGCACTTTCCATTGCTTTAGATGGGTGACCCCCGGTATTTAAACTCCTCTACCTTCACTACCTCAACTCCTTGCATCTTTACCATTACACCTGCCTCCCTCCCATTTAAACTCATTTATTCTGTCTTGCATTTACTGACTTTCACTCCTCTTCTATCTTCCTCTTCCACCTTATTGTTGCAAAACATAATGATGGCACTGGTTACAGGCACATTTCTAAACTGCTGAATGTTCCACTGAGCACGGTTGGAGCCATCATTCGGAAGTGGAAAGAACATCATTTTACCATAAACCGACCACAGCCAGGAGCTCCTCACAAGATTTCTGACAGAGGAGTCAAAAGAATTATCAGAAGTTATCCAAGAGCCAAAGACCACTCATGGAGAGCTCCAGAAAGACCTGGAGTTAGCAGGCACTGCTGTTTCAGAGAAAACAATAAGTAATGCACTCAACAAACATGGGTTCTATGCTTGCTCACCTTGCAAGTTCACAAGTTTAATGTTTATTTATTTGAAAGGCACATTACATACTAATGAACATTAATACAAATGTTAAGTATGCCAGATTTAGCAATATTGTTAATCTGCATTTGTAGTCCCCTGGTGGGTCACAAAAACACACAACCATACACGAGAAGAACATCTGCAATAAACTGTACAAAGTGAATATGCAAAAGTGCAAGAGTTAAGGTGCTACAAAATAAAGCAGTCAAATGTCACACAAGTCACACACAAGACTCCATTGCTGAAGAAAAAGCATGTTGAAGCTCGTTTAAAATTTGCTGCACAACATTTGGGCAAGCCAGTAAAATACTGGGAGAATATGGTCAGATGAGACCAAAATTGAACTTTTTGGATGCCACAACACACAACATGTTTGGAGGAGAAATGGCACTGCACATTCCATCATGGTGTGGGGGTGTTTTTCAGCACATGGTACAGGCAGACTTCATATAATTGGAGAAAAGCTGAATGGACAAATGTACAGAGACATCCTTGATAAGAATCTATTGCCATCTGCAAAGAGGCTCAAGTTGAAATGAGGGTGGACATTTCAGCAAGACAATGATCCCAAACACACAGCCAAAGAAACTCTCAACTGGCTCCAGAGAACGAAAATAAAGCTGCCAGAATGGCCCAGTCAGTCACTTGACCTGAATCCAATTGAAAATCTATGGAATGAACTGAAGATCAGAGTTCATAGAAGACACCCATGGAACCTTCAAGATTTGAAGACAGTTTATGCAGAAGAATGGGCTAAAATCACTCCTGAGCAATGCCTGTGCATAGTTTCTCCATACAGGAGGTGTCTGGAAGCTGTTATTACCAACAAAGGCTTCTCTACTAAATATTAAATGAATTTCACCAAGTGTGTTCAATACTTATTCCCTGTGTCATTCCATTTTATTAAACATAACTTGTTTTGTGAACACAGTTGCCTTGATTTTTTTGTATGTATGGATTACTTGGGTTGTTACTGATATCTGGTGAAAATCTCAGGTCAATGGATCCATCAGAAATATGTTTAATGAGAAAAATGTTTATGTGTTCAATACTTATTTTCCCTGCTGTATATCAGTAAACTATGTTAACAGTCCCACTTTAAGTGGTTTTGCTACATTTAACTGACCAATTAAATTTCATGGTTACAAATGTCCCCTCCGTAGATCGCCACCATATCATGATGGAGGGGTTTGAGTGTCCTAATAATCCCAGGAGCTCTGCTGTCTGTGGCAACGTGCCCCTGGAAGGGTCTCTCTCCCATGGCAAACTGGTCCTGGGTGAAGGGCCAGACCAAGAGTGGTCCAGTGGATCCCCATGAAAAACGCTATATCAAGGACCCTGTGCACCCAAAGGGGCGGCATGGGTCAGCCCTCCAGTGGGCTCACCGCCCGCAGGAGGGATCATGGTGCTATGTGAACCGGGTGGCAGTTTGGGCTTCTCTATTTGAACTGCTGCCTCTGCAACCCAGACCCCTGGATAGGCAGTAGAAGATGGATGGATGGAAATGTAAAGAAGTCAATTTGGTGTTACAACCTAACACATCACAAATTTCTAATACTTAATAAACGAGTAATAACCTTAAATCAACCACATAGCACTATTCTGCTTTTCCTTTTGTTAATTATCCCATTCATTTTCAAATGTACTTATAATTGGGCTATAGTTATTACTTCCCTAATCTTTTAAACAGATTCTTATTTAACCCCTTTGACCGTGAAAGTTCCTTTCTCCGATGTAAAAGGTCACTGGGCCAGATAGACACATTCACTGAAGTAATAAAAGAATTCATAACCGAGCCACAGGAGTTGCAGATGAGAATTGTCCATGTGGCTTATCATTTCAGTGTTCTCCACACGTTACCATTGCGTCCAGTGTAAACAAACACATTCAGACTCTAATGTACATACACAAAATGGCAGAAAGCCAAAAATCAGGGACAGTGTTCTGAAACATGCCAATCATAGTGAAGGCCTACAATTACTGTGCATGCATTCCAACAATGTCACAGCTGAAACTCAGTGTTTGATCCATAAATTACGTTTTCTGTTCCTTATAATTCTGAGGTTTCAGCCCTGACGGACTGACTGTTGACCTCAGAGAGACCAGCTCATGTTAGCAGTGTGTAAGTGTAGACAGCAAGAGGCATCCGAAACACAATCCCCCAATGACAGAGGGTGAGAAATTATGTTAAGGTTGTAGAGCAGACGAGAGTTTGGCCTTGAACTCCCCACTCAGGGTCACGCCTTCCCACTTGACCTCTCTATGAAACCCCCGTGTACTTTATGTCTTCAGGGATCTATGCATGCATGGAGACAGGCCTTAAACAACCCCCCAGAAGCAATCCAACAGGCCTGAAAGTACATCACACAGGCAACAAGGCTACATAAAAAAGAAACAGATTTACCTTCAGAGAATACGTCAAAACATTCAACAAGAGTCCCCTTATAAAGGTTTACAGAGAGTTTATACATAGGTTACTATTTATGTTATGGATGGCTAAATCGTGAAGGCACCTTACTACAAAGTATTACCAAACAATTTAATTACTCTAATGGACAAGTGACTAAAATAATACAGTTAACCTCTTAAAATTCCCCAACATTTCAAATTTTCTAATGCCACTCAGGGAAGAAAGAATTTGATTTTCTTTGCATATGCTAAATTTGGAGAAACTGGCTGGAATACGGCCCTGCGATGGACTGGTGATCTGTCCAGGGTGGACCCTGCCTCTCGCTCAAAGACGCTGGGATAGGTTGCAGTCCTCTGCAGCCCGAAAAGGATTAAGCAGTAGAAAATGCATGGATGGATGGAACACTAAGGGGTTAAAAGAAAAGTTTCAAATCTACAAGAAAAAAATTGCAAATTTAAGAGAAAAAGGTTGCAAATTTAAAGGAAAAAGATGTAAATATTTGAGAAAAAAGTTTAAAAATTTACAAGAAAAAAGTAGCAAATTTGCAACAAAAAAAGTTGCAAATTTTTGAGAAGAAAATCACAAATTTATAAGAAAAAAATGGCAAGCTGAGGATAAAGTGTTAATTTAAGGGAAATTGTCTAGAATACTGAGGGGTTAATGGCATGAATGAAATCTGATGTGAAGCTACAAATTAAACCTTGTTGGATTGTGAGTGTGAGCAAAAGCAAATATGATTCAGAGACTTGAGAGAGGTACAGAGTACTTTTTGAACAGATTAGCCTGAAGCCTATAACTCCACCGATCTGGCTGGAGCCAACTAGCCACTTGGGAGCCATGGGGAACGAACATGAACTAACAAGTGATGCCTTGGCTTTTTCTATCAAACAAATGAGCCAAGCGTCTTTTTGCACCTAAACAAAGAACAGGGAGTGTGTGGCGCGGCGCGGACAGCCAGAGCCACAGGTCTTTCAGATACAGGGTGTGGGAGGAGGTGGGGGTTACCTTCAAAGGCTGGTGTGGCAGAACTAGGCTTTGAATATGATATGCGCTGCTACTGACAGCCAGAGGATTGAGAGGGGAAGGTGAATGAGGGAAGACAAGGCAGTCCGCAGTGTTCCGGATGAGTTGCGCAGAAGGGAGTGCTTTGACAAGGCGGCTTCAAGGGAGGTGCTGGAGTCCAGATAGTAGATGACTAAAACTTAAAAGCCAGCCAGGACTTTATGCACCGGCAAGCAAGAGCAATTCCTTGTCTAACAATCTAAGATAACAAAATATTGGAGGGCATCTTGTCATCCCTCCATCTAGATGATGAGACAAAGGAGGACTTCATAGCAGCTCCTCAATTAAGAGTCACTCACCTGGGTGGCCACCAAGTTCATTTTCGCTTCTCATATTCTTACACACACACACACACACACCACTTCTAATCTCTTCTGCCTTTTTCCTCTTCACCAACACGTTTGTAAAAGAAATCACACAATTTCACATAAACCCTTTGTGAACTCGGGCGCAGGTTTGAGCTGGATCCAAGAACTCGTCTTAGCCATTATTCTGCCTGACACCTTAATCTGCCACAAGAGAAACACCAATGCTAAGAATACACAATGCTCAGCCCCAGCAGCGCTGAAGAGACAAAGCTCGTGTGAGTCCTCAACCTGTTCATCCAGTCCCCTGTAAAGCCCCGTTTTCACAGGTGATAAAAGACGTCAAATCCCACAGGAACTCTTAATTATGCCACCTAGATAAAGGACCAGCCTCGGTGCTTGACAGGTGTGCTAGATACCAGCCAGGTTACCAATATGTCAAGCCTTACAATCTGACTTCACTATCCATTATGAGATGTCTGAGCAAAAGAAAGGGGCAGTGCAGATGCAAAAAACTGAGGATTCTTACTTTCTCTGTTGTTGAAGATTTAAAGTGTAATGAGAACTGAGGCAGCTCACCTGATGTGACACGCATAGTCCAATAGAAATTTTAGCAAGTAATGCCTTTTGTGCCTTAATGTGTGATTTTAATATTGAATCATTCATGTACGAACATATTTGGCATAGGCATAAAAGACATAACTGCATCACCTTAGAAGGATTTCTAAGTCAGAATGGGTGGGGCTGCAGCTAGATGATTTGATGATCATCAGCAGAGAGCACAAACTCTACAAAAAAAAAAAAAAAAAAAAAAAGAATGCACTAAACCGAGATACAGACCCACACCTTTTGCAGCCCTATAGATTTAAAACCTTGATCTTTGACTTCTGACCTCAAACCCATAGTCAGAGATTAGGGTGCTAGGGTGAACCTGTGTACCAATTTTGGTGGCTGTAGCCTCATTCCCTGTCGAGTTAGAGCCCAGCCTAAAGCTGGGTTTATGCACCTGCATCACGTCGACACCGCTGCTGACGTACACCACCGACGCAGTGATCAGCAATTTTTTCTTGTGTGTTGGTGAGAATGCGTCATTCCGTTGCCAAAATGGGCTTCTGTCGATGTGTAGAGTGATTTGTGTTCATTGTGCATTTCTTTTAATTAAATAACAACGGACAAGGGTAGCTTGTGAAGGAGCTGGAGTTAATAAAGGTTAAAAGCAACTTTTCATACAGTCACTGTGACAGAAAACAAAAAAAGGAGTCATTATGGTGCATCTGACCACCACCGTTGCCATCATTTGGCAATCAACGTAATTACTGGTTGTTACGACCCACGTACTGGGCCAAGGCCAGAATTGCCTATTTAGCCTGGGATCTCCAAGTCCGTTTCAACCCTTACATCAAGGTGGACTGACCTTAGGGGTGGGAATCACGAGGGAGCTCGCAATTCGATTCAGATCATGATACCTGGGGCACTATTTGATCCTATCACGATTCAACAATAATCACGATATCATGATCCCATATGTTTCAATTTTTTTTCACCTTATTCAACCTCAAATCATGTCCCATAGTAAAACTGTCGACATCTCTTTCATATAATAAAGTATTCAATCCAAACGAGCAACAACCGGACAATTTTACAGTAAATTATGTTTAAATTAAATGGTAAATGGCGTTCACTCATATCATGCTTTTTTACTCATCTCTGGATGACCAAAGCGCTTTACAGATCCTGCTATCCACCCATGCACATTCACACACTGACGGCGGTGGATGAAAAAACAAATGCTCTTAAAATAAATGTTCAACTGATAATAAAATATAGTCTTAAAATAAACAATAATCAGTTTAGTAATGGCGAGATGAAATCACAGACCTGGCCTTCAGCTTTTTAATCATGTGACAAAAACCCTTGCTTTCCACACCACTATATGGACGCAGGTCTTTGCATATAAAGTAGGTGATTGACTGTGTTATCTTCTTAGCTTGCTCAGAATTTGGAGGTAGCTTTAACAAGCTTTATGTTTCCACAGTTGGTTGATTTTTACCCGCCGCTGGTTTAGCGTCGCTGTCATCCGCCAACACTGCTGCCCCAGGATGGTGCCGAGAGAGATGGTTCCTCATGTTTGTAGTATTTCCACAGTATTTTACTTACGTGAGATACCCCTTGCAAACTGAATGTGTCATATCCAGGTCATCTGTTCAGTCTTTGCTATAAAAATCCCAAAAAGTCCAGACATTTGATTTATACTTTGACAGTGCATCTCTCAGTTTTTTTCCCCCAGTGCCATTGCTCCCTCCGCCATCTTATTGCACACCTGGACTGAGGTTAAATCTCGTGAGACACCTTTGCTGCAATGACTTTGCACCATCTAGTGGACTGAAAACTCCACTGATTAACTGATAACCCAAAAGTATATGTTTGAGTGTGCATTTTTTTTAAATAAAAGATCGATCCGTGCGTTTATGGATCGATGCATTGTTGCAAGGGCCAAATATCCCGATTCGTCACTGAATCAATCTTTTTTCCCCACCCCAAACTGACCTGGTCATTGTCGCCCTTAGGCAAGGTAGACATACATTTCCAAAGTCTCTTTCACACACAAGCAAGGCAGATATACACCTACCTACATCCCAGGCTAGGGTTTGAACCCATGACACCATGATCTCAAAACCTCTCACTCTTACCACTGAGCCAAAGAAGAATTCCTCTACTAGCACTTAGCTAGTAGTAGAGGTGTACTTCAAGGTGTCGGGGACTGCACCACTGACTAATTTCTTATGAAGGAGGGATCTGTAACACTGGTGTTAGGACGAGTCATACAAACACTCTCTCTGCTTAACTTCCTCAATATTCTTTTGAATTTGGATCGTTGTTTATCCGTCTCGCTTGGGAAGTGGCGCCGTGGTGAACGAGCAGAAGCGAGAACCAGGAAATGTGAAGGAGGAGACAAAGCAGACCACTCTCAGCTCTTGGAGCCTGCGTTGCCTCCTCTCCTCTCCTTCTCAGGTGTAGTACAGGGGGTATAGGGTCATCACCATCACAGCTGTATCGCATTAACGCGGGTGTATAAATCCAGCTATAGCCAGACGAATGGCCACAGACAGCACCGACTGCTTTATCCATAACGATGAGATAAGAAAATGAGCTGTCTTGGAAGAGTTTTGAGCTCTCTGAATGCTTTTTTGTAATGCTCCTACTTTAGTTTTAGTCAGTTCATTTCAGGAAAAAGGGTGCATTTAAAAAAACTGCCAAAGACACTGGACTGGAGGGAAGAAAGTGTCTGACACTATCTGGACAATTTGGCTGCTGTTTTTCAGCCTGGTGAGCAGAGAAATCTCAGGGCAGGGTGGGTAGGGGGTGGGTGGGGGCAACAGATGCAACAACATGCCTGTGAAAGACAAGACGGACAGGCAACACAGGGTCCTCAGTCAGGTTTGAGTGCAGGTCTCGGTTTCACTGCCCGGCCACAGAACCCGACCCAGAGGGCAGCGACACAGGTGAAGCCCCGACCAACAAGCAAACCCCACGCGCTAGTTGGTAACAGTTTAATTAATTTTAAATATTTTGCTTTATTTTCACCTTTTTAGCTTTGACAATGTTTCCTTTTTTTAGTGTTTTCATATTTCTTTTTAGCATTGATGTTTGTGTCAGCACATCTGCTTTTTTTTTTTTTTTTTTTTTTTTTTTTTTTTTTTACATACAAATACAACTGAAATTTTATTTAAAAAAACAAGCCTATGTTACATGCACACAATATTTTTCTATATCCATATACAGTAAGTCGGTAAAGAACCCAAATATGTAAAAAAATGTGTCTTTTACTGTAGCGTCTAAATACAATCCAAATGCTTTTTGACAGAGTTTTCTTGCTTAGGCTACGGTCACAAAGGTTCTGATGAACGACAGGTTTGTCAGAATCTCCCAGTTCCTACAAATTCTCGAGTTCGCAAACATGCGTGGAGGGGGCATACAGTGGGTATAAAAAGTCTGCACACCCCTGTTCAAATGGCAGGATTTTGTGATGTAAAAAAATGAGACCAAGATAAATCATTTCAAAACTTTTTCCACCATTAATGTGACCTAAAGCTGTACAACCCAATTGAAAAACAAAATGAAATCTTTTAGGGGGAAAAATAAAAAACTTACAATAATCTGGTTGCATAAATATGCACACCCTTGAATTAATACTTTGTTGCAGCACCTTTGGCTTTTATTACAGCACTCAAGTCTTTTTGGGTAGGAGTCTTTCGACGTGGCACATCTTGATGTGGCAATATTTGCCCACTTTTCTTTGCAAAAACGCTCCAAATCTGTCAGATTGTGAGGGCATCTCCTGTACACAGCCCTCTTCAGATCACCCCACAGATGTTCGATCGGATTCAGGTCTGGACTCTGGCTGGGCCATTCCAAAACCTTAATCTTCTTCTGGTGAAGCCATTTTTTTGTTGATTTGGATGTGTGCGTTGGGTCATTGTCATGCTGAAAGATGAGGTTCCTCTTCATCTTCAGCTTTCTAGCAGAAGCCTGAAGGTATTGTGCCAACACTGACTGGTATTTGGAATTGCTCATAATTCCCTCCACCTTGACAAAGGGCCCAGTTCCAGCTGAAGAAAAACAGTCCCAAAGCATGATGCTGCCCCCACCATGCTTCACTGTAGGTATGGTGTTTTTTTGATGATGAGTAGTGTTGTGTTTGCGCCAAATATAACTTTTGGAATTATGGCCAAAAAGTTCAATCTTGGTTTTACTGGACCATAAAAACATTTTCCCACATCCGTTTGGGAGATTTCAATTGCGTTTTTGCAAAATATAGCTGGGCTTGGATGTCTTTCTTTGTAAGATAAGGCTTCCGTCTTGCCACCCTACCCCATAGCCCGACATACGAAGAAGACAGGAGATTGTTGTCACATGTACTAAACAGCCAGTACTTGCAAGAAATTCCTGCAGCTCCTTCAATGCCAAGTTGGCAAAATGTATAGGGATACTGGGGAAGACAAGACACATCTTGGACTATAAATCATTGCTCTTACTGTACAATTCACTCTATCATATCTTAACTACTGTGTAGAGGTCTGGGGAAACACCTACAAGACCAACCTACAGCCAATATGCACATTACAAAAAAAGCTATAAGGATAATAAATAATGTAGGATATAGGGACCATACCAACTCGTCGTTTTTAAAGTCACATGCCATAAAGTTTGTGGATTTAGTTAAATGTAAGACAGCACAAGTGATGTACAGAGCAATTAATAATCAACTCCCAACTAATATAAAAAAAATATTCAAAAAAAAGAGAATGATTATAATTTGAGAGGAGACTTACTGTAAACTTTACAAAACCTAAGGTACGAACAACTAAGAAAATTCTGTGCATATCTGTCTGTGGGGTGGATTTGTGGAACAGTCTGGAGCTGTAACTGAAACTATGTACAAACAGAAATCAATTCAAAAATAGGTATAAACATTATTTGCTGAACGGATATACAGTGGGGCAAAAAAGTATTTAGTCAGCCACCAATTGTGCAAGTTCTCCCACTTAAAAGATGAGAGAGGTCTCCAATTTTCATCATAGGTATACTTCAACTATGAGAGACAAAATAAGAAAAAAAAAAAAAAATCCAGAAAATCACATTGAAGGATTTTTAATGAATTAATTGGTAAATTCCTCGGTAAAGTAAGTATTTGGTCAATAACAAAAGTTCATCTCAATACTTTGTTATATACCCTTTGTTGGCAATGACAGAGGTCAAACGTTTTCTGTAAGTCTTCACAAGGTTTTCACACACTGTTGCTGGTATTTTGGCCCATTCCTCCATGCAGATCTCTAGAGCAGTGATGTTTTGGGGCTGTCGGTGGGCAAGACAGACTTTCAACTCCCTCCAAAGATTTTCTATGGGGTTGACATCTGGAGACTGGCTAGGCCACTCCACGACCTTGAAAATACTTCTTACAAAGCCACTCCTTCGTTTCCCGGGTGGTGTGTTTGGGATCATTGTCATACTGAAAGACCCAGCCACGTTTCATCTTCAATGCCCTTGCTGGTGGAAGGAGGTTTTCACTCAAAATCTCACGATACATGGCCCCATTCATTCTTTCCTTTACACGGATCAGTCGTCCTGGTCCCTTTGCAGAAAAACAGCCCCAAAGTATGATGTTTTCACCCCCATGCTTCACAGCAGGTATGGTGTTCTTTCTCCTCCAAACAAGACAAGTTGAGTTTTTACCAAAAAGTTCTATTTTGGTTTCATCTGACCATATGACATTCTCCTAATCCTCTTCTAGATCATCCAAATGCTCCCTAGCAAACTTCAGACGGGCCTGGACATGTACTGGCTTAAGCAGGGGGACACGTCTGACACTGCAGGATTTGAGTCCTTGGCAGCGTAGTGTGTTTCTGATGTAGCCTTTGTTACTTTGGTCCCAGCTCTCTGCAGGTCATTCACTAGGTCCCCCCATGTGGTTCTGGGATTTTTGCTCACCGTTCTCGTGATCATTTTGACCCCACGGGGTGAGATCTTGCGTGGAGCCCCAGATCGAGGGAGCTTATCAGTGGTCTTGTATGTCTTCCATTTTCTAATAATTGCTCCCACAGTTGATTTCTTCACACCAAGCTGCTTACCTATTGCAGATTCGGTCTTCCCAGCCTGGTGCAAGTCTACAGTTTTGTTTCTGGTGTCCTTTGACAGCTCTTTGGTCTTGGCCATAGTGGAGTTTGGAGTCTGACTGTTTGAGGTTGTGGACAGGTGTCTTTTATACTGATAACAAGTTCAAACAGGTGCCATTAATACAGGTAACGAGTGGAGGACAGAGGAGCCTCTTAAAGAAGAAGTTACAGGTCTGTGAGAGCCAGATATCTTTCTTGTTTGTAGGTGACCAAATACTTATTTTACTGAGGAACTTACCAATTAATTCATTAAAAATCCTTCAATGTGATTTTCTGGAGTTTTTTTTCCCTCATTTTGTCTCTCATAGTTGAGGTATACCTATGATGAAAATTGGAGACCTCTCTCATCTTTTAAGTGGGAGAACTTGCACAATTGGTGGCTGACTAAATACTTTTTTGCCCCACTGTATGCTAGAGGGGTAGTATTAATATGTACGATTCACTATGCTCACTCTGGGACACTATGGTATGGTAGGTGGGACAGTACTGTGTATACAGTATCTGTGTATATCTGTGTTGTCTGGGGCTGGGTATAGATGTATGGACCGTATGTATGTAGGGATGGATGGGTGTCAATATTGATATGTACGTACAAAATATAGTTAATTGTCTACTTGGGGTCTTAATTGAGGTAATAGGTATATATTTCACATGGGTTGTATTTAGGGAAAAGAGGAGTTGGAGTAAATAAGTGTTAACTAAAAACACCAACAACCACTAACAAAGGCAAGTCTGATTGTTTGTGTTATGTTTGTAAAAAAAAAAAAAAAAGGTTCAATAAAAAATATTGTGGAAAAAAATAAGTGTTAACTTCTTCCTTCTCCCTTTTGAGCATTGTATACTGTCACTTTTATTGCACTTGTCATTTGTTTTATTTTTTTGCTTTTTTGTTCGAAATAAAGTATCTATCTATCTATCTGCGTTGCTGTCGACCTCTTGGCAGCCTCCCTGATCAGTTTTCTTCACGACCTTGCAAGTTTATCCAATCACCGCAACTTTCCCACAATTATGGCCAATCCTTGTCAACTCCCACCAATTAGACCAATCAAATTTAAGCTAAGTGGCGCTGAAACACTCACTCTAACCAATCAAATGCATTGCTACATTGCGTTCACTTCAGTGTTTACAGTAAGCATTAACGGAACGCTTCAGCAGAAAACAATGTGTGATTTAAAAAAAAAAACAACACTCACCCGCGAGGTTTCCAACACCGTCCCTTCCTCTGTGTCCCCCAGCCTGCTGGTGGATGTCTCCATCCTGACCACATGTACAAAGTGCTGGATTTGTGTTGAAAAACGTCCGCCTGCCCGAAAAGCACCCCGTTGTGGGAGCGCACGTGACGAGACTCCATAAAATCACAAACGACCAAGCCTAACACTACAGCCAGTGTTTGATCATTTCATACATCTTTAGAGGTAAAATCATTACTACATCTTGTCAATGAGCTTTAAAGTGGTGAATCTCTGAACACGGACAAAGGGACAACCCCCCCACACCCGGTAAATGAAAGATGTGTGCACGATGAGACAGGTGTGAGCACAGCCGTGGACAAAATTGTTGGTACCCCTCTGTTAATGAAAGAAAAACCCACAATGGTCACAGAAATAACTTGAATCTGACAAAAGTGGTAATTAAATAAAAATCATATGAAAATTAACCAATGAAAATCAGACAATGCTTTTGAATTGTGGTTCAACAGAATTATTTTAAAAAACAAACTCATGAAACAGGCCTGGACAAAAATGATGGGACCCCTAGAAAAGATTGAAAATAATGTGACCATAGGGACATGTTCAACCAAGATGTGT
Organism: Pholidichthys leucotaenia; assembly: GCA_020510985.1. Taxonomy (NCBI): domain Eukaryota; kingdom Metazoa; phylum Chordata; class Actinopteri; order Cichliformes; family Pholidichthyidae; genus Pholidichthys; species Pholidichthys leucotaenia. Next base: position 199,397,694 of record CM035837.1, read on the forward strand.
CCTCTAATTAACATCACAGGTGTCTACAAACTTGTAATCAGTCAGTCGGCCTATTTAAAGGGTGACAAGTAGTCACTGTGCTGTTTGGTGACATGGTGTGTACCACACTAAACATGGACCAGAGGAAGCAAAGGAGAGAGTTGTCTCAGGAGATTAGAAAGAAAATTATAGACAAGCATGTTAAAGGTAAAGGCTATAAGACCATCTCCAAGCAGCTTGATGTTCCTGTGACTACAGTTGCACACATTATTCAGAAATTTAAGATCCATGGGACTGTAACCAACCTCCCTGGACGTGGCCGCAGGAGGAAACTTGATGAAAAATGGAAGAGACGGATAATACGAATGGTAACAAAAGAGCCCAGAACAACCTCTAAACACATTCATGGTGAACTCCAAGGTCAAGGTACATCAGTGTCAGATCGCACCATCCGTCATTGTTTGAGCCAAAGTGGACTTCATGGGAGACGACCAAGGAGGACACCATTGTTGAAAACAAATCATAAAAAAGCCAGACTGGAATTTGCCAAACTGCATGTTGACAAGCCACAAAGCTTCTGGGAGAATGTCCTATGGACAGACGAGACAAAACTGGAACTTTTTGGCAAGGCACATCAGCTCTGTGTTCACAGACACAAAAATGAAGCATACCAAGAAAAGAACACTGTCCCTACTGTGAAACATGGAGGAGGTTCTGTTATGTTCTGGGGCTGCTTTGCTGCATCTGGCACAGGGTGTCTTGAATCTGTGCAGGGTACAATGAAATCTCAAGACTATCAAGGTATTCTAGAGAGAAATGTGCTGCCCAGTGTCAGACAGCTTGGTCTCAGTCGCAGGTCATGGGTCTTGCAACAGGATAATGACCCAAAACACACAGCTAAACACTCAAGAATGGCTAAGAGCGAAACATTGGACTATTCTAAAGTGGCCTTCTATGAGCCCTGATCTAAATCCTATTGAACATGTGTGGAAGGAGCTGAAACATGCCGTCTGGAGAAGGTACCCTTCAAACCTGAGACAACTGGAGCAGTTTGCTCATGAGAAGTGGGCCAAAATACCTGCTGAGAGGTGCACAAGTCTCAGTGACAGTTACAGAAATCGTTTGATTGCAGTGATTGCCTCAAAAGGTTGTGCAACAAAATACTAAGTTAAGGGTACCATCATTTTTGTCCAGGCCTGTTTCATGAGTTTGTTTTTTAAAATAATTCTGTTGATCCACAATTCAAAAGCATTGTCTGATTTTCATTGGTTAATTTTCACAGAATTTTTATTTATTGCCACTTTTGTCAGATTCAAGTTATTTCTGTGACCATTGTGAGTTTTTCTTTCATTAACAGAGGGGTACCAACAATTTTGTCCACGTCTGTATGTGTGTCAAGACGCGCAGCAGATAGACAGGTAGGAGTTAGGCATAGGAATAATGTCTGCCTTTTTTTTTTCAGAAAAACACAGACTCCAAAAGACAATACAAACATAATAAATTATTTATTTTTTCCTCTCCACTCGGTACCGAGTGGTTGGGGACCGTAGGGAGGGTTTTTTTGTTTGTTTGTTTTTTTAGGGAGTTTTCAAATAAAGGTGCTGCAAATAATTTCCAAATCTCTACTCTTTAACATGCGTTCAATGCAATTTAGCTGTTGATATTGTGTTAAAGTCTGTATTGGCTGTTGCACAAGAGTTTTTTCTGTATAGCAGAAAATTCTGCTTAATTTACAAATCACTGTAATAGGAAATTGACAATCCTGTGCTTTTCTTGTATTGTTATAGAATATCACTAGTAAGCTGGAAAAACCATCTGCTTTAAAATTTGTAATTCTTCCTACAACTTTTAGTCCAAAAAAACCTCTCCAAACATCGCAACTTTTTAAAAAAAGCTCCCACGAATTCAGGCTTTTTGGGCCGCAACAATCATAAAAACATCCCATGAAATCCTGGAGGGACTGTTTTATTATATCTTTTCATGTGACAACAATGAAGATATGACACTTTGATACAATGTAGTCAGTTTACAGCTTGTATAACAGTGTAAATTTGCTGTCCCTTCAAAATAACAACACACAGCCATTAATGTCTAAACCGCTGGCAAGAAAAGTGAGTACACCCCTAAGTGAAAATGTCCAAACTGTGCCCAAAGTGTCAATATTTTGTGTGGCCACCATTATTTTCCAGCAGTGCCTTAACTCTCTTGGGCATGGAGTTCACTAAAGTTTCACAGGCTGCCACTGGAATCCTCTTCCACTCCTCCATGATGACATCACGGAGCTGGTGGATGTTGGAGACCTTGTGCTCCTCCACCTTCCGTTTGAGGATGCCCCACAGATGCTCAATAGGGTTTAGGTCTGGAGACATGCTTGGCCAGTCCATCACCTTTACCCTCAGTTTCTTTAGCAAGGCAGTGGTTGTCTTGGAGGTGTGTTTGGGGTTGTTCTCATGTTGGAACACTGCCCTGCGGCCCATTTTCCGAAGGGAGGGGATCATGCTCTGCCTCAGTATGTCATAGTACATGTTGGCATTCATGGTTCTTTCAATGAACTGTAGCTCCCCAGTGCCGGCAGCACTCATGCAGCCCCAAACCATGACACTCCCACCACCATGCTTGACTGTAGGCAAAACACATTTGTCTTTGTGCTCCTCACCTGGTTGCCGCCACACACGCTTGACACCATCTGAATCAAATAAGTTTATCTTGGTCTCATCAGACCTCAGGAATGGTTCCAGTAATCCATGTCCTTAGTCTGCTTGTCTTCAGCAAACTGTTTGCGGGCTTTCTTGTGCATCATCTTTAAAAGGGGCTTCCTTCTGGGACGACAGCCATGCAGACCAATTTGATGCAGTGTGCGGCGTATGGCCTGAGCACTGACAGGCTGACCTCCCACGCCTTCAACCTCTGCAGCAATGCTGGCAGCAATCATACGTCCATTTTCAAAAGACAACCTCTGGATATGATGCTGAGTACGTTGCTGTTACAGAGCCCATCCAGCTGGCGTTGCTTAACGCACGTTCCATCGCAAATAAATCATTCTTTTTGAATGATTTATTTATTACTACAGGACTGGACTTTTTATTTCTTGTTGAGACCTGGCAGAAAAGTGAGGAATTTACCTCCTTAATTGAACTTTGTCCACCGGATTGTACCTTCTCCTGTGCTCCGAGATTGACAGACCGCGGCGGTGGTCTGGCCATCGTGAACCGGCGCCACTTCGTTACACGGACGGTGAGCCATGGAACATTTTCATCGTTTGAACTGATGATCTTAAAAATTGGCTCCTCAAATCCATTTTATTGTGTTTTAATTTACCGCCCTCCAGGAGTTTATGCCTCTTTTTTATCTGAGTTTAGTGATTTTTTAACTTCTATTATTAAATTTGAGCGGATTTTATTACTTGGAGATTATAATTTGCATATTAATGATCCCAATGACAGTTTTGCTGTGAATTTCTTGGGTATTATTGAATCTTTTAATTTTGTTTTGTGTCTATCTGGTCCTACGCATATAAAAGGAAATACACTTGATCTTATTTTTACACTTGGTCTTAATGTGAATAATGTTCAGACTAAGGAGCTTCATGTGTCAGACCATTTTTGTGTTCTTTTTAATTTATCAGTTAAATCAGTCTGTTACACTGGCAAGCGGGTAAAATGCTCTCGTGTCATTGACCATTTGTCAGCTGTGAAATTTTCTGCTGCCTTTGACAGCAGTGTGGTTTTATCCTCTGATGATGATACTGAGAGCTTGGTCTGCTCTTTTAACTCACACTGTTCAAGCATCTTAGATGTAGTTGCTCCCTTTAAAACCAGGACTGTCCGTGCTGTTAATTCATCCCCCTGGTTAAATGATGATCTCTGTTGTTTTAGACGTAAATGTCAGAGGGTGGAAAGACTGTGGAAGTCCACTAAACTTGAGGTGCATCGATTGTACCTTAAGGAGCTGTTAACTGAATTTAACAATATGATAAAAATGGCAAGAACTTCTTATTTTTCCAACATCATCTCCTCCAATAGTAACAATTCAAAGATCCTCTTCAGTACAATAGACAGTATAGTTAATCCTGTCAGTTCTGATCCCCCTGTTTATTCATGTAATGACTGTAACAAGTTTCTTTCCTTTTTTGTTGACAAGGTCACTGCTGTTAGGGCTGGTTTTACTCATTCCTTTCCCCTAATCCTTGATTGTCCTAACAGACAGGCCTTTTTAAGTGGTTTTACCCCAATTTCTTTTGAGGATTTGTTAGTGTTGGTGAGTTCCATGAAATCCTCCTCCTGCGTTTTAGATATTTTGCCTTCCTCAATGTTAAAAGAGGTAATTGGCTCAGTGGGTACGTCTTTGGTTTATATCATTAATAGTTCACTTGAATCTGGTTGTGTACCCTCGTATTTTAAACATGCAGTTGTGCAGCCACTTTTAAAAAAACCTAACCTTGATCCATCTGTTTTTAAAAACTTCAGGCCAATTTCTAAGCTTCCTTTTATTTCTAAGCTTTTAGAAAAAGTTGTTGCCAAGCAGCTCACCGACTTTCTGACTGAACATAATATTTTTGACAAATTTCAGTCAGGCTTTCGTCAGAAACACTCGACAGAGACCGCTCTTCTCAGGGTGTCAAATGATATTTTAATGTCATCAGACTGTGGCAAATGCTCTGTTTTAGTGTCATTAGATCTTACGGCAGCATTTGATACTATTGATCATTTTATTTTGTTACAAAGGCTCAGAGATTGGGTAGGTATTTCTGGAAAAGCTCTGGATTGGTTTTTCTCCTACCTTTCTGGTAGGAGCTTTTCCGTGGCTGTTGGCTCTTATTCATCTGACTCTGCTCCTTTAACCTGTGGGGTGCCTCAGGGTTCTATTCTGTGTCCACTTTTATTTGCCCTATATATGCTGCCACTTGGTTCTATTATCAGCAAATTTAAAGGTGTGTCTTATCACTGCTACACTGATGATTTACAGCTACTTTTCTCTTTTAAGCCTGACCATGTTGACAATTTAAAAATTATTCATGATTGTCTGTCTGCAATCAAGGACTGGATGTCTAGTAACTTTTTGCAACTTAATGCTGATAAAACTGAAGTCCTTATTGTAGCACCTGATAATCTAATTCCTAAGTTGGTTAATAGCATTGGTTCATTAAGCTCTAACGTGCGGTCTAATCTAAAAAATCTTGGTGTCATTTTCGATCAATCGATGAGTTTTGATCAGCATGTCAAATCTCTGACCCGGAGTTGTTTTTTCCACCTTAGGAATATATCCAAAATGAGGTCATTGGTTTCCTACACTCAGTTAGAAATCATTATTCATGCCTTTGTTTCTTCACGTTTGGACTATTGTAATGCTCTTTTTACATGTCTTAGCAAATCCTCTTTACACCACCAACAGTTAGTCCAGAACGCTGCTGCAAGATTACTAACTAGGTCCAGTAGATTCTGTCATATCACTCCTGTTTTGGCCTCCTTGCATTGGCTTCCTGTAAATTATAGAATTGATTTTAAAGTTCTTGTTCTTACTTACAAAGCCATTCATGAAGAGGCACCTTTTTATATTAGTAACCTGCTCTCTCTACACCAGCCCAGCAGGTCTCTCAGGTCTTCTCATCAGAATCTATTGGTAGTTCCTAGTACTAGGCTCAAAACCAAAGGCGATAGAGCCTTTGCTGCTGTTGCTCCCAGACTGTGGAACTCCTTGCCTTTTGAACTTAGATCTGCACCTTCCATTGGTGTTTTTAAGAAGCAACTAAAGACCCACCTTTTTAGCCTGGCTTTTTATCTATGCGCCGATTGTATTTTTATGTGCTTTTACTGTCTACTTTGTTTTACTGTTTTATGTGCCTGTGTTTTTATTTTGTTTTTTACCATGTTAAGCACTTTGTGACTCTGTCTGTGAAAGGTGCTCTATAAATAAACTTATTATTATTATTATTACGTGCACTCAGCTTCTTTGGTCGACCATGGCGAGGCCTGTTCTGAGTGGAACTTGTCCTGTTAAACCGCTGTATGGTCTTGGCCACCGTGCTGCAGCTCAGTTTCAGGGTGTTGGCAATCTTCTTATAGCCTAGGCCATCTTTATGTAGAGCAACAATTCTTTTTTCAGATCTTCTGAGTTCTTTGCCATAAGGTGCCATGTTGAACTTCCAGTGACCAGTATGAGAGAGTGTGAGAGCGATAACACCGAATTTAACACACCTGCTCCCCATTCACACCTGAGACCTTGTAACACTAATGAGTCACATGACACCGGGGAGGAAAAATGGCTAATTGGGCACAATTTGGACATTTTCACTTAGGGGTGTACTCACTTTTGTTGCCCGCGATTTAGACATTAATGGCTGTGTGTTGAGTTATTTTGAAGGGACAGCAAATTTACACTGTTATACAAGCTGTACGCTGACTACTTTACATTGTATCAAAGTGTTATATCTTCAGTGTTGTCCCATGAAAACATATAAAATATTTACAAAAATGTGAGGGGTGTACTCACTTTTGTGAGATACTGTATATTTAATGCCTTGGAAACTCTTTTGTACCCTTCTCCTGACTGATACATTTGAACAATGAGATCCCTCTGATTCCTATTCTTAACCCCATCTGCTCCAGTGGAGCTGCTCAGTGGCCACAGGTCAGTCTGTGGTTGTACTGGGCAGTTTCCTGGTGTGAATGTGAAACTGCATGAGTGTCAACAGGGCGTCCTTGAAAAAGAGAGGTTACCTCTCAGTGGAACTACCCTGTATAAATAATGGTTAAATAAAATAAATATCAAAGAAGGGGTCCTATGTTAACATGTAACTTGGCCTATCAAGATGTTTTGGATTGAAACAACTTTTGATTTCAGAAAATACGACCTCCTAATGCTGCAAATTCAACAAATGACCATTTTCAGTTCTTTACCATCCATCCATCTTCTACCACTTTTCCGGAGGTCCGGGTCACGGAGGCAGCAGTTTAAGCAGAGAAGCCCAGACTTGCCTCTCCCCAGCCACCTGCTCCAGCTCTTCAGAGAGGATATCAAAGCGTTCCCAGACCAGCTGGGAGACAGTCTCTCCAGCGAGTCCTGGGTCTGCCCCGGGATCTCTTCCCAGTGGGATGTGCCTAAAACACCTCAAGTGGGAGGCGTCCAGGAGGCATCCTGATCAGATGCCCATACCACCTCAATTGGCTCCTTTCAATGTGGAGGAGCAGCGGTTCTACTCTAAGCTTCTCCTGGATGACTAAGCTCCTCACCCTATCTCTGAGGGTGAGTCCAGCGATCCTACAAAGAAAGCTCATTTCAGTCGCTTGTATCCACAATCTCGTTCTGTCGGTCATTACCTAGAACTCGTGACCATAGGTGAGGGTAGGACCGTAGACTGACTGGTAAATCGACAGCTTTGCCTTAGAGCTCAGCTCCCGCTTCACCACAACAGACTGGTAAACGTCCGCATCACTGCAGATGCTGCTCCGATCCATCTGTCAATCTCTCGCTCCATTCTCCCCTCACTCGTGAATAAGACTCATGAATAAGACCCCAAGATACTTTAACTCCTCCACTTGGGCCAGGAACCTGTCCCCAACCCGGAGAGACAGTTCTTTACAACCAATAAAATGTTCTGAAACTCCGTGGTGCATAATAATTTGGAACAGTGCCTTTTGAGTTTTTTTTTATTTTTGCAAAAAATAGTTATTGGGATGCTTGTTCAATAAAATTTGAATTGTGCTCTCACAGTTGATGACTTGAAAATTATACTGACCGTCATTTGCATCAACTATTTAGGAAAATCAGAGACAAATATCATTTGCATAATAAGTTGGAACACGGTGTATGTCCGTCATGTTGATGGTAGAATGCTAAAGGTTGCCTATTAGCCCCTGAGCTATTACCCCCAAGCTAATACCAGGAAGCTCGAATCAAGCGTGGCTTATAATGTTATTTTCTTCAGATCTTAGTCAATAATAGCCATCCCTGTTACCACCTGGTTCACTCCGGCCCATCTCCGAGTTGGTTCGTCACAGCCGATCACCCAAACGGGCACAGCGGTTGCTGCAATGGCCTGGGATTGGGGCTACTGGCCAGTCAGGGCTACTGGGCTGTGTTATGGGCGAGCCACTGTGGATTCGCAACAAAACCACTAAGAGATGGGCTGCAGTGACACCAGGCACACCGCCGAACCAGGTGATAACAGGGATGGCTATTAGGGTGACTAAGATCTAAAGAAAATAACAATATAAACTGCGCTTACAGTGCATGTCCTGGTAACAGTGTTAGCTCATGGGCTAATAGGCTACCTTTAGCTGGCCGAGCAAGCCACAAGCCGGTACAAGGCAGGCAATCCGCTGAAGAATCATGACGAAGCATCTGGCTCACTGCAATCAAAATGTCCCGGGACCAGACGCTGCTGCCCGAAAGCTACTGGCTCCTCCACCTTCCTCCATGGATCTGTGCTGCTCCCGTGGGCAGACTAATCACTCCAGTTTTCTGCTGGCCGTGAGAACAGAGTGGAGTCCCACAGACCCACACTGCCCTTTGAGATCCCTTGGCTCAGTACTTCGCCTCAGGTCACGGGCCAGGTTGCGGCGATCCTGAGAGCTGTCAAGTGCATGGTGCTAGTGATTTGTTGTAGAATCACGGCAAAATTATTGGGAGATAGGCCGGACTGATGCGAGCTACACCATCAACCGTGGATCAGTGAACCAGAGCACTGCTCATCTGATCTGGGAAGCTAGAAGCTAGTCAGCTATAATGGCTAACTGATTAAGAGGGAGGGCGGAGTTGAAATGGTGAAGGATGGTTCTTAAAGTGGCATGCCTCTAAATCAGAGCATTTAAAGAAAGCCAGGAAAAATTTAAAAAAAAATTGCTTCAATAATTTAAAAAATTTAAGAAAATGTGAACAAAATGTCACAAACATTTCATTAAGACATGTCTGAGCTATTAAAATGTGGAAAAAGGGACTTCCGGTTATGGCGGCCACATAGGAAGACGTGTTTCGCACTGCTCTGCTCCTAAAAATAAAAAGTTGGCTAATAACTCTCCCAATGGGAACAAAGCCTATCCCAGCGTGTGGGCGCGGATATGCCGGTAAAGCCTAGGGCTGGGAAATTAGGTGGAGGAAAAATTGAATCGTCGAAACAGTCCAGGCTGACGGACTTCCACACTTGTAACGAGGCAGGAGGATCTCTGGAGACTATGGCGGAGGAAACTGGCGGCGGAGCGGTGACTGCTGGCGAGGGCACGGGTCCGGTGCTCGCTGCCATTGGCTCAATGAGAGCGGACTTTTCCTCTAAATTTGACGGGATTATAGCAGCGATAGAAGGAATGAGAAAGGAAATAGGCGACTGTATGGAACGAGTGGCACAGGTGGAGCTCCGAATTTCCAGCGCTGAGGATGACGTCACCAGCCTACAATTAAAGGTGCGCACATTGGAATTAAAAAATTAACGTCTGGAAGATAGTGCCCTGGACTTAGAATCCCGGTCGAGACGGAACAATCTGAGGCTGGTGGGTCTCCCGGAGGGAACAGAGGTACGGGATACATGTTCCTTTTTGGAAAAGTGGATTCCAGAAGCGCTGAACAACACGGAGCTGCAGTCATCGGTCGTCTTAGAGAGCGCCCACCTAGAGAAAATAAGGCACCACCGAGGACGCTGATTATGAAGTTCCTCAGCTACAGAGACAAGATGACGATCTCCAACGCGGCGCAAGATAAAGGAGAAATTAAATACCAGGATCAACAGGTGCGGTTCTACCCAGATTTGGCCACAGGAATCTAACAATTAAGGAAACAGTTTGACCCCGCCCGTAAAGAGCTGCGCAACCTCGGGATTCGTCATGGAGTGATTCATCTGGCAAGACTGCTGGTCACATATAAAGGGAGAACCCACACCTTCAAGACCCCCCAGGAGGCGCAGGTGCTTATCAAGCAGATCCAAGGAGAGACTGATGGGAGCTAAGCATGAAGCATGAACAAGAAATAAAGGTAGAATATTTAAGCATTTGCACAGGCATCTGACTGATCTGAAGCATATAGCAAGTTTACAAAATATAGATTGTATTATATTAAAAAAAAAACAACTATGATGTACAAAGTTGCTATAAAATTTTGGAGTCAAGTTGGAAAACTACAGAAGAGAGTTAATGTTGTGTCATTAAAAGCAGTAGAGTTAGGGTGATTGAGAGGAGAAAGAGAGAGTGGTTTTGACTGATCCTCGCGGATGTGGAGCGGTCAATGGCTATAGCGGGAGACAGAATTTTTTTTTTGATTTTGGGGGGATTGCCACGAATGTGGGGAGGGGGAATTTGTTTGTGTGTAGTTTGTGGGACGAATGTTAAACCACTCATGTTTTTGCTTCTCTGTACGAGCATGTTTATATTGTGAGGTAATCTCAAACTCCTTATTGATCATAGACCAAAGCGTTAATCTTAATTTAACTTCATGGAATTGCAGAGGTCTACAAAATTTAAAAAAACTTAAACAAGTTATGAATAAAATAAAAGACATAGGTTCAAAAATTGTGTTTTTACAAGAAACTCATCTAATAGAGGAGGATGTAAAAAGAATTAGGAGTAGATGGCAAGGAAGTGTATTCACCTCATCAGTTTCATCCCGAGCCAGGGGAGTTATGACTCTCATACATAAATCAGTCCCATTTCAAGTGAAAAATGTAAATGGAGACAAATTAGGAAGATATCTAATCATCCAAGGATCTTTCTTATTAGAAAATACAGTATAAATTTGGTGAACTTATACAGTCCCAATATAGATGATCAAAACTTCTTTGCTAATTTAGTTCTTATTTTATCATCACTTACAGGGCAACATATAATAGCAGGGGATTTTAATTGTACATTGAATCCCGGTATAGATAGATCAACAGGACTGGACTGTACGCACGATGGATGCAGGATGATCATTAATCATTTTATGAAAGAATTGAGATTGCTAGATATATGGAGAGAAATGAAACCACAAGTTAAAGCCTACTCTTGCTATTCTAATACCTACAAGACATTCTCACGTATTGACTATTTTCTGATCTCCACAGAATTAAGGCCCAAGATTCAAAACTGTTTCTATGATAACATCGTGATCTCTGATCATGCACCCTGCTGTCTAATATATGTAGATAAGAAATTGACAAAGGAACCAGGTAGGTGGCAATTTCAGCATAAATGGCTTCAGGATGAGGAATCTGTTAAGTACATAGAAAAACAGATAGATGAGTTCTTTGATATCAATACTACACAAACATCAGCATGTATGAAGTGGGAGGCTTTCAAAGCTTTTATTAGGGGGCATATTATTAGTTATACAGGTTCAAAATCTAAGAAGACTCGAGAGGAGAGAGTCCAATTGGAACATAAAATAAAAATTCTTCAAGAAAAAGTGTATGCAGGAAGTGACCCAAAGTTAGAGAACGAATTACTGATTCTGAGAGCTGAATATGACAAAAAATCAGCGAATAGAGCTGCCTCGAGTCTTCTAAGATTGAAGCAATCTTTTTATGAACAAGGTGAAAAATCAGGGAAATTATTGGCATGGCAGATTAAACAATTAGAATTTAAAACACCAATTACTAGTATTATAAGTAATGGACAGGCAGTTGTAGATCCTTTAGAAATTAATAGTGCCTTTAGAGATTATTATGAAAAACTATATGATACAAAAAATGAAACTGACTTAACAAAACTAAATGGGTTTTTGGACGGATTATCTATACCGTGTATTCCAAATGAAAACAGGGAGATACTGGAGTCTAAAATTAGTCAAGAAGAAGTTGGGCTAGCCATTGATAACATGAAATCAGGAAAAAGTGCAGGACCAGATGGTCTTCCAGTTGACCTCTATAAAAAATTTAAGAATAAATTAATAAAACCATTTTTGGAAATGGTTTTAGAAGCATTTCAAAATAGTAATTTGCCACTATACATGAATAATGCCTTAATTATACTGTTGCCAAAACCAGGTAAACCCTCTAATAAATGTGAAAATATGAGACCAATAAGCCTATTAAATGCTGACCTTAAGATAATCTGTAAAGTTTTAGCAAGACGACTACAAAAAATATTACCAAATATTATTAACCGAGATCAGAATGGCTTTATAATGGGAAGACAAGGCTTCCATAATGTAAGAAGACTATTTAATATTATCTATTCTAATAAAGAAGCACCGGATACAGCTCTCCTATCATTGGACGCCGAAAAGGCCTTTGATAGGGTCGAATGGCCCTTTCTTTTTGAAGTCCTACAAAGGTTTGGACTTGGAAATAATTTCATAAAATGGGTTTAGATAATATACAATAATGCTACAGCAGAAATACTAACAAACAGCAATATCTCAAAATCAATAAATATCAATAGAGGATGTCGACAAGGCTGTCCACTTTCACCTTTACTGTTTACTATGGCAATTGAACCTTTAGCGATGGCAGTACGTTTACATCCACAAATATATGGAATTAAAGTAGGACCAACAGAACATAAAATCTCCCTGTATGCCGACGACATAATTTTGTTTATTTCAAATCTTAAAAAATCAAATCCGACCTCATTGAATTTAATAAAGAATTTTGGGGAAATATCAGGATATAAAATAAATAAAACTAAATCTTCAATATTAATGCTAAATGAGACCCAGAGAAATCCCCCAGCTCCTGAGGTAAATCAATTCAATGTTGTAAACCAGTTTAAATATTTAGGAATTCAAATTGTGCCTAAGCTAGAATCAGTCGCCAGTGCCAACTATGAAGCCTTAATGACAGATATTAATGAGTTACTTCAGAGATGGATGTCACTACCAATGTCGATGATCGGGAGAATTAATATACTTAAAAGTAATATCTTACCCAAAATACTTTATTTATTTCAATACATTCCTTTACCACCACCTTCAGATCTATTCTCAAGAATTAAAAAAAAGTTAGTGGAATTTATATGGAACAATAGGAAGGCTAGATTACGTCTGTCCTTACTATATTTACCATTTGATCGTGGAGGTCTGAAATGTCCAAACTTTATGTTGTATTACTGGTCAGCACAACTGAGGTCTATGGCATATTATTTTTCATCAAATGATCTCCCTCACTGGACTGAAATGGAATCATACAATTTACCTTTACCTCTTCCCATATTCATATACTCAGACTCAGCAAAAAAATTACAGAAACAAGTTAAAAATCCATTTGTAAAGCATATGATCAAAATATGGTGTGAAACCAAAAAATATTTAAAAGAACCACATTTATTGTCACAATTTAGCCCAATATGGGGTAATCAATACTTTAAACCAGGGAGAGAGGATGCTGTATTTAAAGCATGGAATTTAAAAGGGATTCAAAAGATTCAAGACTTATATTTGTCACGTTCAGATAACATAATGTCTTTTGAAGAACTGAGGGTCAAATTTAATCTTAATAGAACACATTTTTTAAAATATCTTAAGCTTAGGAACTTTATTCGATCAAATCAAAATAATGCTCTCATCCGACCTACTTATTCATCCTTGGAAAAAATTTTGACAAAAGATAGTAAGAGAAAGGGTATTATTTCAGAGTTTTATAACTCATTGACATTATCCTCAAGTGAAAACTCACAGAAAAGACAACTATTGGAAAGAAGACCTGCAAACTGAAATTTCAGAGGAACAATGGGAATTGGCTTGTACAGAAGCTCAAACCAAATCAATAAATGTACGTCTTAAACTGATACATTTTAAATGGTTAATGCGGATGTATGTTACACCGGTGGAGTTAAATAGATATAACAAAAACATACCAGATACGTGCACAAAATGTATGGAAAGTAAAGGAACCCTATTTCATTGTTTATGGGAATGTAGAAAAATTCAGTTTGCTCAATGCCAAAAAATGTATTGCACTATTGTGGAAAAAGACTCATAGACCAGATGTGACTCAGTGGTTAAGACAGATGTTAACAAACCTTCCACTAGAAAGAATAACATACATACTGAAATCAAAGGAAATTGTGTTTGAGAATATATGGAGACCTTTCATTGATTATGTAAAGAATTTAAACATAACTTTTGAAGAAGAAGGTGAATGATGTGTGTGGACCTTGCAAATTCCAAACTGGTGAATGTATAATATGTATACTTATGTAATGGATTGCCTAGACTAAACAGAGGAGCATTGTTGAAGACCTGTCTTTGTTAGTGGTTGTTGGTGTTTTTAGTACTTTTTTTTTTAATTACCTCCACCAGGCCGAAGGCCAGGAGGTTATGTTTTTGCCAGCGTCTGTCTGTCTGTCTGTCTGTCTGCTGGTTAGCAAGATAACTCAAAAAGTTTTGGACGGATTTCCATGAAACTTTCATGCGTTGTTGGAAATGGTACAAGGAAGAACTGATTAAATTTGGGGGATGTCCGAATCACCGTCTGGATACAGGAATTTTTTAAAGGATTCTTTTAACATTGTGAGATAAGGCCATTTTCAACATGTGTGCAGGGGCAATAGAGGGCGCTGGTCGTCGTGTCTGACGAGCACAAACTCCGCATTCTTCAAAGTTTTAGGCACAAAAGCACGCGGAAAACAGTGGTGGGCAGGGCCCGCCAGCGTGCCTGTGTTTGCGCTACGCTGCAAAAGCTGAGACGGGCAGCTGTCCGGCACGGGATTATTTGGCAGAAATTCCCCGGGCAGCCATAGGGGCTGCGCAAAAACCAGCTCTCTGCCGGGGAAGCTTCCAAATCCTCTTTTTTTCCGCGGAGCGCAAACCCAATAAAACCCACGGCAACCTCTCTACCCAATTTGCATCCATCAGTGAAGCCCTCAGTGCTGCTTTCAGTGATCTATGAAAATGCTCGCAGCCTGGGACTTTGCACATGAAGGACATAGACACAACACCAACGCTTCAGTTTATTACCTCCGCCAAGGAGGTAATGCTTTTACTACTGAACCACTAATCCTATCATTATGAATCCAATTGCTAGTCATATGTTTTCATGGTCAAGGAATCTGAAAACGTACACACAAACACTGTATGGGGGGGGAACTGTGGCGCTTGGCGGAGGTCTGCGCTCTCCGAGTGCTTTTCTAGTTACTTTAGTGTTAGTGTTTGACTGTTTGGGTTATGTTTGTAAAAAAAAAAAAAAAAAAGGTTCAATAAAAAATATTGTGGAAAAAAAAAATGTGGAAAAAGTGCAGTCAATGACCCCTTTAAAAAGGTCATACGAAATGGTCCAAAAATCATTCGGACAGTGTTCGCAGCCATTCGTAAGGAGATTTGTGACTGTAGCTTTAATCATATATTTACCATAAAATTCAGCAAAAATTTATTCAAAGAAAAAAACAGATGTTAAATTAAGGTCAGACTGATATAAATTATAGAGTTATGGAGCAATTCTCTAAACACCATCAATGATGTGTTTCTAGAGACCAAGGCTGATCAGTGCTCAAAATCAATCATCTGCAACAGACAGACGCATTGAGACAAACGTACTTTGTTCCATTATCTTAAACTCTGCCTGTCTGTAGAGGCAACAATGTTGGCTACCATACCAACACACACACACACACACACACACACACACACACACACACACACACACACACACACACACAGAGTATATCCAGGAACAACTGGCCATATGCCAAAGAAAGAGAATCCCACCATGGATACTACTTTCTCTTTTATCAAACGTCGGGACCACCCAAGCAGCCGACGACACACTTTACAACCTCGTGGCCATATGGCACAAGAATCAACCGGAGCTACATACAAGGGTGCCAAGTGACTATATTCAACAACACTTAAGCACAATGACTCAATTCATGGGGCGTCATAAAGAGCAGCTTGTGTGCATTTAACAACTACAGCGAGGAGAGAATAAAACCAATATTCCAGGATGGAGCATAAAGAGCTAATGCTTGGCTGACACAGCTCTGCGGTGACATAGTGACCGTGATTTTTATTTCTGGAGCTAAACTGGCACCGTAAGGGGCAGGGCATGAGATTACTGCTGGATTCTGGATGCTGGATGTGCTGAAAGGCGCCAACATGCTCTTCTTTGGAGGGAATCTCACACGTCTGTCCCACACATGCACCTGACACAGGGCAGAGGGCAGCAGCAGTGCCGTCATATATATAATGCTGCTGCATGTGCACAAGGTGTTTTAGTCATAGATTTGTGCAATAACACGACCATGCAACCATATACAGCAAATCCATATATTTCCAGTATTGCACTTTAAAGGTCATGCAAATTTCACTGCTATTTTGATCTTCTTCATCTCATTCCATTTGAAACATTACTGGACTAACTGATGCAGAAACAGAATGCAATCACGCTCCTATCAGTTATCCACCAAACAGAGAGCAGTGTTAAGGTTACGGTGCTTCGGAGGCAGACAAATAATCGATCTCTGATCTCTGTTTAGTGATTACCTTTGACTAGATAATCAGTCACGCTTAAAGCTTGATGAGGACTGCCACAGATGAGCAAATACAATTTACTGCAGCCTCTTTGCTGAAAGATTTTAATCAAATTCAGTGATGTGAAAATTCATCCCAGTATGCTCATATGCCATATACATTTAATTGTTTGAAGATGAATCTGTACATTTTTTTCCAAATAATAAAGTCTGCTTGACATGAAAACTAAACTGTGCAATTAAGGTTTTTCCAGTGAACTGAAAATTCTTGGTGCAGGCATTCATGCATATATGTATGCATGTTTTTTAAAATTAGGTTCTTTGATATGTTTTACATTATATGTACGGTTGTGCTTGCTTATTCTGCTGCAAGCCAAATTGCCCTTCTGGGACATTTAATAAAATGAATCTGAATTTGATGAACTTTTCATAAAGTTTGGAAATCAATTCAATAAAAATGTATGCAACCTCACAAGCATACATGAAATTAGAGGACCTCAGTCTCCTTTTCCTTTTATAATGCCACTGTTCTTTGCACCCACTCAATCAAACTAAAAATGTTGCACCCAATTTAGAGTGGCTCCTGGCAAACCAGGACCATACACTAAAGAGACGCTCTTGACAGCTGGATCACAGCAGAGGGCAAGTTCCTCCTGACCTTGCTCCATTTGCACTTAAACCGCCATCACCGCCCCGGCAATAGCATCCAATGGTTAACCATGGCCCTACGGATGACTTCTGTGTGCCTGCAGTGGGGGAAGAGACTTTCACACTAAATATAACTGAGCTTTGCTGCTGTGGAGACCAGCTGAGGTCTGGGACGTGGCCAGAGTAAAAGTGGTTTTCAATGTTCTGTCAGTCATTACTTTGCTGCCGTGGGGATATATGGACTCAGCCCTCACAAACAGTAATTAGAGATCAAAGAAAACATCAGCAGCAGTGCCAGACTACATGGCCAGTGGTTCTGTGGCTTCCACATGAGGTTGGACAAAATACAACAGCTGGAGTGAGGATCTGTCGGCACGGCTGAGGTAAACCAGGTCTGGATCAATAAAAAGAATTTGGGGGTTGCACTGCCAGTTATGAGCAGTCTTTTAAGCATATATGTGCTACAATGCTACATTAGTCTGGTAATAAGAGACAAATGGACAAAAACACAATGGAAAGGACTCCAGCTTCAGACTTAACTGGGTGTGAAGATGGAACTAATTCCAAGACACAACCTCAACTCTAAAAACAGAATCACAACCTAATGTTTTTATTAAACTGTATCAGCTAGCATCCCAGTTCCTATTAGCTTAGCTGGCTGATTGTAAGTAATCCCTCAATTTTTCAACCATAGTTTTAATAGTGAAAAATCGAGGGATTACTTGAAGCCAGCTAAGCTAATAGGAACTGGTATGTTAGCAAAGCTTTGTGAAGATGTCCACAGTTTAACTGAGTTCTGCCAAGCCTTTTTAAGGAATGACCAGATATGACGAATATGTGGTGTGGTGGCCTAGTGGTCAGAGGTCTGAACTTGTGACTGGAGGGTCACTGGTTAGATCCCTGGTCTGGCGGGATCAGATCTGGGTGGGACAGATGACACAGCAGTGTTTGTCCCACCCTCCTTAACCCACTGAGGTGCCCTTGAGCAGGGCCCTGAAGTCCAACTGCTCCAGTGGAGCTGCCCAATGGCCACAGGTCAGTCTGTGTTTGGACTGGGCAGATTCCAGGTGTGAATGTGAAACTGTGTGAGTGTGAACAGGGCGTCCTTGAAAAAAGGAGTTTGCCTTTTAATGGACCTCCCCTATATAAATAAAAATAAAATGAAATTGACATGAGCTATAGTATATAAATATAGCTACAGCTATAAATGCGAGCTTCCTAGTACCACTGTTAGCTATTAAGCAAATGCCTTTGGCTCTCCGCCCATCTACATGACAGACAGCAAGGCTGGCCAATAATAAAGCAGCGGCAGGTATCAAGGCTGGTGGTTCCCATTTCTACAGGTGAATACCCAGAAGAGTCAAAACTGCTTCTTTTCTGCTTCTTTTTCTTTCTTTTCTTGAAGAGAAAAAGGAAATAAAGGCTATGTGTTTTTTAAGAAAAAATGAATTTTTGATTTTTTTTGATAATCTTATGATCAATAGACGCGTTTCAGAAGGTTAAAACCTACAAAAACCCCATTTCAGCCAATGATCCCTCTAAAAAATGGAAATCAACAAAAATTAAGCTTTGTTTTCAATGTCCTCCAACAATGCCCTGATTTTCCCTGAAAAACAGATCTCTTACATTAAAAATATTCCTTTTTTTAAGAGGAAAGTTAAAACGTCTGATTTTTGAAGACAACGCAGGAAGAGGATACAAAGATGCAAGTCATCTCCAACTGCCTGTTCACTGAGATGGAGAAAACAGGAGTTGCTGCAGTTCTTTCATGACAGAGAAAAAGTCCCGATTCATCAGAGGAAGTACAGCTTGTCCTGTCACCCGCAGCTTGGCACTTCGTGGTTTCACATGGAGAAACTATTACTACACTATACCAAAACAAACTAGTCAAAAAAACACACATCTCTTCAAGTGTTTGCGTTCAGATATTCATGGCAGTAGCCTTTCAGCCCAGTTCTGATTGGCTGGTTGGAGAGGTGATCCATTGATGAGCAATGCAGCATTCCAAAAGTTAATAAAAAAAACTCTGAACAGCAACAAAAACCACTGACCATCCAGAGTGTTTTTGCACTGTGGGCGTTGAGTCCTTCAAATCCTCAACTACACAGAAACTGAAAAAAATAGATGCTTCCAGCAGAATAAATGCATTCCGTGGCCATGGAGCCTTAGTCATTTCTTTCTCAGAATGCTACGGGTCTTGTTAGCTGTTAACCATTGCTGCTTAGCTGGGAGAAGAACAGAAATGGATGCAGGGATGTTAACTGAGTTATCATAAAGTCCTACATGTATATGAACTTTGATTAAAAAAAAAATCTTAAATATAGAAAAAAATGGCCAATTCTGACAAAAAATATTATTCCTTCATCTTGGCAGAACATATGTACATTTAAAGTGGCATTCTGCCAAAAATCAAGTTGTTTTTTTTTTTTCTCGTTAGCATATCTAACCAGTTTTTTTATGACTTACAAGACATATCAAGAGTGAAATCACTTAAGTGCAGTGTCTGTGTTTTTTGGCTGTGAAATTTCAGTTAAGCTCCTCCCCCTGGAAAAAGGCAAGTTTGGATAGAGCGTTTTTGGTGACGTCAATACAGCAGGTCCGTAGTGTTGAGCCAATCAGGACTCTCTGACCTAACTGAAGTTAACCTCCAGGGCCAGTTAGCATTTTTGGACAGCTGCTTCAAAAACTTGACCCAAATTAAGGTGAATTTTACCGTTAAACTGCTTTTAACCCCTTGCACTCCAGCCAATTTCCCTAAAAACGCCAAAAAATAACGTGCCCAAAGTAAATCGAAAGCTGTTCTTCAACCCTTTGCAGCATCTTCATGGGGTTGGTCTCATTTAAAAGAAAACACTTTGAATTTTTTGGCAAAACAGTCATAATCTCTCTAAGTGCTCCGGCCACTGAGTTACAGTCATCTAAACATACTGAACTTGAAGAAAATAAATTTCGCCTGGGTGTTTTTTTCGATACAAATGCTTGCAAATAACACACAGCTGTCAGATCCGGGCTGGAAAATGCAACAGAAATGTAGAACCAAGTGTTATCCAGCTGAGGTCAAAATTTTGTAACAATACCACAAAAAATGAATATATTACACAGCTTTTTCCTCAGGTAGTTCCCAGGCGTTTTTGAACTGTGCCAAATTGTGCCAAATGGCACAGTTTGGAAAAACGTCTAACTTTTGAATGATTCAATATAGAAGCTTCATCTTGGGCTCTAATGAAAGGTGACACTCAGGGCTGTGTGTGTGTGTGGGGGGGGGAGGTTGTTTATTCATTCATTCACGAATGAATGAACAAACAAGCCCCCACACACAAAGAAGCATGCCACATAAAAAATGTGTGGCTTTTTTTTACAAGAAAAAATAACCTACAGTGCACTAAAAATTATTCTAAAATATTTGTAATGTAGAAGATAACAACTCCCACCACCCCTGCTACAGAGGACGGACATTGGCCATCGCTACATGACGGAATAGTCATGTGGCGACCGCGGTGACTCCCCCCCCTCGCTACAGAAGAGTAGCGGGGGGGGGACGTTCACGGTCCAGACGCGGCGCACGAACCGTGTACCGCGGCGCACGGACTTCGGACTTCGTGTGTCACACAGTTGTAATTTACCGATCAGTCAAAAGTCATTTTTGATTACAATTTTCATGGATAAAGAATAATTTAGCTTATAACACTTACCTGTTCACAGCAGCAGAGTACCTGGTGAACTTCTCTTCCTCATTGTCAGACCCGGTCAAAACATAATTCCATTATTGCGGTTTTGCGCTTCCATGATTGCGGTTTTGGCAAACGATTTTTCAAAACAAATAACAGTAGTAATTCAAAAAGACTGGCGAAGACTTCCGGTTATGGCGGCTACGTAGGAGGACACGTCTCACTCTGCTCTGCTCCTAGAGATAAAAAGTCGGCAAATAACTCTCTTATTTGGAACAGAACCTATCCCAGCGTTTGGGCGAGGATATGCCGGTGAAGCCTAAGGCTGGGAAATCAGGTGGAGGAAAAATTGAACCGCCGAAACAGTCCAAGTTAACGGACTTTCACGTCTGTGACGCAGCAGAAAAAGCTCCAGTTATGGCGGAGGAAGCTAGCGGTAGTGCGGTGACTGCTGGCGATGGCACAGGTGCGGTGCTCACTGCCATTAGCTCAATGAGAGCAGACTTTTCCGCTAAATTTGATGGGATTATAGCAGCGATAGAGGGAATGAGAAAGGAATTGGTTGATTGTGTGGAACGAGTGGCGCAGGTGGAGCTTCGAATCTCCAGTGCTGAGGATGACGTCACCAGCCTTCAATTAAAGGTGCGCACTTTGGAAAAAAAAATAAATAAATGTCTGGAAGATAATGTCCTGGACTTGGAGTCCCAGTCGAGACAGAACAACCTGAGGCTGGTGGGTCTACCGGAGGGAACCGAGGGTCGGGACCCATGTTCCTTTTTGGAAAAGTGGATTCCAGAAGCGCTGAACAACACGGAGCTGCAATCATCAGTCGTTTTAGAAAGCGCCCACCGAATTGGCCCACTGAGAGATAATAAGGGACTACCGAGGACGTTAATTATGAAGTTCCTCAGCTACAGAGACAGGATGACGATCTCCAACGCGGCGCAAGCCAAAGGAGAAATTAAATACCAGGATCAACAGGTGCGGTTCTACCCAGATTTGGCCACAGGAATCCAACAATTAAGGAAACAGTTTGATCCCGCCCGTAAAGAGCTGCGCGGCCTTGGGATTCGTCATGGAGTGATTTACCCTGCAAGACTGCTGGTCACGTATAAGGGCAGAACCCACACCTTCAAGACCCCTGAGGAGGCGCAGGAGTTCATCAAGAAGATCCAAGAGGAGACTGGTGGGAGCTAAGCATGAACAAAATATAAGGTAGAATATTTAAGCATTTGCACAGGCATCTAACTGATCTGAAGCATATAGCAAGTTTACAAAATATAGATTGTATTACATATTTTAAAAAAAACAAAAAAAAAAACTATGATGTACAAAGTTGCTATAAAATTTTGGAGTCAAGTTGGAAAAGATGACTGTTGTTGTGAAATGGCGCTATATAAATAAAGTTGAATTGAATTGAATTGAATTGAAAACTACAGAAGAGAGTTAATGTTACGTCATTAAAAGCAGTAGAGTTAGGGTGATTGAGAGGATGAAGAAGGAGTGGCTTTGGCTGGTCCTCGTGGGTGTGGAGCGGTCGATGGCTATAGCGGGAGACAGAATTCTTTTTTGATTTTGGGGGGGGATTACCACGAATGTGGGAAGGGGGAATTTGTTTGTGTGTAGTTTGTAGGATGAATGTTCAACCACTCATGTTTTTGCTTCTCTGTATGAGCATGCTTATATTGCGAGGTAATCCCAAACTCCCTATTGATCATAGACCAAAGCGTTAATCTCAATTTAACTTCATGGAATTGCAGAGGTCTACAAAATTTAAAAAAACTTAAACAAGTTATGAATAAAATAAAAGACATAGGTTCAAAAATTGTGTTTTTACAAGAAACTCATCTAATAGAGGAGGATGTAAAAAGAATTAGGAGTAGATGGCAAGGAAGTGTATTCACCTCATCATTTTCATCCCGAGCCAGGGGAGTTATGACTCTCATACATAAATCAGTCCCATTTCAAGTGAAAAATGTAATTGGAGACAAATTAGGAAGATATCTAATCATCCAAGGATCTTTCTTATTAGAAAATATAAATTTGGTGAACTTATAGGGTCCCAATATAGATGATCAAAAGTTCTTTGCTAATTTATTTCTTATCTTATCATCACTTACAGGGCAACATATAATAGCAGGGGATTTTAAATGTACATTGAATCCCGGTATAGATAGATCAACAGGACTGGACTGTACGCACAATGGATGCAGGATGATCATTAAGCATTTTATGAAAGAATTGAGATTGCTAGATATATGGAGAGAAATGAAACCACAAGTTAAAGCCTACTCTTGTTATTCTAATACCTACAAGACATTCTCACGTATAGACTATTTTTTGATCTCCACAGAATTAAGGTCCAAGAAAAACTGCTTTTATGATAATATTGTGATCTCTGATCATGCACCCTGTTGTCTCATATACAGTATGTAGATAAGAAATTGACAAAGGAACCAGGTAGGTGGCAATTTCAGCATAAATGGCTTCAGGATGAGGAATTTGTTAAGTACATAGAAAAAAAGATAGATGAGTTCTTTGATATCAATACTTATACTTATATATATATAAGTATAAGTATATATATATACTTATACATCAGCATGTATAAAGTGGGAGGCTTTCAAAGCTTTTATTAGGGGACATATTATTAGTTACACAGGTTCAAAATCTAAGAAGACTCGAGAGGAGAGAGTCCAATTGGAACATAAAATAAAAATTCTTCAAGAAAAAGTGTATGCAGGAAGTGACCCAAAGTTAGAGAACGAATTACTGATTCTGAGAGCTGAATATGAAAAAAAAATCAGCGAATAGAGCTGCCTCGAGTCTTCTAAGATTGAAGCAATGTTTTTATGAACAAGGTGAAAAATCAGGAAAATTATTGGCATGGCAGATTAAACAATTAGAATTTAAAACACCAATTACCAGTATTATAAGTAATGGACAGGTAGTTGTAGATCCTTTAGAAATTAATAGAGCCTTTAGAGATTACTATGAAAAATTATATGATACAAAAAATGAAACTGACTTAACAAAACTAAATGGGTTTTTGGATGGACTATCTATACCGTGTATTCCAAATGAAAACAGGGAGATACTGGAGTCTAAAATTAGTCAAGAAGAAGTTGGGCTAGCCATTGATAATATGAAATCAGGAAAAAGTGCAGGACCAGATGGTCTTCCAGTTGACCTCTATAAAAAATTTAAGAATAAATTAATAAAACCTTTTTTGGAAATGGTTTTAGAAGCATTTCAAAGTAGTAATTTACCACCATACATGAATAATGCCTTAATTATACTGTTGCCAAAACCAGGTAAACCCTCTAATAAATGTGAAAATATGAGACCAATAAGCCTATTAAATGCTGACCTTAAGATAATCTGTAAAATTTTAGCAAGACAAATACAAGAAATATTACCAAATATTATTAACTGAGATCAGAATGGCTTTATAAAGTGAAGACAAGGCTTCCATAATGTAAGAAGACTATTTAATATTATTTATTCTAATAAAGAAGCACCGGATACAGCTCTCCTATCATTGGACGCCGAAAAGGCCTTTGATAGGGTCGAATGGCCCTTTCTTTTTGAAGTCTTACAAAGGTTTGGACTTGGAAATAATTTCATAAAATGGGTTCAGATAATATATAATAATGCTACAGCAGAAATCCTAACAAACAGCAATATCTCAAAATCAATAAAAATCAATAGAGGATGTCGACAAGGCTGTCCACTTTCACCTTTACTGTTTACTATGGCAACTGAACCTTTAGCGATGGCAGTACGTTTACATTCACAAATATATGGAATTAAAGTTGGACCAACAGAACATAAAATCTCCCTGTATGCCGATGACATAATTTTGTTTATGTCGAATCTTAAAAAATCAATTCCGACCTTGTTGAATTTAATAAAGAATTTTGGGGAAATATCAGGATATAAAATAAATAAAACTAAATCTTCAACATTAATGCTAAATGAGACCCAGAGAAATCCCCCAGCTCCTGAGGTAAATCAATTCAATGTTGTAAATCAGTTTAAATATTTAGGAATTCAAATTGTGCCTCAGCTAGAATTAGTCGCCAGTGCCAACTATGAAGCCTTAATGACAGACATTAATGAGTTAATTCAGAGATGGATGTCACTACCAATGTCGATGATAGGGAGAATCAATATACTTAAAAGTAATATCTTATCTAAAATACTTTATTTATTTCAATACATTCCTTTACCACCACCTTCAGATCTATTCTCAAGAATTAAAAAAAAGTTAGTGGAATTTATATGGAACAATAGGAAGGCTAGATTACGTCTGTCCTTACTATATTTACCATTTGATCGTGGAGGTCTGAAATGTCCAAACTTTACTAGTATTACTGGTCAGCACAACTGAGGTCTATGACATATTATTTTTCATCAAATGATCTCCCTCACTGGACTGAAATGGAATCATACAATTTACCTTTACCTCTTCCCATATTCATATAATCAGACTCGGCAAAAAAATTACAGAAACAAGTTAAAAATCCATTTGTAAAGCATATGATCAAAATATGGTGTGAAACTAAAAAATATTTTAAAGAACCACACTTATTGTCACAATTTAGCCCAATATGGGGTAATCAATATTTTACACCAGGGAGAGCGGATGCTGTATTTAAAGTATGGAATTTAAAAGGGATTCAAAAGATTCAAGATTTATATCTGTCATGTTCAGATAACATAATGTCTTTTGAAGAGCTGAGGATCAAATTTAATCTTAATAGAACACATATTTTTAAATATCTTCAGCTTAGGAACTTTATTCGATCAAATCAAAATAAGGCTCTCACTCGACCTATTTATTCATCCTTGGAAAAAATTTTGACGAAAGATAGTAAGAGAAAGGGTATAATTTCAGAGTTTTATAACTCATTGACACTATCCTCAAGTGAAAACTCACAGAAAAGATTGAATTATTGGAAAGAAAACCTGCAAACTGAAATTTCAGAGGAACAATGGGAATTGGCTTGTACAGAAGCTCAAACCAAATCAATAAATGTACGTCTTAAATTGATACATTTTAAATGGTTAATGCGGATGTATGTTACACCGGTGGAATTAAATAGATATAATAAAAACATACCAGATACGTGCACAAAATGTATGGAAAGTAAAGTAACCTTATTTCATTGTGTATGGGAATGTAGAAAAATTAGAATGTTTTGGGAAGAGGTGAGGGTAACAATTGAAAAAATAATTTCAAAACAAATTATATTGAATCCTAAATTGTTTTTGTTGGGTCTGTATCCAGAAAAGCATAACTTTAATAAAAGTGAAAGAGCATTCATGGACCTCAGTTTGCTTAACGCCAAAAAATGTATTGCACTATTGTGGAAAAAGACTCAGACCAGATGTGACTCAGTGGTTAAAACAGATGTTAACAAACCTTCCACTAGAAAGAATAACATACATACTGAAATCAAAGGAAATTGTATTTGAGAATATATGGAGACCTTTCATTGATTATGTAAAGAATTTAAACATAACTTTTGAAGAAGGTGAATGATGTGTGTGGACCTTGTAAATTCCAAACTGGTGAATGTATAATATGTATACTTATGTAATGGATTGCCTAGACTAAACAGAGGAGCATTGTTGAAGACCTGTCTTTGTTAGTGGTTGTTGGTGTTTTTAGTACTTTTTTTTATTACTTTAGTGTTAGTGTTTGATTGTTTGTGTTATGTTTGTAAAAAAAGGTTCAATAAAAATATTGTGGAAAAAAAAAAAAGACTGGCGAACACGTGTGTGTCACCCAGCCTTTGTCATCGGCCTCCGTCGGTCTATGATGACCATGGAAGAGAATCCTAAACGTCTATTCTGCTGGAATAAAAAAAAAAAAAAAAAGCACCGCCTGTGGCTGAACAGGCCGATGCGCGAATGGCAGTCCCTGTCAAACAGGTCCCACTTGTGGGTGGTCTCCGTGCTGCTGGGTGCTCTTCCTGCGGGTCCTTTTTTTCATCTGCTGCAGCAGTCTCTCTCCACCCAGCCTTACACAAAACAGCTTTCGAACTACTGTGCTTCAATTGGCTCGCTGCATTCACAGCGTTGGTAGGCGGGTCCTTCTTGCTAGGTTTTCAGTCATTGGTTCTTCAAGGTTTCAGAAACCCAATTCAAGGCTCTTATTAGTCGAATGAGAGGTCAATCATATCCGATCTGTTCGCGGCTGTGTCTGTAGTGGAAGAACGGAAATGCAGCTTTTTTTTTCAGTGCGCTCTAGAATGCAGCGCCCTCGTGTGTCCTAGAGCGCACGAGAGCGCCCTCGTGCGCTCTAGGACGCAGAGACGTGCCCGTCCGCGGTACACCGGAGTGGAAGAGGTTAAGGACCAGCGCAGTTTCAGTCATTATCCTGGGCCACTGTCCACACAACTGGGTGTGTCCTTCAACTAGCAAGTCTTTTTATCACAGGATTTATTCTGCTTAATGTAGCGCCAGGTACCATTAGTTTTGTGGGATGTGGGTGGGCCTATTCACAGATGCTGACATTACTGAGCGGGCCAGCAGTGATAAGAGCATAAAATTACATCTGACCATTACCTTGCAAAGAAGAAAGTTTCTGCAGGAATGCATTGTGTGAATAGCAGTAATAACTGTTTAAACATTGACTAGTTGAAGTGACAGAGTGTGAGTAGAGAGGCCAGCCCATAATCAAACTGTCAACTGCTGATTTACCACAACTATTTCCCTACGAAGCTGCTTTAAAAATCTTCCTTTCATATTTAACCCTCATTGTTTTGGGGTTTTTTATTTGTGGGAATTAAAAGCCAAACAGTAAAATAACTACAGCATAACAAGGGCCGACACATAAACCCCAAAGGAGAGTTCCTGAACCTCGACGCCGCCAAACACGAACGCACTCCCACCCAATATAGACTGAAGGAGCGCTGAGGAGTAAAAATAGTAGCCTGCCGTTAGCCATTCACAGGAGGGAGTGAGGATGAGAAACATTTGTAATAATGATGAGCCACAGCAGCGTCCTCTTACAGCCACCTGCACCGAGACCACGAAGCACGCTCATTGTAGCTGAGCTGACCCACATTCTGGTGTCACTGCCGCGGCTTTGGCCTTGCACAGAGGGAGGAGGTCTTGGGGGGGGGGGGGGGCTGTAATCCCGACAATGTCCTGGCATTCAAAGCACTTTTCACTTTGCAACCACAGACCAAAACTCTGCGGGTGAAGTTGTTGGCGCGGCAATTTCAGAAGTGATGAGCAACAAATTGGGAAAAGGTGAGGCACGTGTAAATTCATGTGCAAAACCCCACACTTTTAATGACACCCAGCACAGAAAATCAAAGGGATGTGCTACTATTATTTAAAGTGAACAGTTACAACAGGGCAGATGAGGCAGGTTTCATGTGAAGCTTGAAATAGCAGCCATAAGCATGGATTTAGATTGGATCTGCTTAATACAAGAACTGAAATATGTCATCGCAGGAATGTGGGCCAGCAGCAGTAATGTTACAACACAGCTACACAGCCTCGGAGCATTCCTCTCATTTAGAAAAAATGTGATGCGTCCCGGAACTCACAGTGGGATGGAAGACAAATAACTTGACTTAAAAAAAAAATTCCACATGGATGTAAATCAGTCAAAGCCGTAATGATTTCACACTACAGTGACGCTCACAAAACGTGGGAGTGTCACAGAGAGACTAAGCACCTATACCATCCATTCAAATGTTAATTCAGCATTTCGCTTCACTGACGGGCACCTCTACAAAACGTGACAATCCAGTCGTCCTCAATTCATTCCCGATTAAATTGAGAGTGATGGCTTTACTCCACAGGACATGAATGAAGCGTGACTGAAAAGACGCAGATGTTACAATGAGCAGGTATCCCTGTCAGCACAGTCAAACTCCTAAGCACATTTACATCAAACTGGAACAAAGAACATTCATGCAATGTCAAAAGTTAAGGGCATTTTTAAAAACAAAAAGCCAGACCAGTGTGATGGAACAATGGTCAGCAATGGTGCCTCATAGCTAGAAGGTTCCCGGTTCAAATCTCTGGATTGACACATGTTGACCGATCAGAAAAACTACAGATGTCTGCTATAAATAGGGCTGTCACCAAAGATCTGATTTTCAATTTTGGTATTTGGATATTCACCCCACCCCCACCCCCACACATGACTAAAAATCACCTTGAATAGATTTAACAAAAAATTCCTTGTGAATTTAGAAGAAAAATCACACAAATTTACAAGGTGTTTGATTGTAAAGTCAGGAATTTACAATACATGAATACATTTGCAAACACATAAGAAAAACACTCAAAATTGCACGACTAAAAACTGCAAATTTATGAAAAAATGCTCTAAATCTTCAATTTCAATCTCCAAACTTGGGGAAAATGATCTCACAAAGAAAAACAGACCAGCACAACCCAGAAAGTTTGCACCAGAGCCGATGGATTATCCGCACTGCCGCTCCACATTTTCACAACATGTGAACCAGTCTTAAAACCAAAATATTTCCACACAAGACGCATGGATCCCCTTTTAACCTTTTCAGTGTGAGATTTTGCGTGCCCCTAGTGGCCGAGTGTGGCGCTGCACCTGTCATCTCATTCTGACATGATCGGCTTCATTGAGGATTTGTACTGATCTGCCAGTTTCAGAAGATGGCAGTTGGAAGACTCAATGGATGACACGTAATACACCAAAGAAGAAGAACTCTTCATTTCCTTTTCCTGTTTTTAGCATTTTAGCCCAGAAAGCTAATATGGCGGCCGTCCGTTATCGTGCACCGTCACTTAGTCGGCTTTGTAGGCGGAAAACAGCTGCGGGATACAAGCAAAATTTATGTGGGATAATCATAAGACTTTGTAGATGTGGTAGAGAGCGTAAATGACCAACAGAACGCAAAATAACAACCACGATGGGAGAAAACGCAGCAACCACGGCAGCGAGCAAGTCCCCTTAGCCACCGGTAAGTGAGGAATTTCTGTGTTTTTTTTTTTTAATATTGTACTGATTTCTTGTTCATATACTTTGAAGATAAGATGATGAGATACCTCTGTACAAAAAACAGTGTCAAAAGACTGAACCATTCTTTGTGTAAATACGTCCAAAGTCCAGTTTTGACTGAGTTATGGAATTTAAAGAGGTGCCGCGACATTATGCAAATTAGATGTGTAAATTTATTCCCATCTGAAACTTTGGATCATATTTTACATCTTTCTGATTGACAGTAAGCCATTGTCTCTTACCACTTTCAAGTGGCTTGGAAATCTGAACTATTTTATTGACAACAAATACTTACCACTCTTGACCACTGGGGGGTTATGTCACAATTCAGCAACAGACACACTCAAAGAGTTAAGTAACTCTAAATGTGCCTTCAGACCAAACACGAACGGGCGGCGTGAATACATACAAAGTCAACGGAAAGAGGCAAGCACACACAAATCTCGCACATTTGCACATTTCACGTCTGAGGGATAGCACTAACTAGTAATGGCCTACAGATACTGCCATCACCTGAGTAAAAGTATCAACATTGGAGTGTAAACTAGTTTGAAAATGAGACTGACACTCACCTGGAGACAGATGGACCAGGAGCTCCGTAGCTGAATCAGAGTGTCAGAGTTTTTTACCCATAGACTCCTGCCACAGACATGCTAACAAGGCTAGCAGGCTAGCAGCATAAACAACCCATCCTCCAGGTGAAATTTTGGAGGCAGGGACAATTTTTTCCAGGTGAGATCCCGTCAGAAAACGTAAACCTAAGCATGACGGTGTTTTGGCAATTTCCACAGCAGGTTGAACACAGCTGCAGAAGTTATAAAGGCAACTTTGCCTGTCTGTAACTCATTCAGATGGTGAATTTATGTCTAT
The DNA here is from genome assembly GCA_020510985.1 of Pholidichthys leucotaenia. Taxonomy (NCBI): domain Eukaryota; kingdom Metazoa; phylum Chordata; class Actinopteri; order Cichliformes; family Pholidichthyidae; genus Pholidichthys; species Pholidichthys leucotaenia. The sequence goes on from CM035837.1 coordinate 199,428,236, forward strand.
TTGTGTGTTTACATTGAGTTAAAATATAATTGAGCTGTGGGAAAAATTTGCCCGTTCGCATTTGGTCTGAACGCACCTTAACGGTAGTATATCACGGAGTGGCGAATGCTAATGACTGTTCACGAACGTTGCACTTGTTGGGTTTTGTCAGGGTTTGTAAAAGGTTGCAAAACAGTTTGCACACAGCTTTTAAGGTTGCCAAGAGCTTTGTTGAAAAGGGTCTTAAACGGTTGCTGGTGTTCACTGCTTGGCCGAACAAAAAAGAACTTTAGACACACGTGTTATAAACGTTTGCAAACTGTTTTATTTAACAACTATTTTGCAACTGTGTACAGAAAAATACATTCCCAAAAATGTCTAGAACATGTTCAAAATGTAAAACAAACCAAGCTAGCACCTAACTTGTGTCTGCAGCGTAACAACGTGACATCATTACACCCCCAAATCATAATACTGTCATATTCACTTTTATCCCGGAATCAAAATTTATACCAGCACTGTTGTGAACAGAACAATATGACAAACCCTCGTCTTAAGTTACAAGAAAAGATTCAAACTGATGAAAAGCTGTTACACATTTTCATGAAAAAAATAATCCATATTTATAAGAAAAGCCACAATTTTGTCAAGACACTGATGATGATGCAGTCCACTGAGGGAGAACAAAGACCATACAGAACATTCAGACACTCACTCTGGATCACTCCTACAGACCCACAGAACTGCTATTCAGGACAGTCCATATAAATATCAAATACAAGGTAATATATGAAACATGTTTATTTATGTTATCTATTCACTGCATTGGTTCTGTGTTTATTCAAAAAGTCTGATTGCATTGCTTTGTCATCTTTATATTTTAATCAAATTGTTGCAGGAATTAAATAATTTTGAGAGATTTTTTAGTGCTGTGGTTCCAAAAATAAGTGTTTAATTGGAAAAAAATGCTGCTTTTTTTGCAAGCCATATGTCTGGGTGTCCATCGTCAAGCGGTGGAAGTAATAATTTGAGGATCTCCTCAATCCCACCGACACGCCTTCCACAGAGGAAGCAGGGCTTGTGGACGAGAGGACAACTCGCCCATCACAGGGGCTGAGGTCACCGAAGTGGTTAAAAAAAAAAAAAAAACTCTTCTGTGGCCGGACCCTGGGGGTGGACAAGATTCACCCCGAGTACCTCAAGGCCCTGGATGTTGTAGGGCTGTCATGGCTGACGCACCTCTGCAACACTGCGTGGAGAATGGGGACAGTACCTTTGGCATGGCAAACTGAAGTGGTGGTTCCTCTGTTCAAGAAGAGGGACCGGAGAGTATGTTCCATCTTTAGAGGGATCACACTCCTCAGCCTCCCTGGGAAGGTCTATGCCAGAGTACTGGGGAGGAGAGTTCACCCGTTGGTTGAACCTCGGATTCAGGAGGAGCAATGTGGTTTTCGGCCTGGCTGTAGCACATTGGACCAGCTCTTTACCCTCAAGAACCCTTGAGGGTTCGTGGGAGTTTGCCCAAACAGTTTACATGTGCTTTGTGGACTTGGAGAAGGCATTTGACCGCGTCCCTCATGGTTTTTTGTGGGGGGTGCTTCGGGAGTATGGGGTATAGGGCTTGTTGTTACAAGCTATAGAGCCTCTATACGACTGTTGTGAGAGTTTGGTTCGTATTGCCAACACTCGGTCTGACTCATTCCCAGTGAGAGTTGGACTCCACCAGGGCTGTCTTTTGTCACTGATCCTGTTCATAATTTTTATTGACAGGATTTCTAGGCACACCCAAGGAACAGAGGGCGTCATACTTGGTGACCACAGGATCTCATCTCTGCTGTTTGCAGATGATGTCGTCCCATTGGTTTCATCCAGCAATGACCTACAGGTCTTACTGGGATGGTTTGCTGCTGAGTGTGAAGTAGCTGGGATGAGAATCAGCACTTCCAAGTCCATGGTCCCCAGCTGGAAAAAGGTGGATTGTCCTCTCTGGGTTGGGGACAAGCTCTTGCCCCAAGCCAAGTGGAGGAGGTTAAGTATTTCAGAATCAGAATCAGATTTATTGCCATTGTTCATGTAGTACACAAACTAGGAATTTGTCTCGGTGCAATGCTGCAACATTAAACATGATAAAAATAAAAGATAGAAATAAAAAACTATACATGCAATAAAATGTAGAATAAGAATGAGTAATACTACTCAAAGCAATTTTTAAATATATTAGCGAGCAGCAGATATTGTGGAGTACCACATAGTGCAGTCGATAATGCAAAAAGAAAACAGTGATGATTGACATGAGTCTGGTTGAGCTGCTGTACATAGTGCACGAGAGTCAATAAGTCACTTAGTGTTCAGCAGTCTGATGGCAGAGGGGAAGAAGCTGTTCATGTGATGGGAGGTTTTAGTCTGAATGGACCGAAGTCTTCTACCTGAGGGGAGGGGGGCAAACAGTACGTGACCAGGGTGTGAAGGATCGGCTATGATCCGGCCTGAACGCCTCCGGGTCCTGGAGATGTACAGGTCCTGGAGGGATGGGAGCTTGCAGCCGATCACCTTCTCAGCAGCGCGCACAACGCGCTGCAGCCTTAGTCTGTCCCTGGCAGTGGCTCCTGCGTACCACACGGTTATGGAGGTGGTGAGGATGGACTCGATGATGGCTGTGTAGAACTGTACCAACATCTTGGTAGGTAGCTTGAGCTTCCTCAGCTGCCACAGGAAGAACATCCTCTGCTGGGCCTTTTTGATGAGGGAGCTGATGGTCGGCTCCCACTTGAGGTCCCGGGTGATGGTGGTGCCCAGGAAGCGGAAGGAATCTGCAGTGGTGATGGGAGAGCCTGTGAGGGTGAGGGGGGGCAGAGGGGTTGTGACTTTCCTGAAGTCCACAATCATCTCCACTGTCTTCAGAGCGTTCAGCTGCAGGTTGTTGTGGCTGCACCAGGACGCCAGCTGGGCCACCTCTCTCCTGTAGACGGACTCGTCGCCGTTGGAGATGAGCCCGATGAGGGTGGTGTCGTCTGCAAACTTGATCAGCTTGACAGACTGGTGGCTGGAGGTGCAGGAGTTGGTATAAAGGGAGAAGAGTAGGGGGGAAAGTACACAGCCCTGTGGTGATCCGGTGCTGATGCTAACAGAGTCTGAGACAGTCTTTCCCAGCCGCACATGCTGCCTCCGGTCCGTCAGGAAGTCGGTGATCCACCTGCAGAGGGAGTCAGGCACGTTGAGCAGGGACAGCTTGTCCCGGAGCAGAGCGGGGCGGATGGTGTTGAATGCAGAGCTGAAGTCCACAAACAGGATCCTGGCGTAGGTTCCCGGGGAGTCCAGGTGCTGCAGGATGGAGTGGAGGGCCAGGTTGACTGCGTCGTCCACAGACCTGTTGGCTCGGTAGGCAAACTGCAGCGGGTCCAGGAGGGGAGTGGTGATGGACTTGAGGTGGGGCAGGACCAGGCGCTCAAAGGACTTCATGACTACAGAGGTGAGCGCTACAGGTCTGTAGTCGTTAAGTCCAGTGATCCGTGGCTTCTTGGGGACAGGGATGATGGTGGAGGTTTTGAGGCAGGTCGGCACGTGGCATAACTTCAGGGAGGTGTTAAAAATGTCTGAAGACAGGAGTCAGCTCTTTCGCACAGTGTCTCAGGGTGGAGGGAGACACGCCGTCCGGACCGGGGGCCTTGCGCGGGTTCAGTCTGGAGAACTGTCTGTGCACGTCCTGCTCACTGATGACAAGGGCAGGGGGGGAGGAGGGGGGGCGCCTTTGATGAAGTGGGGACCGTGGAGGCAGTGGCGCTGGGGGGAGGGGGGGAGATGGACACAGCTGATGAGGTGTCAAAACGGGCATAATGTTGGGACAGTCTTTGACAAAGGGCTTTGTCATCCTGACCTTTAGAAGCCTGAGGCCGATAGTTGGTGATTTGCCTCAGTCCTCTCCACACAGAAGCAGAGTCATTAGCAGTGAGCTGCTGCTGGAGTCTCTCAGAATACACAGATTTAGCTCTCCTCAGCTCTCTGTTAAACCGATATTTGACCTCCCTGTAGCAGTCCCTGTCTCCACTTTTCAACGCTGCTTCCTTCTCCTTCCTGATCTGTCTGAGCTTAGCAGTGAACCAGGGCTTGTCATTTGAGTACCTCACCTTGGTGCACGATGGAAGAATGCTCTCCTCACAAAAGTGGATATATGAGTTCACAGTGTCCGTGTACTCATCCAGATCATGCGTGGCTCCTTTAAACATGCCCCAGTCAGTTATTTCCATGCACGTGCTCAGCTTCTCCCCAGCTTCACTGGTCAATTTCTTCGTAGTGCTCACAACAGGTTTAGTAAGCTTCAGTCTCTGTCTGTATGTGGGAATGAGGTGGACCATCACGTGATCAGATAGACCGAGCGCAGCGCGGGAAACAGCGCGATACGCGTGCTTCACTGTAGTGTAACAGTGATCCAGCGTGTTCTTTCCTCTGGTGGGGCATTTAATAAACTGTTTGTATCGGGGGAGATCGTGGCTCAGATTGCTCTGGTTAAAGTCGCCAACCACAATAACCAGAGAGTCCGGAAAAGTCCGCTCCGTATGTTGAATGTGATCTGCGAGCGCGCGCTGAGCCTCGCGCGCGTCCGCATCGGGCGGGACTTAAACAGCGGCCAGGATGAATGAAGCGAACTCCCGCGGGGAATAAAAAGGCTTGCAGTTAATGAATAAATATTCCAGAGCAGGAGAACAGTGTTGGGAAAGCACCGTTACATCAGAGCACCAGTTGCTGTTAATGTAAAAGCAGACTCCTCCTCCTGAGGACTTACCGGAGAGCTCTGTCTCGATCAGCACGAAACAGCTGAAATCCCTCGAGGAGGAGCGCGCTGTCCGGAGTTGATTCCTTAAGCCAGGTCTCAGTAAAACAGAGGGCAGACGAGGTAGAGAGGTCCTTAAATCGCATCAGCAGTCTCAGTTCATCTACCTTGTTAAAAAGAGAGAATTGGCATTGGACAGAAATATGCCAGGCAAGGCCGTGCGCGTGCCTCTCCTACGAAGCCGCACGAGAACGCCCGCTCGCCTTCCTCTCTTTCGCCGTCTCACTTTCTGGGCTAAAAAGTGAACCAGATCGGCAGCAGGATCCAAAAAAAAACCGGGAGTAGGTCCGTGGGAGTGAAAGTCCTGATATTTAGTAGCTCTTCACGGGTGTAAGAGCAGGCAGGCACACAATTGACGAACAAAAACATACAAATTAAAGCGCAGCAAAGCCCCATGGCGGCCACTGTGGGCGCCGTCTTGGATCATCAGGGTCTTTTTTACAAGTGAGGGGAGAATGGAGCGAGAAATTGACAGACAGATTGGAGCAGCATCTGCAGTGATGTGGACGTTGTACTGGTCTGTTGTGGTGAAGAGAGAGCTGAGCTCTAAGTCAAAGCTGTCGATTTACCGGTCAATCTACGTTCCTACCCTCATCTATGGTCATCAGCTTTGGGTAATGACCGAAAGAATGAGATCATGGATACAAGTGGCTGAAATGAACTTTCTCTGTAGGATTGTTGGACTCACCCTTAAAGACAGGGTGAGGAGCTCAGTCATCTGGGAGAGAGTCAGAGTAGAACCACTGCTCCTCCACATCGAAAGGAGCCAGTTGAGGTGGTTTGGGCATCTGATTAGGATGCCTCCTGGATGTCTTCCACTTGAAGTGTTTCAGGCACGTCCCACTGGGAGGAGACCCCAGGGCAGACCCAGGACATGTTGGAGAGCGTTCTGGTCTGGGAATGCCTTGATAGCCTCTCTGATGAGCTGGAGCAGGTAGCTGGGGAGAGGCAAGTCCGGGCGTCTCTGCTTGAACTGCTGCCTCTGTGACCCGGACCTCCGGAAAAGCAATAGAAGATGGATGGAAACCATATGTTTGTCATGGTGTGATAAAACAGGACCCAGACGCGACACTGAAGTTGATAGTGTTTTATTCAGAACTGGTCAACCTGACGCAGCTCGAGGGCTTAAAGCAAAAAATATGTACAGCTTGGAGGCTGGAACAAAAAGCTAAGCCAAAAATCAGACTAGGCAACAACAAGACATAGGAAAGACAGGATACAGAACTCAACCAGAACATGAAGTGTGTTGTTCACGCCATATGACTATAAGGAACCCATGCAGGACACAGACTGACATGGACATATTAATTAAATTAATTAATTAAATCACCCTTATCGTCATTCAACTGTACAACCAATCATGTACAGTAGAACGAGATTGTGTTTTACCTATCTACTGTGTTAATCACACAAACCCCAAGTGTAGAGTCAGAGGGCCGCTGCCATGCAAGGCACTGCCACAAATTTCCCTCCTCCATTCCATTATTGCTGAGCACCAAGCTGGATGGCAGGAAGTTCCACTTTTATATGGTCTTCGGCATGACCTGGCTGGGATTTGAACCCCTGCCTCCCGGGTGTGGGGCGGATGCTCTATCAACTGAGCCATCATATAAAGACAATGGGTAATGACGGAACACAGGACAGGTGGGAGACAATCAATGACAAACGGAGACAGCAGCGAAGTGGCTGGAGGTGCGGAGAACAGGATAGGTGGGGCTGCACAGGCAATCACAGGCAGGGGATGCACATGAAACATGAACAGAGGACCAGGGGAGAAAAGACCATGACAATCATGACAATAATAATAATAATCAACTGGGAACTGGGTAGGGACAAAACCTACAGAACATAAATACAGCCCTAATAACAAAACTGACAACCAAAGATTCAAGACAGAAAACCATACACAAAGAACAGGAGCAATACAATGTAGCATCAACTCCCTTTGGCTCTAATCTATAAAATCACTCTTCACCTTAAAGAAATTGTTTCACCCAAAAAGTCTGGTCAAGAATTGTTTCCTTCATCTAAGAACCACAGTTGGAAAACACATTCCATGGTGAAAGGTACGATAAGGGTCCCATTTCGTGCAAGGAATGGATTAGTTTGCCATCATAAATAATTGAAACTTGAATGGTAAAATGGTAAATGGCATTCACTTATATAGCGCTTTTATTCTCATCTCTTGATGACCAAAGCGCTTTACAGATCCTGCTATCCATCCATTCACACACACATTTACACACTGATGGCGGCATGCTACCTAACATGGCGCTTCCAGACCCACCAGGAGCAATTGGGGGTGAAGTGTCTTGCCCAGGGACACAACGGCAGGATATCCGGGGAGAGCGGGATTCGAACCACCAACTATGGGGTTATTGGACAACCTGCTCTATCTCCTGAGCCACTGCCGCCCCCTTCTTCACAACCAGACAGTTTTATGCTTTAACAACTGTTTGAGACATCCCAGATCCCTTGAGAGCATTCCATGGTCTCTAGGAATTATCCACAGCTCAACATTACCCCCTGGTGGACAAATCCAGAATATGTCCACTTTTGCCTCTACAAGCTGAACTGAGGTTAATGATTGAAATGACTTCCTTTTTACAAAAACTCTCAATTCTCAGATTATTTTCTTTTTCAGGACACCCTGGGAAATCAAGCAGGACTCTGACATACCATTCTGGTTTGAAATGTTTCATTAATCATTGATTTTAACCCTTTAGCTGCCCAGATTAAATGGACGGGTCGCACGCCCCCAGTGGCACAGCGCAGCAACTGCACGTCAACTTACTGACTGAGTTTTGTAATTTATATAGCTGCCACGACATTATGCAAATGAGATGCGTAAATTTATTCCTTTCTCAAACTTTGGATCATATTCTACATCTTTCTAACTGACAGTAAGCCATCATCTCTTGTAACTTTCAACTTACAGCCTTGGAAATCTGAACTATTTTACTGACAAATTTTTTTCCACTCTTGACCACTGGGGGGGCCTTGAGTTGCCTTGCATTGCCCCAGGCACCACATGGCACCTAGGGCAGTTAAAGGGTTATTAATTGTGTTGCATGTTTGAAAACGCTTAAATGAACCTTATTCTAATGTATGTTAATTATAGAAGGATAGGTTTATAAAAGTGCATGCTCACTGAAAGTTTGTCATGAATCACTGAAGTTAGCTTAGACTTCATACATAAATATGTAATGTGAATTTCACAGTTAATATGTGTGCCTTCTAAAACTTACTCAAGTCATCTGACTGGCTCAGCCAATCACCAGTCAGTCTCTGTTGGACAATGCCCCCTTTCATTCTATTGGTCAGTTACAGACAAAGGACTGTTTTCTTATTGGACCAGAGTTCATTCAAACCTCCCGTGATGGGAGACAATTAGTTCCCTTTCAGGTCAGTCAAGTTTTTCCCCGGGAAACTTACTCAGTTTTAAGGGAGAAACGCCCTAGCTGGGGGAGAGTTGCTCTGTGTGAAAGTTTTGTCTGTGTCCTGCTTTTAATGCTCTTTCCTTTAAACGTCTGGGAAAAATACTTTTTCTTCCTTTTTGAGCTCAAACTTCTCTTTAATATGGAGTGAAACTCTGTGTTCACAGATGTTTTTCTATTTATTTCTGTTAAACTTTTTCTCTTAACTCACCGTGTTTTAAAGTGGACTGATCCTTTTTCTCACACTGGAAGCTGTTCTCACCAACTGCCACACCTGCAGAACTTGGATTTTGTGGCTTGAATTTTTTTTTTTTTTATTAATCTTGTCTCTCTAATTCTGTGACCTTGATCAGACTGTGAACTATATCCAATTTATTTGGACCCGAGGAAGCCGCTGAAAAATTCTCATGTTGTCCGCATGGCATATTACGTGGCCAGCAGCCTCATTATCGCCGTCGGATCTCAGCTTCTGACTGCTTGTCCCTGGGAAGAAATATCTGCTGGCAGATATTCTCAGGTATAATCTTCAAATAAAGCTTCAGCTGCTAGATCCAGCTAGAAGCCAACGAAAACCAAAAGGTCACGTGAGCAAGATTCCTTTGTTTCATCTGCTGAATAATGCGATGTCCATCGCCTTAAATATGCCATAGTGGCGCAGTGGTTAGCACTACGGCAGCACAGTTTACCCTTGGCCGGGGGATTGTGGGGATCGTGGGATCGTGGGTTCGATCCCAGCCCCCGACCAACAGTGATCTGTGTGGAGTTTGCATGTTCTCCCCGTGTTGCGTGGGTTTACTCCGGGATTTCTCCGGTTTCCTCCCACATGCCAAAGACATGCATGTTAGGTTAATTGGCTGTTCTAAATTGTCCCTAGATATCTGTTTCCTATAGGCCCTTAGAACAGAGGGTTAGTATTAATGAAAGCGCTTTGAGTGGTCTTTGTGACTAGAAAAGCGCTATATAAGTGCAGGTTAGTTAGTTAGTTAGTTAGATAATCTGTCTCAGGTTTAAAACTAGTTCATAACTCTGATCAGAGCTATAGAATTAAAGAGAAATAATATTCCTCTTTTCATTAAATTCCATTTTTACTTTCTTAGAGTAACTCAGAATTTCTTTTCAATATAATTAGCTTTTATAATTTTCTTCATAAAATTTGCGTCCAATTTTCTTCATCTTTTGGTTACAGTTATTTCAGTCTCCATTTTCCTCACAGTTACAAATTCACACCAACTTCCTTGGTTCCACACGAACTTCCTTAGTTCCACAAATGTGACTGCACTCTTTTGCTCAATAATCCGTTACCGGTTAATATGATATTTGACACTTGTTGATCATTTCACCTGCTTACACATCAATTGAATGTAATGTCATTTAACCCTTTGAGTGTGAGATTTTGTGTGCCCCTAGTGACAGAGCATGGCGCTGCGCCTGTCTTCTCATTCTGACATCCCCGGCTGCACTGAAGATTTGTACTGATTTGTACTGATCTGCCAGTTTCAGAAGATGGCAGACACGCGTTGGAGGACTCAATGGATGACATGTAATACACCAAAGAAGAAGAACTCCTCATTTCCTTTTCCTGTTTTCATCCTTTTAGCCCAGAAAGCTAATATGGCTGCCGTCCATACTCGTGCACAGTCACTTAGACGGCTTCGTACACGGAAAATAGCCACGGGATACAAGCAAAAATTTATGTGGGATAATCATAAGACTTTGTAGATGTGGTAGAGAGCGTAAATGACCGACAGAACACAAAATAACAACTACGATGGACTAAAACGCACTGACCACAGCAGCGAGTGAGTCCCCTTAGCCGGTAAGTGATGAATTTCTTTGGGGGGTTTTTTTTACATTGTACTGATTTCTTGTTCATATACTTTGAAGATATGATAATGTACCCCTGTACAAAAAACAGTGTCAAAAGACTGAACCATTCTTTGTGTAATTATGTCCAAAGTCCACTTTTGACTGAGTTATGGAATTCAATATAGCTGCCACAGCATTATGCAAATTAGATGCGTAAAATCACTCCTATCTGAAACTTTGGAACATATTTTACATCTTTCTAACTGACAGTAAGCCAGTATCTCTTACCACTTTCAAGTTATAGCCTTGGAAATCTGACCTATTTTACTGACAAAAAATATTTACCACTCTTGACCACTAGGGGTTATGTCGCAATTCGGCGACAGTCACACTCAAAGCCTGAGTCTGATCATTAAAACTGTAAACGGTATATGGAAGTTTCTGTGATTTCTCTTCCTGTGTTACTAAAGTCACCCAGTAGAATTCACGAATATTTGAGACTGATTGATTGAAGGTATAAAGATTAGTTATTAATAAATTGTCCAAGTTTTGGACTGGTGCCCCAAAAATGAGTTTTTCCAGTGTGTGCGTGGACTTGAAGTAAACCTCCGTTTCTACATACACCTCTAGGTATAAATTAAATAACCTTTGTACCTTATAACCAACTAGAAAAGCACTCGGAGAGCGCAGACCTCCGCCAAGCGCCACAATTCCCCCCATACAGTGTTTGTGTGTACGTTTTCAGATTCCTTGAGCATGTAAACATATGACTAGCAATTGGATTCACAATGATTATTTGTTTATTTGACAGGGACAGTGCAATAAACACACAATTAATCAATGACAATCAATCTGATAGTGATAGGATTAGTGGTTCAGTAGTAAAAGCATTGCCTCCTTGGCGGAGGTAATAAACTGAAGTGTTGCTGTTGTGTCCATCTCCTCCACTGACGGATGCAAATTTGGTAGACAGGTTGGCGTGGGTTTTATATTATATTGTAACGTGCTGCTCGACATGGCGACGTCCCACCGGGAAGTTCGAACTCACGCCTCCCGCTCCGGAGTCCCGCACTCTATCTGTGTCACCAATAGGGTCAACCCACTTGGCAAGCCAAGTAGGGTGCTCATATTGAGTTCGCTACAATATTATTTTTTTGGGGGTTGCGCTCTGCGGCAAACGAGAATTTAGAAGCTTCGCCGGCAGAGAGCTCGTTTTTGTGCAGCGCCTATGGCTGGCCGGTGAATTTCTGCCAAATGCGCAGCTCCTATGGCTGGCCGGGGAATTTCTGCCAAAGAATCCGTCGGCGGACAGCTGCCCGTGTGAGGTTTTGCAGTTGCACGCTGGCGGGCCCAGGCCAGCAGTGTTTTCCACGTCCTTTTGTGCCTAAAACGTTGAAGAACGCAGAGTTTGTGTTGCAGACACGACGACCAGCGCCCTCCATTGCGCCTGCGCACATGTTGAAAATGGCTGGATGTCACAGTGTTGAATGAAAAATGCTTTAAAAAATTCCTGTATCCAGACGGTGAACCGGATCACCCCCAAAATTTAATCAGTTCTTCCTTGTACCATTTCCAACAACGCCTGAAAGTTTCATGGAAATCCGTCCAAGATTTTTTGAGTTATCTTGCTAACCAACAGACAAACAGACAGACAAACAAACACACAGACAAACGCCGGCAAAAACATAACCTTCTCCTGGCCTTTTCGGCCTGGCGGAGGTAATTAAATGTTCCTACATTAATAATAATAAACACCAAGAACTTAAACACAGAATCACAAAACTAACTTAAAGTGAAGATGTGGGCAGGAGCCCATGTTCTGGAGACAAGAAATACAAACTACAAAACAAGGTGAGGACATGGGGCCTGGCCCCCATCCTGACAATGTCAACATAAACATCATTTACTGTACTAGGTCCCCAAACTGCACACCACTTTCTATCCTGTTGCCTCCCATTCTATCATCCTGTGTATTCAAGCTGTTTCTCCAGGGCTGCCTGATATTTTGGGCTGCTGGTGACAGCAGTCTTGTCTGAGCTAACCTTCAAATGTCAACAAATTATGTGCGGTGGATTGCTTTGCTTCCTTCCCCTCGTTCTTTGAAGCAGCCAGTTTGCTCATCTCCTCCTCGCTGTACAAACCGAGGCAGGCCATGCTCGCTCTGCCCTTTCTGCTCAGCTTACAAGCACAGAAGACGTGATAAGCCTGAACAAAGTCTACTTCCAGGGTTTATATAGCAGACTTCACAAACACAAATTCTGTAGAAATGTCTAAAAGCAAACACCTTGTTGAACGTCCTGATTAAAACCATGTAGGTATTGTTTCTATTATATCAAAAATGTGTTTTCCTGTCATAAAAAGCTGGACAGACTACATGGAGCAAAAGCAAAGTAATGAGGTGCCATGATTTACTCTACCTGCTCTAATAGGGAAGTGAGGGCCTCCCAGATGTAGGTCATGGTTCTTAACCTCGCTCCTCTGCTACTGAGTTAATCAGTTTGGAGCATGTGTTGAGTTCAGCGCTGCAGCTTTAGAGCCCCAATTCAAGTTGTTCCCTTCAGTGTGACTTGCTCGATTAGTGAGCAACAATCACAAATTTGGTCCAGAGCGGTCTCAGGCTAAAAACCTGAATTTTGTCCACAGCTGTCATTGTGCAGTTCCATTAAAGCTGCTGCTGCTGCTCCGAGGCAAACTGCCCTCCCAAACAACTCAAGCAAAAAACTTAACACATCATGATGCATCAGGGGAAGTGCAGCCAGTTTGCCAAGGTAAGGACTACAAGTCCCCTCTCAAAAAGCAATTAAGGCGGAGAGTCATAATATTGAATGGAGAGGGGGTGCATTCCTCTGAGAGAGGCAGTAGCAGTAGACTGTGAAATTCATATTGACTGGAGAGGCAAACATACGCAGGTAAGCAGCAGAGCTGAGCTTTTTCCCCGCCAGCAGAAGAAAGTCCACTGCTTTCAAATATCGGAGTTCAGCCATCCAAAGATGCACCTAACCACATGCTTTTCAGCTCAGAGAGAACTTTCTAGGTAGACAGCAAAGCACACACATTCACAACTGTGGTAAAACAAGGCCAGCCTCGGACTGCAATGATATCTGGAAAATGCTGAGCTCTGGATGTGTGCTCACTGGCGTGTTAAATCCCTCTTGATTAAAGCAGGAAAACGCCTTCAACAATGAACTGTGCCAATCCACTTAATTAAGTCAACTTGTACAGCGAGGGAGCGCTGGGATACCAGAAAGCAAAGCAAACAGGGCTGCCGCTCGCTCCCCGGGCTTTTCTCTGGATGCTAATCAAAGGTTTGATCTGCACTCAGGACAGGCCTCGGGGGCGACGCTCTGCTTGGCTGATCCTGGCAATTTGCTCTTGATAATACCTTCTCTCGATCTGCGCCCCAGAGAACCCGGAAGCCCACCACACCTAATCTGTAGGACAGCCAGAACTCACAACCCCCCCCCCCCCGCCTCACCAGAGAATAATCACATAATGGGCGTGAACTTATTACATGCTCCTTATTATCCCATCTCCCTTTTTTGGCTCCAATTTACACATTTGGTAATAAAGATGATTGAAGATTAAGGCTCTGCATTTGATTAACTAAAACAATGACCATGGACAAGAAAAACAATATTTAATACATGCATCTCCCCCTGGCATGTTTGTACTTTCTGGGCCAGAAGAAGCATCTGGTGGTTATTACATACACTGGAGGGCTGAGGGGGGTGGGGGGTAGGTGGGGTGGGGGGGGGGGGGTGACGGCGTATGAGAATCGCTTGATTTGTTTGTGGTTAAAAGCAGCCCTGTTGATGCTGCAAGTTCCTCTCCTCCAAACCCCGCAGCACTTATGGAGGCCATAATCGCTGCTGTTGCTCAGCCGCCATGTCATCAGTCATTCAGCAGCGAAACATGTTATGAAGTTCTGAAGAACCAGCACTGATAAAACTGTCCACAATGCAGGGAATCTGGCACCAGAGCAAAGAGGAGAAGGTTCGGGTGCCTACCTTTGAATGAAATGTAGACCCGCGGCGCGGCCAGTACATCGTTGCTCACTTGGTTCCCAAAAGCCAAACTGAGCAGCGCCAAGAGGACGTGGAGCGCCCACAGACCTTCCAGCTGCATGGTGGACGAACCTCCAGTAGCTCCCAGTGGTGTCTGATCTTTTTTTAAACTGCAGGGACAAAATGAGACGCATCAGAAATTCTCAGTGAAAAAAAACTAAGTGATGTGATGTCTGGCATGTGGCGCTGAGGTGTGGAGATCACGCCCGGATTCCTGGGAGCGCCGTACAACTTGAGTCCTGATGGAGAAGAGCCTGCGCTGTGCGTTTCCATTTGGTAAAAATTATGTTTGCTTTTTTTCAGAGTATGACAAAAGTGACAACAAAAATCATGCTGGCTCTACTGAGAGAAGCTTTTCTTCTCCCAAAACACATTCCTGCCCCATGACACCACGCATGTGTGCCGCTGCTCTGTAATTACGGCTGCACCTAATACCTGCTTACACCACCTCCTCATGCCTGCTTAGAGAAAAAGGTACAAAAATAACAGAGTGATTGGCACAATTGAATAATGCAAGTCCTACTTGTTGCTACAAGGCCCGAAAATGATGACAGCTTCAAATACTACTTAGAGCAGCTTAACAAGTCTTCCATACAGTGCAACAGCGGTCATCAGCTACTGTTTGCGTTAATGAATGTTAGGCTCCTGGAACCAGCAGATGATTCATAATCACACCATGGATCCATCAAAAAAAAAAAAAAAAAGGCTTGTCAGACAGGCTTCTTCTTGCCAGGGAAACTTTTTTTTTTTTAACCATACACCACGCCGACCTCTCTAAAAGGACACAACCTTCCACAAAAGCCTGGGCCAGGTCTTCACCTCTGGAAACTTCAGCATTGCCACCCAGTCCTCCAAGCGGGCTGGCCGGAGTGCATTCATGAGCACGGCCAGCTGTTTAAACCTCAGCTGTTTACAATTTGTTAACCAGTCCAGCTGTTTATTCTGAGACGGAGCCCGAGTCCTTCACATGTGCACGTGAAATCCAACAGGGGAGCTCTCAGAAATGACACGGGATCCTCGAAGACCTTAAGAGCCCGTGTGTCTATCGCAGAGGGGTTCAAACATGTTCAAGGGCCGTTCATGCAGAACTTTTGCTATCAGAGTCGCATTAGTTTAGGTAGGCTGAATGAAAGGTGCTGGTACCATCTTCATGGTCAATTAACTCACACAAAAACACAACTTAAATAAGGCTGGAAAGGGCTGAAGTCATGGAATAACGGACAGCAAAACCTCTACAGATCTGACGAGTATTTAACCGACTGTCTTACTGATGAGAACAAAAAAAAAATGCAGTATTGTTAGATAAGACTATTGATCACTCTTCAGGTGCAAGAGCACAACTGCACACAGACAGAAACAGACCCCAAAATAGGAACTTTAAAGGAGGAAAATATGAACATAAAAATCTATTAATGGTGTAGACCATTTATGAATATGATCTTGAATGAAAATGTAAAAGGCTGTGCGGCTGAAGACGGTAAGCTGTGAGTAACAGACTGGCAGTCTTGGCTCCACATGGACGACAGAACTGTCAACAGTCTGGTGTGGTATTAGGCAGACTGCAGAGCCGCCAAACAAACACTAATGACCATTCATGCAGCAATTCTGATTACCAGGGCAATCAAAATGCAATTACAGGTTGGAATTCTTACTTCATTTCTTGCCAAAGTGGAACAGAATTAGTGAGGGGAATGTTGGAAATGATAAATTGGAATTTTAAAACCGTGCAGCTGCAAACAGGTAATCTCCGGCGCGATTAATCGATTGAAGAGAAGCGGGGAAGGCAGGCTTACCTTTACAGATTTCCAGACAGAAGTTCAGCTCAGCCACGCGGCTCATTGAGTAAACCAACTCCGAGACGTGCACCACCGTCCGTCCAAGTTGACGCCAACAACAACAACAACAACAACAGAAAACCCTCCCGGACAGTCCCCGCTCAGGGTGGGTGGGGGCGACTGTACCTGTGCCCACGGCGCGTGTGCGTGTGGGGGACACTCAGAAGAAATAAATGAGAGTGAGGAGGAAACTGTTCCCCTATCTCAGCCTCGCGTGGCACAGCGCCGGGAGCAGAAGCCGTCCGCGCCGGACCACAGCCACCATCTCCGTGGGCAGACCAACAGAAATCCGCCGGAATCGCAAAGTCCCCGCGCGCACTGAGGCTCGGCACGCGCTCCAGGAAAGTTGGCAGCCGCTGACTGGAGGAGGCAGGGCGCGAGCAGGTGGATGCAGGGCCACGTTCGCCGTTGGACACGCCCCCGGGGCGGGCAGCCAATCAGCCAGAGCCGGGGAGGAAGAGTGGCGCTGGGAGGGGGGGGGGGGCTGCTGTCAGAGGGCTGCCAGGAGTCCACGCGTGTCCCTGAGCCGCTTAATTATGAGCAGCCACACAACAAAAGGTCCGTTTTAACAGGTAATCTCACGCTTATAGCTTCCATTTTATTGCTTTATTGTCTTTCACCTATTATAGTAAACTTAAACAGTCAAAAAAAGCTAATCAAACTGATCCATGAAATCATAAAGAGTTAAGTAACCAGAAATTGAATTAAATCAATTAAAAGTAATCGTCTCCTTCTTCTTCCAGCTGGTCTCCACAGCCTTATCCCTTCATCTTCCTCTGTAACACCAACCCTCCCCATGTCCTCCTTCACCACATCCATCAATCTTCTCTGTGGTCTTCTTCTTCTCTTCCTGCCTGGCAGCTCCATCTTCAGCATCCTCTGTCCAGTATCTCCACTGTCCCTCCTCCACACATGTCCAAACCATCTCAGCCTCACCACCCAACTGTCCCTGATATACTCTAATCCTGTCCTTCCTAGTCACTTCCAGTGGGAATCTTAGCATCTTCAACTCTGCTGCATCCAGCTCCACATCCTGTCTTTTTGTTAGCACCACCGTCTCCAAACCATACATCATAGCAGGTCTCAATTAAAAGTAACCCTTAAACTGTATTGATTACAGGGTCATATATGGGTCATCATATATTAAGCTATGATGTATATAGGTTTTTTTATAGTCGTGTTAGTTTTACTTCCATGGGTAATTCCTTTGTCTGTCATGTGTGTGTTTCTGTTGTTTGGTTGTCTACTGTCGTGCTGCTGTTACACTGTAATTTCCCAGTTTGGGATCAATAAAGTACATCTATCTATCTATCTATCTATCTCTCTATCTATTACTGGAGTTCAAGTAATAGTCGCAAAAAAGTAAGAGTATGACAGTCTTCTAAAAAGGTGGTGGCCAACAGAGAGGTGGCCTACTTGGTAAAGCATCTGCCCCACAACCAGGAGGCTGGGGTTCAAATCCCGTTCGGGTCATACCAAAGGCCAGGTAAAAATGGTACTTTCCACCCTCTAGCTTGGTGCTCAGCATAATAGAACAGGAAAAGGTGGGCAGTGAGGAGTGGCGACCTCTGTCCTGTATTAGCTTTGTAAAGCAACCAAGATGTGGTCGCTCACCTCATAGGCTACCAAATAATTAAAAGTTACAAGAGTGTCTGAGGAAAATGAAACTCATCTAGCCATATCTAAAATACAAGTAGCAAATTAAATATTTGTTTAGCCAGAATAGGAACAAAATATTTAAAATAAATTAAACTGTTGAACCCCAACCTCTCTGGGTTGGGGACAGGCTCCTGCCCCAAGTGGAGGAGTTTAAATATCTTGGCGTCTTATTCACGAGTGAGGGGAGAATGGAGCGAGAGATTGACAGACGGATTGGAGCAGCATCTGCAGTGATGCAGACGTTGTACCGGTCTGTCGTGGTGAAGAGGGAGCTTAGTACTAAGGCAAAGCTATCGATTTGCCAGTCAATCTACATTCCTGCTCTCACCTATGGTCATGAGCTTTGGGTAATGACCGAAAGAACAAGATTGCGGATACAAGCGGCTGAAATGAGCTTTCTCCGTAGGATTGCTGGACTCACCCTCAGAGATAGGGTGAGGATCTCAGTCATCCGGGAGAGGCTCAGAGTAGAACCGCTGCTCCTCCACATTGAAAGGAGTCAGTTGAGGTGGTATGGGCATCTGATTAGGATGCCTCCTGGACGCCTCCCACTTGAGATGTTTCAGGCACGTCCCACTGGGAGGAGACCCCGGGGCAGACCCAGGACTCGATGGAGAGACTATGTCTCCCAGCTGGTCTGGGAACGCCTTGGTGTCCTCTCTAAAGAGCTGGAGCAGGTGGCTGGGGAGAGGGAAGTCTGGGCTTCTCTGCTTGATCTGCTGCCTCCGCGACCCTAACCTCCGGAAAAGCGGTAGAAGATGGATGGATGGATGGATGGATGGATGGATGGATGGATGGATGGATGGATGGATAAACTGAATTACTCATTCATCTTTAACCGCTTAATCCTCTTCAGGTCGCGAGGTACTGGAGCCTGTTCTATCATCTTTGGGCAAGAGGCAAGGTGAACCCTGGACAGATCACCAGTCTATCGCAGGGCCAACACAGAGAGACAGGCACCATTACTGTCAAGGGTCTGCCTTCCAGGCAGATTGTGGTAGTAAGGAGGAACCAAGGCACGGACTGAACTCCAGAGCATAAGGGTTGATTATCAAACAAAAGCACTGGGAACACAAATAAACACCACGGGGGTGGAAACACAAAACTGTTAAAGCGAAGCTAAGTTCACAAGGAGAACACTGGGGAAACATGACAATGACACCACACAGACTGACACTGAAACCTGTTATGTCCACAGACCTGCCACAAAAGGAGAAGGATGAGATGTTGCACTGGAACAGTACTTTATTATTATACTGGTTGCTATATAGCAGGTGCTGCACAGTGTGGGGTCGTCCGGGCAAGAGGAAGCCCGAAATGGTGGATGCCCCTATTTATAGGGTGGTGTGATGATGCACCTGGAAGGCATCGTCATCACACCACACTTCACAGTGAAACCCATCATCACATTATCCTCCCTTTATAAAGTAGAAAAAACACACCAAATTAAACCTGCCCAAATTTAGCAGATAAAACCCGCAACAAACACATTAAACAACAACATAAATAAGAACACTAGAACTAGGGCCAGTGGGTGGACTGCCACATGGCCCGCACGGCCAAGTGGTTTATTCTGCCACTTTTACCAATAGACCGGCCATGCTCCTACCTAAAGAGTCCATAGTCTCTTTTTCACAGTCTCCCATGGCAAGGGAGGATCTGCCGGGGGAGCCCTGTGGCAGGCCCGCGGCGGACACACCCCTGGAGGTGGCAGGCCCCCAGGACAAGGGCCGAGTTTCAAAACACAAGAGTTCGGGTCTCCCACCACTTTCGCCGACGCCTGTGTAGCCCCGTCACCTGGAACGTCTACCTGGACACGTCGCAGCTGGTTTGCGTGTTGGATCAAGCTGTCTGCCAGCCGGAAACACGCCACTCCCAACTTCGCCACAATCCTCAGCGGTGCCCAATGTCCCACTAGCTGCGATCCAGCCAGTCGTCGCCCTGGTCTCTCCTTGTCACAAACCCGAATCCAGTCCATGACCCAGAGTGGCTCCTTGCTTGGTTTGATGTGCTGCTGTAGTTTCGGCAGCTCTGCATCTTTCTCCCATTTCGCGCCGTTGTAACACTGTGGCGGCACAGCAGCTACCACTGTTGCAGTGAACCCCTCATCTGTCATCATCCGAAGCATGACTTTGGCACCGAAAACGTCCAATGCTTCCCTGGTGACACCCATCAGAACGGACCCTCCGCTTGCTAACTTGGTCGCTCCCAAAATATCTAGCCGAACGCGGGCACTGGAGTCGTCCGTTTCCTCCACTGAGCAGTTGTCCTTCTGAGTGTCAGAAACATGTGCATCGGTTCCGGCACCGCCAGCGGGTACCTCATCCCACACGACGATGTCATCCACCGGGTCCAGCGATCTCTGACTGATAGAACTCAATTACTTTGTTTCTCATTTGTTCTTGAATTTCTTTGGATTGCAGCATGATGTCTAGCTTTTGAGGATCTTTTGGTCTTTGTCAGGTAGGTCCTATTTAAGTGATTTCTTGATTGAAAACAGGTGTGGCAGTAATCAGGCCTGAGTGTGGCTAGAGAAATTGAACTCAGCTTTCCAAAGATGTGATAAACCAGTTAATTTATGTTTTAACGGGGAGGGGGGGGGTCACTTTTTCACACAGGGCCATGTAGGTTTGGATTTTTTCCCCCCGGCTGGACAGGAACTCAATTGCAGTGGCGGTAACCAGCTGGACTAGCAGCGGAGGGGGCTAGCTGAGGCCCCAGCTGGATTCGAGGTCAGTCGGATCGGATACCGGCAACACCAGCAGAGATTGTTTCATTATCAACAGGTCAGTAAAAATGCCACCAAAGAAGGAGGAAATGGAAGAGATCAAAAAATCTCTGAACTTCTTGTCAGAAGAACTGACCAAAGTGGCTAGTCAACAGCTAAAACTATTAGGGCTAATGGAAGAAGTCCGAGAATTGAAATTAACAATTAAGGAAAAAGACAAAAAAAATTGCAGACTTGGAGCGACGCATCGAGGATCTTGAACAATATTCTCGTATGGATGATCTAATTATAAGTGGACTAGACATTAAATACAATTTATACAATGGAATTTCCCAATTGTGGGACTAATAAAGGCTTATCTTATACCAATCATATGCCAGTGCTACAGCAGGAATGACAGGTGAGGAGGCTCCCTTAAGTGAATCAGTCTCCCTGGAAAACCAAGTGCTTCAGTTCCTTGAAAGCAGAAATATAAAGGTTCAAGTAAATGCAATTTCACCCTGTCATACTTTACCCAGAAAAGATAATAAAACAAAGAAATCAATTGTGATGCGCTTTGTGAACAGAAGGGTAAAGAATGACATACTGAGGCAGGCCAGAAAGCTGCGGGGAACAGAAGTTTACCTAAATGAACATTTAACAAAGACTAATGCTGAAATAGCACGGCAAGCACGGATGCTGAAAAGACAAAATAAGATACAGGCAACATGGACAAGAAACTGTAGAGTTTGGATCAAACTAAATGGAACACCTGAGGAAGCCAAGGCCATAATAATCAGAGATCTCACTGACTTAAATAAATATAGATGAACACTGATTAAGAAAATTAAGAGACTATGATAATCCATATCCACACACACAGCAAGAATAGTTCTTTTGTGTCATACCATGTCAATGTACTTAAAAAATAAAAAATAAACAAAACAAAAACACTTATGACTGACTTGAGTAAACATCAATTATCCACAGTTGGAGGAAGTCATCTGACACAGAGTGAGGAAATTCAAACTCTGAAAATATGCCATTATGCTGAACATAAACTACAAGAGATGGAGAATGATATTGATCCTGATAACCACTTTTTCAATAATATTCATAATCATTGTGAATATTATACTAAAAAGCAATTCAAAAGTCAAGTGCAATTAGATGGTAAACTATCAATAATACACTTACAGCAGAAGTCTTAACAAAAACTCTCCACAGATTCAGGACTATTTAAAACAGCTAGACAGAAAATTTACAACTATCGCAGTCTCTGAAACTTGGCTTAATGAAGAGCAGGCTCGTCTGATGGCAATAGAGGGATATCAGATGTTTTGTGGGACTTACATATGCACTTATGTATATCATTGTATGATTCATACGTATACCACCTTAGGCTTCACATCTGAGACGGAACAAAGGACTGAGCCGCTCTGGAGATAACACGAGGATGTGAAAGTCTAGTCTTTGGCAGGCAAGGAGACAGCCTGGGGGTTTTTCGCCCAGCGGCCAGAGACTGAAGGTGGGGGGTGTTAAGATCGGGAGGAAGTTACATTGTTACTGGGGATTAAGTGCCATGTGACTGTGTGTTTTGATGTCCTGGTATAAAGGGGACAGTTGTTGGGGGATTCACTCTCTTTTCTGTTTTTTGGATGATGTTGGAGAATGTGAATAAACCTGACTTGTGAAATAAACTCAGCCTCATCCTTCCACATTCTCTACACTGGTGACCCTAAGACGTATCATGAGCGGAGGAGATTCCTCCGAGCCGAGCTCGTCAGGATCCAGCCAGGCGAACGCAGCCACAGTCAAGCTACCAGACTTCTAGCAAGATAACCCGTGCTCCTGGTTCCACTTGGCCGAAGCACAGTTCGCCCTCCGGGGGATAACAGCAGATGACACGAAATTCTACCACGTCATTGCCAAGCTCAACAACCGCACGGCTCGACATGTGCAGAGCCTGTTGGAGCGCCCACCGGCCAACGTCAAATACGACGGGTTGAAGGCTGCGCTCATCCGGCGTTTCACTCCCTCAGTCCAGGAGAGAGCTGAGAGGCTCCTGGCTCTGAACGACTTGGGAGATAGCACGCCCATCGACCTGATGGAGGACATGCTGAGGCTGAGGGGCTCAGACGACGACGACTTCCTTTTCACCCACATTTTCCTGAGAACCCTACCGTCGGCCACGAGAGCAACCCTGGCCGGTTCACCGTTGTTGGCCCAGTGGGACTTCCGCGTGCTGGCCCAGGAGGCACAGCGGATTCTCAACACCAGCAGACAGCGCGCGGCCACCGCAGCAGCGATGAAACTTGGCGCGACGGCCGGAGATGGCAGGGGGCCAGAGGCGGCGGTAGCAGACCCACCGACAACGGCGGCGGCGAGGGCCAGGGATCGCGGACGAGACGACCTCTGTTTCTACCATCGCCGCTTCGCAGAGAGGGCGCGCAAGTGTATACCACCGTGCCAGTTCAAGAGCTCGGGAAACGCCAAAGCCGGGGGTCGGTAGCAGCCGCGGCCCTCGGGGAAGAAACAAGCTGCTCTACTTAACGGATGCGCGTTCGGGGAAGCAATTCCTCGTGGACACAGGCTCCCAAGTGAGTTTCATCATGCCTACCTACGCTGACCGGCTGGCGGGCCCCGGAAGTCACGGAGCATCAGCAGCGAACGGCTCGAGGATTAAGACCTTCGGTGAGAGGACTCTGCTTCTGTCCCTACACGGCCGTACATTTGAGTGGACTTTTGTTATAGCTGAAGTGAGCTTCAATATGTTAGGGGCTGATTTTCTGTGCTCACATGGTTTGTTGGTTGATCTTGCTAATAGGCGCCTGGTTAATGCACTCTCTTTTTATTCTATTCCCTGTGCAGCCCAAGTGACTCCGCCCACAGCACAAGCCAACGTCGCAATGGCAAGCGGTAAGTTCCACACACTGCTCACTCAGTTCCCAGCATTCACGGTTCCCACATTTTCAGCTGCAGTCGCCAAACACGGGGTGGAGCATTTTATTACTACCACCGGACCGCCCATTTTTGCAAAAGCTCGGCGCTTGGATGCAGCTAAACTGACCATAGCGCGTGAGGAGTTCGCCAACCTGGAAAAGTTGGGCATCATCAGGCATTCGAAAAGCCCATGTGCTTCCCCGCTGCACATGTCCCTAAAGCTGACGGCTCGTGGCGACCTTGCGGGGATTTCCGCAGGTTGAATAACGCTACAGCGCACGACTGCTACCCAATCCCGCATATCCAAGATTTTTCCGTCCATTTGGCGGGGGCACGCGTTTTTTCTAAGATAGACTTAGTCCGCGGGTACCACCAAGTCCCAGTGCGCGCTGAGGACATACCCAAAACAGCGGTTATAACCCCGTTTGGCCTATTCGAGTTTTTGCCCATGCCATTTGGGCTTAAAGGCGCGGCGCAGACGTTCCAACGCATGATGGACGCGGTGTTGCGCGATCTCCCCTTCGTGTTCGTCTACCTGGACGACATATTGGTAGCCAGCGCGTCCGAAGACGAACATGAAAATCACCTCACGGCAGTTTTCCGGAGGTTGGGAGAGCACGGGTTAATAATCAACCCAGCGAAGTGTCAGTTCGGGGTGACGCAGATTGATTTTTTGGGGCACCGCGTCTCTCCAGACAAAGTGCGTGCAGTAACAAATT
Organism: Pholidichthys leucotaenia; assembly: GCA_020510985.1. NCBI lineage: Eukaryota > Metazoa > Chordata > Actinopteri > Cichliformes > Pholidichthyidae > Pholidichthys > Pholidichthys leucotaenia. The sequence continues at coordinate 199,452,213 of CM035837.1, forward strand.
TTCCCCAGCCACAAACGGTTAAAGCGTTACAGGAGTTTTTGGGAATGGTGAATTTTTATAACTGTTTCCTCCCCCGCGCAGTGCAGCTCATGCAACCATTGTATGCCGCGCTAAAAAAATAAAAACCCACGAATAAAATCGAATGGTCTCCGGAGCGAGAGCGAGCATTCTCAGAGGTCAAAACAGCCCTGGCAAACGCTGCGTTGTTGGCACATCCAGACCCAACGGCCCGCATAGCGCTCACTACTGACGCGTCAGATGTGGCCATAGGGGCGGTCGTGGAGCAGCATGTAGCCGGGGCTTGGCAGCCGCTTGCCTTTTTCAGCAGGACCTTGCGCGATAGCGAGCGAAAATACAGTGCATTCGAAAGGGAGTTGTTAGCTCTCCACTTGGCCATTCGCCACTTCCAGTTCTGGTTGGAGGGACGCCGTTTCACCACGTTCGTTGACTACAAGCCGCTGACTTTCGCGATGGCCAAGGTTTCAGAACCGTGGTCAGGCCGGCAGCAGAGGCAGCTGGCTGTAATCTCAGAGTTTACTACAGATATTCAGCATGTAGCGGGTAAACTAAATGTAGTGGCAGACTGTCTCTCGCGCGCCGTAGCGACTCCAGTCCGCGTAGGGATGGATTATGCAGCCATGGCCGCGGAGCAGGCTAGTGGCGCGGAAGTCCGCGCGGCCCCAGTCTGCGTAGGGATAGATTACGCAGCTATGGCCGCGGATCAAGTTAGCGACGCGGACGTGCGTGCGCTCCAGTCTGGACCAACAGGGTTAAGGCTGGAGAACAGGGTGCTGCAAGATGGTATGCCCCCCCTAATCTGCGATGTCTCCACGGGATGACCGCGCCCGGTGGTGCCGACCGCGTGGCACCGCCGCGTTTTTGACTTGATTCATTCTCTGGCGCACCCGGGGGTGCGCGCATCGGTCAAAATGGTAGGAGAGAAATTTGTATGGCCGAGCCTGCGCAAGCAAGTTAGAGAGTGGGCGGCAGCCTGCTTGGCTTGTCAACGAGCCAAGGTACACAAACACACGAGAGCTCCCTTGGAGCCGTTTCACATCCCGGCTAAGAGGTTTGACCACGTTCACGTGGACCTCATAGGCCCCCTCCCGCCGTCGCAGGGGTGCACACACCTTCTGACAATGGTAGATCGCACCACGTGCTGGCCTGAAGTGGTCCCACTGTCATCAACCACAGCCAAGGAGGTGGCGCGCGCGTTTTTAACGGCATGGGTAGCGCGCTTTGGAGTTCCGTCGGACATTACGTCCGACAGAGGTCCTCAATTTGTTTCCGAGCTTTGGTCAGCGATGGCCCGCAGCCTGGGGGTAAAGATCCACTGTACTACCGCGTACAACCCGCATGCTAATGGGTTATACGAACGTTTCCATAGGTCATTGAAGGCGGCCCTCAGAACGTCGCTTACGGATGCAAATTGGGTGGACAGGCTACCATGGGTTTTATTGGGGTTGCGTGCCGCACCTAAAGAGGACTTAGAAGCCTCCCCAGCTGAGTTAGTTTTTGTGCAGCCACTCCGGCTACCCGGGGAATTTCTCCCAGATAATCCTGCGCCAGAATGTTTCCCGGCTCAGCGGTTGCAGGGTGGCACGGAAGCGGGCATGCTTCCAGGCCCCGTTCACCACAGTTTTCCGCGCGTTTTTGTGCCTAAGGCTCTAAAAAATGCAGAGTTTGTTTTTGTCAGACATGATGCGCATCGCCCGCCGTTGCAACCGCCTTATGATGGACCATTTAGAGTGCTGGAAACAGGGGATAAGCATTTTTTGCTAGATTTGGGGGGCAGGAAAGAAGAGATTGGCATAAACAGACTCAAACCCGCCTTTGTGTTGGCCGACGAGGATGTGCTGTTGGCTACGGCTCCTCGGCGTGGCAGACCCCCTAAGAAGCATTCACCAGAACACCCACAGGGATTGACTAACAGTTCTCATCCCCAGACAGCAGCTCCCCAGCAGGAGGGCACCGTGAAGGTGGTAAAGCCCGCTTGCAGCAGGTATGGGAGGAGACTGAGGCCCAAGTGACATGTGGACTGATGTGTAATAATTTTACCATGACTTGCAGACTGTTATTACGTTGTTCCATCTTAGACGTTTGGGGGGGGGGGGTCATGCGGGACTCACATATGCACTTATGTATATCATTGTATGATTCATACGTATACCACCTTAGGCTTCACATCTGAGACGGAACAAAGGACTGAGCCGCTCTGGAGATAACACGAGGATGTGAAAGTCTAGTCTTTGGCAGGCAAGGAGACAGCCTGGGGGGTTTTCGCCCAGCGGCCAGAGACTGAAGGTGGGGGGTGTTAAGATCGGGAGGAAGTTACATTGTTACTGGGGATTAAGTGCCATGTGACTGTGTGTTTTGATGTCCTGGTATAAAGGGGACAGTTGTTGGGGGATTCACTCTCTTTTCTGTTTTTTGGATGATGTTGGAGAATGTGAATAAACTTGACTTGTGAAATAAACTCAGCCTCATCCTTCCACATTCTCTACAGTTTCATATTAACAGATCTCAAAAAAAGGGTAGTGGTGTTGCACTGTATACTGATGACCTGTATAGGTGTAAACTTGTAAATGGAATGTCCTTTGCACTACCAGGGATTCTGGAATGTGTTACTGTTGAGATTGACCAAGATAAAACAAAAAATCTAATTATAAGTTGTATATATAGAATGCCGGGAACTTGCATTGAGACATTCAGAAATAAATTAGTCGAGCTGTACAATAATATTACTAGTAAGAAAATGGTTGTAATTTGTGGAGATTTCAATATTGATTTACTAAATCCATTTCAACAATATGTAATTACAGAGTTCATGAATTCTATGTACAGTATGAGTCTACAGTATATCCCACAATAACACATCCCAGTAGACTCACAGTTCACACTGCTACACTTATTGATAACCTGTTTGTTAACATTATTGATAATATGCTCTATAATAATGCTCTGCACTAATAATGCTCTGCACTGTGTGTCTATATATATACATTTATAGTAATATGGACATATGTTTGCTAGATGTTGTTTTTTCTTGCCTTCTGATTGTTGCTCTGAGTGTTGCTGTCCCTGTGCTGTTGCAATCCTGGAATTTCCCCATTGTGGGACTAATAAAGGCTTATCTTATCTTATCTTATAAGAAAATAGAAGGTGGATTATTGATAAATGATATAAGTGACCATTTGCCAGTCTTTGCACTTATCCATGGCCACACGGGGGCCAATACAGAAAAAACTTTAAAATCTTTCAGATACAAATCACAAAATGCAATCAGTGTCTTTTAAAGAAGACTTGCTGAAGCAAGACTGGACAAAAGTCTATGTATCAGATGTAAATGAAGCCTATGACACATTTATGAACATTGTAACCACTGTTTATGAGAAAAATTGTCCATTAGTAAAGAAAAAGCTTAAACAGAAATTTGTCAACAAGCCATGGTTAACCAAAGGATTACAAAAGGCGTGTAAAAAGAAAAATTCATTATATAAAGCATTTCTAAAGAAAAGGACAAAAGAAGCAGAGCAGCGGTATAAATCATACAAAAATAAGTTAACATATGAATGAATGAATGAATGAATGAATGAATCTTTATTTTGGATAGATTAAAAGTAAAGATTAAAAAGAAACAGAATAATATAACAAAGGGGAAAAATCCAACAAGATCAAATTAAACAATAACTCCTCTGATTATATAGTCCAACATAAGTTATCCGAAATGGGTGATGGCTGAAGCCGCAGCTTATATTGCCCACCCATATTCCATCCAAGAATTCAAAAGAAAAACAAAACAAGAGCGATTACAATTCGGAACAAAGCTAAGGCAAAATGTGACAAAAGAAAACTAAACAACAACACAACACAGACCGGATATGACAATCCTTATGTGATTTTACATGTCATCTTGTATATATGTTTGGAGTATTTCTTCCTTTAGTTTTTTTTTTTCCACAATATTTTTTATTGAACCTTTTTTTTACAAACATGGCACAAACAGTCAAACACTAACACTAAAGTAATTAAAAAAAACACACTAACAACAACAACAAAAAAGTACTAAAAACAACAACAACCATTAACAAGAGCAAGTCAACAACAATGCTCCTCTGTTTAGTCTAGGTAATCTATTACATAAGAATACATAATATACAGTACATTCACCAGTTTGGAATTTGCAAGGTCCACACATATCATTCACCTTCTTCTTCAGAAGTTATGTTTAATTTCTTTACATAATCAATGAAAGGTCTCCATATATTCTCAAACACATTTTCCTTTAATTTCAGTATATATGTTATTCTTTCTAGTGGAAGGTCTGTTAACATCTGTCTTAACCACTGAGTCACATCTGGTCTATGAGTCTTTTTCCACAGTAGTGCAATACATTTTTTGGCATTAAGCAAACCGAGGTCTATGAATGCTCTTTCACTCTTATTAAAGTTATGTTTTTCTGGATACAGACCCAACAAAAACAGTTTAGGGTTCAATGTGAATTGTTTTGAAATTATTTTTTCAATTGTTACCCTCACCTCTTCCCAAAACATTCTGATTTTTCTTCATTCCCATAAACAGTGAAATAGGGTTCCTTTACTTTCCATACATTTTGTGCATGTATCTGGTATGTTTTTGTTAGATCTATTTAACTCCACTGGTGTAACATACATCCGCACTAACCATTTAAAATGTATCAGTTTAAGACGTACATTTATTGATTTGGTTTGAGCTTCTGCACAAGCCATTTCCCATTGTTCCTCTGAAATTTCAATTTGCAGGTCTTCTTTCCAATAATTCAATCTTTTCTGTGAGTTTTCACTTGAGAATAGTGTCAATGAGTTATAAAACTCTGAAATAATACCCTTTCTCTTACTATCTTTCATCAAAATTTTTTCCAAGGATGAATAAATAGGTCGGGTGAGAGCAATATTTTGATTTGATCGAATAAAATTTCTAAGCTGAAGATATTTTAAAAAAATGTGTTCTATTAAGATTGAATTTAATCCTCAGTTCTTCAAAAGACATTATGTTATCTGAACGTGACAAATATAAGTCTTGAATCTTTTGAATCCCTTTTAAATTCCATACTTTAAATACAACATCCACTCTCCCTGGTGTAAAATATTGATTACCCCATATTGGGCTAAATTGTGACAGTAAGTGTGGTTCTTTTAAATATTTTTTGGTTTCACACCATATTTTGATCATGTGCTTTACAATTGGATTTTTAACTTGTTTCTGTAATTTTTTAGCTGAGTCTGAGTATATGAATAAGGGAAGAGGTAAAGGTAAATTGTATGATTCCATTTCAGTCCAGTGAGGAGGATCATTTGATGAAAAATAATATGTCATAGACCTCAGTTGTGCTGACCAGTAATACAACATAAAGTTTGGACATTTCAGCTCCACGATCAAATGGTAAATATAGTAAGGACAAACGTAATCTAGCCTTCCTATTGTTCCATATAAATTCCACTAACTTTTTTTTAATTCTTGAGAATAGATCTGAAGGTGGTGGTAAAGGAATGTTTTGAAATAGATAAAGTATTTTTGGTAAGATATTACTTTTAAGTATATTAATTCTCCCGATCATCGACATTGGTAGTGACATCCATCTCTGAAGTAACTCATTAATAGCTGTCATTAAGGCTTCATAGTTGGCACTGGCGACTGATTCTAGCTTAGGCAAAATTTGAATTCCTAAATATTTAAACTGATTTACAACATTGAATTGATTTACCTCAGGAGCTGGGTGATTTCTCTGGGTCTCATTTAGCATTAATATTGAAGATTTAGTTTTATTTATTTTATATCCTGATATTTCCCCAAAGTTCTTTATTAAATTTAACAAGGTCGGGATTGATTTTTTAAAATTCGACATAAACAAAATTATGTCATCGGCATACAGGGAGATTTTTGCTAAAATTTTACAGATTATTTTAAGATCAGCATTTAATAGGCTTATTGGTCTCATGTTTTCACATTTATTAGGGGGTTTACCTGGTTTTGGCAACAGTATAATTAAGGCATTATTCATGTATGGTGGTAAATTACCATTTTGAAATGCTTCTAAAACCATTTACAAAAGTGGTTTTATTAATTTATTCTTAAATTTTTTATAGAGGTCAACTGGAAGACCATCTGGTCCTGCTCTTTTTCCTGATTTCATATTATCAATGGCTTGCCCAACTTCTTTTTGACTACTTTTAGACTCCAGTATCTCCCTGTTTTCATTTGGATTACACGGTATAGATAATCCATCCAAAAAACCATTTAGTTTTGTTAAGTCAGTTTCATTTTTTGTATCATATAGTTTTTCATAATAATCTCTAAAGGCCCTATTAATTTCTAAAGGATCTATAACTACCTGTCCATTACTTATAATACTGGTAATTGGTGTTTTAAATTCTAATTGTTTAATCTGCCATGCCAATAATTTTCCTGATTTTTCACCTTGTTCATAAAAAGTTTGCTTCAATCTTAGAAGACTCAAGGCAGCTCTATTCGCTGATTTTTTTTAATTTTTTTTTTATCATATTCAGCTCTCAGAATCAGTAAATTCGTTCTCTAACTGTGGGCTACTTCCTGCATACACCTTTTCTTGAAGAATTTTTATTTTACGTTCCAATTGGACTCTCTCCTCTCGAGTCTTCTTAGATTTTGAACCTGTATAACTAATAATATGCCCCCTAATAAAAGCTTTGAAAGCCTCCCACTTTATACATGCCGTTGTTTGTGTAGTATTAATATCAAAGAACTCATCTATCTGTTTTTCTATGTACTTAACAAATTCCTCATCCTGAAGCCATTTATGCTGAAAATGCCACCTACCTGGATCCTTTGTCAATTTCTTATCTACATATATTAGACAGCAGGATGCATGATCAGAGATCACAATATTATCATAGAAACAGTTTTGAATCTTGGACCTTAATTCTGTAGAGATCAAAAAGTAGTCAATACGTGAGAATGTCTTATAGGTATTAGAATAACAAGAATAGGCTTTGGAAAACTTCCGGTTATGGCTGCCACGTAGGACGGACGTGTCTCGCTCTGCTCTGCTCCTGGAGAAAAAAATCGGCAAATAACTCTCTCATTTGGGACAGAACGTATCCCAGCATTTGAGCGAGGATATGTCGGCGAAGCCTAAGGCTGGAAAACCAGGAAAAGGAAAAAGCGAGCCGCTGAAACAGTCCAAATTAACGGACTTTCAGGTCTGTGACGCAGCAAACAAGGCTCCATATATGGCGGAGGAGGCTGGCGGCGGTGCGATTTCTGCGGGGAATGGCGCAGATGCGCTGATGGCTGCCATGAGTTCAATGAGAGCGGACTTTTCCTCTAGATTTGATGGGATTATGACAGCGTTGGAAGGAATAAGAAAGGAATTGGGTGACTGTGTAGAACGAACGGCGCAGATGGAGCTCCGTCTCGCTAGTGCTGAAGATGACGTCACCCGTCTTCAATTAAAGGTGCGCACTTTGGAAAAAAAAAATAAATCTCTGGAAGATAATATTTTGGATTTGGAATCTCGGTCGAGACAGAATAATTTGAGGCTGGTGGGTCTTCCAGAGGAATCAGAAGGTCGGGACGTATGTTCCTTTCTGGAAAAGTGGATTCCGGAGGTGCTGGGCAGCGAGGAGTTGCAATCAGCAGTGGTTCTGGAAAAAGCACATCGTATTGGCCCACGGAGAGATAAGGGACCGCCGAGGACCTTAATTATGAAGTTTCTTAGCAACAGAGACAGGATGAAGATCTTCAACGCTGCACGTGCTAAAGGAGAGATTAAACACCAGGACCAGCAGGTGCGGTTCTACCCAGATTTGGCCACAGGAATCCAACAATTGAGGAAGCAGTTTGATCCCGTACGTAAGGAGCTGCGCAACCTTGGGATTCGTCATGGTGTAATCTATCCTGCGAGACTGCTGACCACGTATGAGGGCAGAACCCACATCTTCAAGACCCCAGAGGAGGCGCAGGAGTTCATCAAGAAGATCAAAGAAGAAGAAGAGACTGGTGGGAGCTAAGCATGAACAAAATATAAGGTAGAATAATTAAGCATTTGCACAGGCATCTGACTGACTTGAAGTAAATAGTAAGTTTACAAAATATAGATTGTATTATATATTAAAAAAACAAAACAAACAAAAAAAAAACTATGATGTACAAAGTTGTTAAAAATTTTGGAGTTAAGTTGGAAAACTACAGAGGAGAGTTAATGTTACGTCATTAAAAGCAGTAGAGTTAGGGTGATTGGGAGGATGAAGAAGGAGTGGCTTAGGCTGTTCCCCGTGGGTGTGGAACGGTCGATGGCTATATCGGGAGACAGAATTTTTCTTTTGATTTTGGGGGGTTTGCCACAAGTGTGGGAAGGGGAAATTTGTTTGTGTGTAGTTTGTAGGATGAATGTTCAACCACTCATGTTTTTGCTTCTCTGTATGAGCATGTTTACACTGCAAGGTAATCCCAAACTCTCTATTGATCATGGACCAAAGTGTTAATCTTAATTTAACTTCATGGAATTGCAGAGGTCTACAAAATTTAAAAAAACTTAAACAAGTTATGAATAAAATAAAGGACATGGGTTCAAGAATTGTGTTTTTACAAGAAACTCATCTGATAGAGGAGGATGTTAAAAGAATTAGGAGTAGATGGCAGGGAAGTGTATTGAAC